>JBBDGP010000016.1:600000-1192500 GCA_037952835.1 Lithobates septentrionalis
CCAGCCCAGGCAAAAGAAGAGGCAGACTACGAGGGACCACCTAGCAACAGGCATTTAGAGGTAAGTAAAAAAAAATATATATATATATATAAATGTTTTTTTGTGTTTTTTTTTTTTTTTTTTTAGAATTTTTCAGGTATTTTTGTTTTTTTGGGTGGAACCCCACTTTAAGTAATTTTGCCTCCATTTGCCACTGATGTCTGTTTGTCCTTTGTGCAGTCCTTGCAATAAAACATTTGCCATATCATTATGTTGATGGTGGATATATCTATACATATCAATTATGTAGTCTCCAATTGGGGCGCCTTTTTCAAGACCACTATGGCAGTTTTAAACTGGGAAATCAGACTTATTAAAGCTAAGCACTAGGCAGATACAGAAATACCAATTGAAGAAGATACTGAAATCAGCGTAAGCGTCTGAGTTTGAGTTGCTATCAGGCTTTTGCAATCCCTTGTGCAGCAGAGCTAAGCTTGGGAAAGGGAGAAGCAGCAGGGGGAGAGAGCTAAGTTACAGATAAGCTCTTGTTTGTGCTACTGCTGCCTCACTGTCCAATCATAGGCTGTGGCAGGGACAAGACCTAGTTTTATTATTTTGCTGCAGTACAGAAAATATTTGGCAGGTAAAACAGCTCTTTTGAATGTATTTCATTATGTATTTAAATGTTTGTCTAGAGTTCACTTATTCTGTTTCATTAAAATGTCAAGTTGTAAACATTTGCATGATAAAGGCAAGGCCACACTTTTTATATCACGACACAGGTCACATGCCAGCACCTTTTGAGGTGACCCATAGGAAGGTGCATGCATTTGAATGCGGGATGCAGAAGACATAAGAGAATATACATACAAATCAAAGAATAAGTTCACCTTTAAAGAAAAAATAATAAATGCACATTTTTGCAGGAAAAAAAATGTCCATTTATTAGTTTTACCTACGGGAGTTTGGATCAATAGATTACAGATGCAATGTGGGTTCCTTCAGACATGTCTTCCAGCTTTCAGCCTGTACCTCTGTTTTGTACAGGCTTTGTTTGAAAGCCGGAGGATATGTTGGTGAACTAATTCCGCGTACACACGAGCGGACTTTACGGCAGACTTTGCCCGGCGGACGAGATTTCGTCGGACAATTTGATCGTGTGTGGGCTCCAGCGGACTTTGTTTTCTCAAAAGTTGGACGGACTTAGATTTGAAACATGTTTTAAATCAATCCGTCGAAATTGAGTCCGGTCGAAAAGTCTGCTCGTCTGTATGCTAGTTCGACGGATAAAAAGCCACGCTAGGGCAGCTATTGGCTACTGGCTATGAACTTCCTTGTTTTAGTCCAGTCGTACGTCATCACGTACGAATTCAACGGACTTTGGAACGGTTCATTCGGAAAGTCCGTCATAAAGTCCGGAGTAAAGTCCGCCGAGCAAAGTCTGCCGTAAAGTCCGCTCGTGTGTACGCGGCATAAGAGCTCATTAGCCCGCAGCCCTTTGAAACTACAAGTCCATGTGCCGTGGTGGCAGATGGTTCTTGTAGTTTATTAATTCACAGGAAACCTTGAATGAATGATACGGCTGTGTGGGCGGAGCCTCCCATAGCCATGCTGTTTTTAAAAAGTGCCAGCAGGTTAGGGCGAGAAGAATCCCTGCCCACTGTCACAGGGAGAGTGTATTGGGGGAGAAGGCAGAAGGTAAAACATGTTACATTAAGGGCCAGTTCACACCAGAAAGCGGTGCAGGAAACCTGTGTTCCGTGCACGTTTCTCACACCGCATTCGAAACGCACTGCAAGTGCGTTCTGCAATGGATGTCAGAGTTAAAGTACAACTAAAGGCAAAACTTTTTTGGTTTTGGATACAGCCGAGATGGATTACAACACCTGTCAGTTTTTATTGCTGTCTGTCCCCCGGTAGGGAGATTCACTCTCTATTTGTCCTGTTTACAGTTATTGAAAATGAAAGTAAAAGAAAATCCCAAATTTTGGGTTGTCCCCAGAAAAGTATAGTATATATAGTTATAGTTCCAGTGACCTGGGGGTCCCCAAGGGATTGCCTTAATTTGCAGGGATTTCTTCTCAATCCCTGTTTTTGCTATGGGATAAGAAGTGAAGGGATATCTCCCCAATGGAACACAGATGGCAAAAACCAACAGGGGTTATGTCCGCCCTCCATTCTATCCACAATGAGAAAAAAAAAAAAAACATTGCCCATAATTCTTCTTTACCTTAATGATACCCCCAATGCAGGTCACAAACGCAATGCATTTGCCTGCATCGGATACAGTAGTACCATGCGATCCAGTTCCTGCGTCTTTTTAAAGTAGTGTATTACCCGCTTTTTGGTGCGGTTCGGCGTGATTTCAGCTCATTTAAATGAATAGGCTGAAATGGCACTGCACCCAGATCTCATGTGAATTGGCCCTAAATATGGGTGACACATGTAACATGTTCCAAAGCTGAACTTATGCTTTTAAAGAAGTACAGCCAAAGCTTGTTTGGCTGTACTTCTCCTATGGATCACAGGAGTGCAGTTCGTTCTGCACTCCTGTGATCCGTTTTCAGCGGACAGTGGGACGTTGCAGAGCCGGTCCAGGCTCGGGGAAGATCCCGACAATGAAGTCGGGATCTGGCCACATGCCTGGATCGGAACCCATTGAAGGGCCTCAGCAAGCTGGCCGCTACTGCCCCCTCCACAGGCCAGCACTCCAGTGAGCGCAGGGTGGGACAGAGCAGAGGACGGTGACTGCCAGTCACCAGCTCTCTGCTCAGGGAGCTGAGAGAACCGAGTAATCGGCTGTGTTTGATCGCTCGGTTCTCAGTGTTAGAGCCGTTGGTGGACAGATGCAGCATCGACAGATGCAGCACAAATCCCATACTTCTCTTTTAAGTATAAGAGAAGAGAAGGATAGACATACAGAAATGAAGGCAGCAAAAAGACAGAGGATGTAGAAAGTCAGAAATGATGAGCGGGGGGTATTAAAATTTCAAAGCTTATTATTTGTTTTATCAGAAAATGTATGTTGAACTGCTTTATTGTAGCTGGTACTACTTTTTCAGAGAATTATCATCTGTAGTTACTTTTCTTTCTCGAACATCACGGGACACAGAGCCACAGTAATTACTGATGGGTTATATAGGTATCACTGGTGATTGGACACTGGCACACCCTATCAGGAAGTTCAACCCCCTATATAATCCCTCCCCCTTGCAGGGATACCTCAGTTTTTACGCCAGTGTCTTAGGTGATGGACGTGTAAAGATGTCCTGTGCTGAGCTCCAAAGGGCCTAAGATCCTATACTGGGGCAAGCCAGGCGAACCGGATCCATTCAAAGTGTCTTTTCATGGCCGAATTGAATGGTACCCGGGCCTCGTGTCCGAAGAAACGAGGTTTTACCCGTAATGCTTCTCTTTTTAGAGAGCTGGACCCCGCAGATCAGAAAATGGCTTTAAACTTCCTAATTTCTGGCGAGGTGCTTTACGGTCCCAGAACTGTTGGATCCCCCTACTGATGGGGGCCTCAGTCTCTGACGGTTTTTTCAAACGGAGCCCACCGTGAGAGGTGAAGATTGGGTCTGTGTAAACAGCACCCTGCGGCTGGATAAGGTAAGAGGAGATTCCACAGAATTTTTGAGTTCTAGTGGTTTTTCTCCTTTAAGGTAAATGCATGCTATGCCTATTGTGACCACCGGGGGCTGCCAAGAGCACAAACCTACACATGCTGACTGACTGTCTCAGGTGTTCAGTGCTGATTATGTCCCAGCATCTCAAAGCAGGCTGCAAGCAGGTAAGGTGGAAAGGGGGATTTCTCATGTTTGAATGTTCCCCCTCAGGCTAGAGAGGGGCCACAGGGGTCTAGAAAGTGGTTATACCACCCGGGCTCTGCGGCCTAATGGCCACCATCTCTGAAGATAGCCGTTCAGGCAGATCTTGTTACCAGTCTCCCTCCTTTCCCCCCCCCCATCCCCAGCCTTTTCTCCAGAAGCATGACAGGAGAGTCGGCAGTGCGGGAAGCGCTCGTTTTTTTCAAAACTCGAGGGGGGGGGGGGGGCGGTAGAGGAGGGGGCGGGACATCAGCACAGGTGCTTAGACTCCCACTCAGGCCAGCTGCAGGCTATTAAAGGCACTCTGTACAGGTGCACTCAGCCTTCTGAGAGACACAGAGCTGACGGTCGCATGTAAGGTGGGACACAGGCATTCTCCTAGGCAGCATTTACTGAAGTAACACCAGACTGAGCATTGGGTAGCAAGGCTTTTAGCCAGACTACATCGCTCAGCGGGCAGTGTTCATTTGTATACTTCACACCTTGTTGCTTTGCACTATGGGTAGGAGAGGTTCAAGCACCCCAGGAACCAGAGACACTAGGGGATCTCGTTCAGGTTCTGAGGGCCCCCTGTCGGCAGCATCCTCCCCCCCCTAAAGATGGGCCAGGGACGGCTAGCCAGGGAGAGCCATCGGGGTCAGGGGCTACACCTGCTTCTGGCACTTCAGCCCCTGTATATATTACACAAGAGGTTTTTTCCTCAACCATTAATGGTCTAGAGGAAAGATTAATGGCCGTGATTACGTCTTCACTCAGTGGAAGAAAACGCACTAGGCCTTCCTCTGTTCCCCAAGACCCTCAGACAGAGGAGCTCTGGGATAAAGGAGATGAATCCCTTTCAGAGGATCGGGATGGGACCGATGATTCCTCTTCGGGGGAATCAGGTGGAGAGGGACCCTCTGCGACTTCCCAAGAGGAGAAAGTCTTAGTGCAGATCCTCACTGGATTGGTCCGATCCACATTTAAGTTGCCCATACCTGAAACTACTAAAGAATCCTCTTCTGCTTTGGGGTCACTGAAACCTTTCCAAGCAGCACATGCTTTTCCTGTTCATACTTTACTTGAAAAGCTCATTTATTCTGAGTGGGATCACCCAGACAAACGTTTTTTTCCGCCGTGAAAGTTTTCAACACTTTATCCGATGGAAGAAAAGTTTATTAAAATGTGGGGAATACCGGCTATTGATGCCGCCATTTCCTCCGTAAATAATAGCCTGACTTGTCCTGTAGACAATGCTCAGATGCTCAGGGATCCTGTAGATAAAAGGATGGAATCCCTATTGAAGGATGTTTTCTCCTTAGCAGGATCAGTGGCCCAACCTGCAGTAGCAGCGATTGGAGTCTGTCAATACTTAAGAGACCATGTTAAGCAGGTCATCAAAGTATTACCTGAACAGCAGGCCCAGGGGTTTGCTAACCTTCCAGCGGCCTTATGCTTTGTGGTTGACGCCATTAGAGATTCTATCGTGCAAACCTCCCGTCTTTCACTGGGATTGGTGCATATACGTAGAATCCTATGGTTGAAAAATTGGTCAGCCGAAGCACCATGTAAGAAGCTACTGGCTGGGTTTCCATTTCGTGGTGCAAGGTTGTTTGGAGAGGACTTGGATAACTATATCAAGAGAATCTCTTGTGGGAAAAGCACTCTCTTACCTGTCAAGAAGAAGAGTAAGCGTCCCTCTTTCAAACGGACTCTTTCCCCAGCGCCGGGGGCTTCAGCCTCCAGGCAGTCTCGACGGCCGCCTCCATTGGGGTCCAGAGACAAGAGTCAACCCCAGGGACAAAAGAAGTCCTGGGGAAAGAAGCCTACTAGGCAAAACACTAAGACCTCTGCATGAGGGGGCGCCCCCGCTCACTCGAGTGGGGGGAAGACTGCGACAGTTCTCAGAGCTCTGGCACGAGGACTTCCAGGACAGATGGGTAATCTCCACGGTAACCTTAGGGTACAAGCTGGAGTTTCAGGAATTCCCTTCTCCTCGGTTCCTCAGATCAAATGTTCCCAGAGACACAGAGAAGAAGCAGTCGCTCCTTCTAGCGTTAGAGCGACTTTTGTCGCAGGAGGTCATTATGATAGTTCCCGCAAAGGACCAGGGATTGGGCTTCTATACCAACCTTTTTACGGTCCAAAAGCCAAATGGGGATGTCAGGCCCATTTTGGACTTAAGGGATCTGAACCGATTCCTAAGGATTCAATCCTTCCGCATGGAATCAATTCGAACAGTAGTTCCCACCCTGCAGGGAGGAGAATTTCTGGCATCAATAGACATCAGAGATGCATATCTGCATGTGCCCATTTTTCCTGCTCATCAGAAGTTTCTGCGCTTCGAGGTAGGAGGGCGCCATTTCCAGTTTGTGGCTCTGCCTTTCGGGATAGCCACTGCACCTCGAGTGTTCACAAAGATCTTGGCTCCTCCTCTGGCCAGATTAAGGGCTTAGGGTATAGCTGTCATAGCATACCTAGACGACCTGCTCTTGATAGACCGGTCGGTAGCCTCTTTGAATGGAAACTTGAGGACCACGGTCAGGTATCTAGAACACCTAGGTTGGATCCTCAACTTAGAAAAGTCTTTCCTAAAACCAGTAAGAAGACTGGAGTATTTAGGTCTGATTATAGATACAAGCCAGGAGAAAATATTTCTACCTCAGGCAAAGATCACTGCTTTGAGAGAGCTGATTCTGACAGTAAGGACCAAGAAGGGTCCCTCAGTCCGCCTTTGTATGAGGCTACTAGGGAAGATGGTGTCTTCATTCGAAGCAGTTCCCTATGCTCAGTTTCACTCAAGAATGCTGCAACACAGTATTCTGTCGACCTGGAACAAGAAGGTTCAGGCATTAGACTTTCCGATGCACCTGTCGCATGCGGTGCGTCAGAGCCTCAATTGGTGGCTCATACCCGAAAACCTGCAGAAGGGGAAATCCTTTCTACCGGTTACCTGGACGGTGGTAACAACAGACGCCAGTCTGTCAGGTTGGGGAGCAGTTCTGGAACAGGCTGCGGTCCAAGGGGTATGGTCCAAGACAGAGAGGACCTTACCCATCAACATTCTGGAGATCCGGGCGATACATCTAGCTCTAAAGGCCTGGACTATCAGGCTACAGGGTTGTCCGGTCAGGATCCAGTCCGACAATGCCACAGCAGTGGCTTATGTCAATCATCAGGGAGGCACCCGGAGCCGAGCTGCTCAAAAAGAGGTGAACCAGATCTTAGTCTGGGCAGAGATGCATGTGCCATGCATATCGGCAGTTTTCATCCCAGGAATAGAGAATTGGCAGGCGGACTATCTAAGTCGCCAGCAGTTACTTCCAGGGGAATGGTCTCTGCATCCCGACGTCTTTTGGGCCATATGCCACAGATGGGGGGTTCCAGATGTAGATCTCTTTGCATCCCGATTCAACAAAAAGATAGACAGATTTGTGGCAAGGACAAAAGATCCTCTTGCATGCGGGACGGATGCGTTGGTGATTCCGTGGCATCGGTTCTCACTGATTTACGCATTCCCGCCTATTCTGCTATTACCACGACTCCTTCGCAGGATCAGGCAGGAAAGGAAGTCGGTACTTCTGGTGGCCCCCGCTTGGCCCAGAAGGACTTGGTATGCAGAAATAGTAAGGATGACGGTGGGTTCCTCGTGGACCCTACCGGTACGCCCAGACCTGGTATCTCAAGGTCCAGTGTTCCATCCTGCCTTACAAACGCTAAATTTGACGGTTTGGCTATTGAGACCCACGTTCTGAAGAGTCGTGGGCTCTCAGGTCCTGTCATATCTACCTTGATTAATGCAAGGAAGCCAGCTTCCAGGATGATTTATCATAGAGTCTGGAAGGCTTATATAACCTGGT
Organism: Lithobates septentrionalis; assembly: GCA_037952835.1. Lineage (NCBI taxonomy): Eukaryota > Metazoa > Chordata > Amphibia > Anura > Ranidae > Lithobates > Lithobates septentrionalis. The sequence continues at coordinate 607,646 of JBBDGP010000016.1, forward strand.
GTGAATCCAGAGGTTGGCATCCCAGGAAATATGTCATAGGTAGAATCCTTGATTTTCTACAGATGGGATTAGAGATGAAGCTGGCCTTGAGTACCATCAAGGGCCAGGTCTCTGCTTTATCAGTATTATTTCAGCGGCCACTTGCTTCGCATTCTTTGGTCCGAAACTTTATGCAGGGGGTGATGCGTCTTAATCCTCCAGTTAAAGCGCCCCTAAACTCCTGGGACTTGAATTTGGTCCTGGCTGTGTTACAGAAACAGCCTTTTGAGCCAATAAGTCAGATTCCTTTGGTCTTGTTGACAAGGAAATTAATTTTTCTGGTGGCCATCTCTTCTGCTAGAAGAGTATCAGAATTAGCAGCTCTTTCCTGTAAGGAGCCTTATTTGATTATACACAAGGATAGAGTGGTACTACGCCCTCATCCTAGTTTTTTACCGAAGGTGGTTTCTGATTTTCATTTAAACCAAGACATTGTTCTACCTTCCTTTTTTCCAGATCCCTGTTCTCCGGAAGAGAGATCTCTACATTCGTTGGATGTAGTAAGAGCAGTTAAGGCCTATCTAGGGGCAACTACTCAGATCCGCAAGACGGATGTTTTGTTTGTGCTGCCAAAGGGTCCCAATAGAGGACAGGCAGCGTCAAAAGCTACCATTTCTAAATGGATTCGACAGTTGATCATTCAAGCTTACGGTTTGAAACAGAAGATTCCTCCGTTTCAGATCAGGGCACATTCCACAAGGGCTATTGGTGCTTCTTGGGCAGTGCATCACCGGGCCACTATGGCTCAAATCTGCAAGGCCGCAACCTGGTCTTCAGTTCATACATTCACCAGATTCTATCAGGTGGATGTGAGAAGGCATGAGGATATCGCCTTTGGGTGTAGTGTGCTGCAGGCAGCGGTACAGGGTCCTCAGGTCTGATTGCACCCTACTTGGTCGTGGTCCCCCCCCCTCAGGTAGCATTGCTCTGGGACATCCCATCAGTAATTACTGTGGCTCTGTGTCCCGTGATGTTCGAGAAAGAAAATAGGATTTTTTAAAACAGCTTACCTGTAAAATCCTTTTCTTTCGAAGGACATCACGGGACACAGAGGTCCCGTCCCTCTTCTAATACACTATATTGCTTGGCTACAAAACTGAGGTATCCCTGCAAGGGGGAGGGATTATATAGGGGGTTGAACTTCCTGATAGGGTGTGCCAGTGTCCAATCACCAGTGATACCTATATAACCCATCAGTAATTACTGTGGCTCTGTGTCCCGTGATGTCCTTCGAAAGAAAAGGATTTTACAGGTAAGCTGTTTTAAAAAATCCTATTTTCACAGGATGCATAGAAGAAAAATGGAAATTTAGAAACAAAAACAGAAAACATTGTTTTCAATCTGAATCACCATTATATCACAAGGTCTAAAACCATTTTTCCCGTTTTTAATAGGAGATTAAATCAAAAGCTTTACAGTAGCCTTGCTTTTGAATGATTTAACTGGAATGATAAACACTAATCTTTTCATTAGTGTTGACTTTTAAATGATTCAGTATGGGCAGCAGGAAACATTCATAATTCAGAGGGCAGAAGGGGATACAGACTGAAATGCACGGCAAATCCTGCCATGTCATGCATGCAAGTCTTCTTCTCTTTTCCTCGGTAGGGAGAGTATGTTCAAAAAAGCTTTACATACTGATAACAAAGGAATGCGAATTTATAGTCATTGGTTCACATATTTGAAATAGAAGAAAAGGCTAACTATAATTATTCTTAAAAAATGCTGCCTCCCCCCTTCTCCTACATGTCACGCATACCCTGTATAAAAAGATCTGTGTACTTACCTTTTTTTTAAATCCGGTCTAGTCTAGTGATCCAGCAGCTCCGGCTCCCCTGTGTCAAAGAGCAACTTTTGCAGGAAGAAGGAAGGATCGCCGACAACAGTTGGGCCATGGGAGCCTAATGCCCCGTACACACGGTCGGACATTGATCGGACATTCCGACAACAAAATCCATGGATTTTTTCCGACGGATGTTGGCTCAAACTTGTCTTGCATACACACGGTCACACAAAGTTGTCGGCAAATCCGATCGTTCTGAACGTGGTGACGTAAAACACGTACGTTGGGACTATAAATGGGGCAGTAGCCAATAGCTTTCATCTCTTAATTTATTCTGAGCATGCGTGGCACTTTGTGCGCCGGATTTGTGTACACACGATCGGAATTTCCGAAAACGGATTTTGTTGTCGGAAAATTTTATATCCTGCTCTCAAACTTTGTGTGTCGGAAATTCCTATGGAAAATGTGTGATGGAGCCTACACACGGTCGGAATTTCCGACAACAAGGTCCTATCACACATTTTCCATAGGAAAATCCTATCGTGTGTACAGGGCATTAGGGGGACGTCATGGCTGAGGGAAATCATAGCGGTTGTCGAGTGCTCCCTTACATAGGGTAGCTAGAGCTGCTGAATTGCAACAAGACTGGACCGGATTTAAAAAAAAGGTAAGTACACAGATATTTTTTATACAGGCTATGCAGGATTGGTAGGAGGAAGGGGGAGGGAATGTTTTAAAGAATAGTTAGTCAGCCTTACTAACACTTTGATGTAAATGGAGGGACATAACAGTTCAGCAACATTGGGAATGGAAGTCATAAAGTATTTTTTAAATGTATTTATTTTTATTATATATTTTTAATAAATATTTTTTGTGAAAAAAATACAGTATACAATTGATGGATGCTCTATGACTAGTGGGTGGCTGGATTTTTGTAAGGACATGCATGTGGGGCATCTAGACAGTGATCATTTTTGAGGATCTCTGGTGATCGTCGGTTCTGTAGCAGTGTAGGCAGCACATTCTTGGGACTAAGGATTAGGACTGCTTGAGGTTGCATGTGGCCCTCACTGGGAGGTGACATACTGAGAGACTTGTGGTAGAAAAGGGTTTTAGATATACGTAAGTCTAGAGATTAACTTGATGGTTATGGGTTTGATGGGGGATGCTGGTGACCATAGGGTGTGTGGGTGGTCATGACTTATTGGAAGGTGGGGGTGGATAGGAAAAATAAAGGTGCAGGGGTGGGCTCACATCACTTTGAACCCGGTTGATGTGAATGTTGGTGCTAATCTGTCAGGGGCAGTCTGCAATGATGTGTGGCTGCAAGAGAGCAGAGGTAATGAGTTCCTCACAAATAGTGGTTAGGATTGTTCATTAGGTGGGGAAAGTGTTGGGAAAGTAGAATATTGAAGCTTGTCAGTCTAGAGGTGTGGGCCACAGGTGCTCGTCACTTAGTGCTTATGTTAACAGTGGGGCATAGGTCACTAGGTATGGAAGTGGTGGAGGGTAGTGATTGAACAAGAGTCAATCAGGTTTGGGGGGGGGGGATGCTGGAACAAGTGGCATAAGTCTTACTTCCTGTTTGGTTATGGGACAGGAAGTGAAAAAGAAATCTCTCAATGGGACAAAGATGGCAAAACAAAAAAAGAAAAACGGGTTATAACGCTCCCTTACGCTATCCCAAAAAAAAAAGGGGAAAAAAAGCTTTGCGTTTAGTTCTACTTTGATTTTAAAGCGTTTATTTATTTATTTTTTTACCTGAAAGGAGAAGTCCAGCCAAAGCTCGTTTTGGCTGCACTTCTCCTATGGGTCACAGGATAGCAATTTGTTTCGCACTCCTGTGACCTGTTTTCAGCAGAGAGCGGTCTGAAGTCCACTCTCTGCTGACGTCACAGAAATCAGTCCAGGCACCGCATCATCCCCACAATGGAAGTTCGGATCCACCAGGTACCTGGACTGATACCCCTCTCAGCAAGCCCCTGAGAGCCTTAGACGGCCGCTCTGCGCCCCTCCACAGCCCAGCGATCCAGTGAGCAAGGAGGAGCAGAGCAGAGAGCTGCTGATTGACAGTCAGCAGCTCTCTGCCAGCCGAGCTGTGAGAACCGAGCCCTCAGGGGTGTTCGATCGCTCATTTCTCAATGCAGAGTCGCCGGGGGACAGATGCAGCATCGGACTAAGATAAGTATAAACCTGCAAAAAAATGTTTTCCTTTACTTCTCTTTTAATGCATTCTCTGCATTAAGGCAAAAATCCTACTGAGTGCAGCAACCCCTCTTTACTTACCTGAGCCTGATCTCAATCCAGCGATGTGCATAGGATCAGTCTCTCTCTCTGCTCTCTCTCTCTCTCTCTCTCTCTCTCCTCATAGTCTCAGAACATTGGCTCCCGCTGCTGTCAGTCACCGCCAGTGAGGAGGGAATGGAGGGCATGGCCAAGTCACGCTCTGTGTGTCTATGGGCACACAGAGTCAGCTCGGGAACAAGCCAACATGAGTGCCCCCATAGCAAGTGGCAGGGGGAGGAGCCAGGAGCTCCAGCGGGGACCCGAGAAAAGAAAGATGGGGGCTGCTCTGTGCAAAACCATTGTACAGAGCAGGTATTTATAACATGTTTACAATCACTTTAAGCTCTCATTTCTTTGGCATGAATTTGGCCATCCCTCTACAGTGCTTTGTCAGTTTAGGCTCCAGACAGAGCACAAACAGTAATAAATTGTATATGTGTGGAATAAATTCAAGGAACAATAATAGGAGGATAATTTAGATTAATATGATTATACTGTAGATGTGATTGTGGCAGTGTTTTGGCGAAATCTCTGGTGAAAATAGCACAGTGATGGCTAATGAATGTGCCATTTTTCTTGCTATAAACCTCTACAGTAAATAAATAATCTAAATTAAAAAAACTGGTGTGTATTTAGAGCAAGATCAGCATATAATTTCATTAAGACCTTTGCAATACACCCCAAAATGTGCAATCACAAATGTACAAACACAAATCTAAATTAAGAAAACATTCAGTTATATATTTAGTGTATATTTTAGGAATGATTTTTTAAATGTCATACACTTTAACTTTCTTTGTAAAACGGCATCCTTTTCTTTGGGATATTTTTATTCCCAGTCTAGTAAGGCGGTTACTCCTTTCCTGTGGCACTGAAGTAACCTGTAACCTTTGGAGTTTATTTGTTCACTGTGGTCCTGTGGTTTCATTGTTTCCCTCCTGTGGCTTTGTTGTTACTTCTCCTGCAGATTTCTTTCCATCCTGTGGTTTATTGTTTCCGATATTGAATCGTTGTTGCTGCATAGTCTCCACTGGATTAAAAGGTTCTTTATATTGTTTGCCTAGCACCAGTATCTACACCAAATATTTCCAATGGATTCTTAAGTAAATGTTAAGTAATGTTATGGAACATAAGTGTTCAGGTGCTTATCGAACATAACAATTTTCCTATTTTTTATGCTAGTGTTAGTTATCACCAATCAGATACTTGCTACTTATAAAAAATAAATAAATACATTTAGTCCTCATGCACGCGGACGTTTTTACAGCCGCGTTTTTTAGAGTTTTTTACAGCTTAAAAACGCCTGTCTATGTTAGTCTATGGATTCATGCCCACCTAGACGTTTTTGAGCTGCAAATAGCCTAGGCGTTTTTAAGCTGTAAAAAAAACCCAGGACCAGTGCATTCCGAGGCGCGGCGCTAGAGCTGTAAAAACGCGAATCGCGGAAAAACGCGCAAAAACGCAACCACGGCGTTTTTACGCGTTTTTTAACTCCAGCGTTTTTTGGTTAAAAAGAGATAATTGGACACTGTAATCTCTGTAAAAACAGGAATTTCCTGTCTGGACATTAGATTACCCAAGAGTCCTTTGCACAGCCGTGTGACTGTGGTGATATTGGCTTCAAGATGGCTAGTGCAGTCTCTCAAGTGGAGCTAATAAATGCGGTACAGGCCCATCCAGAACTGTGGGATGTGGCACATCCACTGCATGGAGACCACATCCGGAAGGTGAAAGCCTGGGAGGACATAAGTGCTGCGATTACCCCTGGCTGGGAACAAATCAGAAATGCGGAAAGAAAGGAGATAAGTAAGTCTATTTTCCTTGAATGCATGATCTGTTTGTGTGTAATGTAAATGAAGATTGCATATTTAACCCTTTGTTTTCCATGTTATTTTAGGCAAAATTATGCAGCGCCGCTGGAAGTCCCTACGTGACCGTGTCAGGAGGGACCTCACGGACGAAGACAAGGCGGCACGTAGCGGAGCACCAGTGCCAACCAAAAAAAAACCTGTTTACCACAGCAATCTCCAATTCCTCAGGCAAAATATGCAGAGCCATACCAGACCGTAAGTTTTTTTCATATATTTGCCTATGTACATTGCTTTTCAGGCAGTATGTTCCATGGCTATTGTAACCACTTTCCGAACGCCACATGTACATATTCGTCGGCAGAATGGCACGGCAGTACAAATGGGCGTACCTGTACGTCCCTTTTAAGTTGCCGCCTTGGCGGCGCGCTTTCCCATTTTGAGGTCCATGAGTCCGACAGCGGGTCCTGCGGACTCAATGTCCGCGGGCACACTGTCAGAGAGTCCCCTTGGGCATGCGCGCTGTTGGTGGGCATCGCGGCGCGTCGGCAGGTGCGCGCGCCCGGTGTTTGGCGCCAACCTGCCTATTTAAGCCATCTGCACAGGGGGCTCGGTGCTGTCCGATCTTCAGCTTCCTGTGTTCCTGCTTCCTGTTTCCTGTTTCCTGTTTGATTCCAATCTCCTGACCACCGGCCTGTCTCTGTTCCTCCTTGTTTGCTGCCTGCCACTGATCCCGGACCGTCCTGACTACGAATCTGCCTGCTCCTCTGTACTGCGTTGCCCGCCTGCTACCGACCTCTGCCTGTGACCGACCAACCCGCTCCACTCCTGCTCTGCACCCACTGCCTGCGCTCCAGTTGACTGGTGATCTCCATAACCATCTTAACCGGGATCTTCCTGCAGCTACCCGCCAGGCTCTCATACCACTCTGTGCTCCCGTGCCTCCTGTCCATACTACCAGGGGCCGGTAACCAGATACGTAAGGGAGGCCTCCCCCTGCTACATCGGGCTCACCTGTCTGCTACGCACAAGTCTGACAGTATCGGACAGCCATGTCCGAGCCCGAGCAGGGAACCTCCCCCATGGAGGAACTGTGTAGACACCTGGCGGGTCTCACGCAAGCTGTGAAGAGCCTCCAGGAAGGCTACACAAGACTGGAAGAACAAGTTCAGGTCCTGTCAGTTCCAACCCATCCACAAGCTGCTTCATCGGCCGGAGCACCCTCAGTAGTTATGCTACCTCCAGAGCCTAAGGTACCCGTACCAGAAAGATTTGCGGGGGACCGCAGTAAATTTCGTGCCTTCCGCAATGCCTGCGAGCTTTACTTCGCCCTGCAACCTCGCACTTTTTCCTTGGAGGCGACCAAGGTGGGCTTTGTGATCTCCCTCCTGTCTGGTGAACCACAGACCTGGGCTCACCGCCTCCTGGAACGGAAGTCTGGAGCACTGGACAACCTTGATGCCTTTTTCACCGTCATGTCCCAGTTGTATGAGGATCCTCAGGTAACAGCGACTGCCGAAGCCGCCCTACACGCCCTTCAACAGGGGCGTAGAGCCGCAGAGGACTATGTGGTGGAATTTAGGCGATGGAGTTCCGACACTAGTTGGAATGATGCGGCTTTACGTTATCAATTCCGCATTGGGTTGTCTGATCCCTTGAAGGATGAGTTAGCACGGGTCGGTGTACCCCAAACCTTGGATGAACTCATCAATCTGGCTATTCAGATCGACCGACGCCTCAGAGAGCGTCGCTCCGAGAGGTCTACCAGCCAATTCCGCCCTACCTGGATGCTACCCAAGGTTCCAAGCTCTCCCAGCCAGTCCTTCCCGGCACCGGCCACATCAGTTCCTGACACCTCTGAACCAATGCAACTCGGGCTATTCCGCCCTTCTCTCGATCCAGAAGAACGCCAACGCCGAAGAGTTAACAATCTCTGCATGTACTGTGGGGAGCCGGGACACTTCGTGAGGTCTTGCCCAAATAAGACACGTAAGTCGCTTAAGTCGCTGTCCATCTCTTCAATTTGTGCACCTGCTTTCTCTAAACCTGTTAATCATCTTGCTCTGTCTATCACCCTACAGCTTCCAGGAAAGATTATTCCAGCTACAGTCATCATTGATTCAGGAGCCTGCAGCTGCTTTATTGACCTGACCTTCGTTGCCAACCATCACATTCCTCTTCAGCCCAAAGTCCGGGGACTCTCGGTACATCTCGCAGATGGCTCCTCTCTTCGCTCCGGCCCTGTCACGCAGGAAACCATTCCTTTGTTGGCCACCATGGGCCCTAACCATCAAGAACTTCTGCGCCTGGATGCCATCTCCTCTCCCCTTTTTCCCATCATATTGGGGATGCCATGGTTACAGGCCCATAACCCCAGCATTGACTGGTCCAGTGGAGAAGTCAAGTTCTTGTCTCATTACTGCCGACAACACTGCTTACATACAAATTCTGCTGAGTCTACCCAATTACTCTGTTTAGACACCGAATCCGAGCTTCAACAGGTGGTCCCTGCACCCTATTGGGACTTTCTGGACGTCTTTAGCAAAAAAGGAGCAGAGGCCTTACCGCCTCATAGGCCTTACGACTGCCCAATCGAGCTATTACCTGGAGCAGAAGTTCCCTTTGGAAGGATTTTCCCACTGACAGAGCAGGAGCTGGATACTCTAAAAATATATATCGACGAGAACCTGAAGAAAGGGTTTATCCACCCATCTACCTCTCCGGCCGGGGCTGGCATATTCTTTGTGGAGAAAAAGGACCATTCCTTGCGTCCTTGTATCGACTATCGGGAATTGAACAAAGTAACAATCAAGAACCGCTACCCGCTACCCTTAGTGCCCGAACTCTTCCAGAGATTAGGATCCGCAGTAATCTTTACCAAGCTAGATCTCCGTGGTGCCTACAACCTGATCCGCATTCGAGAAGGAGATGAGTGGAAGACAGCCTTTCGCACCAGATTTGGACATTACGAATACCTTGTCATGCCCTTCGGTCTGTGCAACGCACCTGCTACGTTCCAACATTTTGTCAACGACATCTTCCGTGACTTCCTGGATCTTTATGTTATTGTCTACCTAGATGATATCCTGATCTTTTCCTCCTCAGTCTCAGATCATCGCAGGCATGTCGGAAATGTGTTAGCCCGTCTCAGGCAGCATGGACTTTATGCTAAACCAGAAAAATGCCAATTCGAACTTCAAAGCATCCAGTTTTTAGGCCTAATCATTTCTGTTGATGGTATAAAAATGGATCCGCAGAAAGTATCTGCCATTCTGGAGTGGCCCGCTCCCTCCGATAAAAAAGGGGTTCAAAGGTTCATCGGCTTCTCGAACTTCTACAGGAAGTTCATTAGGGGCTTCTCTACAATAATTGCCCCCATCACCGAAATAACCAGACAAGGGAATCGATTCCAGTGGTCCCTTGAGGCACAATCTGCCTTCGAAAAACTCAAGGAGCTGTTCACCTCCGCCTCAATTTTAAAACACCCGGATCCTGCTCTACCATTCGTCCTTGAAGTGGACGCTTCGGAGGTCGCAGTCGGAGCTGTTCTGTCCCAACGGCAAGGCCCAAAGGCCCTTCTCTACCCAGTGGCCTTTTTCTCCCGCAAACTCTCTTCAGCGGAGAGAAATTATGATGTTGGCGATCGGGAGCTTCTGGCCATTAAATCCGCTTTGGAGGAGTGGCGTTATCTACTGGAGGGTGCAGCACACCCTATCCTGGTCTATACGGACCACAAAAATCTGGAGTATCTCCGAACAGCCAAAAGACTGAAACCCCGACAAGCAAGATGGGCTCTATTCTTCTCCAGATTTCAGTTTCATATAACGTATAGACCTGGTTCCAAGAATACCAAGCCGGATGCTCTTTCTCGTATGTTCCCTGATTCTGGTAAACCTGAGCATCCGGACACCATTCTTTCATCCGGAAATTTTCTTTTGCTTCAAGTGGATCTATTATCCCGCATAAAACAAGCTTCTTTTAATTGGACCCCAAGTTCCGGAGAGCTGGTGAGGGCCCAGGATGGTCTTTTTTGGCACAAGGGTAAAATCGTAGTCCCTGAAGATTTGAGGGTGGCAGTGCTGGAGCTCTGCCATGATCATAAGATGGCTGGACATTTCGGTGTGCTGAAGACAACGGAGTTAGTGCAGCGCACATTTTGGTGGCCTTTGTTAGTGAACGACTGCAAGAGCTATGTAGAATCTTGTACCACCTGTGCCCGGAACAAGAATAGCCGGACTAGAGCCTGGGGTCTGTTAAAGCCATTACCTGTCCCGGAAAGACCGTGGAAGATGATATCAATGGATTTCATTGTAGAGCTTCCCCAGTCAGAGGGTTTCTCTACCATCTTTGTCGTCGTAGACAGGTTAACCAAGATGGCTCACTTCCTGCCGATGAAGGGCACACCCTCGGCCATGGAGACAGCAAAGGTCTTCATTAAAGAGATTGTCAGGTTGCACGGAGTCCCATCGAACATCATATCTGATCGTGGTGTTCAGTTCACCTCACGGTTCTGGAAGGCTCTCTGTAATTCCCTGGAAATCGAGCTGGCACTCTCCTCCGCTTATCATCCCCAGACTAATGGGCAGACGGAGAGAACTAATCAAACTTTGGAGCAATACCTCCGCTGTTTCTCATCTTTCTCTCAGGACAACTGGGTCTCTCTGCTGCCAATCGCTGAGTTCTCCTATAACAACTCTCTACATTCGGCCATTAAGCAAACACCGTTTTTTGCCAATTACGGATTCCACCCGTCCTTTCTGCCCAGGTCCTTACCTGAATGTGCGATCCCTGCGGTCTCTGAGACCATGGACTTCTTTCTTTGTAACAACAAACTCTTGCAGGACACCATGGCTAAGACCCAAGAGTATAATAAAAAGATGTTTGACAGGAAGAGGCGGGGAGAGCTCATCCTGGAACCTGGCAACCAGGTTTGGTTATCCACGACCAATATAAGAATGGCCTGTCCTTCAAGGAAATTGGGCCCCAAATTCTTGGGTCCATTTACAGTCAAGAAGAGGATTAACAATGTGGCCTACGAACTCAATCTACCTAGTACCCTGAAGATTCATCCGGTCTTTCACGTTTCATTGTTGAGACCTGTTGTACCCAACACTTTTGCTGGTCGAAGTACTGACCCACCAGAACCCATAATGGTCGATAGCAAGGAAGAATTCGAGGTGGAAGCTATTCTGGATTGCAGGAAAAGACGCAACCAGTTGCAGTATTTGATCAAATGGAAGGGGTACGGACCAGAGGATAACTCCTGGGAGCCAGAGGGCAACTTACATGCCGAAGAGCTTCTGAGGTCTTTTAGGAATACCCACGCTTCCAAATTGGCACAGTTGGACATCCGGAGGCTGCCCTTGAGGGGGGGGCACTGTCAGAGAGTCCCCTTGGGCATGCGCGCTGTTGGTGGGCATCGCGGCGCGTCGGCGCGCGTCGGCAGGCGCGCGCGCCCGGTGTTTGGCGCCAACCTGCCTATTTAAGCCATCTGCACAGGGGGCTCGGTGCTGTCCGATCTTCAGCTTCCTGTGTTCCTGCTTCCTGTTTCCTGTTTCCTGTTTGATTCCAATCTCCTGACCACCGGCCTGTCTCTGTTCCTCCTTGTTTGCTGCCTGCCACTGATCCCGGACCGTCCTGACTACGAATCTGCCTGCTCCTCTGTACTGCGTTGCCCGCCTGCTACCGACCTCTGCCTGTGACCGACCAACCCGCTCCACTCCTGCTCTGCACCCACTGCCTGCGCTCCAGTTGACTGGTGATCTCCATAACCATCTTAACCGGGATCTTCCTGCAGCTACCCGCCAGGCTCTCATACCACTCTGTGCTCCCGTGCCTCCTGTCCATACTACCAGGGGCCGGTAACCAGATACGTAAGGGAGGCCTCCCCCTGCTACATCGGGCTCACCTGTCTGCTACGCACAAGTCTGACACACACCGGCGATCGTCTCAGGGAGAGGAAGAGGTCAATGCCAGTGTAATTTTTACAGTATGTCATTGCAATTTTAATCGCACTGATCACTGTAAAAATGACAATTTTTCCAAAAATGTGTCCAAATTGTCCAATGTGTCGGCCGTATTGTCGCAGTCATGCTAAAAATCGCTGATCTCCCCCATTACTAATAAAAAAAAATTGGTCCGGGCTAAAGTAGTTACGTTTATACAATTTGTATTGTTTGCAGGACAACTTCAAATTTTAGACTCGGAGAGGTCGATGAGGAAGATGCAGAGCTTCAGAGACCAAACAGTCCAATGACCACCTCTGGATCTCCACGACCGATCAGCGAGGGAGTTGTTGAGGGCACAGATGAGGTAACTGCTTCGGTCTGCCTGTCTATCTCATTGTCTGTCTGTCCATGTACATGTCAATGTAAACATTTTTGTTCTTTTGCAGGAATCGAGGGCTGTGGAAACACCGTCTCCTGCCAGTTTTCAAAGTGGAGAGCAGCGCGGTCGTGGCGGTGTTCGTGGGCGTGGACGTCAGGCGAGGGGCGGCTATAATCCCGAGGCTGATGACAGGGTGCTAGCACTGCTGCAGGAAGTGCGGCAGGAGAGGCGCAGTATGGATGTCTTTTTAGACACCAATAACCCACACGCCTGCTTCTGCCGCAGCCTTTACCACATCCTGGAGGACATTGGGGGAGACCAAGAGAAACTTTGTATGGATCGCATGTACGCTATTGCAATGCAATACAGACATGCAAAATTGAGTGGCGGGCCACCTCCATGCGATCCATATAATGTTTCTCATGATCCCCCAATGGCCCCTGGGACCTCAGCAGTGCTAGCACCCCACTCTCACTATCAGCCCCCTCCTCAACGCCAACCACCACCTATGCCGTCCCAGACCTCATACCATAGCCTGCAAGCGTATGCTGATTTTCCACCTTCCACCTCCCATTTTCAGCCCTCATACCCTCTACCCCGCTACCAGCAGGATTTTGGGAGTGATCGCCAGGCCCAACCATTACCCCGTCCCCAATCCCCACATCCCCAATGCAATCAACCATCCACCACCACCTATCACCAGTTGTGATCCCAAAATAAAATCTTTTTTTTCTTGAAATACCAGTTGTGATCCCAATCCTTTATTTAATTTTTAATTTTTTTTTGAAAAGTCTTTTATATGATGCACAACAGCACTCCTTTGCACTCTGCTTGCCCTGAAGGCAGAGTGCAAAGGACTCTATCGTACTCTGCCTTCGGACAAGCGTAAGCTTGCTCTTTTTTGGGCTTAGCCTAGGCTTACCCCGAAGGCAGAGTCAAATTGACTTGTAGAACAATCGTTGACAAATGGACCAAAAAATAACAAACTTCAATTTTGAAATGCTTTATTTCAAAAAACACAAGACAGCAAAGGTAGATGTATTGCAAATATTTTTTAGATATAATCATTCTGCCATGATACCTCTCCATCAGGGGATTCAAAAAATTCTGCAAATTGGTTTCGAATGCTCATGACACGTGCAGTTGAACGCAAGTCCATAAATTGAACCCTCTGAAGTTGTCTAATGGGCTCCTGTTCAACATTATTTCTGTCACTGTCCCGCAGAAAATTGTGCATAACGCAGCATGCCAGGACGACTTGAACTAGTGCCTATACTTGTTTGTTTTTGAAAGTGTCATTTATTTTGTATTCTGCTGCCCTGAACAAGACCAAACATTTAACCTTATTCGGTTGCCCCTCTTGCACTGTAATCTGTCCAGGCCAGTTGTAAAACCCCACCCCCCACAAGCTTAGTTTTATCAGCTTCTAATTGAATAATTTTGAATTCCCCCCCCACACCTTGCCACTATAAATTTAGTTCATTTCTTGGGACGGCTGGCGAGGGTTTAGGCTGGTCACTCCTTGCACAAAGTGTCACGCCGGCAACAAGTGTTTGGCACTTGGACACGGGCACTTTGACTAAGGCACTGCTACAAAAAAAGTAAGTACAGACATTATTGTTCCACAGCTATTTTGCAGGAAGTTCCACTTCATTCACTAAATTTCCTCAGCCTTCCTTCTATTAGCCTGTCCCCACCCTCTAAAATGCTCACACTAATCTTTGTTATAACGTCCTCTCTCCTCAAACTCTCATTACTTTACCCCCCCTCTCCAGCCCCCAACCTTTATATATCTCCCTCTCTTCTTCCCACTCAATATTACTCCACTTACCACCTCCTGCTCATTCTAAGCCCACACAGTATCACCACGTCCATTCCACCACAGCATCTGCGCTCCTATAAATCCCACTCCCGCCTTACCACCCTCACCCTCCTACTACTCCTAATGTCTGGGGACATCGCACCAAACCCCGGCCCTCCCACACCCAATTTCCAACGCCAAGATCGGCCATCTACCTCCTCCAACAGTAGTCGCAACTTCAACCTTCTCATCCCAATTCCCCTGATTCCACAAGTCAGCCCCCCTCTTTCATGTGCCCTCTGGAATGCCCGCTCAGTCTTCAACAAACTAGTTTCTGTCAATGACCTTTTCCTCTCCAAATCCCTTGATCTATTTGCTATAACTGAAACCTGGCTCCAGGAATTTGATACTACCTCTCCAGCTGCACTGTCCCACAGTGGCCTTCTCTGGACTCACTCCACCAGACCCAGTGGACGAAAAGGAGGTGGTGTCGGACTTCTCCTCTCCCCACAATGCACCTTCCAGGTACTGCCCACACCTCCCTCTCTTTCCACCTGCTCTTTCGAAATGCACTGCATTCGTCTTTTCTCTCCAGCTTGTCTGAGGGTCGCAGTCATTTATCGGCCTCCTGGACCAGTGTCACGCTTTCTGGATGACTTCTCTGCATGGCTACCCTATTTTCTCTCATCTGAAGTGCCTGCCATCATCCTAGGTGACTTTAACATTCCAATCAATGTTAATAATGCTACCACTTCTAAACTACTCAACTTAACCTCCTCTTTTAACCTAACACAATGGACACAAACCACCACTCACTCCAACGGCAACACTCTTGACCTTGTATTCTCCCATCGCTGCACTCCCTGCAATCTCTCCAACGCACCCTTTCCTCTCTCTGATCACAACCTTATCCGTTTCACACTCTCCTTGTCTCCTATATCCCATGCTGCCAACCCACAAACCACTACCCGCAGGAACCTTCGCAACCTCAAACCTTCCCTTCTTCACTCTGCTACTGATGGCCTTTATGACTACATCGCACCCCTGTCCTGCCCAGACCTAACCACTTCCATCTACAACACCACGTTGTCATCCTCCCTAGACGTACTTGCTCCTCTTTCTACACGCAGAACCAGGCCCCATCTGCCACAACCCTGGCAAACAGACGACACCAGAAGTCTCAAGAGACGCAGCCGCGCTCTTGAGCGAGCATGGCGTAAATCTAAATCCCTGCAAGACTTTACCCTCTACAAAGCTGTCCTTCTCAAATACAACTCCTGCCTCCACACTGCTAAACAAACCTATTACAACACTCTCATCAAAACCCTCTCATCCAAACCTCGTCAACTCTTTTCTACCCTTAATTCCTTACTTCACCCCCCACTGCCCCCACCCACCAACTTGCTTACCGCTCAACATATTGCCAACCACTTCAATAGCAAAATCAACACTATTCGCAAGGAGATATCCAGCATTAAAATTCCTCCCCTACCCAACATATCAGGTCCAACACCACACTCAATACTCTCCTCCTTTTGCCCAGTTACCACAGAAGAAGTTGATAAACTCCTCTCCATGGCACACCTCACTACATGTCCCCTGGATCCTGTCCCCTCTCAATTGCTGCGACCACCTTCCCACTCTATCCTCAACTCCCTAACCCACATCTTCAACCTCTCCCTCTCCTCCGGCACCTTTCCTTCCCCGTTCAAACATGCACTGGTTACCCCCATACTCAAAAAACCCTCACTAGACCCCACCTGTTTGAATAACTTAAGACCTATCTCCCTTCTCCCGTTTGCCTCCAAGCTCATCGAACGCCTTGTTCATGACCAAATGAGTCGCTACCTCACGGACAACAACCTTCTCGACCCCCTACAGTCTGGCTTCCGCCTACAACATTCGACTGAAACTGCCCTACTAAAAATCACCAATGACCTAATAACTGCCAAAACCAATGGCCACTACTCCATACTCATACTTTTAGACCTCTCTGCTGCCTTTGACACAGTTGACCACCTGCTGCTCCTCAGCAAATTACACTCCCTTGGCCTCCGTGATTCTGCATTATCCTGGTTCTCCTCCTACCTATCTCAGCGCACTTTCAGCGTCACTTACAACTCCATCTCCTCCGCTCCCCTTCCTCTTTCTGTTGGGGTACCCCAAGGCTCTGTCCTTGGGCCTCTCCTTTTCTCACTCTATACCTCTTCCCTGGGCCAGTTGATCACCTCCCATGGCTTCCAATACCATCTCTATGCCGATGACACACAGATCTATCTCTCCACTCCCCAACTCACCCCCACTATCTCCTCACGGATCTCAAACTTGCTGAATGACATATCGGTATGGATGTCACACCACTTCCTCAAACTTAATCTTTCTAAAACTGAGCTTGTTATATTTCCTCCTTCACGGTCCCCCTCCTGTGACTTCACCATTAATATCAACAACACAACCATTGGTCCCTCCACACATGCCAGAGTCCTGGGTGTAATCCTTGACTCTGACCTCTCCTTCAGCCCCCATATCCAATCACTGGCTAAATCCTGCCGCCTTAACCTCCGCAACATCTCCAAAATTCGACCCTTTCTGACTAAAGACACTACAAAACAACTTATTCACTCTTTGATTATTTCCAGCCTCGACTATTGCAACTCTCTCCTTAATGGCCTACCCTTAAGCAGGCTATCCCCCCTTCAGTCTATTATGAATGCTGCTGCTAGACTAATACACCTCACTAATCGATCCGTGACTGCTGCTCCTCTCTGCCAATCCCTTCACTGGCTTCCCCTACCCCACCGTGTAAAATTCAAAATGCTAACCATAACATACAAGGCCATTCACAACATCGCCCCCATCTACATCACCAACCTCATCTGCAGATATCACCCAAATCGCCCCCTCCGCTCCTCCCAGGACCTCCTGCTCTCTAGCTCCCTTGTTACCTCCTCCCATGCTCGCCTTCAGGACTTCTCCAGAGCCTCTCCCATCCTCTGGAATTCCCTGCCCCAGTATGTCCGATCAGCCCCTACCCTATCCACCTTTAGGAGATCCTTGAAAACTCATTTATTCAGGGAAGCCTATCCCACACCCACATAACTGTCCCTGAGCCACCCCCATCAAATCATTCTTTGCAGCTATTACCTTTTGTACCACCACCCCCTCCCTTTTAGAATGTAAGCTCTACGAGCAGGGCCCTCCTGTACCTTTTGTATTGTACTGTAATTGTGTTGTCCCCCTTATACATTGTAAAGCGCTGAGTAAACTGTTGGCGCTATATAAATCTCGTATAATAATAATAATAATAACATCCAATTGCATACTTGTCAGCAAAACTCGCCATTTGGCCGTGCACACCCCGAATGCACATTCAACAACACGGCGTGCACGGCTGAGCCGATAATTGAAAATTTTTTGTTGTCGGCTGAGACCAGTGCCACTGTATGGCCTCATTAGATTTTCAGCCAGTCCAAAGGCCTCATCTGCCACCATGACTAATGGCAAGCTGGGTTCTTCAGTGCAGGGTAGAGGCCTGCTTTCAGGAATATTGAGTCGTCCCTCATGTAGACGACGTCCGAAGGCCGACTCGCGGAATATGCGGGCATCACCTTGGCTTCCATATGCTCCCACATCTACAAACAGAAATTTGAGGTGTGCATCGGACAATGCCAGGAGGACCACCGAAAAATATTTTTTGTAATTAAAATATGAAGATCCAGAGTGGGGAGGCTTCTTCACCCTGATGTGTTTCCCATCAAGGGCTCCTATACAATTTGGGAACTGAGTTTTGTCCCAAAAAGTGTCTACAACTGATTCCCAGATGTCTTCGGTTGGCTCTGGCATTACAACGTTATGCAATTCCTCCCATATTGCCACACATGTTTCCTTTATTATTTTTGAGACCGTTGAGAGGCCAAGGAGGAAGTAGTGATGCAAGGAAGCATAACTTTGTCCCGTGGCAAGGAACCTAAGATAACATAATAAATTTAGTTATTGAAAGAGTAAAGCATAAACATAAGTCCTAACCCTACCCTTAAACCTAACCCCTAACCCTAACCCCTAACCCTTAACCCTAACCCTTAACCCTAACCCCTAACCCTAACCCTAACCCCTAACCCTAACTCCTAACCCTAACCCCCTAACCCCTAACCGTAACCCTAACCCCTCCTCCCATATGTGTATTCACTTACCTGAGTGTCACTAGCATCCGTTCCTCCGGTGACACAGAGCTACGCATCACAGTGTCCATCCTTGTGAGCCTTGGCCTGAGCCTCTCCAACAGGTCATCAAAGAGCGGCACTGACATCCTTGTAAAGTTGAAGAACTTTGTTGGATATGAGCGCAGTTGGGAATAAATATTGCCAAAGTACCCCGTAGAAAACCGATTGGATACCATTGGATGCACCCAAAATCGACGTCTGCTGCTTCTCTCCTCCTCCTGTCTCATTCTCCGCTGCCTCCGCAACACAATCAGAAGGATTGCCTCATCGATCTTTTGCATGACAGGATCCATATTTCTCAGAAAAATACTGAAAAATACTGAAATATACTGAAAACTCTGAAACACTCTGAATCACTCTCTCCTCTCTCTCTCTCCTACCAAAATGGCACCGACACATGCTCATTAACATATTTTCTTTGGTTTCTGTGGCATTGTGGGAAATTTGGGAGTGTATATAGCTGAGAGATGTGTTTTTCATTAAAAAACGCTACTTAGCGCTAACGCGGAAAAACGCGCAAATACGCGCAAAAACGCTAATGCAAAACGCGGTAAAAATCGCGTTTTTAACGCCGGTTTTTCCAGGCGTCGAACCTAGCTTTACAGCTCGTTTTTTAAAACGTCCATGTGCATGAGGACTTATTTGCAGTTCGGCGTTTATGAGCTTTTTGGGGCCATAAGCTTTTTTGGGGAAAAAAGTTTTGCTAAAAAACGCTGCAAAACGTGTTTTTTCCAACGTGGCAATCTACAGTTAAAGCTACTGGCTTTTTTTTTATAACATCCAGTGTGCATGGGGCCTTAAGAGGATGAGCCTAATGCATGCTAAAGACACCCCCAGTAAAGTGAAAATGTTATTCTATAACAGTAAAACCTTGGATTGCGAGCATAATTTGTCCCAGAAACATGCTTGTAATCCAAAGCACTTGTATATCAAAGCAAATTTCCCCATAAGAAATGACGGAATCTCAAATCATTCGTACCGCAACCATTTATTCATAAGTCCTTCAGTTTATAGTCCATATAAAAAGATTATAGCAATGTGATAGGTTGTGTAACTATAAAATGTCCATCCACAAATGGAAGCCTCCAAATGGGGATTAGAAGCAAAATCCTGCAGGAGCTAGAGAGTGTAAAAAAGAAGAGAGGCGCCTCCTAAGTGTAGAAAAATGGTTACATTTAACCGCTTCAGCCGAGAAAGATTTGGCTGCTGAATGACCAGGCTATTTTTTGCGATTCGGTACTGTGTTGCTTTAACTGACAATTGCGCGGTCGTGCGACGCTGCACCCATACAAAGTTGACGTCCTTTTTTCCCCACAAATAGAGCTTTCTTTTGGTGGTATTTGATCATTTCTGCAGTTTTTATTTTTTGCGCTATAAACAAAAAAAAAACGACAATTTTGAAAAAAAACGCAGTATTTTGTACTTTTTGCTATAATAAATATCCCCATTTTTTTTTTTTTAAAAAGCAAATTTTTTCTCAGTTTATGTATTCTTCTACGTATTTTTGGTAAAAAATTGCAATAAGCGTATATTGATTGGTTTGTGCAAAAGTTATAGCGTCTACAACATAGGGGATAGATTTATAGCATTTTTATTATTATTTTTTTTTTGTTTACTAGTAATGGCGGCGATCTGCGATTTTTATTGGGACTGCGACTTTATGGTGGACACATCGGACACTTTTGACACATTTTTGGGACCATTGGCATTTATACAGCGATCAGTGCTATAAAAATGCACTGATTACTGTAAAAATGTCACTGGCAGGGAAGGGGGTTAACACTAGGGGGCTATCAAGGAGTTAAATGTGTTCCCTAGTGTGTGTTCTAACTAAAAGGGGGAGGGGGCTGTCTAGGGGAGATGACCGATCGCTGTCTATACTTTGTATGAACACACGATCTGTCTCTTCTCCCCTCAGAAAACCGGGATCTGTGTGTTTACACACACAGTTTCCGGTTCTCGCTGTGTCACGAGCGATCACGGGAGCCCCTAGTGGTCACAGGGCAAAGCGACGTAACATAAGGTTGTTTCGCCCAGCCGTGCCATTCTGCCACATTCTGCCACATTCTGCGGCAGCTGGTCGGCAAGAAGTTAATGAAGGTACAATATTTAGCAACTCACATGGTTGATGATTAAAAGAGGCACTTCTAAGTATGCAGGCATCCGGGGTAAAGCTGTCAACATAGACGATCCTCCTCACCGCCGGCTCTCACCGCTGTCAGTCTGCAATCGTGATGGGAAGGCTACCCTGCAGTAGAACGATCTGAAAGCGAGGCTTAAACCGCTCCATTGATCGCAGCGTGGAAGGGACGGCGTCGATGGTGTGGAGGATGGTCTATGTGAACAGCTTTACCCCGGATGCCTGCATACTTAGATGTGCCTCTCTATTAATCATCAACCATGCGAGTTGCTAAATGTTGTACCTCCATTAAATGTAACCATATTGCTACACTTAGAGGCGCCACACTTCTCTTTTATACTCTTTTGTGACGTGACACTACTTGTATATCAAGACATCGCTTGTATATCAAGTCAAAATTTATTTTAAAATTTTGCTTGTCTTGCAAAACGCTCTCAAACCAAGGTTTTACTGTACCCTTTTTTTGTCAATTGTTTGTTTTTTTTGTTTTTTTTAAGCGAACAAAGAGTGCTGACATTTTATGTTGGTAACGGGAGTATCTATACAGATATCTATCCAAACAAAGATAAAGAATTGTAGCAAAAGTATAAAACATCTTTAGCCAATACTAGGTGAATGTGTGTACATATACATGGAAAATATGAAAGTGAAGTGGAATAAGGAGAGGGAGGGAGTGAGGCAAAGCATGTGCAACTTATATGAACCACATTCGCAGCCCAGTGAATACCATGCCACGAAGGTGAAGGAGCTATAACACAGGACTTGGTACATACATTTTTGGAGGGTGACAAAAGCAATGCTTGTCAGATCAGAAAGTCACATTGTAAGCCAACTGCCCTCTATAGTTCCAATTGCTATTTTAATGGCTGTATGTTGTTATTGTCAGGAGAGCACATGAGAGTGTCTGATAAAAAAATTAAATAGATGTGTACATTATGTTTTATGAGTTATGTCAGTCCAAACTGCATTTTGGGGTGTGACAGTCCACTTTTATTAAACATAACGGAAAAGTTCACATAGAAATCAGTTGCCCACGCAGGGGTTTCCTCCATCAACATGGAAAAGTCAACTGAAAGTGCCAAGCCACCTGGCTTACTTGTAAGCAGCACCTCTGCTTTCCTTACCAGTTACCCTGACTGCGTTGCCCAGCTCTCCTGGTTCAGTTGGCTCACTTAGCCTTTAGTCACAGCACCGTGCTGCACAGCCCACTCCTGACCTCTGGATAGCGGTTCTCCTTATACCCTGATAGGAGTCGACCTGACTCCTGGTATGAGACCTCCTGTTTCATGACTACTGGTTGGGGCACCTCTGACCCCTGGCTGTGACCTTCTGTCTCCAAACAGGTTGCCCTGAGCTATCCTCAGGCTTGAGTATATAACGACCCTGCACACCCGTGTATTATTCGCAAGCTGTAGGCATTCAGTAAAATCCAGACACAGAATTGAAGCTTCCGTCCCACACAAGGCACTTTGGAATCTTCAAGCTCCAGGCCCCAATCCAGATTTACAGAATCCTGAGAAACTCAAAAACACAGCTTTCTCTGCTCAGAAAGTCTGGAACTTTGCATTAGGCGTTACTGTGAATCCTGTGTCATTTTCAGGTGCAGTAAAATCGCAGCAGGTGCTCTGGATTGATGAGATGAAATATTTGGCTATAACAGGAAGTTTGCTTGCCGAAGGGCTGAAAAGCGGTGCAATAATGAGTATCTGCAGGCAACAGTGAAGCATGGTGGAGGTTCCTTGCAGGTTTGGAGTTGCATTTCTGCAAATAGAGTTGGAGATTTTGTCAGGATCAATGGTGTCCTCTATGCTGAGATATACATGCAGATACTTATCCATCATGCCATACCATCAGGAAGCAAACAAGTAGAAGAGCCGGAAACTGGGACATACCTGGTCAAATTTTTATTGGCTACATAGCGGTGACATTAAAAAGCATCTTGCACGTTTCGGCAAATAGCCCTCATCATAGGCTATAATTAAAGTGGAGTTCCACCCTAAAGTGGAACTTCCGCTCATCGGATCCCCCCCCCTCCGGTGCCACAATTGGCACCTTTCACGGGTGGGGGGGCATCTGCAGATAGCCGCAGAATATCCGCAGATGCCCCCCCCCCCCCCCACACCCGTTGTGTTCTGGGAAACACACAGTTCGCAGAACACAACGGGGACCAGTGCAGAGGTGCAGCGCGACTCGCACATGCGCAGTAGGGAACCGGGCAGTGAAGCCGCAACGCTTCACTTACCGATTCCCTGACCGAGGATGACGGTGGGGGCAGCCGAGCGATTGATCGGCTTCGGCTGCCGACATTGCTAGACCCTGGGACAGGTAAGTGTCCATTCATTAAAAGTCAGCAGCTGCAGTATTTGTAGCTGCTGGCTTTTAATAATTTTTTTTTAAGGTGGACCTTCTCTTTAAGGCTATTCACCGAAACACATAAGATGCTTTTAAATGTCACCGCTATCTAGCCAATCAATCCGACTCTTTGCTTGGATATATATGTTCCCTGAAGTGAGCGCTGCACCTGCTTTCGTTCCATACCATCAGAGAGGCATGTGGTTGGCCCTAAATGTATTCTGCAGAAGGACAACAACTCCAAACATACAGCCAATGCCAATAAGAAGTAATTTCAACATAAAGAAGAACAAGGAGTCCTGGAAGTGATGGTTTGGCCCCCACAGAGGCCTGATCTCAACATCATAGATTTTGTCTGGGATTACATGAAGAGACAGAAGCATTTGAGGCATCCTACATCCAACAGAACATCTGTGGTTCGTTCTCCGTGATGTTTGGAAAAACCTGCCTGTCCAGTTCTCTCAAAAATTGTGTGAAAGTTTACCTAGAAGAATTGATGTTGTTTTGAAGGCAGTGGATGGTCACACTAAATATCGATTTGATTTGGATTTCTCTTCTGTTCATATACTGTATTCATCGGCGTATAACACGCACCCCAATTTTAAGAGGGAAGTTTAAGGAAATGTTTTTGTTTCACAGCCCCCTTTACAGTACACAGTCCCCAGCCCCCTCCCCAGTACACAGCCCCTCTCCCCAGTGTACACAGCCCCTAATCCAGTGTACACAGCCCCCCATCCAGTATACAGCCCCCCCATCCAGTATACAGCCCCCCCATCCAGTATACAGCCCCCCCATCCAGTAAACAGCCCCCCTCCCCAGTAAACAGCCCCCCTCCCCAGTACACAGCCCCCATCCAGTACACAGCCCCCCATCCAGTACACAACCCCCATCCATTATACAGCCCCCATCCAGTATACAGCCCCCATCCAGTATACAGCCCCCATCGAGTACACAGCCCCCATCGAGTACACAGCCCCCATCGAGTACACAGCCCCCATCCAGTACACAGCCCCCATCCAGTACACAGCCCCCCATCCAGTACACAACCCCCATCCATTATACAACCCCCATCCATTATACAGCCCCCATCCAGTATACAGCCCCCATCCAGTATACAGCCCCCATCCAGTATACAGCCCCCATCCAGTATACAGCCCCCATCGAGTACACAGCCCCCATCGAGTACACAGCCCCCATCCAGTACACAGCCCCCCATCCAGTACACAACCCCCATCCATTATACAGCCCCCATCCAGTATACAGCCCCCATCCAGTATACAGCCCCCATCCAGTATACAGCCCCCATCCAGTACACAGCCCCCATCCAGTACACAGCCCCCATCCAGTGCACAACCCCCATCCAGTACACAACCCCCATCCAGTACACAGCCCCCATCCAGTACACAGCCCCCATCCAGTACACAGCCCCCATCCAGTACACAGCCCCCATCCAGTACACAGCCCCCATCCAGTATACAGCCCCCCTCCCCCTGCACTCCCAGGAGACCCCCTGTCTCCTGGAACAGCGCTGCCAGCATTCTCTACAGTTAAGAAAAAAAATCACTGCCAGCCCCTTCCTCATTGCTCCTCCTGTGTCACTTATATTGTAAAATGAAGCTTCCATATACCACAATAGCTCAGTTTTCTCCACTGACCTGGTCACATGACTGCTCTCTGACATTACATAGATTGTCATGTGACTGCTCTCCTCTTCCAATCTAAAGCTAGGAGGAGATTGAGATATTTACAAGCTTTGTTTTATAATGACACTGGCACAGGAGGGGAAGGGGCTGGCAAGTGATTTTTTTTTTATCAAGTTTAGACTATGTAGGCAGTGCTGTCCCAGGGCCAGGAGAGGCGGGCAGCTGGCCTGACGCCCCCCAATGGGTGGCTCCCGGGGCGGACCGCCCGATCCCCTGTTGGTAAAACAGTATCGGTGTATAACACGCAGGCACCGTTTGTCCTCTGTTTTCAGGGGAAAAAAGTGCATGTTATATGCCAAAAAATACGGTACTTTCCATTTTGTTAATTGATAGAAATAAACTATTAAGACTTTTTTTCTGAAAGCATTTTTACACTGGTTGTAAAGCCTAAATATTTTTTACCTTAATGCATTCCTTGCAGCTTCTTAGGGGGGCACTGGACAGAGGGGAGGGGCCAGGAGTGCCGGCAGGGGACCGGAAAAGGAGGTTCGCAGCTGCTCTATGCAATTCCATTGCACAGAGTATAGACATTTTTGTTGTTACTTTTATTTATTTATTTTTTTTATTTAATTTACCTTTTATAATCACTTTTATTGATAGCATTTTATTCACAAGTGCCTAAAACTTTTGCACAGTAATGTAAATTAGTGGTTCCCAACCCTGTCCTCAAGTACCCCCAACAGGCCACGTTTGCATGTTTTCCTTTACCTTGAACAGGTGCTTTAAATCAGAGTCAATGGCTTAGTATTTTGGACCATTATTTTATCTAACAGAAATTCCCAAAACATGGCCTGTTGGAGGTACTTGAGGACAGGGATGAGAACCACTGATATAAATCACTCTGGTACTTTGAGAAAACTGAAATTTTCTTACAGCTTTAGATTTTATTTGTGATTTGCAAGTTACTTTTGGTGTAATTTTAAAAAGATAAAAAAAATATAATATTTACAAAGCTGCTGCATATATATTATTTATGTATATGTATATTTATATTTTCCAGAGACGATTGAAGAGATTTGCATCCATCATCTTTCGTTACACATTGAAATGACCGCAGTACTGGACACAGGATTCACAAATGCATTGCCTTGCTAAGGTAAAGTTTTTAGAATATGGAACTAGTGCTTCAGGACAACCAGAGTAAGGTTAAACTGGAAGAAAAACCTAAAGCTGGCCATACATTATACAATTTTCTTGTTCAATTTCCTTTAGATTTACCTTCAACTGTGTAGTGCAAGGGCCTGCTTGATTGCATACAAATTCAAAGTCTTTAGGTTTGACATCATTGTATATGGTTTTGGTAAATCTAAATGAAATTTAACAAGAAAATTGTATAATGTATGGCCAGCTTTAGTCTAATGCCCTGTACACACGATCGGACTTTCCGACAACAAAACCGTGGATTTTTGTTCGGTTGTTGGCTCCAACTTGTCTTGCATACACACGGTCACACAAATGTTGGGCAACAATTACAGACTTGGGAACGTGATGACGTACAAGACATACGCCGAGCCGAGCCAGTGCGGCTCCTTTTGCTTGATTCCGAGCGTGCATGAACTTTTGTGTGACGGACTTGTGTACACACGATCGGATATTCCGACAACAAAGTTTTGTTGGCGGAAAATTTGAGAACCTGCTAGCCAACATTTGTTGGCGAAAAGTCTGACAACAAATGTTCGATGGAGCATACACACGATCAGACTTTCCGCCAACAAGCTCACATCCAACATTTGTTGTTGGAAAATCTGATCATGTGTACAGGGCATAACTATTGTTAAATATGTACCCTCCCCCTCCCCCTACTTATACAGCCTAACCCATTTAAAATTCATCAGGGTACTTGCTTTTCTTACCTTTTTTTTTATTCCACTCCAGTCCGATCATGTGATCCTGCAGCTCTTGCCCCCTGTGTCAGTGAGCAGCTGCTGCAGGGGATAGAAGGGAGCGACGACAACGGCTGGGCAGTGTCATGTTTCCTTGAATTCCCAGTTGTTGTTGAGTGCTACCTGAGTTGGAGCTGTAGGATCACATGACTGCAGAGAAGCAGATTGAAACGAGGTAAGTACACACATCTTTTTTTATACAGGTTAGGCAGGATAGGTAGGAGGAGGGGGAGGGAACATTTTTAGGAACAGTTAAACTCAGGATTTTCTTTCACTATAAAGCATATCTTAAATCAAAACTTTTTTAGTTTCTTTTTTTTTTTTGCCTTATCTTTCTGTTCTTGTAATGCAACTGAAAGTGAGTAAATCACAGGTTTTCACAGAAAAAAAAACAATGAAAAATTATCATCTGGTTGGAATGTTTTGGATTTTGTATCACTTTATGTCCCGGTGACAATGGTCACCAGGACAAATAGGAGAGGGTGAATCTCTCCAGTAGGGACACAGAAAAAAAAAAATGGAAAAGGTTCGCACCCTTTTCTACTCTAAAAAAAAACAAACATTTTTACTATAATTCACCTTAAAGCGGAGTTCCGGTGCCTGTGAAAATAAAATAAAAATCAGCAGCTAAAAAAACTGTAGCTGCTGACTTTTAAAAAACAGCCACTCACCTGTCCCACGATCCAGCGGTGTTCTCGCCCCAGTCAGTCTCACCTGCTGTCTTCGTTCCTCTGCGCTGGCATCTTCACTATGGGCATCCGGCTGTGACAGCTTGCGGCTTCACAGCCGGGTGCCCACTGCACATGTGCGAGCAGCGCTGCGCATCGTGAATGGTGGATGCATTCATGTCAGTGGCCCAGAAGACTGCAGGGGGTGGGGGGATGAAGGAGGAGAACTTCCGTTTCTGACCGCCTAGGCTGTCAAAATCAGGTACCCGCTCCTTAAAAGTGCAGATTCTTCAGAAGAACCGAGGGACGAGTCCTTAAAGTGGAACTTCCCCTTTTGGGTGGAGCTCTACTTTAAGCAGGGGATGACCTTTGGCTTTCTCATTGACTTATAATTTTAATTCTTTCACCTGTTTTATTTTTATCATTTGTGATGCTCCAGTAGTTAGTCTTAAAGAGTAGAACCATTGTAAGTGAAAATAATACAAAATATTTACACATCTTTCACTGACACACATTATCTGTGTTATCTTTTCAGTCCTGCATTGCAGCTTTTGGTGTTAGTGTAGATTTCCTACATTTCCTCATTACTTTTCATTTTAAAGAAGCACCCCTGGAACAAAGCTAAGCCTTTTTCAGCATCTATGCGATTCATTGGCAGAAGTACTTCTCAGAAGTATGTACTTGTCATCTGGCAATGTTCTCTTTTTATATTACTGAGCAGGGACAGAAACAAGGGATGGTGCTGGTGCAGAGATTTTACAGGTATAAAAAGGGTAATTTTATTAGAAATAAATAATAAGCAGTATTTATGTAATGCTATGGGGTAAAAATATTAGGTGCAACAACCCTAATTTTTAAACATTTATTATATTTTTGTGTATACAGTATCTACCGTGTGTTCCATAATATATAGACTTCTGTTGAAACTGTGGTTGATGCAGAGTATAGATAGTAAATTTTGAAAGCACGAATGATTATTTGCACTCGGTATGATTACCATTCTAACTTATTTAAATTGGACCTTCATTCCTTACACCGACCAGTGTTAATTTCGCTGCTGAAAATATTTTCGTCATCATTTTCGTGCATTCCTTGCATTAAGGTAAAAAATGTTTAATCTAAAGTATCACCCCCTCACCCCCCTTATACTTACCTGAGCCTTTGCTCAATCCAGTACAGTGCCCGTTTGCAGAGGCTCTCTCCGCTTCTCTTCTCTCCGCTCTCACAGGCTTGGCTGAGGGCAGCGGGAGCCAACGGTTCGCACTGTTGTCAGTCAAGTCCTGTGACGAGGGAGCGGGGTGGGGCCGAGCTTCACTGCCTATGTCAAGGGACACAGGCAGCGTGGCTTGGTAGTGCGCAAGCAGGTGTGCCACGATAGAAAGCGGCTACCTATGGTGGCACACCAACAAGAGGAGGAGCCAGGAGCGTGGGTAGGGGACTGGAGAAGAGGAGGTTCAGGGCTGCTCTGTGCAATTCCATTGCACAGAGCAGGTAAGTATAACATTTTTGTTATTTAAAAGAAAAATACCATTTCGACTTTACAATCACTTTAATGTGGTATCCTCCAAACATCAGAAGGCAATTTTTTGTTCTACTCTGTCCCCTTCCTTACATTTGTGAGACTCACACTCCAATCTCCCCACTTTTCAGTAGGACCATTATTCAATAATCAGGAATTTTCTCCTGGCCTCTGCCCACAGGAACTCAAATGGTGGATAAACCAAGGCCTTTGCCATATAGACCACTTTCTGGACCACAGGGGGATATGCCCCACCACGCATTTAACACAACAGCTTGAGGTGCCTGGCGCTGAGCTTTACCACATGCAGCAAATTCTCAATTTTCTCCACTCCCTACAATGGAGTACTACTGACATTTCCACACAGACAGCTTGTGAAACTCAGAAAGGGGCATCTTGAGCCTGTATAAGTTGTTTGTTGCCACTTCCGGTAAACTCCTGTACGTTCTAGCTTGGGAAAGAAATATAGGATCAAAGATAGATGAGGAGGACTGGGGCGACTTATCTATGAGAATTCACAAAGGCATTATTAATGTCGCCCTTGTAGAGTCTACAAGGTACTTCTCATTGGTATGTAGTTCTTGATTGTTAGTCAAAAATAGCTGGCTCCTCTGTGCTCTGTTTCCGGGATGTGGGCAAGAGGAAGCGATGTACCATACGTGGTAAACATGCCCAAGGTCAGACGGTTGTGAATATGAGTTCACGCCCTGATCTATTCGGTGACCATGATTAATGTAATTAAAATCCCCAGAGTAGCGCTGCTTAATGTACCCATTGAAGGAGCTCCCAGATCTACTCAGACTTTGATATACTGTATCGCCATTGAAGGAAAATCTAGGAACCAGTAGGTTCCAAACCCACGCAAATCAATGACCTAAAAACAAATAAACTACAATAAAGAGCTGCGTGTTGTAAAGTGTAAAAAAAACCTATAACGTGAAAAGAAACAAAGGAACCGCGCTCTTGTATCAAAAAAAACATGTCACCATAGTGAATAAACAATAGTGAAGAAATAAATAAATAAATAAATACGTCTTCATTTAAATAAAAAAAATACAGAAAAATTGTGAAGTCCATATATAGATCCCACACGTGAATAATGTCATCAGTGAGTATAGGAAAGGTTTCTCTCCATGCAGACACACAATGCATTTGCCAGACTTAATTGACCCCTATTTCAGGGAGTCAAATTACGCATATGGGAAAATCCAAGATGTCATACATGAGG
The DNA here is from genome assembly GCA_037952835.1 of Lithobates septentrionalis. Taxonomy (NCBI): domain Eukaryota; kingdom Metazoa; phylum Chordata; class Amphibia; order Anura; family Ranidae; genus Lithobates; species Lithobates septentrionalis. Next base: position 637,403 of record JBBDGP010000016.1, read on the forward strand.
TCACAGGAATGTATCCAAACCGCTGCTGTCATCTATCCAATATATATGTATATATGTCTTGCACTTACATCAAAGAAGACAAGGATCAGCATGAATTGTATAGGAATCGCCGGTTAGCGATGCACCTGCGTTCCAGCCAACCAAAAAATAACATCTCAAATACCACCCAACGCCGTTTCGTCAGCCTACGTCTGTGTCAGACTTAGGCTGACGAAACGACGTTGGGTGGTGTTTGAGATACATAATTTCCGGTCAGATGGAACGCAGGTGGAGCGCTAACCCACGATTCCTATACAATACATGCTGATTCTTGTCTTCTTTGATGTAAGTGCAATACAACCTTTTTTTAAATAAATTATTTGAATTACTGCACCATGAGAGCGTTCTTTCCTCTCCCTCTCTATATGGCAATACTGGAGCTTTGAATACACTATCTACATACAGTTAGGTCCATATATATTTGGACACAGGCACAATTTTCATACTTTTAGCTCTGTATGCCACCAGATTAAAATTATAATAAAACAATCCAATTTAATTTGAAGTGCGGGCCTTTAGCTTTAATGGGGTTGAACATAAATATTAAGTAAAAATTTTAGGAACTGCAACCATTTTTATACACAGTCCCTCCATTTTCAGGGGCTCAAATGTAATTGGACAAATTAATATAATCATAGATAAAATGTTTATTTTTAATATTTTGTTGAGAATCCTTTACTGGCAATGACTGCCTGAAGTCTGGAACCATTGGACATTACCAAAGACTGGGTTTCCTCCTTTCTTATGCTTTGCCAGGCTCTAACTGCAGCTGTCTTCAGTTGTTCTTTGTTTGTGGGTCTTTCTGCCTTTTAGTTTTACCTTCAGCAAGTGAAATGCATGCTCAATTCGATTGAGATCAGGTGATTGACTCGGCCTTTGCAGAATATTCCACTTATTTTCCTTCAAAAACCCCTAGGTTACTTTTGCAGTGTGTTTTGGATCATTGTCCATCTGTACTGTGAAATGCCGTCCAATCAACTTTTCTGCATTTGGCTGAATCTGGGCTGACAGTATATGTCCAAACACTGCAGAATTCATCTGGATACTTCTGCCTTCTGTCAATTCATCAATAAACACCAATGACCCAGTGCCATCTGAAGCCATGAATGCCCATGCCATCACACTGCCTCCACCATGTTTTACAGATGACGTTGTGTGCTTTGGATCATGAGCTGTTCCAAGCCTCCTCCACGCTTTTTTCTTCCTGTCATTCTGGTACAGATTAATTTTAGTTTCATCTGGCTTTTTTAGATGTTTTTGGCAAAGTCTAATCTGGCTATTCTTCAGGCTTATGAATGGTTTGCACCTTGTGGTGAACCCTCTGTATTTGCTCTCGTGAAGTCTTCTCTTGATTGTAGACTTTGACAATGATATGCCCACCTCTTTTAGAGTGTCCTTCACTTGTCTGGATGCTGTGAATAGGTTTTTCTTTACCATAGATAGGATCCTGCGATCATCCACCACTGTTGTCTATTGTGGACGTAAAGACCTTTTTATGGTGCTGAGCTCACCAGTGCATTCTTCTTTCATTAGAATGTACTAAACGGTTGATTTGGCCACTCCTAATGTTGCAGCTATCTCTCTGATGGATTTGTTTCATTTTTGAAGCCTTACAATGGCCTGTTTCACTTGCATGGACAGCTCCTTTGAACGCATGATGTAGGTTCACAGCAATAGATTCCAAATGCAATTACCACACTTAGAATCAACTGCAGACCTTTTTACCTGCTTAATTGATGAAGAAATAGGGAAGGAGTAGCCCACATCTGGCTATGAAACGGCTTTTGATTCAATTGTCCCATTACTTTTGGTCCCTTAAAAAAGGGGGATGGCTATTCTAAAGAGCTGTAATTCCTAAACCCTTCCTCTGATTTGGATGTACATGCCCTCAAATTAAACCTGAGAGTGTGCACATATCCATTATATAACTATAGCTTGAATGTGTTTTGGTAATTACCTGAAAAAATCTAAAATTGTGCTTGTGTCCAAATACTGTATATCTAGACCTAACTGTGTATATTGAATGGATGACAGCAGTGGTTTGGATTTATTCCTGTGACCTCATGTATGACATCTTTGGATTTTTCCAAATGCGTAATTTGACTCCCTGTAATAGGGGTCAATTATGTCTGGTGAGTGCATTGTGTGTGTGCATGCAGATGGAGAGGAACCATTACTATACTCACTGAGGGAGTTATTCATGTGTGGGATCTATATATGGACCTCACTATTTTTATGTATTTATTTATAATTTAAATGAAGATGTATTTATTTATTCAATAATGTTTATTTACTATGGTGACCTGTATTTTATGATATAAGAGAGCAGTTTCTTTGTTTCTTTTCACTGTATCACCATTGCAACTGCTTGGAAGAGTCCAGTAGTGGTGAAATGCAAACTTTCATGCATAATGATCAATGAAAAGTTGGTTAGCATCTTACGTGACACTTCTACAAGGTTTGAGCAGATTTGGAACCCGTGGATTGGCTACATGAATCCCTTTCCTAAACCGTTTTTGCTAGGGTGGTTGGGTGTTATGCTCTGGTGGACTGTACCTCTCTTCTGGCTCTTCTTTTCCTACTCCCCCTCCCCCCCTTTTTTTCTTCTCTCGCTTTTGATGGGACAAATATAATGTTGTAACTTGTTCTCTTTCTGCCATCCTCAAGAGCAGGTTTTTGTCCCTGGCTTATCTGATCCATGCTCTTTAAATTAAGCACACCATTCCTTAGTTTTCTACTTGACCATCCCTGGTTGATGTTTGATGGTCTATTTCGACCATTATAAGTTTGCTGTATCTACTATATATGCTATTATTGTCTGTTTTCCTCAGCTGTGTCTCGCCTGTGTTGCGAGATTTACCTAAACTTACCATTGAAGGTCTACGGATGTATTGTTATCTCTTTTTATATAACCACTTGCCAACCAGTGATGTAACCGTACATCGCTGAAGTGGTTATACTGGGATCACCCCAGTACCGTTTTTTTAGAGCGGGCGGTCAGCTCTCTTGTAAAAGCAGTCCTAGAGGCCACCACTTTCTCCAGCTCTCCTGTGCCACCAGAAGACCCGAGCGACCAGCTGGCACTTCCACAGGCTGATCGAAGAGCCGAACAAAGCCCAGATCATTTTTAAATGGCACTCGGATATGGTAACTCAGAAGCGATGACCTGATATTACTTCTGAATTACCTGGATGTTAACAGTGCCATTTTTAAAAATCAAACGCATTGAAAAACACTGATCATGCTGTGATAGAATACTTTTAAAGGCAGAGGAGGGATTTGAGGTATAGACCCCAGGTCTCTCCATAAAGAGTACCTGTCACATGCATATTGCTCTCACAAGGAATGTAAACATAAAAGTGATCACATTTTTTTTTTTAAAGCAACAGTGTGAAAATAAAAAAAATGTATAATAAAAAAAAAAAAAAAATCTAACTGCCCCCATCCCTCTGTGCTCGCGCACAAAGGCGAATGTACGCGTTGGTCCCGCACGCATGCAAACAGCAATCATCCCACCCATGTGAGTTATCGCCATGAACGTCAGATCACGGGCAGTAATGCTAAAACCAGACGACCTGTATAAATCTAAAGTGGCAACCTGTAAAGGCTTTTGAAGCATCGCCTATGGATATGGTAAAATGTACATAGTTTGTCGCTGTTGCATGGTGTGCACAATTTTAAAGTGTGATGTGTTTGATATCGATTCTTTGGCGTAACATCATCTTTGATATTCTACAAAGAAAAAAATAGGTTATGTTTTTGTGTTTTTTTTGCATTAAAATTAAATAAAGTGTATTCTTTCCCAAAAAATAGCGTTTGAAAAACCACTGCGCGAATGTGACAAATTGCAAAACCCATGAATTTATTCTCTAAAGCCTCTGCTTTAAAAAATATATATAATGTTTGGGGGTTCTAAGTAATTTTCTAGCAAAAAAAAATGATTGTTACATGTAAACAGAAAGTGACAGAAAAGGCCTGGCCTGGAAGTGGTTTTAAAACCATTAATAAAAACATTGAAATAGAAAAATACACAGATCTTTTTACCAAGTTATTTCTGACAGTAGGAATGTAAAAAAATGAAAGTAAAACATTACTGATAAAAATGGAATCAAATAAATCTGCCACCCTGGTCACTGTTTAGGCAAATATTGAACAGAATGTTGATGATTTTCATTACCTGCTGCAATTTCCATTTGTGTTTGTTTTATCATACTAACTCCTGAAAGCATAAATTAACTGAAAAATCATGGATATTCTGACCTATTACTAATAACTATAAAAATGCGTTTACAAATTCCAGTACATATTTTTTCCCTACATATTTTAAGTAATCATATACACTCTTCTCACTCAAGCTTACACTATACTTGCATGACTCTTTTCTCACATTGCTGCATTGATCTGTGCTTTGCATGTCTAGTAGTTGCAGTACGGTTAGGTGCCTCCAGGAACAATTTCCTGTACATAACCATTTCATATCTGTACACATCATGAATTGCAGCCAGCAAACTTTAAGGGCCCTTTCACACTGATCGTTTTTTGAGAGGAAGAAAAATCCATAAAAAATATTTACCCTTAAACCTCATGGAACTCTTCACACCGTTCAGTTGCTTTTTTTGGTGAATGTTTGGTACATGTTTAAAAACGCACCAAAAACCCACCTCCCCATTGAAATGCATTGAAAATGCATCAAAAATGCACCAAAAACAATTTTTTAGTGTGTTTTTGTTTTTTTGTTTTTTTTGAGTCACATGTCCATGCTTCATGCGCTAATGCGTACTCGTTTTTTCCGTTGGCGCAGTGTGAACGCAGCCTAAAAAAAGTGAGTAGGCCGGATGGAAACTACAAAAAGAAGATCTGTGCCCTAAAAATTCTTACTTGTCGGCAAATAAATGTAAATGTTCCTCCTCCCATACATTAAAGCAGTATTATACCCAAAAGCAAACATTTATTTTATTCTAGCTTGCTAACTCTTAGATGTAATGGCTGTATTATTTTCCCTTTTTTTAGGCTTTTTTTTCTTCTATTTTCATCTGGTTATCCAGCCAGCAAGTCTGTTGTTTTTCACAGCACAAGCTCTCCAGCAGAATGTGTCAGTTTACATGGATGAGACAAACCACTTCCCGCCCGCATGCAGTCATATGACCAAGTGGACTTGAAGTGGCTGTATCTGGATGATGCCTGCAGCTACAGGGATCATCCAGATATCTTTTTTTTCAGCCGGCGATTCCCTGTAATGTAAAAGTCATCCTAGGTGCTAATTTGCCACTGGATTTCTTTTACAGACAGTAGGAGAGGCTTGTTCACCCCTCCCGCCGCTTATCGGCTCCTCTCCAGGCTCTCCCGTGTGATTGGGAAGCCGGAGATCCGATCTGGCAGCGGCGCCCGGTTACCACAGAGCTGGGTGAGGACCGGATGGTCCCTGGCCATCTCTGACCCTGGGAGGCCGGAAGCGATGTCATGATGTCACTTCCGCCTCTGGCAGATGTAAACAACAATCTATTTTTTTTTTTTAATCTCATGCTTACCAGGGTAGGGGGGATATCTCCATAAAGAGGACCTGTCATGCCTTATTTTTATCACAAGGGATGTTTACATTTCTTGTGATAGGAATAAAAGTTATAAAAAAAAAAAAATAGAGGAGCAGTGTAAAAAAAAAAAAATAAAAATAAACAAAATATATATAAATTGTTTTTAGTTCAATCTTATTTTATTTTAGAAAAGTATGTAATAAACAAACATAGCGTTAAGTAATAAATGTAAAGCATCTTATGATCGTAAGGTACATAGAATTCGTAAAACTCAATGGATATGGTTAAACAAATAGGCATATAAGGCGTGATAACACCTTGCAGAACACAGTAGAACTCAGTGAATTCCACTGTCTACTCAACGAGCGGTGCCCACTTGTTTAGAACACAAAAAGGCGTTTGATATTGTGTTGATCGTAATTTTATCGTGAAGGGGAATGCTGTTTGGATCACATAGTTCCTTTGTGGCGAGACTAGGGATTGTAGTTTGAATATTCATATAGCACTTAAACATAGCAAGAAGAGAGAAGGAAAAGAAAAAGGGGATAAGATATTAAAGTAAAATAAATTATAAGGAAGGGGCACTCCACCTAGGCTAACCAATGGTATTGGTAGAATCACCCTCAGCCCAGGAGACGAATCCCGTGGAATAACAAAACATAGACCATGAGATCCATGTAGTGGAAAATTGTTCCTCCTTACCCGATTCCTGTGACAAAAATCGTTCCAAATCGTTAATTCGGGCCACCTCAACTGCCCAATCCCCCAGGGAAGGTATGCTCTTCAACTTCCAGTGTCTCGGTATAACCGTCCTAGCTGCTGCCAGAAAGTGGTGTAGTACATCTTTTTTTGACTGATTTGAGCGGGCCAGGGAGGGCATAGATAGTAGAACTACCTCAGGAGAGGGTGTAATTGAGGTTGCCATAAGTCTGCAGTAAAGATCAAAGGTTGTTTGCCAGAATTTTCGTACAGGAGGGCATTCCCACCATATGTGGAGCAAAGTACCCCTGGATCACAGGCAGCCCTAACAGGTGTCTGGAAGTGTCAGGTTGATACAATGTAAAGTCGAGGGGCATCTGTACCAGCGAGTCATCAACTTTTCTTGATTTTTGGAGGCTAAAGATAGTTTATGGGACACAATGAAGTACTTTTGCCAGTCCGTAGGTGAAATGGAGTGACCCAACTCTAAAGCCCAGGTCTGTGTACTCCGGGGGGGAGGTCGGGATTAGAGGCAATATGTATGAGAGAATAGAGTTGGGAAACCACATGTGTTGGGGGATCGGCCTGAAGCAGCATGAACTCCAAATATTATATATATATTTTTTTTAGTAGAGACCCTAGAGAATAAAATGGTGGTTGTTGCAATATTTTATGTCACACTGTATTTGCGCAGAAGTCGTTCAAATGCAATTATTTGGGAAAAAATACACTTTAATGAATTGAAAAAAACGAACCAGTAGAGTTAGCTCGTTCTTTTTTTTTTTTTTTTTTTTTTTTGTATAATGTGAAAGATTTTATGCTGTGAGAATCGTGAGAGAATCGTGATCTTTTTATTCTAAGTATTCTTGGTGGTGAAGAACATTGGCTTCAATTTGTTAGTGGTTTTAAATCTGCTAATACATTTAATACTACCCTCCCTGCAGACTGATAATGCTGCCTCCTGCTGTGCCTTCTATGCTCATTCCTCCACTGTGTCTCACTAATACAGATGTGTTACTAACCAGATCACCAGGTGAAAACAGAGGGAAAGAAAAGTTAACTAATGCAGCCTCCACATCTAATGATTGGTAAGCTGCAATATATTGAGTTTAATACCACTTTAAAATAGTAAGATAAAAAAAAGTGCCCTTATTTCCTTTCAGTATTAAAGTGGTGTTCCACCCAAAAAAAGAAAAATACCTGAAAAATTCTAAAAAAAACCCAAAAAAACATTTGGATGTTGTTTTTTTTTTTTTTATTTTTTTATACTTCTAAATGCCTGTTGCTAGGTGGTCCCTCGTAGTTTGCCTCTTCCTTTGCCTGGGCTGGTGACATCACTTCCCCCTCGGCACAGGAAGGGCTCGGCTCTGCTCCCTCCCTCCTGTCAATCATCTGGGACCCATTAAAGGTCCCAGGTGATTGAGCGGCCAATCACGGCGCGCCGCTCCCGCATGCGCAGTGGGTGCCAGGCTGTGAAGCCACAGTCCGGCGCCCACAGTTGAAATGCCGGCGCCGACGAGCGGAGGGGGGGGACGAGCGGGGCTTCGATCCCCCGCATCGCTGGACGCAGGGACAGGTAAGTGTCCAATTAAAAGTCAGCAGCTGCAGTATTTGTAGCTGCTGACTTTTACATTTTTTTTTTTTTAATGGACCCCCTGGGTGGAACTCCTCTTTAAATTACCTTTTTAGGCTTTTCAGCGCCAGTGGGAGACCTGAGAAGAGGCGAAATAACAAACATGTCATACTTATCTGCTCTGTGTAGTGGTTTTGTACAGAGCAGCCCTGATCCTCCATCTTTTGGGTCCCTCACTGACGCTCTTGGCCCCTCCCTCCTCCTGAGTGCCCCCAGAGCAAGCAGCTTGCAATGGGGGCACCCAAGCAGGCTCATTCCAGAGCCGCGGCTCTGTGTGTCCATTCACACAGCCGCGCCTAAGCTCCAATGGCTTCTGTTGCTGTCTCAACCAATGAAGGAGAGTCCCTGGAGAGCCGAGGCTCTTATGCAGATCGCTGGATCGAGATGGGGTTCAGGTAAGTATTAGGGGGCTGCTGCACACAGAAGGTTTTTATAGAATGAATTTAGGTAAAAAAAACCTTGAGCCTTTAGAAGCACTTAAAGCTGGGTATACACTGGTAGAATTTTATTTCTGACATTTTTCATTTTAGGAACAATCCCTTCTGTTTTTCCAATTCTTAGTGGGGTAAAATTGATGTTTGTTTTAAGCATCTGAAAAAGGAAGCATTTGCTTATCTCATTGCCCTACCATCTCCATCCTACAGATGGCAGTACGTACTAAGTGTTGGATGCATGGCCCCAGTAACCCACGAACAAGCACTCGGTTTTGTTCCCTACCCATGCATGCTCAGTCCACTCTCTTTTGATCTTTCAGAATGCTAAGCTACGAGAGAGAGGGTGCACTGTGCCTACGTGGGTAGGACATGAAGCTAATCGCTTGTTTGTGAGGTTTTTTGGGCATCCAATGCTTGGTATGTCCTGCCGCCTGCAGGATGGAGAGGAGAGGCCAATGAAATTAGCAGGTGAAAAAGGAGCACAGTATGTTGATATTCTGATGATGCTATAATGCTTGGTCAAGTCAGTAAAGTTGAACTAACACTTTTTGGAGGTAATGACCACTCGAACTCCACTTTTTCAAATCGGCAAGTTGCACAATCTTTGGCTTTGGGTCCTGGGTCAATTTGCATCAAAACATAGGCAGTTTGTCAGACGAGACATCCCTTCATGTGCATTTGCCCGTGCCGTATGTTACATCTAGCTGAATATTAGGTAGGCTTTAAATGAAACTTGTGCTTTGCCCATGCAGTGCAAAGCAACAGGTTGGCTTGTATTCTCCCTCCCCAGCAGCACATACCCACCTCCTTTTTTGTTCTCCAGCCTCACTTCTTAGCTGCAAGGAGCAAAGAAAATGCTCAGTATTTCTCCAAAAGCTTGGTGCTTGGCGGATGGCTCAGCCCTTTCACAAGGGGGCAGGGAGAATGATTACCGCTCTGTAAGCTCAGACTAGAGAAGTTTGAGAAAATCACAGGTTTGCTTTAAAGTATGACTAAGGACCACTTTTTTTTTTTATTCGGAATTGCGAAGGATTAGAACCACTGTCCACTTATTTTAATTGCCATCTGTATCTCTGTTAGGAAAACTTACCCTCTCTAATCATCCCGATCACCAATATCACTGGGAATGAAACTTTGGGTAAAATATTGATTTGCCTTCAGGTCGGGAATAGAATGGACATCTTCCAATGGGGACATATGTTCATGTAACAACTAAGGAGTAGAAATCTCCCTAATGAGACACAGATTGTTAAAAATACTGACAGCACTTGTGACCCTTCTCTTCCCTATCTAAAATGTGGGCTTTAGGTATACTTTAGCATAATCACCATATAAACAGTTTAACCAGTTCCCATCATTGTACTATAGGCCAGACAGGACTTTCCAGGTGGACGTCATATGATGTCCTCCCGAACTCGCTGCTCGTGTGCACCCCAGGGCTGTGCAGTGCGGTGAGCGGTGGTGAGCTGTGTCCCATCAGGCACAGCGCATCACCAATCAGGGTAAAGAGCCAATGACCGAAGCTCTTTGTCCAATCACAGCCGATCGTAAGTGTAAACAAAGTCCTGTAAACCGTTGTTACCAGCTTCTTCGCCTCACACACCGATCCTGTGTGAGGAAGAGATATTCCGGAACAGTGAGTTACCGTTTTAACCCCTTCTTTACTGTTCACAACAGGGCCCTGATTGCCCTGGAATAAAGTGTACCTATTATGGCTGCCATCAGTGCAGCCTATCTGGCTACTCGTCACAGCAGCCTATCAGTGTGCCTGTCATAGCCGCCATCAGTGCAGATTATCAGTGTATGTAACAGTATACATTTTGGCCTAAATTTATGAAGAAAAGTTACTTATTTGCAAAATTTTTTTTTAATTTTTTTTTTACTCTCGGTCTTTTTTTACTTATATCGCAAAATAAAAACTCCAGGGATGAATAAATACCAACAAAAGAAAGCGTTATCTGTTTAAAAAAATATATGTATAAAATGTTGTTTGGCTACAGGGTTGCATGACTGAGTAATTAACATTAAAAGTCTGAGAGCGCTGAAAGCTGAAAATTGGCCTGGGGGTAAAAGTGCCCGGTATGAAAGTGGTTAAAAACATCTGTTATTAAAATATAAGTTATAACACCTATAATACTGGCCACTAAGTTAAAATTCTACAGCAAAGAAGCAGCAGCTTACAGTGATCAGCAGCTGAGGTCATGTGAAAAAAAGCAGTCAGCATGAAGTAGAAATGCAATACTGGATAAAGTGGGAGGAAAGTGAGAGAATTCCCCTGTCACCATGGATCCATCCACAGCCCACAGTGACCTGTTTCATAGATTATCCACTTCCCTACCAGGCCAATTCTGACATTTCTCTCCTACATGTAAAAATCATCATTTTTTTTGCTAGAAAATTACATAGAACCCCCAAACATTATATATATTTTTTTTGCAAAGACCCTAGAGAATACAATGGCGGTTGTTGCAACTTTTTTTATCTCACACAGTATTTGCGCAGGAATTTTTCGAACGCGTTTTTTTTTTTTGGGAAAAAAAAAACAAAACAGTAAAGTTATCCCAATGTTTTTGCATATTGTGAAAGATGAAGTTACGCCGAGTAAATATATACCTAACGTGTCACGCTTCAAAATTGCACACGCTCGTGGAATGGCGCCAATGTTCGGTACCATAAAATCCCCATAGGCGACGCTTGAAATTTTTTTACTGGTTACATGTTTTGAGTTAGAGGAGGTCTAGGGACAAAATGATTGCTCTCGCTCGATCGTTCGCGGCAATACCTCACATGTATGGTTTGAACACCGTTTTCATATGTGGGCGGGACTTACGTATGCGTTCGCTTCTGCGTGCGAGCACACGGGGACAGCGGCGCTTTAAAAAAAAATTTTTTATTGTTAATTATATTTTATTTTTTTTATTTTGACACTTTTTTGAAAAAAAAAAAAATTTGATCACTTTTATTCCTATTACAAGGAATGTAAACATCCCTTGTAATAGGAATATGACATGACAGGTCCTCTTAATAGTGAGATATGGGGTCAATAAGACCCCACATCTCACCACTAGGCTGGGAAGCCTGAAATAAAAAATAAAATAAAACGATCACCGCTTCCCAGCCGAAGCGGCGCCGTTTTTTTGAATGGAGAGGCCGGGCGTGACCTCATAACATCGTGCCCGGCCTCCGATGATCATAGAGACCCCGGCGACCATCTGGTCTGCCGGAAATCTCTATGATCTACATCCGGCGCCGGCGGATCCGCTCTCCGCCTCACCGATCATAACGGTGAGTCGGAACAAGCATCGGAGGGCGGCGGGAGGGGGGGACGTCCCCTCTCGCCTCCAGTAAGAACGATCAAGCGGCGGAACGGCCGCTATGATCATTCCTATGGTGTAGAGATTCACCGGCTGAAACCGGCAATATCTGAATGATGTCTGTAACTACAGGCATCATTCAGATATACCCGCTCAAAGCCCAGGACGTCATATGACGGCGGGCGGGAAGTGGTTAAATATGCTTTAGGGCTCTTTCACACGGGGCAGATCAGTCATGATCCGCCCCGTGAACATCCGCTTGCTCAGCGGGGATCGCTCCGCCGATCCCCGCTGAGCAGGAAGATGACAGGTGCATCGCTGCACACTGTGCAGCGATGCACCTGTCAGAGCGCCGCTCTCCCCTATGGGGGGATCGGATGTCACCGCTGACATCCGACGCTCCATAGGGATGAATGTATGTCCGTTTTTCATCCGAAAACGGAAGGATGAAAAACGGACATACGGATCGTCCGTGTGAAAGAGGCCTTAGGGTTATGAAAAAGCAGGTCTATTTCCATGATAGATTTATTTAACATATATCTGCAACAAAACCACTACAACATAACCCACAGTAATGTAACCAATGTATAATAGACCTATTGGATAGATTGATAATCCTTAGTGCTATGTATACAGTATATTGAAACAAAAGTGTAGAAGTGGGATGTAGGTCCAGAAGAATTCCACTTTCCATCTATTAAATCTTCTGCCCTTGTTGTTTTAACTTTGGATAATAAAACATTGTTTTTCTGCCAGTAAATACCTTATACAGCCCACTTCCTGTTTCTTGTCTGGTCATTAACCTAGGCTTATGACATCATGCACAGCTTTCTCTCACTCTTGTGAGAGTTTGCCAGGAAGGAAGGGGGGATGAGTCATAAGAAGGCCAATGAGAGCTGCAGAGCTGGAGGTGTGCATCTGTGTGTGTGTGTGTGTGTAAATCCAGGAAGTGAACAGGCAGCAGCTTCAGCTGCCCACAGTTAAAATGGTTGCAGCCAGACTTAGTAAAGGAAGATTTCTGCAGCATATTTGGCAAGTACAGAATCACAGTATATATAAAATAATATGCAAAGTGGTTGAGTGGTTGAAGGGAAGCTTCCGAATGGCAAAGATATTTTTATTACAAATTATGTGAGCAGACTGCAGTTCCTCTTTAAGGCACAACTGTATTGTATATAAAGCCCTTTAGCTTTGTCTATATTTGAAAGAGTGCAGCAATAAAAACGGTTTACGTACAGTATATAGTACTTGAAATAAAAGTCAAATGAAAAAAACATGGGAGGTATTTGTCCTGAGCAAGGTGGTTTTTCTATTATAACAGATTAATGGGAGTGCATATTATATTTTATGTGATCCTCAGAAATACCTGATTGTATTAAGCTGCTTACATGGAATTACGCATTAAAGTTAGGATTTTTACTAGCTAGATGACCCTGAGATATGAAGCCTGCATTGGTGTTCACAAAATTGTATTTAATTAAATTGCTGTGGTGATCATCAAAAGGGGAAAACCACTTGTGCATATGTCAAACCCAAGCATTGAACAAAGTCGAATAAACCTAAAATTACTGCTATATTTAATATCTACCAATTCGTGAAAAGAAGAATGATGGTTTTGTACAGCAGACCGCAATGTATAAAGAACACTAACTTATTCCAGCCAATCAGAATTTAGTTTCAGTGGTTTTAAATGAATGTTATCCCAGCTACAAACATTTGTTTAAAGTGTAAATTTAACAAAGTACTTCACTTATTTTTTCCTTTTTGGTCTGCTTAACCACTTAAAGCGGAGTTCCGTCAGAAATATGACTTTTAAGATAAAAATACCCCTAGAATACTCATGCCTCGTGCATTTTACAAATGTTTGCTGTAAACTATGCCCAGTTTTCTATCTGTGCAGCATTGTTTTCTTACTTTGTGAAGTTTCTGCACAGCGCGGTCATCTCCAATCTGGGCATCTGAAGCCACAGTGTTCTTCTTCCTGGATTCCATGCATGCTGGCCACCCAGCATGCACCTGCTGTTCTTGCGCATGTGCAGTGCGGTGCAATTTTGGTCAGCTTAGCATCAATAACTTCGGAAACTGTGTCCCATGCGCAGTCTCACCCAGTGTTCCCCTAAATCTTGATCTCTGCCAGACCAGCTGTTTCCTGGTAACTGTAATCCTGTGTGTCTCCCCTTCCATAGTCTCTGGCGTGGCTGCGGACGTCTGTGCGAAAGCACTGATGCTTTGCTTGAAATCTTCATAGACGCTGCCAGATCCACATGGAGCAGTGTGGGGTGGCAGATGAACAAGCCATTAGAAAGAACTGCAAAGCCCGGTCACATGACGTGATGACATCAATGCATTTCACTCACCGGGTTACCTGAGCTTCTTCAGGAGACCGTGGGAATTCGCATCGGGGCTTAAAATGGATAGTGGAGACACCTCCCCTTTCAATTTTTCCCGCCACGGTATTAAGGTGCCACATCATAATTTAACAAATAGATCAAATAGTAATACGTGAGTGTAATGAGTTTTGGATATAATATGCAGATCTCATATGAGAGCACAATCTTTAATTTTTAATCCAACTGGGCATTCCATCCACACAGGCATAATAGCAAAGATCCACAGCAGGATACACCAGAACAAAGTACAGAGAAAATTCACATTTAGATTTAAAGGGGAAGGAGATAGAGGGGAACTCTAACCCACAAGATTGTACTGATCTTCTTAATAATCGATCTAGTTACTGGGTAAAGACCCACCTAAGGGTCTAAGAATACCTGTAAACTAAGCTCAGTGTTAAGCCCCTTGAGAAACATCGTCTGCAGCCAAAAAATCCACTCTTTTTTCCTTCCGCAGGAGAACTGTATCAAAGTCACCCCTGCGGATGGAAAGGGTCAGGGCAAAAACCTTTTACCTTGAGACCATCAGCAGAAGAATTTTGAAAGGTATCAAAATGGGCTATAGGAGCTTGCTCAGGTTGTCCTAGGATTCCTGATGCTACTTAAATGTTCCACGATGCCGACACGCAATTGGCGCTTCCTTTTTTCAACGTAGAATTTTTTGCAGGGACACTCAAGTATATAAAGGACCCGTGCAGTACTACAGTTAATAAACTGATGGAATAAACCTTTTGCCTGTCCGCATCGGTGAAATTGGGACGAAGCCAATGCTTGGGATCCATATTGAGTAATGATGTGGACCGGAGATGAATGAAGAACCTCCAATTTCGAGGAAGAAGCTTTGTTCGCTGCATGCCTGATGGTTTTATGCAAATAACCCCTGTTCCTGAATCTGTGATAGAGGTCTTCTGTTTCAGATCAATATTCAGCATCTGCAGAACAATTCCTGCGTATACGGAGAAACCGACTCGTCAGAATGCCCTTGATGAGTGATGATGGATGGTGACTTGTGGCCAGCTAGAGTGTATTTGCAGCTGTCTCCTTTCTGAAAGTTTTTGCCTCAAGTCTGCCATTACAGGCAGAAATGGACAAATCAAGAAAGAGTTTTTTGAAATCCCAAGTATAAATAAGTTTAATATTCCTGTTGTTGCTATTCAACTCAGAAATAAAGTTCTGTAGGTCGTTAACAGTCCCATCCCAGATGACAAAGAAATCGTCAATGCACCTCAGCCACAGAGGTCGGCAAACGGTACACAAGGTTCTCCTCCCACCTTCTCAGATGGAGACAGGCGTAAGCAGGTTCCCATGGTTCCCCCATAGAGGTCCCCCTTATCTGCTGGTAGTTGGCTCCAGAAAACTGGAAGCAGTTGTGGGTAGGGGCAAAGTCAAGGAGTCCTAGAATAAACTAATTTTGTGAACCCATATTAGGGTATTTCTTCTCCAGGAAGTGGGCCACCACGGCCATCCCCCATTGATGGGGGATGGAGGTGTAGAGGGACTCTACATCAATACCGACCAGTATTGCCCCATCCTGCACCTCCACTTCAGCAATCCTGGAGAGAACATCTCTAGGATGGCAAATCGCTGACCATTCATTTCCTTAATCAGGGCATCCAGGAATTCACCCGTCCGCTCAAGGGGGCTCTTGGTAGCTGAAATTATGGGCCTCCCAGGAGGCTTGGTTAGATTTTTATGGACCTTGGGGATTATGTAAATGGTGGGTATGTTGCATTCCTTAACCATAAGGTCATTTGGTTCCTTCTTGGTTAGTAGATGTGTTTTAAAGGCCAGCTGAAGTTTAAAATTTAGGGAACTGAGGGGGAAACGGATTAGTTTTAAGTTTATGATACGTAGAGCGGTCACCTAATTGTCTCAGAATTTACTCCTCATAATATTGTTCAGATAGGAGGACCACATTGCCTCCTTTACCGCTGAACTTGATGATTAGGTTAGGTGCCTCATCAAGTTCTTTAAGTGCCAACTGCTCATCGGGGAGGAGGTTATCACTTGTAATTCTATCCCAACTGATCGTCTTAAGATCCTCTTGGACGAGATAAAAAAAATCCCAATCCACCGGTTGTTCCTGAGCTGGGGCATCTTGGTAGATCTTCTATCAAGATGAGCTTGTCTCTTCCATGATTTTTGGAGGGGAGGGCTCTCACTTTGCATGTCATTAGAGGAGTCCTCCATCAAATAGAAGAGGTCATCCAGGGCTTGTTGTTCTCTGGCATCCCGGGAGGATGGCACCTCTCCAGGGAGACTAGATCCATCCGAGTGAACAAGTCTCAGGTAAACCTTCCTAAGGAATAGGGTAATGTTCTTAGAAACCTCAAAATGATTCACCAGGCTGGATGGTAAAAAGTACACCCCACGGCGAAGCAACCGTATATGTCTGTCCTGAAGATTAAACACAGAGAGGTTAATAATCTCCATGGTGCCTGTGCCACCCTCAAAGGGCCCTATTGCTGCCTCTGAAATGTCTACTTTCATCTCTGACTCCTGGTGACTGTCTTGTTCAATTCTTTTATCACTGACTTTCCTCTTCCGCCTTTTCCGTTTCGACTGTTTAGTCCCTTGTTTACTGTGGATGGCTTCAATATTCCCCGTAATGGGGGTGTCTCATCTAGAGGAGGAAGCTCTTATTCTAAAAAACCAACGGATCAAGATTCCTCTCCATCACTCTCTGATGAAGTATGGGCCTCCCTCATGGAGGAATGTGATCGATAGCGACGTCTTCTTGAACCACTATGTCCCCGATTAGCAGTTAAGTCACAAATCTCTCTGCGTGTCCAATCGTCCAAATCATGCTGAAACATGGACTGCTTGGTCACCCGGAGGTTTCCCTGAACTTTATCAATCTCCTTTTTCAGGAGTTCATTATGCCTGCCAAATTTGGGTTTATCCTTATGTGGCTCGAGAAGTTTGGTGCTCTCCTCAATCTGAGTTTTCAATTCTACTGGCTGTCTAGACTGCTATCTAGGCTGTCTTCCTCGGTAATAAGTTTCATAACAGCTAAACTGTGATCAATACATAGTTTCTTCCATTCATTCATAAATTTCTATGTATGCAGGTGTTGTGCTGGAATGACTTGTTCTCATAGGCCACGCGGTACCATAAGATTACTGACATACGTTTCGAGGGAAGAAATATCCCATTTAGGATTAGGGACTTTACAGTAAGATTTTTGTGTTGTTTTAATAGTCCCTGTTTAGGATACTCCTTTAACCTATAACTTCTAGTCGTTACTATCACCTTATTGTCTAATTACATTACCTTATTGCCGGCATTTCCCCATTTGCCACACCCAGATCTGCGTAGGGAACAGCGTATATATATAAAAATGACCAACACAGATCAGGTCTACACACTGTTCAATTTATTTTTGGCTTGTACGTGATCTTAAAATGATTGTAAAGGCTCGTTTTTTATTTTTTTAAAATAAAAAACATATCATACTTGCCTCCACACCTAGTTTTGCACAGTGTGTCCCTGAACATCCTCTACTGGGGTCCCTTGGTGGCTCTTGTGGCTCCTCCCCGCATCAGATAACCCCCAAGGAGAGGTGCTCTCCCGGGGGGGGGGGGGGGGGGTTACCTTGTGGGTGCATTCCTGAGTCCAGCATTTGCGTCCATAGACATGAATGCCGGACTTGGCCCCGCCCCCCGGCGCCCGCATCATTGGATTTGATTGACAGCAGCAGGAGCCAGTGGCTGTGCTGCTATCAATCTATCCAATCAAGAGCTGGGACCCAGAGGAGAGAGGGACAGCACGTCCCCACCGTTGGAAAAACGGGGCTCAGGTAAGTAAAACGGGGGGGGGGGGGGGCTAGGGGGCCGGTCACTGCCAGGTGTTTTTTCACCTTAATGCATACGAGGGTTTACAACCCCTTTTTAAAGTGGAACTTCAGTCATTTTTTTCAACTTTCCATCTATTAAATCTTCTGCCCTTGTTGTTTTAACTTTGGATAGTAAAACATTTTTTTTCATGCATAGCTCTCTCTCACCCTCGTTAGGGTTTGCCAGGAAAGGAGGGGGGGGGATGAGTAATAAGAGGGCCAATGAGAGCTGCAGAGCTGGAGGTGTGTGTCTGTGTAAATCAAGGAAGTGAACAGGCAGCAGCTTCAGCTGCCCACAGTTAAAATGGTTGCAGCCAGATTCAGTGGAGGGAGATTTCTACAGCATGTTTGGTAAGTACAGAATCGCAGTATATATAAAATAATGTGCAAAGTGGTTGGAGGGAAGCTTCAGAATGGCAAAGATGTTTTTATTACAAATTATGTGAGCAGACTGCAGTTCCTCTTTAAATACACAGAATGAGATGGGAGTTATTAATTATTTTCCACCAATAAGGGGTACATGTTCGAATGACATGTTTCCTTTTATAAACCTAATTATTCAATTAACCAATTATAATGATACATATATTTAGAATTCTTTGCATAGCTGTATCTAAGCAAAACTATTAGGTCACTTAGAATATATAAAAAAAACCTATGGTTTCCTGTCAGCCAAGACACATTGTTTGGTACATATGGAAGTTCCTCATATCGAGTTTAAATTTCAACACAAGCTTACTTGTTAAGCAATAATATATTTAAAACTTACTGCTAAGAAAAATAATACATTTAAAGGCGTAATTCAGCCTTGGGTTTCAATACCATCGCACAAAGCAGTGTAGACATTAGGGGGGCTTTTTAAAAGACCCTTTCAACCACCTCTTTTGTCACAGATGAAAACTACAAACCCTGTTGCCCTTAACATTCACCTGGATTACTTTCCCATAAATGTACCACTATCCCAAGCATACAAAAATAGAGAACAATAAAGACATCGGAATTAGTAGATATTAAGATCTCAGCTGTATAGCAAGGGGAAGGGGTGTGACAGTCCATAAAAGCAAGCGGGAGATGGCATGATAGTCTGTAGTTCAATGGAAAATAGTCCCAAAAAAGAACACAAAAAAAGTCTCTCTTGTATGGCTTATGAATGTCTATAAAATTTCAAGTATATAAAAAAAGGAAAAGTCCACATTATTTCACTCCTTAATCTCATTTCCTAAACTTTTAAAATACCTCCAAGGATATGATTCTGTAGTCATCCATGTAAACAGAAGATTCTCCACCCCAAAAACTTGCCTCTTTGTAAGGACAGAACTTGACATCCACAGAAAGACTGGAACTGATGCATTGGGCTAGGCTTGGGTCTTTGGCCTGGCACCTCAGATCTTTCTTGCGGTGTTCACTGGAAGTCTCCCTTGGGTTTGCGTCATGGCACCCCCTCAAGGTGTCATTCCCAGGAACATTTTTCCAGCAGAGGTCCCACTTTACTTATCTCAGGACCTTCTGTGGCATTAGAACAACAAAGATGAACAACAAAGATTTTCGTGTAAAAGATGTAGTCATTTCAAATTTGACACTGGAGGGGGGGAGGAATCTGGACAGCGGAAGTTCCATTTTTGGGTGGAACTCCGCTTTAATAAGTGTTTATACAGAGAAATGCACCACCAACTCGCCCCCAGTGGGGGGGTTCCTGAAGCCAAAATAGGCGATATACAAAAGAGTTCAGCTGTGGTTAACTTAGAGCCAGAGCTGAGAGAATGAGGCTCCAAAAAGAACACACTGCAGCATATGTATTTAAACAAAAGTTATTTATTGTTGAAAAAAGTTTTAATTCAATATCAAAAAGATGAAAAAAGTCAAACCTTCACCAAAGATAAAACTATTCTCGACAACATTGTTACCAGCTAGTAAAAACAAACCGGGCTCTCAGTTATTCAACCCACACATACCAGGGAACTGGTGGGACTAGCATTGTGCAGAGGCAAAAACAGAGCTAGTGGATGGTCCCCGGTGGCCACAAAGAGAAGGGGGCCAGCAACAGATGACAAGTGGTGGTGGTGGGGGGGGGGGGGGGGGGAGAAAGAAGAAAGCAGTACAATTGCAAATACAGGTGGGAATGTAGCCACATGACAGTGCAACAGTGTGGAACAGTTGACAGATAACTTCGAGAACTATGTCCCATGCGCAGTCTCACTCAGTGTTCCACTAAATCTTGATCTCTGCGTAACCAGCTGTTTCCTGGTAATTGGAATCCTGTGCGTCTCCCCTTCTGTAGTCTCTGGCGTGGCTGCTGATGTCAGTGCCAAAGCGCTGATGCTTTGCATGAAATCTTCAAAGACACTGTCAGATCCACATGGAGCGGTGTGGGGTGGCAGAGGAAGAAGCCATTAGGATGAACTGCAAAGCCTGGTCACATGACGTGATGACGTCCATGCATTTTGCTCACCGGATCACGTGAGCTTCTTCAGGACACTGTGGGAATTCGTATTGGGGCTTATAATGGATAGTGGAGACACCTCCCCATTCTATTTTTCCCGCCACTTGCCACTGTAACTGCACAGGCCGCAAACACACTTCTGCTCTTTCAGCTGATTCTGCATTTAATTTACCCTCATTTTTGAGCCATTGGTCACAGACACTGATTCTCACTCGCCTACATCCTTTACTGATACGCTTACCTCTGAGGAGTCACGTTCTACTGCTATTACTTCCCAATTTAAAATGACCATTTTGGATGCAGTGCACACCAGGGGATTAGCCTGTTGCTTTTAATAGTGTTGTTTCGAGCCTTGGGTCATTTAAAACTTCTAAGGCTGAAAAGAGTTTATGCACCTGCTTTTCCAACTCTTTTCTGCAGCGACTTGAAGCACCCTAATAAGTTGTTTGCTCTTCCTTTGAGCTTACTGACTTGTATCTATTTTGTTAGTGTTTTGTTCAGAAATGGTCCATTCCCACTGTGGATCCAGTTGCATCTCACCTTAACAGAGTGATTGCCATGCTGTGGGGGAAGCAACATCTTTTAATGACTGAATCCCATAAATGGATGGAAGCCCTTTTTAGAGATCTGTTCTTCCTGGCAAGTCCCGCCCTGCACCTGATTCTGCCCGATTGTTGTTTCACTCCTTTGACTTCAGTGTTGAAGCCCCCAAACTTCACCTGCAAAATCTGGAACTCCAAGTCTGCCAGATCGGACACTTGGACAACTTGCTTTCTAGAAGCCTGGGTGCAGGAGGTGGTGTTCCAGGGCTACAAATGCGAGTTACTTTTCCTGCCCCCTTCCCATTCACTTATTTTCAACCTTCTTGCGTCTCCATCTATCAGATCTTTTCCAGTGGGTCTTTTGGATGAAGGCATCATTGCTGAGGCAGAACGGTTATAGGGATTTGATTTCAACCTCTTCACTTTTCCCATAACCAAAATGGGGGCATTCTGCCTATCTTGATTCTCAAGATTCTGAATGTCTTCATTCAAGCCCAGATATTTTGCGTGGAATGTACCAGGTCTGCCATTGTCTTTCTGGCATCTGCGGACATCAAAAATGTACCCACCTTTCCAGCACATCATTGTTTTATACGCTTTGCCATGGGACTCCAACACTGCCAACTTGTGGCCCTACCCATTGCTGGCTCCACTGCACCTCAGCTGTTCATCAAGGTGCTGGCTCCATTGTTATCCCTGTTTAGTTCTTGTGGCTTCCCCATTGTGTTATACCTAGACCACCTCCTGTTGAGGAAACAGCCAGAGAGAGCTTTGTTGAACAATGTTTCTTTGATACTTCAGATGCATGCCAGCCTACATAAAGGCAAACATTTAAAATTGGATAAATTCTATCATCACAGGGTGGCACCAGGGATACACCAATGTCCTGACTACTGGGAAATATTTGTACATATATTGAAATTGGACTTTATAGACACACCCATACACCTCAAGTTTCTTAAAATATAGCGTTGTTTATTTAAATTTCGTTAAAAAAACATTATGTATACATATATAATCAATTGAAAAAACACATTATGACAAATTGCCTACAAAGCACTCACACCACTAATTTTATCAATAGTGCCATATACAGAAGAAAAAGTGTCCTAGGATGGACAAATACTTAAATGCAGTTTATGGTTGAGAGGTATAATAGGTGTGCTCTACATGTTGCGCGCGTCGGCGCTTCTTCAGGAGCTTGAAAATCTATCATACATGAAAAACCAGTAATAAGCTCAACATCTTCTAAAACAAACAGTGAACAATGTATGCTAAGTTTTTTATGGTGATTGTCCATGACTCAATATGTAGATGGTCCATAAACAGCGCAGCCCAACTACAATGAAGCACAGTGTACTCCTAATTTAGTCTGATACTATGGGTAGTAATATACATTGTATTATATACATACATACATACATACATACATACATACATACAGATAAAGTGCACTCATCAAACCATCGGTCGTATTGCAAAAAAGTTAAGAATGTATATACTTACCAAGAAACTCACACATTGGTGTCAAGAATATATACAACCCATATGTTAAGCCTTTGGGATGGCGAGGGAACGCATGACCACCCGGACATACCAATATATAGAAATGGCAGGTTATCAAGTAGCTAGTATGGCTGCAGTATGGCCTACAAAGAATTTATTGTTTAAAGCTGGAGGGAATAAGAAGAAAGGATAAAATTATAATACTCCTACACCCAGAGGGAAAAACTGAGTCAAAACTAAACGAAAAGCTTCAAAACCTACAGACGAAACAGAACATTCAGGCATAGCGTCGTCGTTTGTAGAACCTCTGCGTGGTAATGACAAATAGACTGGACGCCAATGCGTCTGTTTAGATACACCTCCGTCCGGACGCCCGGAAATTACATCGCCTGGACTGGCCACAGGCGCTGACGCGGAGGCCCCGGGCCAATGCAGCAGCAGCAAAGGAGGACCAGAAAGGGAGGGACCTCCCATCCAATCCTCCAATCGCTGCAGCTCCAACCATGGGAAGTGATTAGAGACAGGGGCGCTGGGTGGCCACATTGCTGGGGGATCTAGCCTCTGCTGGAGGTCTGAACCATACCGCAAAACCAACACATAGAGAAAGGACATCACCATCATGTATAACCGTGGTATAGTAAACAACATAAGCAACAGTAACAAAAACATTATATAAACAAAACAAATCTGTCCAAAACAAGAATAGCTTCAATTTACAAATTACATGATATCTTTATATTGAACTTTTATAGATACAGTTCATGAACTGGGAGCCCTTTCTAATATAGGAAGCCAACAGTACCAAGCATATTCCTGTAGACCTTTCAGCTAATTATAGAAAACTTTAAAAAGTATAAATTGAACCAAGAAAAAAATACATTAACAAATGACAAAAATGGAAAAGAAAACAAAAGGGAGATATCTTATGTACTGACATAGACTGAGAACCCAAGTCAATGTATACAGTATATAATTTAAAGTACTGTTAACATTCTTATAAAAGGGTTTATAGGACTGTGTTTTATTGATGCCAGGTGCATGTATGGCATCAAGGCGTTCAATCCATAAAGTTTCCCTTTGGAGGATCAACTTAAAAGCTAAAGCTTGAGATGCAGAAAGATAAAATATGTCTTAAAGTGGTTGTAAACCCTGTTAAAAAAAAAAAAATTCCCTGCAAGACAAAGGCATAATGAGCTAGTATGCATAGCATACTAGCTCATTATGAATTACTTACCCGAGAACGAAGCCCCAGCAGCTGTCCTCTTCTCCCCCTCCGGCCAGCGACATCTCTCCCGGGGGTTACTTTCGGGTATTGCAGCTCCGGCGCTGTGATTGGCCGGAGCCGCGATGACGTAACGGCACACAGACTGAAGTAACGGCACTTACGTGCCATTGCTTTAGTTTGCCCCAGTGCGCATGTGCCAATGTCATCGGCACATGCAGGGGACATCTCCTAAACTGTGGAGGTTTAGGAGATATCCTGGGTAGCTACAGGTAAGCCTTATTGTAGGCTTACCTGTAGCATAAAGTTGTTGTAAAGGGTTTACAACCACTTTAAGAACATATTTAATACGTTCAGTATCTTTAACTAACTTGGGACCTGAGTTCATTTCCATTAAAATTTTGTGGAATGTGTTGGAATAGATATGAGAGAAATCGCCCCAAGCTCAAATTCGAGTTGTATACTTTCAATACCATATAAAATGACATACAATGGGTTTATAGGTCTTTTTAAAAGCAAAACATGTATAATGAAAATCCAACATTAGTATCACTCATCTCAGCCTTTGTGATTGGTTGAGACTCCAAGATATATGAGCTCTCAGGAAACTGCTGCTCCTTTCCTCGAGTGCCTTTCTGGATGTAATGTTTTTATGTGCATTTGGCTGATGAGTATCTTGCTCACTCATACAATATACAAGTGTCCTTGCACCCTGAAGATCAGTTCAAAACGTGTTGGGCTTCTTTTCTTGGACAATCTCCATGCATATTACTATATCCAATGTGAAATCTGGTGGACATGCTTATAAGAAATGTTTACTTTTGTTGTAACATATTGGAATTTTAATATACATGTTTTGCTTTTGGGCCTAAAATGTCCCATAGACCCACTGTGTATCATGTTTTATGATAGAACATTCTGGGATGTTGGTACACACACAGTCCCAATTCACACCTCATTTTATTGAATACTTTCAATACTGTTAAAGTGAGTACCTTTTTTCCCTACTCAATATACAGCTGTCACGTGATCCAACTCTTTCCCAGCCTGTCTGCAGGGAAACCTCAGCGGAAGGAGCTTCCAGTCCTAGAAAAAAAAAAAAGCCTTTGGCATGCAGAGTGAAAATGATTTTCTACCTGTAAAAAAAATTAAAAGATTCATCTCAATAAACTGTTTTAAATTGTCATACAAATACATATTTGAAATAATCATTATTCTTCTTTTGCAATAACATTGTGAGTCCCACCCCTTCAGCCCCTTTGGTGTGTGTGTGCTTAGAATTGAAAAACAGAGAGGGGCTTCCTCCATCAATCAAGATGTAATATCCCACCCCATTGTGTTTTTTTTTTTTTTTTTAAATATACGTTTTTATTAATTTTCAAAAAAACAGACAACAAACAAAAATGAATATTTGTAGCAATTAAAGAAACTATATACATAGATAACAAAACACAAAAACAAAAAACAAAAACAAAAAAAAAACAAAACAAACCCCACATACATACATACATACATACATACATACATACATACATACATACATACATACATTGGTCATACCTGGTTCCTATGCCAGTTTGATTTTAGAGAAAGGTGTCATCCCGTGTTACATATGTACACCTAGAGGCCAATAACTAATGGAGAGATTGCAAAGAGTCATATTCCTCTAGGAAGCTATTGAGGCTGTAGAGGGGTCCGTGAGCCATTTGGACCAAACCTTTTCATATTTGAGGAGACAACCCCTATTTATATATGTTTCTTTGTATAATGGTAAGCTATTATTAATGAGTTGTCGCCCCATTGTGTTTAGCTGGTTAGTTGGCATGGAGGAGGAGGGAGGGAGGGGTTGTCATTTACCACTGTGTGTACACCCACATGTGTGACTCAAGTCATGTGGTGCTCAAATGTGATTAGGGAGGAAATGCTCAGCATGGAAACTCACTGAAATCTGAGCATGTGCACTAGCTGCCAACAGCCACTCTTCAGAATCCCCAGCTGCAATGGAGACATGGACAGCAGGGAGGAACAGAGAACAGGAGGATCAACTAGGTTTTTTACAGAATACAGAAAATGAATCCCATAGTGGCTTAGTGAGTATTACCAGCAAAAAATACAGCATGTATTTATTAGTTTTTAATTATGTGAGTTTAACAACTTCCCGCCTGGTGGGCCTAAATGGACGTCCTCCCAGTTCAGTGGTCCACCATCCAAGTGGACACAGAGTTAGATTATAATAATGCCGAGCGAAGCGAGGCCATGCCCGAAGCGTGGCGAGCAAAGTGAGCCCGCGAGGGGCCCTGTTGCAAAGTGGTGTCTTACAACCATCATAAAAGTGTTGGAACGCACATGGCGGCGTTGCGCATGCTCACTCCAGCGGGTAACGAAATGTGATGGGTCGCCATATGTGACGCTACCCCCCTGCAATACTAATACAAATAGAACAAGTGTTCTAAAAGGCTTTAAAGCGCACATCAGACCAATCGCCTCACTAAAGAGATTAGGGAACTAGGACATCCCATGACAGAGCTTGAAACACTGGTAGATGATATAGAGAATTATACCCTGAACTACACAGCAGAGATTGAAAACCTTAAAGAAGAAAACCTGATGCTGCAGTCTGTTTAGAAGACTATGAAAACCGTGCGAGGCACTCTAATTTTATGCATAAGAGGTATTCCTGAATCCGTGATAGACCTACAAGCTACAATGATGGCTCTATTCCAGGAACTACAACCAGCCATCCCAGGAGAACGTCTCGAGATGGACAGAGTCCATAAGGCCTTGACCCCCAAAAAGTCAGAGGGTCCACCCCGTGACATCATGGCTAAATTCCATTATTATTGTACAAAGGAACAGCTTCTGGCTGCAGCAAGAGGAAGAGAGTCTCTGACTTTCCAAGAACATAACTATCAACTCTTTGCCGACTTGCCTCAACTAACCATCAACAAACCACGGGCCCCTGCTTCAAATATTATAGCAAAACCATATAACCTACCAATGGAGCTTCACCTTTGCTGTGTGTTTTCACATGTCAAGGCTCCAAACATATATGTCGATCTGCGGACAACTAGCAGAACACCCTCCAAGACCTGCATCTGTGGATCCTCCACAGGGCCAGGAGGGCTCACACCGCAGATCAGCCTCGTGCAAGTCGTCAATCGAGTCGAAAGAAGGATCAACAAAGCTCAAACAAGCGAGGATGCTTTAGATCCCCAGATCCGGATTCTGAAGATTCAATGGAGGGGGCATGGCTGGACGCTGAGCTTGATGGACGTGTGATCTCTCTGCTCTCCATGGACCTGCTCTAGTGAAGCTTCTAAAGGGGACACAGCTTCAGACCGATGGGCAGAAATTGAGCCAGCAGATCGCAGAAACAGGGGAATCCTCAGAACACCTTAATCCACAGGGTCCCCCGATCCAGTCTTACTTCTGCACGCTCCCTGGATCCACCATGTGGGAGGCGGACAACATGGCACAATATTGATTGGTTTGCGCAGAAGTTATCGCGTCGACAAAATTGGGGAAAGATTTAGGGACTTTTATTTTTTTATTGTTTTTACTACTAATGGTGGAGTTCTGCAATTTTTAGCGGGACTGCAACATTGCGGCAGACAAATCTGACCCCAAATTACACTTTTTGGGTACCAGTGAAATTATTACATTGATCAGTGCTAAAAAAATGCACTGATCAATGTAAAAATGACACTCGTAGGGAAGGGGTTAACACTAGGAGGCGATCAAGGGGTTAACTGTGTTCCCTCAGCATCTTCTATCTGTAGGGGGATGGGCTTACTGGGACATGACGGAGATCACTGTTCCCGATCACTGGGTACAGTAGATCTCTGACATGTCACTAGGCAGAACAGGGAAATGCCTCATTTACATAGGCAGTTCCCCGCTCTGCCTGTATACAAGGCATTCGCGGGTTACTGGCGGAGATCGAGTCCCATAGCTTGCGCCCGCTTTCAACAGCGCTTGCGCGAGCCGCCATACATCTACGGCGATTCGCGCAGGAGAGCCGACCTGCTGCCGTCGTTATACAAGTGTTTAAGCTAGACAAAGTTAGACTGGAATTTGATTTGTTTCTCACAGAGTCGGCGGATAAAACTCTACAACGAACCCATCATAATTACTACAATAAATCTTATAAATCAGACACTGGCTCGTACACTTAAGTCGTTTCACAAACTCTCTAAACCCATACACCTTAAGGTATACAGAGACACATATTCCAGCAACCCAGTTAGGATAAAAGATAAAAGGGATTTCGCGCATAAAATCTACCATAAAAATAGAATAAATATACAATAATAACAATAAAATCGTGAGTAAATAAACTGTGAAACATCAGTATTGTGAACAGGTAAAATACATCAATCAAAACCTTGATGGAAAAATATATATATAATCAAATGAGTGTATAGATATCGCAAAAAACAGTGCAAAAATGCAAAAACCTGTGCTATAAATACCAAATGTGCAAATCAACCAATTCTGATGGATGGCGTAAGCCAAATCACAGAAAAGTGCAAAAAGTGCAAAAACTGTGCAGCAGCTGCAAATCAGCGTGGTATAGGGAAATACCAAATATATGGGACTATAAACTCGAGTTCACAAAGGAAACAAAATACAGTCCATAACTTGTGATGGTAATACTGGTAGTGCTGATCTTCATAAAACAACTGACGGCCCAACCAGGCTCTCTAGACTCTCACCTCAAAACAGGAAAAAACAGGCATCAATACAGATCCTTCCTTGTTGTGACAGTAGAGGTCACCAGATGATTGTGTTCCCCTCTGCTTGCTGTCAGGGACCTGCCAAAACAAACTGGGAGTATCTCCACAGCATGCAAAATTACTAGAACTCCCTTAATGATGTTCCATAGAGAATCTCTTTATATATGGAATTTGGGTTTAGACAGAATAATAAAATAGTAGTATGAGATTCCAGATCACAAAGGGCCCATCCACATCAATACTGGCCAGGAACACCCAAAAATGGAGCAGTAGCTGGTGAGGGCAATGTAACAAAAGGAGAAAAAGGAAATCCAAATACCAGACCAAGGGCACCCTCTTCTTTTTCAGTACAAGTCCAGTTCAAGTCAGACAGGGATAGAAGTTGCTGATCCCTCTCTTTTTCAAAGAGAGGGATCAGCAACTTCTATCCCTGTCTGACTTGAACTGGACTTGTACTGAAAAAGAAGAGGGTGCCCTTGGTCTGGTATTTGGATTTCCTTTTTCTCCTTTTGTTACATTGCCCTCACCAGCTACTGCTCCATTTTTGGGTGTTCCTGGCCAGTATTGATGTGGATGGGCCCTTTGTGATCTGGAATCTCATACTACTATTTTATTATTCTGTCTAAACCCAAATTCCATATATAAAGAGATTCTCTATGGAACATCATTAAGGGAGTTCTAGTAATTTTGCATGCTGTGGAGATACTCCCAGTTTGTTTTGGCAGGTCCCTGACAGCAAGCAGAGGGGAACACAATCATCTGGTGACCTCTACTGTCACAACAAGGAAGGATCTGTATTGATGCCTGTTTTTTCCTGTTTTGAGGTGAGAGTCTAGAGAGCCTGGTTGGGCCGTCAGTTGTTTTATGAAGATCAGCACTACCAGTATTACCATCACAAGTTATGGACTGTATTTTGTTTCCTTTGTGAACTCGAGTTTATAGTCCCATATATTTGGTATTTCCCTATACCACGCTGATTTGCAGCTGCTGCACAGTTTTTGCACTTTTTGCACTTTTCTGTGATTTGGCTTACGCCATCCATCAGAATTGGTTGATTTGCACATTTGGTATTTATAGCACAGGTTTTTGCATTTTTGCACTGTTTTTTGCGATATCTATACACTCATTTGATTATATATATATTTTTCCATCAAGGTTTTGATTGATGTATTTTACCTGTTCACAATACTGATGTTTCACAGTTTATTTACTCACGATTTTATTGTTATTATTGTATATTTATTCTATTTTTATGGTAGATTTTATGCGCGAAATCCCTTTTATCTTTTATTGCATGTGCTGAGTGTTATGTGTACACTTGTCGATTTCGCTGCAGTCTTTTTAGATATCACCATAATTATCACCCACTTTTAGGATTCGTTTATCAATTGTATTTTGGGTCACCACATTCACTTATATCTCACTTTAGCGCGAGGGACCTTAACATTTACATTAACCCAGTTAGGATACTTCAGAAGTTAAGGTCACATCTAGCTACACATCTAGCTACTCTATACTCATCCGAGCATGGATTTAGGACTTTTTTTCTCCCATCTCTCTCTCAAATACAGTTAGAAACGCTGGAGGGTCCTATCTCAGCTGACGAGGTGTCCAATACTATCAAAATGTGGAAACTAAATAAGAGACCCGGCCCTGATGGATTCTCTGCTCTCTGTTTTCTAATGTTCTCTGAACCCTTGTCCCCTGTTATAGCCAACGCCTTCTTGTCCCTTCTTAAAGGACATTCCTTTAGACGGGGAACTCTGACAGCGATCATTTTTATGCTCCCCAAACCCCATACAGATGACACAATCTGGACGAACTATCATCCTATTTCCCTTTTGAATTTGGACATCAAGATTCTAGCTAAAATTCTCGCTTCCAGGTTAAACAACTTAATTGGAAATCTTATTCACCGGGACCAAGTAGGATTCATACCTGTTTGTCAAGCTAATGATATTAGCGATCCTCTTATCACATGCTGCCAAAACACGCCGCATTCTTTCATTAGACATTAAAAAAGCATTCAACACCATATCCTGGTCCTATATGCACTTCACCCTCCGGAAATGGGGCTTCGGCCCTCACTTCTTGCAATGGGTCTCTGCACTATACAATAAGCCTAGAGCATACATAAAATATGTGGGCTACAAATCAGATCAATATAGGGAGGGGCACACGTCAGGGGTGCCCACTCTCCCTCCTCCTGTTTGCCCTGCTTATTGAACCCTTAGAGGAATGGATTAGGACTAAACCCTCTATCACCGGCATAGAACTAGGTGGATATCAACACAAAACTATGCTTATTTGCAGATGATATCCTCCTTTTTCTATCATCCCCACAGATCACTGCCCCTAATCTTATGATCATTCTCAATAAGTTTGCTTCTATTTCAGGTCTTGATGTTAATGTCCAGAAATCCACTGCACTAAATATTTCTCCTACCAAGGCAGAGTTACGCAGTGCTGGGACAAGGCCATCTGGTGCCCAGGGCGAAGATGGCAAACTGCGCCCCCCCCCCCCCCCCCCGTATAAAGCAAGAGTCAGTGTCCTTTCAAAACCAGAAAACACATGAAACAATACAACACTACAACACAACAATACAATACTGTAGCTGCAGCACCGTCGCAGTATATGTGGTAGCGGGAGCTGGAGGGGGCTGGTGGTGGCAGGAGGTGACAGTGGTGGCAGGAGCTGGAGGGGGCTGGTGGTGGCAGGAGCTGGTTGGGGCAGGAGGTAATGGGGGCAGGAGCTGGTTGGGGCAGGAGGTGATGGGGGCAGGAGCTGGTTGGGGCAGGAGGTGATGGGGGCAGGAGCTGGTTGGGGCAGGAGGTGATGGGGGCAGGAGCTGGTTGGGGCAGGAGGTGATGGGGGCAGGAGCTCCTGCCACCACCAGCTCCTGCCCCCATCACCTCCTGCCCCAACCAACTTCTGCCACCACCAGCCCCCTCCAGCTCCTACCACCATCACCAGCTCCTGCCACAAGCTCTTCCTGCCCCCACCAGCTCCTACCACCATCACCAGCTCCTGCCACAAGCTCTTCCTGCCCCCACCAGCTCCTGCCACCACCGTCACCTCCTTCCACCACCAGCCCCCTCCAGCTCCTGCCACCACTGTCACCACCTTCCACCACCGCCAGCTCCTCCTGCCACCACCTGCTCCTGCCACCATCACCAGCTCCTCCTGCCACCATCAGCTCCTCCTGCCACCACCGTCACCTCCTGCCACCAACAGCCCCCTCCAGCTTCTGCCACCACTGTCACCTCCTTCCATCACCGTCACCTCCTTCCACCGCCAGCTTCTCCTGTCACCTCCTGCCACCAGCTCCTCCTGCCACCATTGTCACCTCCTGCCCCAAACAGCTCCTACCACCATCACCAGCTCCTGCCACAAGCTCCTCCTGCCACCATTAGCTCCTCCTGTCCCCACCAGCTCCTGCCACAAGCTCTTCCTGCCCCCACCAACTCCTGCCACAAGCTCTTCTTGCCCCCACCAGCTCCTGCCACCACCAGCCCCCTCCAGCTCCTGCCACCACCGTCACCTCCTTCCACCACCAGCCCCCTCCAGCTCCTGCCACCACTATCACCTCCTTCCACCACCGTCACCTCCTGCCACCACCTGCTCCTGCCACCATCACCAGCTCCTGCCACCAGCTCCTCCTGCCACCACCGTCACCTCCTGCCACCAACAGCCCCCTCCAGCTTCTGCCACCACTGTCACCTCCTGCCACCACCGTCACCCCCTGCCACCGCCAGCTTCTCCTGTCACCTCCTGCCACCACCAGCTCCTCCTGCCACCACTGTCACCTCCTGCCCCAACCAGTTCCTACAACCATCACCAGCTCCTGCCACAAGCTCTTCCTGCCACCATCAGCTCCTCCTGCCCCCACCAGCTCCTGCCACAAGCTTTTCCTGCCCCCAACCAGCTCCTGCCACCATCACCAGCTCCTGCCACAAGCTCCTCCTGCCACCGCCAGTTCCTCCTGTCACCACCAGCTCCTGCCACCATCACCAGCTCCTGCCACAAGCTCTTCCTGCCCCCACCAGCTCCTGCCACCTCCTGCCCCCACCAACTCCTGCCACCATCACAAGCTCCTGCCACAAGCTCCTCCTGCCCCATCACCTAATTTATTTATTACCTTAAAGCAAGGGAGTCTAAGAATGCAGGCTTGCCCTGAGCTGGTCCGTTTGTGCTGTGGATGCCTGGGCAGCTGCTGGGCTGTTACTGAATTGTCTGGGCAGACCACCGCCGGCACCACGAAGGCAAGACTCCTCCATTCCGCGGCCGCCTGTTCAGCTACTGTATTTTAAAAGGCTGGCGCGCTGGGCAGGATGCGCCATGACATCACTCGCATCGCCGCCAGTAGCGCGCCACACAGCTTCTGTCAAATCCGCCCCCTGGGCCCGGGCGGAATACAGGATCAGATCGGCTCGACGGCTCAGCTCGGGAGTCGGGCAGCTCGCCGGAACTTCAAAGCCGACCCGGTCATGGCTATTATTTACGGGCACATTTGTCCTATCATGGATATTTATGGACAGGGAGAAAGTGCCTTGTTTTTACAGGCGGTTGGCAACACTGGTTTAACAGCACACTGCCAGCACTGCGCCCCCTTCCTACAATAAATTGCCCCGCCCAGGGCATCCGCCCCTTCCACCCACCCCTTTTACCAGCCCTGGAGTTACGTATGGCGCAAGCAGCACTTCCTTTTACATGGGCTCTGCATCGTCTTCCTTACTTCTTACTTATTTCTGATCTATTTGCAGCCAATTATCCAGCCCTGTTGAAACAGATTACGGACTTGTTGATGAGATGGTCCTCCCTCCTACTTTCCTGGTTCGGGAAAATGAACATAATCAAAATGGCAGTACTTGCTAAATTTTTATACCTGTTCAGAGTCCTCCCAAAATCTGTTCCTGCTCATTTTTTAAGAATCATACAACAGAGAACAACACAATTTACTTGGGGAATAGTTAAATCGAGACTGTCTAAACACACCCTATATCTCCCCAATTTGCGTGGGGGCTTTCTTAATTTTGCAACATAGTACAAGGCTGCTCAATTGGCACATTTGTCTAAATATCACACTACAAAAGAGATCCCTCTATGGGTTGCGATAGAAGCGGTTGACTGTGAGCCCTTCTCAGTATCCAATCTTCTATGGCTACGCCCAGCAGCGTGTAAGGATTTAATCAACACAATCACTAAACATTCTCTATCAGTATGGGACAGTCATAAATCCACATACGGACTACAGTCTTCACATAACCCACTCCTTTCGTTCCTCAGGAATCCCGCCTTCTACCCAGCCTGGGAATCTCCTGCGCCTTTTCCACAGCCGGCCTCATCCGCCTATACAACATGGTCTCGGAGACATCACTTCTACCCTTTTCAGACCTATGTGAGTCCTTTGGGCTCCCCCAATCTGAAATATTCTGCTATCTACAAATAAAGATTTTTTTTTTTTATCCTCTACATGAATACAAATGCTATCCTGAACCAACTTTCCCAGTTTGGACAAATTTGTATAATCCACACTTTAGAGGGCTAATTTCAACACTCTACTCCCAGTTGCTCACTAAACTAGATGCAGATCCACCCCCATATATTGCTAAGTGGTAAAATGACCTATGTCGCACTTTTGAAACTGCAGAATAGTCTGAAATATGTTCTGCAACAAAGTCTTCCTCACCAAATGTAATGGCGGTTGATGCTACGTACAAGGTGCTTACACGCTGGTACTTAGTCCCTGCCAGAATTGCCAAGTTTGCACCCGATCACTCGGCTCTCTGTTTTCGCGGTTGTTCTGAACTGGGTACACACATATACATCTTTTAGAGTTGTCCAGTGGCGCAAGGATTTTGGAAAGCTGTTTTCATGCTTGCCTGGGAGATGTTTGAATGATCCCACACAACAAACCCAGCAATGTTCCTTTTAAACCTGAGACCGGAATCTTTAACACATAAACAGTTTAAACTACTCATTCAGCTCTTAACAGCCACGAAACAGCCCATAGCTAAGGCATGGAAATCACCTACATTGAATATAGCAAAGACCAAACACAGAATGAACCGTACTCTGCTACACGCAAAGATGGAAGCCTTGGATGAGGACAACCTTGACAAATTCGACTATTTATGGAAACCATGGATTACACACCGTCTGCTGCCAGGCTTCGAAGAATGGGTACTTTTGCCATGGTAGAAGGGACTCAACCGTACGTTCTTATCAATATCATATTGGGAGTAGCTCTACCTTCGAGGACCCCTACTTCTCTCCCCCCCCCCCCCTCTCTTTCTTGTCTTTTCTTGCTCTTTTCTGTGCTTCCTTCCTCCCCTTACTCATGTTACCCTTTCTCTCAGGTACCCTCCATTGTGTTTGGACAGCATTACCTACTACAAGTGATGTAACTAGACCGGAACTCAGCAGTAGGATGAACATGATGTCCATTATTGAGTGACTATTGATTGTATATTTTGAATAGACTGAGTTTATGTACATAAGTTTGACTCTTAAACAGCTCGATAAGTTATTGTATTACTGCTTTGATTTGATTTTAGTTACACAGATTATCATCGGATAGGCCATGTAAACCTAGTATTGTCCTTACCTGTACTATACTTATCTCAACACAATGATATTTTTTCTTTTTTCTATATATAATACCTGTAATGTTATCTGATGATCTTTTCAATAAAACATTTGAACGAGAGAAAGTAAGGTAGACCATTTGCTCTATCCTAAGCATCCTTTAGCTAGGACTCCCCCCCCCCCCCCCCCAATACAGCTCAGGTAAACTGTAACCAGCATTTTTTTTTCCCATGTATATAATTAGGGCAATTACCGTATATACTCGAGTATAAGTCGTTCCGAGTATAAGTCGAGGCCCTAATTTACCACAAAAAAATGGGAAAAACCTATTGACCCGAGTATAAGACGAGGGTGAGAAATGCACAGCTACTGTAAGTGGAAAAGAGGGTCAACAATGCACATTTGCAGCATCACTGTGCCCATTTGCATGCCTCACTGTGCCCATTTGCAGCCATAGTTCCCCTGAACTTCAAACTCGGTAGTTGAGGGTTCCTAGATGCCCCCTAGCTGCAGCCAAAATTTGGGGTCTCTGAACCCAAAGGGTCCCGAAATGACATTGCTGCAGATGGACACAGTTGACCGAATTTGGGGCCCCGTATGTCGGGGCCACTTAGTGCTAGGAACCCCAAATTTGGTGTGCAAACCCAGTGGAACTAGCACCATAAAATTTCCAAAGCTGGGGTTTCTAGCACCAAGTGGCCCCGAGATACAGGGCCCCAAAAATCAGTTCAGAAAATGTCAAGCACTTTTCTGCAGCAGAGAATGACATTTTCCGAACCGATTTTGGGGCCCCGTATCTCGGGGCCACTTAGTGCTAGGAACTTCAGCTTTGGATATGTTATGGTACCAGTTCCACTGGGTTTGCTTACCAAATTTGGGGTTCCTAGCACCAAGTGGCCCTGAGATACGGGGCCCCAAAGTCGGTTCGGAAAATGAATTTTTTTGCTGCAGAAAAGTGCTTGACTCGAGTATAAGTCGAGGGGGGCACTTTCAGTACAAAAAAATGTGCTGAAAAATTCGACTTATACTCGAGTATATACGGTACTTAATAATCATCTGTACCTTCCTGTATATGTCGGTTAGCCCAAGCTTTGGCTGCAGTACTGTGGTATGTATCCTTTGCCACTGGAAATTAAATTAAAGTTTCTTTATATTGATATACAGAAAAAGGGCAGCACAGTGGCTAAGTGGTCAGCACTTCTGTTTAGCAGCACTAGGGTCGTGAGTTCAAGTACCAACCATGACACTACCTGCCTGGAGTTTGCATGTTTTCCTTGTTCCTGCATGGGTTTCCTCTGGGTACTCCAGTTTCCTCCCACACTCTAAAGACATGCTGGTAGGTTAATTGGCTCCTGTATACATTGGCCCTAGTAGGTCTATGTATGAATGTGAGTTAAGGACCTTAGA
Source organism: Lithobates septentrionalis (assembly GCA_037952835.1). Taxonomy (NCBI): domain Eukaryota; kingdom Metazoa; phylum Chordata; class Amphibia; order Anura; family Ranidae; genus Lithobates; species Lithobates septentrionalis. The sequence goes on from JBBDGP010000016.1 coordinate 673,720, forward strand.
TTGTAAGCCCCTTGAGGGCAGGGACTGATGTGAATGTACAATATATGTGTAAAGCGCTGCGTAAAAGTTGGCCGCGGTATATAAGTACCTGTAATAAATAAATTAAACTGCATCTTATTATTAATCGACAGTAGGTGGTGCTAGAGTTGTGTGCGGTTCCTTTTATTGCTGAATAACTGTTTGCAATTTTTCTGTTTTGTTCTAAATTCATTATTCATTGGTTTTTCCAGTATGCATTAACCATTTTTGATGCCTTTTTACTGAAAAGTAGTTTGTGCTTTATGCATAAATGTAAGCCAGATTCTGCAACAGTTCTTACTAAAGCACTGAAAGGACAAGTTTGTTTGTTTTTTTGTTTGCTTTTGTTTTTTTTTTTTTTTTTTACTTGATCGTTATTAAATCCCCTACCCCTTTTAATGCAACCTGTTTGCTAAGTACTCAAATCACAAAAAGTAAATCAATCAACCAGTGTTAAAAGATGCTTCTCTCCTAGCGCTCATAGCATTCTCTCTCGTGTATATATAAAATTAGCACGATTAGCAGCTACTATAAATTAAACAAATCATCACACATATGTTAAATCTAAGATATAACATTAGCAGCGCTTAATAAATATTTAACCCTATGTGTCAATATTCCCATATGTTTCAAATGTCCATAGTTCAATTAAAGAACATAAAAGAGTCCATCAATGTGGTTCATGTACAGCTTAAATCCAATCAGGGTTCCCGTCACCACACCTTGTGAGACCTCTCCCCTATGGTAATAAACTCACCAGAAATCCTAAAACAATGCGCTTGTATTACAATCTGTGCTTTACATCAGGAGGCGTCCTTCCATCTGATTAATGGTTCCTGTAGACAGAATCCAGCTAGCCACTCCTGTATTGGCAGATCCATAGCAGCTATTCAGTCCAGATCTGTGCCTTTTGCCTGCACCAAAATGCCCAGGGTGCATGTGGCCCAAGGAATATTTGGTTAACCATTTCAAAATCAGGTTATGGAATACCTCTGTTGGGATCAATATCTCATCTGGCAGTAATTCTCATCTTTCTAAATTAAAGGTGTCTACAGATTTGTAATGATATTTGTCTACCAAAGCAACAATCTCAAAGCTATAGGAGGCTGCTGACCTTGCTGGCTGGATGCTGTCTACAGGAACCATCAATCAGATGGAAGGACGTCTCCTGATGCAAAGCACAGGTTGTAATACAAGTGAATTGTCTTTGTGATTTCTGGTGAGTTCACTACCACAGGGGAGAGGTCTCACGGGGTGTGGTGATGTGAACCCTGATTGGATTTAAGCTGTACATGAACCACATGGATATACTGTTTTATGTTCTTTAATTGAACTATGGACATTTGGATCATATGAGAATATTGACAGATAGGGTTAAATATTTATTAAGCGCTGCGACTGTTTGCTAAATACTTCCCTTCCTCCCTCTTTTAGTGAACTTCATTGTGTGGCCATGTCTGGTGTTTGCGCAGGCTTTCTTTGTAGTTTTACAGCCATCCTGTGAAGCTTTTGGGATCGGGCTGCGGGTAGGTATTTAACCATGAGAAATTTATTAGGGATCTATAAAGAACAACTTATGTAGGGGAAGCACAAAGGGATGATGCCTGCTAGGACAGGTGCTTATTTGCATGGAAATCTACAGTTTCCTTTGTTAGGCATGCAACTTGTATTTTTGGCATCAATTTATTTCTGTGCTATATTTTTTGCAATACAAGAGCCAACTGGAATTTAATGATTTGAAAAAAATATACCTCATATGGATAAAAGATTTCATATCATTTTGGTGTCTTTGACGTGGGGTTTCTCATCACAACCACCAGCTTTTCAGGTGGATCTGATCAGGAGCTCCATGCAGGTCTATGGGCAGGCAAATGTAAAAGGACTTGTGTCCGTTTACTTCCACCTACCACTGAATCTGTCCAGATCTGGAAAAAAAAAAGGAAAAACTGATTGCATCCTTTCCTGTTTTTCAGACTTCAACATGAAGAATTGGAAGTAGGTTGATGTAAACAGACACATCTGGCCGCCTATAGAGCCATCATAAGTCAACCACATTTCCTTGTCAAAATGTGCACAAAAACTGAATAGGCTTGCATGTCAAAAAACTGACATCTGTCCTGATCAGCTCTGATTCTGTAGGTGATATTCTCATGGATCCCCTGCTAAACAGAGTGAAGTGCCCGCATGTGATAGGACCCTTAAAACACATTCTTTTATCTTAAACACTGATACATTGTGGTGAGATTATTTCAAATAAGCCTAAAATACAAGCTGTTGTCCATATTAATTTCAAGATTTATTTTATTACATTTAAATAAAGTAACTTTATCTACTTCTTTTTTTTTTCTAGATTTTTGAGTGACCTATAGATCATGGCCAGTTCTGCTCGAGAACATTGTCTCCTACGACAGCGTAACCCACAACTTCGTTATACACTGGGTCCAGAGAATCTCCAAAGTTTTGCATCTGAAAGTGCAATGACTGAGAACTTGAACTTTCAGCGAGCCAACAGTGACACTGACCTGGTAACCTCTGACAGTCGTTCCAGCCTGACAGCCAGCATGTATGAATATATACTTGGTCAGTCTCAGGAACTTATCATCTTCTGGGATATAAAGGAAGAAGTGGACCCCACTGATTGGATTGGTCTTTATCACATTGGTAATTGTACTTCATTTTTATGTCTTTTTTGTGTTTCAATGCTTTGCTTATAACAAGTATCTACAAAGTATCTATGACTATGAAATGCGTTGGAGTGGGTGGTCCTAAGGCTGGGACTTGTTATCTGTGGCTCTGTGGAAAAAAGCTTAGCAGATTGTGATGTCATTGAGGATTATAATACCCCTCCCCCATTGTGTGGGATTCCGTGCCCCCCCCCTTTTAAATCAGGGATATCACAATTATCTGGACAATTATTATACCAACATCCCGCCTTTTCAAACATCTTTGTGAAAAGCAGACCATGGTGTGTGGCACAGTTAGAACATATTAACAAATCCAGAAACAACTCTTACATTGTTGCATTAAAAAAGGGGGGAACCAAAAAATAAAATAAAAATGAAAAAAATAATTAAAAAGGGGGAAACAGTCAATTACTGCAGCAGTGAACTACTTGCAGTGAGATTTTGTGTGATATAACAAATTGTGCCTGATCAACCCACTGTGAGAGCCCTCAGCTTCCGTGAAAATACCGAAGGGCCTTTGTGTATAAAAAATTACAATGTATTATATTGAAAGCTTTGTACAAAACGGTTAGGATTTGCCTACTGCCACTGGCCATGTTTAATTCCTTTGTTGTATATAGTATAAGCAAGCAGGCAATTGGACCTTGTTCTTAAGACATTAAAGCAGTTGTAACATCTCTGATTTGAGAGAACGTAGTCACAATTGCAATCAATGAGCAGGTTGCCAGCAAACAATTTGCAGTATTTCTTATCTCACACAGAAATACAAGTCAAAGACCCCTAAAAAGGTAACTCGCCGTTCTTTTGCCAGAAATCTCTTGCTAATCCTGGTCTTTACGTGGATAAATGCTTTAAGGCAGGGGTGCTCAACCTTTTGAAGAGCAAAGGCCACTTAAGTGATTTAGGAACCGGTCACAGGCCATAATGAAATAAAATAGTTCAGAATTTCAATTTTTTTATTTTATTTTGTTAATATTTTGAATAGCATAATGAACATTTTCCTCCTGCAGTCGCTGAATGCCGGCGGGATGGGAGAAGTCGACTTTCAGCAGTTGCAGGATGAAAATAGAGGTGATTGGGTCCTGTATATGCCACCCCCGCCGTCCCTCCTGTTCCAGTGTAAAACAAAATGTGACAGGAAGGTCGCATGAGGCCCCCTGGAGCATAGGGGGGAAGGGGGGGGGGGGAAGGGGTCGCCATTGCAACCCCTGAGGCTACACCAGTGGTTGGGTGTGTGTGTGTGATAAAAACACATCTCAAATATGGGGTTTTACTGCCCCTCAAACTGCAAATGTAAACGCGCTCTTACTGGCCTGAGATTCTATAAATCTGCTTTCAGATTGATGTGCTGCGGTTTACCCGCACAGCGGGTGTAGCACAGCTTTCCTGCAGGTTAGCTACGCTTTGCCATAAACTTCTATTATAACTTGCGGGTGTGGTGCACTTTCTGAAAACACACCAGAATTTCTGCATTCAGGAGTTTTGATGCACTTTCAGAAATCACACCAAACCCGCAGGATATAATTGAAGTCTATGGCTTAGTGCAACTAACCCACAGGAAAGCCACAGGTGCACTGTGCTGCACCCACGGATGTGAAAGTAGCCTAATAGTTGTTAACCCTTTTAAGCGGGCTAATATGACCATTGCAAAAGCACAGTATATGTGTTTAATACACTGACCTTCTTTTACCCTTCCAGCTTCTGCTAGCATCACTCTCCGTCCCCAGGCTTCTTGAAAGGTCCCAGGCGAAGTGCACTTAGTATCACTCCATCTGTTACTGAAGCTGGCGCTAGAAAGGAAGCATCGGCTTATGGGGCTCTTGCTCTCTCCGCGGCTGCCTGTTTCCTCCGCTGCCAGCTCGATGCACTTTGATGCACAGGGTTGCCAATCCGGAGGATGCTCTTCCCTGGTTTGAGGTTGAGGGCCACATAAGAAAGCTTTGAAGGCCACAGGTTGAACACTTTTTTTATATCTTTTTTTTTTCATTTTTTTGCCCTCATGTTTAAAAAATACTTATATTGTCCCTAAAGCATTCCCCAGAAATCATTCTTCCATCCCTCTGTCTTTTTGCCTAATTTTACCCCTAGAAAACCTTTGGGGGGGTTATTTTTCTAAAATGAGTACTCTTGGAGTAGTTTTTGGGGTCCTTCCTCTTCCACTAAGTAAATACAATAGAGTACCAAAAAATTCACAAATCTGTTTTCAGCCATTGACAGCCAGAATGCACTCCCATGTTTCTGGACCCTACCATGTTCTCACCAAGCAACTTGTCTGGTACAAGTGGGCATGGGAAAGGTAGCCGAACATATAGTTGGATGCAGTTTTTACCATGTATTTGTGAAACCTGACACTGAATGTACGTGTTTGTTGAAAAATTTGTATTTACATTTTCATAATATTGATGTTTGTGAATTCTGACAAAAATTGGAGTTTAAAGTCCAAATCAAGGGTCATGGCCAGACAGCGGATGTAGCCGAATGCACCTTCAGTTCTCTCCGCCGAGAATCCGCACTGTAATCCTGAGGACACGATCTACAACCTACCGGCTACAGCTCAATGGCCATCGAAAGACCCGCAGAGCTCGGTACTATCCTTGTCTGGCCGACATATGCTCGATGGCATCCACAAATCGACAGAATACGGCTAGGTCCGCGGACCTCATGGTCCAAAATGGCTGCCTCTCCCACGGTCTGCTAATGACAGACACAGAGAGGCAGCTGAAAAGCTGTTTTCCATGCCGCTATCCACGGACCCCACAGCCTCTGCCGGCAATCCGGAACACTTGTCAGGGGGCTTATCCGAAGCAAATGACACAGTACCGCTGGTGGAGAACAGCAGGACAGGATTCGACTGGGACACAGTGAGTACTCCAGGGGATATCTTTGCTAGGCCCCCTGAACTCACCGCTCTGGACACCGTGGGTGAACCCACACTACGGGACATTTTTACTGCAGTGAATACCTGTAACCTATCCATAGCTGGCCTTACCACAGAGCTAAAGGGGGTCAAAACGGAGATTACTTTACTTTTCTGCGCCAAGACACCCAAAAGCTGAGGGAGAGAACATCAGCTCTAGAGTTGAGAGTGAGTTCCATAGAAGATGACATGGCGCCCATGCAATGGGACCTCACTTACAATACTCCCCTTACAGCACAGCGCGCCTCTCATTTAGATGATTTCGAGAACAGGATGAGACGCAATAATGTGAGTGCCATAGGTCTACCTGAGAGAGTGGAAGGCAAGAATCCTGTTGAATTTATTGAAGTGGCTCATTACCATCTTCGACAAAGGTGCTCTCCCCAATGTTTTCAGTGGAGAGGGCGCACAGGGTCCTGGCTAGGCCTCCACAAGCAGGAGCCCCACCGCGACCATTACCGTTCAAACTCCTTAATTATAAGGATAGAGATGCGATCCTTTACAATGCCAGAACCAGACCTGCAGCTTTGAAAAATGATAATGCCAAGATATCTCTTTTCCAGATTTCTCAGCAGACCTGCAGAAACAAAGAGCTAAATTCATAGTTGTAAAACGACGCCTCAGGGATCTGGAATTAAAGTATGCTATGTTATTCCTGGCTCGCCTGCGAGTCGAATCGCTGGGTTCGGTCTAATTCTTTGATACACCGTTTGCAGCTACACAATGGCTGGACCGGGAAGAACAATCGCTCCATGAGGCACGCAACAGACGTCCTGCCCCATCATGAAAGGTACTATATTCGCGCTGAATGCAAGCTTCATCTTGTCCACTGACATCCATGTCAAGGCGGAACCCACTGTTTCTGCCACAATTTTTGTTTAAAGGCTACGGCTTTCGTCCTCACTGTTGAGAAGTTGTATGACACTGGTGTGCTCTTCCACTGTTGCCCCCAGGATAGTCTGGCATAGACCCCTAGCCAACTTATGTTTTCTTTTTTTGAGTTTTTTTACCATGGCTCTTTTTGTTGTTCCTTTATTCCACTTTGATTTTTTCATTACCTCCAACGGATCGTTTACTGAACTTGGGGATCGCTTCTTCTCGCTGGTATAATCGCCTGACTGTATGCTATCCCATTGCCCTGGAATTGGGCCGTACACCAATTACAGGATCTATTTATGATTTTACTGTAATACTAATGCAATGTCTAAACTTACCAGAGTAATGTCCTGGAATGTCCGGGGCTTAAACAACCCGGTTAAGTGATTGGCTGTGCTCTGCACGATCAAGCGTTTAAATGCAGATGTGATTTGTCTACAGGAGACTCATCCCCCCCCCCCACTTCTACTCCTAGATTTGCCCTAAGACAGTTTTGTCACCAATTCCATGCCACATACTCGGTTTATTCGAGGGGAGTGAGTGTCCTGATTCGAAGGGGTACACAATTTTCATGCATGGAAGTTAAAACCGACCCGGATGGTCGATCTGTATTTATATTGTGTTCCCTTTATGGGACAAAGTATATATTAGCAGGGACGTACATTCCTCCACCATTTTCGGCCTGTCTCCTTACAACACTGGTTGACTTTGTAACCCGCTTTCCTGGCATACCGATCTTGGTCCTAGGGGACTTTAACAATTACATAGACTATGGGAAAGACAAACTCTTTGCTTATGTCAGTGGTGATTTACAAAGACAACAGGGGCCTACACCCTTTACCCTCCTCCTGGAGATGAGGCTTACAGACGTTTGGAGGATGCACAACCCATACACCCGGGTGTACTCATGTCAATCTGCCTCGATAGGGGGACTGTCCCGGATTGACTGGGCCTGTGGAATGAGCTCATGTTGCCTTTTGTAGTCTCCTCAAATTACTCCACTAGACAGGTCTCTGACCAGTCCCCACTTTTGATAGATATACGTGCGGGGACAGATCGGAGCAGAACGCTTTGGAAGCTAAACCCTTTCTGGTTGTCACTCCTATCGGACCCTGATCCAATTCCAGATCTATTGACCTCCTTTTTTAGACATAACATAGGAAATACGGATATAGCCAATGTATGGGATACAGCTAAGGCCTACTTACGTGGACAGCTCATTGGATTGATATCTCACATAAATACAAAGACCAAGGAGTAGGAAATGTTGGTTATATCAGAGGCACAAAGAACTGAAGCAACATATGTGGCTGACCCCACTGATGACTCCAAGAGAGCATGGTTAGCTTCACAATCAATGCTCAGGCAGCTATCACTACAGCTATCAGAAAATAAAAGGTTCTTTCTACAGCAGAAGCACTTTGAATAGGGAGAAAATACGGGCCATATGCCAGCCCTACTGTCTAAAATACAACAACCCCCCCTCCCTTATAGTGGCGATGGCAGATGCACAGGGCACACCTTGCTATTCCACTCAAGCTATTATGAGCATATTTAACCGCTTCCCGACAGCCTCGCACACATATACTGCGGCAGAAGGGCACGTACAGGCAGATTAACGTACCTGTACTTTGCCCTTTAAGAGGCGGCTCGCGGGCACGCCCGCCGGGAGCTCCGTGACCGTTAGGGTGGGTCCCACAGACTCTATATCCGCAGGCATACCCGCGATTGTCTCACGGTGAGGAAGAACGAGGAGATGCTAATGTAAACAAGCATCTCCCCGTTCTGCCTAATGACACTGATCACGCTCCCTGTAATCGGGAGCGGTGATCAGTGAAGTGTCACACACAGCCCCTCCTCCCCACAGTTAGAATCACTCCCTAGCACACACTTAACCCCTACAGCGCCACCTAGTGGTTAACTCCTTCACTGCCAGTGACATTTTTACAGTAATCTGCAATTTTTTAGCATTGATCGCTGTATTAATGCCAGTGATCCCAAAAATGTGTCAGAATTGTCTGTGTCCGCCATAATGTTGCAGTCATGATAAAAATCGCTGATCGCCGCCATTACTAGTAAAAAAAAAAAAATTATCAATAAAAATGCCATAAAACTATCCCCTATTTTGTAGACGCTATAACTTTTGCGCAAACCAATCAATAAACGCTTATTGCGATTTTTTTTTTTTTTTTTTTTTTTTTTTTACCAAAAATATGTAGAAGAATACGTATCGGCCTAAACTGAGGAAAAAAATGTTTTTTTTATATATTTTGTGGGGATATTTATTATAGCAAAAAGTAAAAAATAATGCGTTTTTTTCAAAACTGTCGCTATTTTTTTGTTTGTATCGCAAAAAATAAAAACCGCAGAGGTGATCAAATACCACCAAAAGAAAGCTCTGTTTGTGGGGAAAAAAAGGACGTCAATTTTGTTTGGGAGCCACATCGCACGACCACGCAATTGTCAGTTAAAGCGACGCAGTGTCGAATCCCAAAAAGTGCTCTGGTCAGGAAAGGGGATAAATTCTTCCGGGCGGAAGTGGTTAAGGATTATTTTCAGGATGTCTATACATCCAAAGTTCAACCCTCATCTGATGACCTCCATTTCTTCTTAGATAGATATCCTATACCAGGTTTGTCCACTTCGGACGCAAGCCTGCTCAATGCCCCATTGACTGAGGATAAGCTCCTCATAGATTTGGCTCATACACAAAATGGACGGGCGCCTGGAGCCGATGGCTTACTGTCCGAAGTCTACAAGCGATATACCGCACAATTAATTCCAACTCTCCTTCAAGTCTACAATAAGGCATTTGAAACAGGGAAACTTCCCCCTTCTATGAGCGTGATGCGCTTATAGTCATCCTCTTTAAACCAGGAAAGGAGCCCTCTCACCAGACTCGTAGAGATCCCGCTACTTAAATTTGACTTCAAACTTCTGGCTAGGGTATTGGCTAATAGGTTAGCCAAATGCATCCAAAAAGTGATCCATAAAGACCAGTCTGGTTTCATACCGACAAGATCCATGTCCCAAAGCCTACACAGACTATTTTTAAACTTACAATTACCTACTGACAACTCCGGTATCTTCTCTTTAGACGCGGCTAAAGCGTTCAACAGCGTTCAGTGGCCTTATTCATGGGAAGTATTGACAAGATTTGGGGTAGGCCCCTCCTTCCTCAGATGGGTACAGCTGCTATATACCACTCCTTCCGCAAGAATGCAAATTAATGGGGACATATCAGAACCCTTTAGGCTTTTTAGGGGCACACGGCAGGGATGCCCACTTTCACCCCTGCTGTTTGCCATGGCTCTGAATCCCTTGGCCATTCATGTTAGAGCCTCACAAAATATCGTAGGTTTTCTTCGGTGTACCCAAAAAGACGCCATCTCCTTATATGCGGATGACACTTTGATTTATCTGGGGGACAATGACAATTCTTTGAGGAATATGATGCAACTAATAGCTGACTTTGGAGATTTGTCAGGGTTCAAGATTAATTGGAATAAATCAGTGCTCATGCCCCTAGATCCATTGACACGACCCTTACCCAGCTGTGCAGTGGATGTACAAAGGGTCACTGAATTCCGGTACCTTGGAATACAAGTGACTCAGGACCCAAGTCAATACATTACGCTGAATCTGGTTCCTTTGCTCTGCAAATTCAGGACCAAATGTTCGGCATGGACCAAACTTCCACTATCAGCCACTGGGAGGGACAATTTAATTAAAATGGTATGGGCTCCGCAACTTATATATATATTCCATAACGCTCCCATATGGATACCACATAAATAGTTTACCCAAATAGACTCTCAGTTTAGAGCTTTATTATGGGGTAATAAAATAGCACGTATCAGCTTATACACATTGCAATTCGCCAAAAATCAAGGTGGATTGGCAGTTCCGCACTCCAGATTCTACTTTGTGGCCTCCCAAACCCAACAATTGGGTAACTGGGGTCACATTTATCACAAACACTCCCCACAATACTCCTATTAAACACCTTATGAAAATATACTATTCTGCGTGTCCGGGGAGTTTATTTATTTACTTCCATATGGAGGAATAAATATTAGAAAGAACTGCTCAAACTTAAGGACTCATTTTTGGGAGAGGGTGGGCGTTCGATATATCTCCCATCTATTCAGCGGCACCACATTTAAATCCTTTATGGAGCTACAAGAGGAGTCTGCCCTCACTAGAACGCAATTTTATAAATATCTGCAGCTTAGGCACACCATTCAGAGGGAGAATAGAATATCTTTGCTCGCATCAATGACACATCCCCTGATGACTGATGTGCTGTTGATGGAGGATAGGAAAGGAATGATCTCGAGAGTTTATGCTAGGCTATTGAAATCCACACATGATGCTTCCAAACTCCCCAGCAGAAGAGGGTGCGAAAAAGATCTGGGATCTTTATACGGGGAAACATGGAACCTATGCCTGACCTCCGCCCCCTTGGTGTCGGTTTCAGCATCTCATAGATTATCCCACCTATTCTTAATACACAGAGTATACAGGACGTCAGCACTACCTCATAAGTGGGGATTCAGAGATACGCCACTATGCACATAATGTAAAAGAAATAATGGAGATTTGTTGCATTTGTTGTGGAAATGCCCGAAATTATTTTGTTACTGGCACTATGTCCTCTCTACTATCTCACAAGTATTTCAATTTCCACTGCCACATGATCCAGTTGTTTGCTTGATCGGTGCCTTGGAGATACCCTCACTTTTGTCGAACGGCCATACTGCAGTATTGCGTCTATTGTACATAGCGCGCAAAATGATCGCACGGCACTGGATAACTCCACAGGTACCAATGGGGAAGCAATGGGTTGACGTGGTTAACCATACATTAATACGTGAAAATCTCACTTACCAACATAGGAATGTACTTAAAGAATTCTACTCCTTGTGGCAACCATGGCTGGACATGCCTGGACTGGGTCCAATCCAGTTGGGGAAGGACAGACAGACAAAATTGTAACTAAAGGAGTGGCAAGCAGTTCCCATTTTAGGAATTGACTACTGAGCTATGGTAGCTAATTTAAAATATTAGTAGACGTTTCCACTATACTTGGGTATAGAATTTTTATTTGTTTTTCCCCTTTCCCTTTTCTATTTTATCCCCTGTATGCACTAAAGTTAAGGACATACAGATCAGTATAGTTGCACACTGACGATGTAACACCATGCGGTATCAGTAAAGCCACCCAATACGATGGTACCTTTTAATCATTTGTGATTTATATACAATATATCATCGGCTGTACTTAGATTTATTGCTGCACATAATATCTGGATGAATGTATTTCTGTTTTGTTCTTTGATAAACTTTTTTCTGATTTGAAAAAAAAGTCAAAACTTATGCCCCATTTTTTTTAATTTTTTTGGAGGGGTGGGAGGTTTGGCTACCTTTCCCATGCCCACTTGTACCAGACAAGTTGCTTGGTGAGAATATGGTAGGGTCCAGAAACATGGTAGTGCATTCTGGCTGTCAATGGTCGAATTATCTAAATATTTGTCTAAATATATTTGCTTTGGAGTAATTTCTGAAATCTTGTCACTTGGAACCATCGTAATTGCAATACAGGGCCAAAAAACCCACATGGCAGTTTGCAGCCATTGACAGCCACAAGGCACTCATTTGTTTTGGGTCCCTGCAGTTTTCCCACCAAATGACTGTGGCATACTGATAACATATCCTTGTGCATGGGAGAGGTAGTTAAATGTAATGTTGGATGCAGTTTTTGCGAAACACAACACTGAATATATGCTTTTGTTGATACATCAGTATTTAAATTGTATTTTAGTACTGCTGCCAAGTGCATTCTGAAAAATTCCAAGTTATACCTCTTGCCAAAAACCTTTTAGGGGGGGGGGGGGGGGGTTATACTTAGAGTAATTGTGTGGTCTTTTCTGGGTTCCTGTAGTTGATTTTTTTTATTATTGCTGCCAATACATTTTGAAAAATAGGAAGTCCAAGGGGGGTCTATTTATCAAAATAGAGTCATTTTGGAGTAGTTTCCGAAACTTGCCACTGTAAATACAGGGTGTTGCCAAAAAAACTGACATGGCAGTTTTCAGCAATTGACAGACTGAATGCACTCATATTTTAGGCTCTACCATATTCTTATCAAGCAGAAAAAGCATAATTATGTGGTGTTCTCATTTAGGTGGAGTCCTCTCAAAAGAGTCCTCTCCATAGATCTCAGCAGGATGGTATGTTTACCATAAAAGACACAAGATACTCCACATAGCATAAAACCCTTTTACATTTTTTGAGTTTAAAAGGCCAAATGAACACTTACAAGTCAGCAGATATAAGTCAGCAAAAAGAAAAAGCCGGCTCCAGAACAGCCCGTGTCTTCCGGGACTAGACGTATAGCGGTGACGTCAGGACGTGGTTCCTCCTCCCTACGTCGTTTCGTCACTACAGGACGTGGTCACTATTGTAACAACACTTGCAAACAGTGAGGGAAACAAGTATTTGATCCCCTGCTGATTTTGTATGTTTGCCCCCTGACAAAGAAATGATCAGTCGATAATTTTAATGTTAGGTTTATTTTAACAGGGAGAGACACAATAACAACAAAAAAATCCAGAAAAACGCATTTCAAAAAAGTTATAAATTGATTTGCATTTTAATGCGTGAAATAGGTATTTGACCCCTTCGCAAGCCATGACCTAATACTTGGTGGCAATACCCTTGTTGGCAATCGCAGAGGTCAGACGTTTCTTGTAGTTGGCCACCAGGTTTACACACATCTTAGGAGGGATTTTGTCCCACTTCTCTTTGCAGATCCTCTCCAAGTCATTAGGCTTTTGAGGCCGAAGTTTGGTAACTCGAACCTTCAGCTCCCTCCACATATTTGCTATGGGATTAAGGTCTGAAAACTGGCTACGCCACTCCAGGATCTTAATGCGCTTCTTCTTGAGCTCCTCCTTTGTTGCCTTGGCCGTGTGTTTTGGGTCATTGTCATGCTTGAATATCCATCCACAACGCACTTTTAATGCCCTGGCTGAGGGAAGGAGGTTCTCACCCAAGATTTGATGGTACATGGCCTGGTCCATCGTTCCTTTTGATGTGGTAAATTTGTCCTGTCCCCTTAGCAGAAAAACACCCCCAAAGCATAATGTTTCCACCTCCCATGTTTGACGGTGGGGATGGTGTTCTTGAGGTCATAGGCAGCATTCCTCCTTCTCCAAACACTGCAAGTTGAGTTGATGCCAAAGAACTCGATTTTGGTCTCATCTGACCACAACCCCTTCACACAGTTCTCCTCTGAATCATTCAAATGTTCATTAGCAAACTTCAGAAGGACCTGTACATGTGCTTTCTTGAGCAGGGGGGACCTTGCGGGCGCTGCAGGATTTCAGTGCTTCACGGCATAGTATGTTACCATTTGTTTTGGTGACTATGGTCCCAGCTGCCTTGAGATCATTGACAAGATTCTCCTGTGTAGTTCTGGGCTGATTCCTCACCATTCTCATGATTAGTGAAACTCCACGAGGTGAGATCTTGCATGGCGCCCAAGACTGAGGAAGTTTGACAGTTATTTTGTGTTTCTTCCATTTGCGAATAATAGCACCAACTGTTGTCACCCTCTCACCAAGCAGCTTGGCGATGGTCTTGTAGCCCATTCCAGCCTTGCATAGGTCTACAATCTTGTCCCTGACATCCTTGGACAGCTCTTTGGTCTTGGCCATGGTGGAGAGATTGGAATCCGATTGATTGCTTCTGTGGACACGGGTCTTTTATACAGGTAACAAGATGAGATGAGGAGCACTCCCTTTAAGAGAATGCTCCTAATCTCAGCTTGTTGCCTGTATAGAAGACACCTTGGGAGCCAGAAATCTTGCTGATCAGGGATCAAATACTTTTTTCACTCATTAAAATGCAAATCAATTTATAACTTTTTTGAAATGTGTTTTTCTGGATATTTTTGTTCTTTTGTCTCACTGTTTAAAATACACCTACCATTAAAATGTTATACTGATCATTTCTTTGCCAGTGGGCAAATGTACAAAATCAGCAGAGGATCAAATACTTTTTTCCTAACTGTATGTGTTTAAAAAGTAAGACTGTTTTAATTGGTACAAAATCAAAGATTGAAAAAACATGAGTACGGCATACAATATTGCTAATACAGTAACTATCCTAAGTATAATAGATGGTACGATGTGTCTTCCTTCACCCGATGCATTTTAGAGAAACCAAGTCTCATTCATCAGGGGGGTATAGAGTGTCACATCTCTATAATGCAATTTGAACATATGTCATAAATTGTAATTAACAATCATATTGGTTTTTACCACATTTATTTATATAAATGAATTACTCACGATCAATTGTCCAGTGATAAGCATAACAAAGCGATGTACTGAGTTAAAAACAACGTTCAGTAGCCTTTGTCCTGCCCAGCATTCACCAAAGGTTATAAAAATCCTTAACTCCAAAAAGGGAGGGGGTAAGGCACACCATTTTTTCTACACCATATACAGTGCCTTGAAAAAGTATTCACACCTCCTTGACATTTTCCACATTTTTTCATGTTACAACCAAAATCCACAAGATCCACAACTCAGGTAGGAGAATCTGTCCACAGGACAACTATTAGTCGTGCACTCCACAAATCTGGCCTTTATGGAAAAGTGGCAAAAACATAGCCATTGGTAAAAAAAAGCCATGCCATAAGAAGTCCTGTTTGCAGTTTGCGAGAAACCATGTGGGGGACACAGCAAACATGTGAAAGAAGGTGCTCTGGTCTGAATTGACCAAAATTGAACTTTTTGGCCTTAAAGCAAAACGCTATGTGTGGCGGAAAATTAACACTGCAAATTAACACCCTGAACACACCTTCTCCACCGTGAAACGTGGTGGCAGCATCATGTTGTAGGGATGCTTTTCTTCAGCAGGGACAGGGAAGCTGGTCAGAGTTGATGGGAAAGATGGATAGAGCCAAATACAGGGCAATCTTAGAAGAAAACCAGTTATGCTGTGTACACATGACCGGACTTTCGACGGACTGAATCACAACGGACTTTTCGACGGACTTCCGTCGAATTGGACTTGTCTACACACAATTACACCAAAGTCTGACGGATTTGACCGTGATGACGTACGACCGGACTAGAATAAGGAAGTTCATAGCCAGTAGCCAATAGCTGCCCTAGCATCGGTTTTCGTCTGTGGACTAGCATATAGATGAACGGATTTTTCGACCAGACTCAAGTCCATCGGAAAGATTTGAAACATGTTCTAAATCTAAAGTTAGTCACATTTTCGACAAAAAAGGTCCGCTGCAGGTCTGATGAAGCCCACACATGGTCGAATTGTCCGACGGATTTGTTTTGTCGGACAAGTTTGGTTGGAAAGTCCGCCCGTGTGTACGCGGCATAAGTCTGCAAAAGACTTGAGACTGGGGCGGAGGTTCACCTTCCAGCAGGACAACGACCCTAAACATACAGCCAGAGCTACAATTGAATGGCTTAGATCAAAGCATATTCATGGGTTAGAATGGCTCAGTCAAAGTGCAAATCTAATTGAGAATCTGTGGCAAGAATTGAAAATTGCTGTTCACAGATGCTCTCCATCCAATCTGACAGAGCTTGAGCTATTTTGCAAAGAAGAATGGGCAAAAATGTCACTCTCTAGATGTGCAAAGCTGGTAGAGACATCCCCAAAAAGACTTGCAGCTGTAATTGCAGTGAAAGGTGGTTCTACAAAGTATTGACTCAGGGGGGCTGAATACAAATGCATGCCACACTTTTCACATATTTATTTGTAAAAAAATTGAAAACCATTTATCATTTCCTTTCACTTCATAATTATGTGCCACTTTGTGTTTGTCTATCACATAAAATCCCAATAAAATACGTTTACGTTTTTGGTTGTAACATGACAAAATGTGGAAAATTTCAAGGGGTGTATGAATAGTTTTTCAAAGCACTGTATTGTCCAAATAACATGGAATAAAACAGACAAATTTGGTATTGTTTGATTCCAGGCAAATTATTTTTTTTTCAGAATAAAACACAGTGCTTCATCTACTACATTTGTTTTTAGTCGAAATCATAACAAAATAGCTTATTAACCACCTCAATACAGTGCATTTTCGCCCCCTTCCTGCCCAAGCCATTTTTCAGCTTTCAGCGCTGTCACACTTTGAATGACAATTGCGCGGTCATACAACACTGTACCCAAATGAAATTGTTATCATTTTTTCCCCACAAATAGAGCTTTCTTTTAGTGGTATTTGATCACCTCTGCGGTTTTTATTTTTTGCGCTATAAACAAAAGAAGAGTGAGAAGTTTTAAAAAAAAAACACAATAATTTTTATCTTTTGCGATAATAAATATCCAATTTTTTTTTCTTTAAAACAAATTTTTTCTCAGTTTAGGCCGATATGTATTCTTGTACATATTTTTGGTAAAAAAAATCGCAATAAGCGTATATAGATTGGTTTGCGCAAAAGTTATAGTGTCTACAAAATAGGGGATAGACTTATAACATTTTTATTTTTTTAAATTTTTTTACTAGTAATGGCGGCGATCTGCGATTTTTATTGTGACTGCGATATTGCAGCGGACACATCGGACACTTTTGACACATATTTGGAACCATTCACATTTATACAGCGATCCGTGCTATAAAAATGCATTGATTACTGTATAAATGTGACAGGCAGGGAAGGGGTTAACACTAGGTGGTGATCGAGGGGTTAACTGTGTTGCTAGGGAGTGATTCTAACTGCAGGGGGAGGGGACTCACTAGGGGAGGAGACCGATCGGTGTTCCTCTGTGCTGGGAACACACCATTGGTCTCCTCTCCTCTGACAGGACCGTGGATCTGTGTGTTTACACACACAGATCCACGGTCCTGCTGTGTTACCGGTAATCGCGGGTGCCCGGCGGACATCGCGGCCGCCAGGCACGCGCACCGGGTGCCTAGTGACACGGTGGGCGCGCGCGATCGCCGGCGGCGGCGCGCGCGCGCGCCCCCTGGTGGCCTAGGAATGCGAGGCCGTCATATGACGCCCGCCCGCCACGAGAGCTGCGCCGCCTGGCCGTCAATTGACAGCCGGCGGTCAGCAAGCGGTTAAATAATTTTCACCTTTTTTTTTTCTCTCGTTTCTAAAAAAAAAAAGTATTTAAAGTTTGCAATCAAAAGAAAATATCACCCAAAATACAGAATTACGATTGTCTTGTTTGACTGCAAAACAAACTAGAAATGTTAAGGCCTTGGGGTTAACAAAGAAAGCCATAAGAAGTGCTGTTTGTGAGAAGCCATGTGGGGGACACAGCAAACATGTGAAAGAAGGTGCTCTGGTCTGATGAGACCAAAACTGAACTTTTTGGCCAAAAGCAAAACGCCATATGTTGCGGAAAATTAACACTGCACATCACCCTGAACACACGATCTCCACCGTGAAACATGGTGGTGGCAGCATTATGTTGTGGGGATGCTTTTCTTCAGCAGGGACAGGGAAGCTGGTCAGCACTGTATTGTCCAAATAACATGGAAAAAAACAGCCATATTTGGGTATTTTTTGATTCCAGGCAAATTATTATTTTTTTTTTCAGAATAAAACACAGAGCTTCATCTCTACATTTGTTTTTAGTCAAAATCATAACAAAATAGCTTTTTTCATAATTTTCACCATTTTTTTTTCTCTCATTTCTAAAAAAAAAAAAAAAAGTATTTAGAGTTTGCAATCAAAAGAAAATATCACCCAAAATACAGAATTACAATTGTCATGTTTGACTGCAAAACAAACTAGAAATGTTAAGACCTTGGGGTTGATTTACTAAAACTTGGGAGTTCAAAATCTGGTGCAACTCTGCATAGAAACCAATCGGCTACAATTTTTTTTCTTTTTTGTCAAAGCTTAATTCAGGGGTCCTCAAACTTTTTAGACAGGGGGCCAGTTCACGGTCCCTCAGACTGTTGGGGGGGCCGCACTATAGTTTTAAAAAAAATATGAACTAATTCCTATGCACACATCTTATTTGTATTGCAAAAAAAAAACAAAAAAACAGTACAATATTTAAAATAAAGAACAATTGTAATCAATATGAACTTATCAGTATTTCACAGACTCCCCTCATTACAGAACCACTCCCAATCACAGACCCCACTCCCCATCACAGACACACCCCATAACAAAGCCCCCCCCATGACAGATCCCCCCATCACAAAGCCCCCCAACACAAACTCCTCTCCATCACAAAGCCCCACATAACAGATTCCCCCCATAACAGACTCCCCCATATCACATACTTCCCCCATCACAGACTTTCCCCATAACAGACTCCCCCATCACAGATCCCCCCATAACAGACTCCCCCATAATAGACTCCCCCATCACAGATCCCCCCATAGCACAGACTCCCCCATCACAGATCCCCCAGAACAGACTCCCCCATCACAGATCCCCCAGAACAGACTCCGCCATCACAGATCCCCCTATAACAGACTCCGCCATCACAGATCCCCCCATATCACAGACCCCCCCATATCACAGATCCCCCATAACAGACTCCACCATCACAGATCCCCCCATAACAGACTCCCCCATATCACAGACTCCCCCATATCACAGACTCCCCCATATCACAGACTCCCCCATATCACAGACTCCCCCATATCACAGACTCCCCCATATCAGACTCCCCCATATCAGACTCCCCCCATATCAGACTCCCCCCATATCAGACTCCCCCCATAACAGACTCCCCCCATAACAGACTCCCCCCATAACAGACTCCCCCCATAACAGACTCCCCCCATATAACAGACTCCCCCCATATCACAGATCCCCTATATCACAGATCCCCCATATCACAGATCCCCCCATAACAGACCCCCCCCCATGTCACAGACTCCCCCCATGTCACAGACTCCCCCCATGTCACAGACTCCCCCCATGTCACAGACTCCCCCCATGTCACAGACTCCCCCCATGTCACAGACTCCCCCCATGTCACAGACTCTCCCCATGTCACAGACTCTCCCCATGTCACAGACTCTCCATGTCACAGACCCCCCCCATGTCAATATTACACTGCCGCCCCCTATAATATCACAGCACTCCCACTCAACACTTACCTGTATCACGCAGGACACGAGGCATGGTAGGTCCGGACGGAGGGCAGGACTTTGGAAGTGAGGGGCAGGTGATTGGTTCCTGGGACCGCCCTGATGCCTAGTAACCAATCACCTGCTTCTTAGCACAGAAGGTCCTTTGTCCGGGCCTGTCATGTTTCCCGTCCTGTGTGATGGAGGGAGCAGAGGGCAGGGGGAGTGCTGCAATGTTAAAGGGGCAGTCCGCGGGCCGGATAAAAAACGCTGGAGGGCTGGATTCGGCCCGCGGGCCGTAGTTTAAGGACCCCTGGCTTAATTGAACAAGCTAAAGTTAAAAACTGATTGACTGCGATGCCCAGCTGCACCAGATTTTGCACTCTGAAAAAAAGTGCTGGGACTCAAAAGGGATTTATAAAGGTTTAGACCCCATTCACACAGGGGCAACACGACTTGCAGGTCGCCTCACCGAGGCGACCTGCACACGACTGCCCGGGCGACTTGCAAAACGACTTCTGTATAGAAGTCTATGCAAGTCGCCCCAAATCGCCCCCGAAGTCGTACAGGAACCTTTTTCTAAGTCGGAGCGACTTGCGTCGCTCCCCTTAGAACGGTTCCATAGCTCAGAACGGGAGGCGACTTGTCAGGCGACTAGGTCGCCTGACAAGTCGTCCCTGTGTGAACGGGGTCTGAAGGTGCCAGACTCGAGTTCTTAATAGTTATAAATCAACATGAAAGGGTTGGCTCTATATACATATTTTTTTTTTTCATACATTTTTTATTGAGGTTTTAAACCTAAGCATTAACTGACATTCCAGGAAAAAAAGTGTAACAGAAAGTTAGGGAAGAAGCAATGCCACTCACAAAATTAGTTAGGCAAATAGACAAAACTTATCTGTTGATGGCGAGTGAGGTGAAAAGAAAGAGAAAAACAAACCCTTATGCCCAGACCCAGTTTTGCAATTTGCAACGTGTGCTAGTAAAATTGTACATATCACAACCAGTGGGAAACAATCCAAACCACCACCCACCCCCCCTCCCAGTGGGATCACCCACACCCTCCGGGCGGCGCCTTCATCCTGCGTCTCCTCCTCCTCGGCTTCACGGCGGTCTCCCCTGTGTCTCCTTTGTGGCCAATAGGTTCGCTTCTTCTCTTGGCCAATCAGGCCCCGCGCCCACCCTTTTTTGAAGCCAATTAGAGCCTCAGGCTCTAATTACGTGCTTTAAAAAAAACCAAAAAAACCCCAATTGGAATCCATGTATCCAACGCCTTGCATGTAGATTAGGGGCCAGGAGCATTGATTAGGGAGGCGGCGTCCTGTATGGATGAGCCAAGAGGAGAAGCGAACGTATTGGCCACGAAGGAGACACAGGGGAAGCCGCCGTGAAGCTGAGCAGGAGGAGACGCAGGGTGAAGCCGCCTGGAGGATGTGGTTGATCCGAGCGGAAGGGGGGGGCGGGTAGTGGTTTGGATTGTTTACCACTGGTTGTGATTATATGTACAATTTTACTAGCACATGTTGCAAATTGCAAAACTGGGTCTGGGCATTAGGGTTTGTTTTTCTCTTGGCCATGAAAGGGTTAAAGCAGATCTAGCATAAGATATATAATTTTCATGTTAAGTGCATTGAAGCAATGTAACACCTTATTTGTCGTTCTTCAAGGAGATAATAGCACTCTTGCTAATGATACTTTGACCTTCCTTTCTCCGGCACTATTCAGGTATCAACCAGGGTCTGCATCTTCTACCTGAACTAAGATGCTGGCCTATAAATGGCATAGGCAGGTAAATCGTAATATTTATGCAATAGCCTTTACAGGTATGTTCTATGTTAACATGGTATGGACTTTTTGATGCAGATTTTTAATAATACAGAGAGGTACTCTGGTTTGAATTTGACTTTTTCTTCCCCTAAGGCTCAGGTTTATTGTCCATTTAAACATTGCTTGGATACTCCTTTGGCCCTTTGGTAAGTGCAGTTTTAAAGATGCATCTATTCTACATTGATGAGAGAGGAGATTTACTTCTGTGGTCATAACTGCATTTATATTCATAAAAAATTAATGAAGAGGAAGGAGAACTTGTAGTAGAGAAACCAGCAAAGTGTTTGAGTTGCAAATCGGTACGCTTTTCGTGGAAAATCACTTGCTAAGACAGATGACGGTTTTTGTCCAAAGATCTGTGATGTATCCTGATGTATCCTTGTCACCAAAAGGTTCCATATCCAGGTTAAGGTCTGGATCTTGACCCCAAGTAAAAAGAAAAAAATTGTTGGCCCAATAATAGTAAAAATTTAAATCAGCTTTTGTTGCAGTACTTACTGCCATATCTCTGAATGGTCTTAACATGGAGCTCGAAGTACACAATATTATTTGATTTATTATTTTATTAAATCCTCATGGTGGGTAGTAGTAGTAGTAGTCTGTAGTATTATTTTTTTTTCTATGGTTTCTATGGTATGGTTTCTCCTCTTAGTGTGTGAACTGTGTAATCATCATAATAAGAAACATACCTTTGAGTTAGATTGTATATTTTATTATATATTTGTTGTTTTTTGGAGTTTTCTTGAGTATTGTTTTATAGTAGTTGTTTGGAAAAGACAAAAAGAGGGTGGGACTTTATATGAGGCACACTGCTACATATCATAATATGAACCAATCAAAGTAAATATTAGTATTTATTAATTACAAAAAGGCATACATGACATAGTAACATAGTAAAATTCATAAAATTGCATAATATAGTGGGTAACATACATGTCTTATATAGCAATCAATATATAGTACATATTAAGTTTACAATAAAAACTCAATAGACCTAGAAATGCAAGCCTGATTGTAATGGTAGCATAAAACTCAACAATAATAGATTGGTGCATAATAATAGTTTTGATAGTAGTCAGATAGAATGGTAGAACATGGGGGAATGTGACGTCGCATCATAGGAAAGCTCTACGCGTTTCGTGGTTAGTATACCACTCGTCAGGAGCAGATGCAGGGTTTGGGCTATATCTAGGATAGATAACCAAGATTGATAGAGTAAAAATATTATATATAAAAAAGAAAAATATACAAAATTTGAAGGAAAGAGGGGGAGCAGACAAGGATCCCAACCACTCTTACCTGGTCGTGTAGACTAATAGATTTGTATATGGTAACCATAATGGAATAATACTAGATATGGCGTTAACCCCGGAAACTGAGGTAGTGTAACCCTGAGGCAAGGCATTGGCACCAGCAGCCATAGAAAAGACATGTAGATAAGGATCTCCAGTACTAAAGTATTAGTGTATGGTAGAATAAAATAGTATGCTGTAGTTGATTCCAAAAACACCTGAGTGAGTAGAGTACTCAGTGAAGTGAAAAGAAAAAATAGAAGAAAGGTTAGTGAGGACCGTGTGTGGAAAAATTGCCATAAAGCTGATGGTGACTGAGCATAGTAGCCCATAGAATAGGAATATGTGAGAAAGGGTGAGGAGGTATGGTAGAACCATATAAGGTTAGGTGTATATAAGTGACGGAGTAAGGCAGGGAAGGTGAAGTGGATGGTAGAGTGACAAACGAACAGGTAAAGTGCAGGGGATAAAGGTGGCTGGAACGAATGATAAAAGGATAGACAAGCCAATAGTAGGAAGGATGTACATATAGTAGTTGTTGTTTGGTTCATTTTGATTATTATTTATTATTTTTTATATATATGGTTCTGTATACATTTTATATATTTTTATAGAATTGGAATAGGCTCAGAGAGCCGCTTTAAAACTGAATTTGTTATGGCGATTTATAATGTTAATGTTTCAATTCCCTATGCGCAACAATCACCTAATACTATTACTATTATGTGTTTTTATTGAATAGGAGCGATTTACTAGCTTTGTTTTATTTGTTTATTTGTTATTAGCCTTTCTTCTTAATAAGTGTAACACAATCATGTATTGGATATAATGGCTGCTGCGGTATGTTCATTATAGCTAGTGCAGTCTCTGCCCCTGGTCCAATCTGCCTCCATCACTCCTGATTTAATTCCTTCACCTGGTCTCCTCCTGTCATGTATCTGGGTGTATTCGAACCGGGATGTTCCTGGTCCCACAGCTGCAGTCTTACTTGTTGTGCCACAGAAGAGCTCTGGAGTTATGGCTATGTTCTCTCAGTTTGATTTCTTGACTTCTGCATGAATTCCTGACTACTCTCTAGCCTGCTGATTTTGTACTTCACCGCCAGCTCGTGTATGACCTTTGCCTGCCTGACCACTCTCTGGATTTCGATCGTGCACCGCTTTACCTGATCTGTTGTGAACCTGATCTGCCTGACTAAGTTTTTGCCTGAATCCTCAGCGCACAAGCTCCCCTTCGGACACAACCTATCACAGGTACCTTACACCTCCTCCAAGACTCGACAAAGAAGCCACACCTCAAAACATGTTGTCTTGGAGACCAGAGACACTACAGGCTCCTGTAGATTTTCCGTATGGCTGTTTGAACATTACTTACAGTTTTGTGGTGACGCACTTTCAGTGCATCACTTCTGGTGACACAGCTGGAATGCCTTCATTGGCTTCCTCCGCTCAACTTGAACCATCTCCTTGCTTTCTACATACCGCGTAGGCCACAGACCTATGTAAGCTCTCTTTTTATACAACGTTAAAGTGGAGGTCCGCTGAAAAAAAATATTAAAAGCCAGCAGCTACAAATACTGCAGCTGCTGACTTTTAATATATCGACACTTACCTGTCCAGGGAGCCCGCAATGTCGGCAGCCGAAGCCGATCCATCCTTCAGTTCTCGGCTGCTGCCGCCGCCATCCTCGGTAAGGGAATAAGGAAGTGAAGCCCTGCGGTTTCACTTCCTGGTTCCCTACTGCGCATGCTCGAGCCACGCTGCGCGTCCTCTCAGGTCTCTGCTGTGTTCTGTGTCTCACAGAATACAGCGGGGGAGGACGGGGTAGGCGCCGGAAGTGGCATAGGTCACCGCAAGCGCTGCGGTGAGCTATGCCAGGAAGTGGGAGCAAATACCTGTATTAGACAGGTATCTGCTCCCTCCTCCCCCCTGAAAGGTGCCCAATGTGACACCGGAGGGGGGGAGGAATCCAAAAAGTGGAAGTTCCATTTTTGGGTGGAACTCCACTTTAAGGACATGTTTCTTTTATCAAGTTATACAGGACATGATATATGGCCTATTGATCTTAGTAATTTAATAATTATAATTATTTGTGGACACTTGCGAATATGTTCACTGGAGTATTGGACTTATTACATGCACATATTGCTATTAGGGGTGCGCATCTTCACTGGTCTCACGATTCGATTCAAATACGATTATCCTGTCTTCAATTCCGCAATGCATCACGATTAATGCCCATGATTTTCTAAAAATTCTAAAAATTCAAGCAGTCAGGAGAACTCTTTTTTATTTTAATTTGCTAATAGCACAATATCCTATTTGGGGAGGGTAATTCTCATCCCAAAAGAGGGCTACAAGTTATTCACATTCAGTTCATTACAGAGAAGAAAGGGGCATGCTTTACATCTAGAGGAGAAACAAAGGCTTCTTTGCCTTAAGAGCTGTGAAAATGTGGAATAGACTGACGCTCAAAACTAGTTCTGGGCTGCTCAGTAGATTGTTTTAACAAAGACTTGAAGTGCATTCCCGTCCTAAATCCACAAAATATAAGTGATAGTGACAGAGGGATGGTGGTGGGGGGATGGGATCAGGCAGAGGAATGGTGGAAGGCAGTGGCGGCCTGTGCATTGTGGGCGCATGGGCGCCGCCCCCCCCTTTCAGGACGCCGGACACATGGATTCCTATGGCGGGGCGGGAGGGGGTGGTACTTTTTGAAGCACCTGATTAGAGCCAGAGGGGCGCAGAGATCCCACCCAATTGTGTAACGATAGCAAATTAGTTTTTGCTTTTTTCAAATGAATCTTTCTCTCCGCCAATCAGGAGGCAGGGCGTCAGACCTGTTTCCTGATTGGCCAAAGTGCCAGGCCACCCTATTGGATGCCTGGCACATAGGAAGAGGAGCCAAGGAGTCCCGCGTCCTGTTCATTCTCCCCGGGCTGAGCTCCGGCTGATGATAGTCCGCAGAGCTCTGTCCGTACAATCGTGGGCCGGGCTGAGGGTCACAGGAAGAGTCGCTCAGGCTGTAGAAGAAGAAGGTGAAGACTGAAGAGAAAGATCATAGTCAGCAACATGTAGGCTCTGGGCAGCGCTTCCAGATGGCTGGCAGATCCGATGGTGGGGTTCAGGGTGCCACATCCAATGAGTGGGTCCGGGGGGCAGGGAGGGCAGGCATGGCACTGCTGTGCCCACTACTTCTACCTGAGTCTGTGTTGAGATCTAAGGCCTAGGAGAGAGGAGAGGGGTGTATGGGGGGAGGGGGGACAGCATCATCCATCCATACATAGATCGACAGGAGAGAAGCCGGAGAATGAGGATAGGATGGGCACAGTGACTGTATTTGGTGGGTACAATGGCTGTATTTGGTGGGCACAGTGGCTACACATGATGGGCACAGTGACTGTATTTGGTGGGCGCAGTGGCTGCACATGATGGACAGAATGGCTGTATTTGGTGGGCACAGTGGCTGTATTTGGTGGGCACAGTGGCTGCATATGCTGGGCACAGTGGCTGCATATGCTGGGCACAGTGGCTGCATATGCTGGGCACAGTGGCTGCATATGATGGCAAAGTGGCTGTATTTGATGGGCACAGTGGCTGCATATGCTGGGCCCAGTGGCTGCATATGCTGGGCCCAGTGGCTGCATATGCTGGGCACAGTGGCTGCATATGCTGGGCACAGGGGCTTCATTTGATGGGCACAGGGGCTTCATTTGATGGCAAAGTGTCTGTATTTGATGGGCACAGTGGCTGCATATAATGGGCACAGTGGCTGCATATGATGGGCACAGTGGCTGCATTTGATGGGCGCAGTGGCTGCATTTGATGGGCGCAGTGGCTGCATATGATGGGCGCAGTGGCTGCATATGATGGGCGCAGTGGCTGCATATGATGGGCACAGTGGCTACAGTTGATGGGCAAAGTGGCTGAATTTCATAGGCACAGTGAGGCTGCAATTGATGTTTTTAAAAAAAAGTATTTTTCAGACTTTTTCAGTTTGTTTTTCGCCCCCCCAAAAAAAATTTTTTTGAGCACCAGCTCCCACTGGTGGTGGGGATGGAATGGGATCGGTGGCAGAGGGATGGTGGTGGGGATGTGATGGGATCAGTGGCAGAGGGATGGTGGCATGGATGAGATCAATGGTAGAGGGATGGTGGTGGGGGTGGGATGGGATCAGTGGCAGAGGGATGGTGGGATGGATAGGATTAGCGGCAGAGGGATGGATGGGATCAGTGGCAGAAGGATTGTGGGATGGATGGGATTAGTGGCAGAAGGATGGATGGGATTAGTGGCAGAGGGATGGTGGTGGGGGTTGGATGGGATCAGTGGCAGAGGGATGGATGGGATCAGGGACAGAAGGATGGTGGGATGGATGGGATCAGAGGCAGAGGGATGGTGTTGGGGGTTGGATGGGATCAGTGGCAGAGGGTTGGATGTGATCAGTTGCAAAGGGTCGGTGGGATTGATGGGATCAGAGGCAGAGGGATGGATGGAATCAGGGGCAGAGGGATGGTGGCAGGGGGATGGGATCAGGCAGACGGATGTGGTGGGGGGGATGGGATCAGGCAGAGGGATGGTGGTGGGGATGGGATCAGTGGTAGAGGGATGGTGGTGGAGATGGGATCAATGGCAGAGGAATGGTGATGGGGATGGGATCAGTGGCAGAGGGATGGTGGGATGGATGGGGGCAGTGACACTGGCACTCACCTGCTCTTGGTGTCAGTCAATTCCCCCTCCTCCATGCTCAGTCTGTCTCTGCCTCTCTTCTCCATTCCCGTGCCTCCAGTGAAGCCTCTTCTGACGTGGGGTCTCCTTGGGCTCCTCCCCCTTCACTCTACTGGCTGTCAGCTCATCAGCTGACTTTTTGCTTCAGTGTCCATCTCACTACATACTGCGGTGGGCAGGGAAGTGGAGGGGGCTTCATCCACCAGGCAGGCTCTGCCTCTGTGTTTCTCCAGGAGAGGCAGAGCACCACACGGAGCGGATGACATCATCAGCGATC
This sequence comes from Lithobates septentrionalis, assembly GCA_037952835.1. Lineage (NCBI taxonomy): Eukaryota > Metazoa > Chordata > Amphibia > Anura > Ranidae > Lithobates > Lithobates septentrionalis. Next base: position 701,428 of record JBBDGP010000016.1, read on the forward strand.
GATTCGGCCGACTCTCAGCATTGATGAAGAATCGCGAACGTCTGAATCGCGATGCATCGATGTTGCGATTTATATTCAACACTCCTAATTGCTATGGGCTATCTTTAATGGGCCCTAGAGACTCTATTATTTGCCATCCCCTAGTTTCTCCATGCCCTGCGAAGTTGTGTTTTTTTTTTTTGTTCTTGGTGCCAACCTACTCTGTATCTTCATAGCAGCAGGAGTTTGGGACACTACATACATTTCCATGCTATATGCTCATTATATTCCTGTTAGGAGTTTCAATGTCGGCTGCTTTTGTTTTATTTGCCATGCTGTTTATGAGTAGCTAGGGCAAGGAGGAGGAGAACTGATGCAGGGCAGTATATTTATTCTACCTTTATAGGTTAGCAGGATTGGGGAGGAGGCGCGGTGTAGTTCCTCATCCTTTTCCTGGGCACTGGATGACAAACAAGCGAGGTAGTAGGGGTTGGGAATAAAAACCATGGTATAGAGAATGATTTTGCGTTTCTGCATGTAAACTAAATTAAATGTGCTTTCCAGTAATAGAGATTAAGATTAGGAAGTTTAATCTTTCTTATTTTATCTGTATATATCTGACCTGTTTATTTGTGGCTTCGTTTGGTCCCAGATAAATTGGTCTAGTGATGTCTGAAAGAATTTAAATGGAAACTATAATCTTTTCTTTTTTTTTTTGTGAGCTTATCTTATGAATTATAAATGTAATGTTTACCTTAAAGGATAAGTGTACTTTAGATATGAAGCTTCCCATTGCCCTCTTTTAGTCTCTGCAACAATAAAATATAGCAGGAGCCCATTATTCAGATGGATTAAACGATTCTCTCTTTTGTGCCGTGTCTACTTAGAGCCTCAGCAGCCTAAAAGCTCACACAGCTAAATTTTGCAGCTATAGGCTGGGTTGTAGATGAAAACAATCACCATTACTCACTGTAGCAGGTCATGTGACCTCTGGCCACACTACAAATAGAGGATCTTGTAGCCATCTAAAGTTGTAGTTCAGATCTAAGGAAAGGGTGTAGGCGACCTCTGTATCCAATATAAACGTATCCTCTATGTTATATTTCATTTGCTGTGATTGTACCGTGTATTACATCAACTATATAAAACGGCAATCACCTAGTCTTCCTTATCAACATTGAGACTGTTAGACCTTGCACCGAGATACATTAACAGTAAGGGCTCTTTCAGATGGGTGGCTGGGGGGGGGGGGGGGAGAGCAGGAAAAGCAGAGTGAGCTGTGGTTTTACTGAAACCCCTCTCCCATGTGCCCACCCCAATTTTAACACTATAGCCGGACAGGACTGTACACTTGCTGCTACTAAGACGTTTTACTTTGTAGCTGCGGCAGCTTTAACTCAGGGTGCAGAGTTTAATGGGCGGCTCCGCCTAAACCATGTCATTGTGTGGGGATTGCCATGCTGCCCACTCAGCCCGTGCAAGATAAGGAGCGGCCTCGGCCTACATGTCACCGCTAAGCCACGCCCCTTTTAAATGCATGGGCTGGTTGGGCAGAGCGACGATCCCCATAATATTTACATGGTTTGCTTTCTGGATCAGCACATGGATACGCCAACACCCTGATTTCTTGTAGATCCAGGGAAGAGGTTCTTTTCCTGCTTCAAGTGGTGCCACAAGCATTGTTAATCAGGTGGCAGGGTGGCACAGCCTGTCAAACTTGCTTATTTACAACCCCAATTCCAAAATAGTTAGGATGCTGTATAAAATTGACATAAAAACAGAATGCAATGATTTCCAAATCTTATAAATCAATTTTTTTATTCACAGTAGAAAACATATCAAATATTAAACTGAGAAAATGTACAATTTTAAGAAAAAACATAAGGTAATCTTGAAATTAATGGCAGCAACACGTCTCAAAAAAAAGTTGGGACAGGGTGTAGCATCCCCTCTGCTTTTCACAACACTCTGTAACTGTCTTGGAGCTGAGGAGACCAGTTGCTGGCATTTTTGGGAGAGGAATTTTGCCCAGTTTTTGCCTGATATAGGATTTTAACCGCTTGCCGACCAGCGCACGACGATGTACGTCGGTACACTGGCATGGCTGCGCAAATGGGCGTACCTGTATGTCCCCTTTAAATCGCGGACTAGTGGGCGCGTGCACCGGCTGTGTCCCGCGTGAGCATGGCCGCGGATCCCACGGACTCGATGTCTGCCGGTGTCCCGCAATCGTGGCACGGAGAGGCAGAACAGGGAGATGCCTATGTAAACAAGACATTTCCCTTTTCTGCCTAGCAACATGACAGATCTACTGCTCCCAGTGATCTGGAGCAGTGATCTCTGTCATGTTCTAGTGAGCCCACACCCCCTACAGTTAGAACACAGTGAAGGAACACAGTTAATTCCTTGATCAACCCCTGGTGTTTAAACCCTTCCCTGCCAGTGTCATTTACTAAGTAATCCGTGCATTTTATAGCACTGATCACTGTATAAATGTCAATGGTCCCAAAATAATGTCATAAGTGTCCGATGTGTCCACCGCAATGTCACAGTCACGATAAAAATCGCAGATCGCAGCCATTACTAATAAAAAAAAGAATAATAAAAATGCCATAAATCTATCCCCTATTTTGTAGACGCTATACATTTTGCGCAAACCAATCAATATACGCTTATTGTGATTTTTTTTTTTTTTAACAAAAATATGTAGAAGAATACATATTAGCCTAAACTGAGGAAGAAATTTGTTTTTTTAAATATTTTTTGGGGATATTTATTACAGCAAAAAGTAAAAAATATTGCTTTTTTTTTTTTTTCAAAATTGTCGCTCTTTCTTTGTTTATAGCGCGAAAAAGAAAAACCACAGAGGTGATCAAATACCACCAAAAGAAAGCTCTATTTGTGAGAAAAAAAGGATGTCAATTTTGTTTGGGTGCAACGTTGCACGACCGTGCAATTGTCAGTTAAAGCAATGCAGTACCGAATTGCAAAAAATGCTCTGGTCAGGAAGGGAGTAAAATCTTCTTGGGCTGAAGTGGTTAAGTGCTCAACAGGCCTGGGTTGTCTTTGTCATATTTTTCGTTTCGAGATGTGCTGAATATTTTAAGTTGGTAAAAGCTCTGGACTGCAGGCAGGCCAGTTAAGCAACTGGACTCTTCTATTCTATTAAGCCATGCTGTTGTCACAGATGCAGTATGCAGTTTTGCATTGTCCTGCTGAAATATGCAAGGCCTTCCCTGAAAACGACAAATTGTGAATGGGAGCATATGCTGCTCTGAAACCTGGATCTATTTTTCAGCATTGATGGTGCCTTTCAAGATGTGCAAGCTGCCCATTCCATTCACACTAGTGCAACCCCATACCATCAAGAGATGTATGCTTTCAAACTGAGCGCTGATAACAAGCTGGAAGGCCTCTCTCCTCTTTAGTCCGGAGGATGCAGCGCCCATGGTTGCCAAAAAAAAATGTCAAATTTCGATTTGTTTAACTTTGCAAAGGCCCATACTGTACTGAAGTCTTTGCAATTTTATGCTGAGGAACATTATTTGAAATTGTTTGACAACTTATAGACGTAGCTTTTAGAGATTGATGAACCTCTGCCCATCTTTACTTCTGAGACGCCCTGACTCTCTCAGATGATTTTTTTATACCCAATCATGTTATTGACTGTTGCTAATTAACCTAATTACATACTTGAAAAATGTTTTTCCTGTCGCATCATGGCAGCATACACCTATGGGTTGTGGCTCCGCCCCCGCAACCTGATAGGACCGCGTAGCTATTAAAGTCTGAGAGAGCCCCTGCCCCAGCATTCTCCTTTTTTTCCTCACCTGTCAAGGACCGAAAACATGCATCCCTTACCTAAAACATTCGCCCCAGCCAGGTTCTAGCCTCTCCTGGGTGGAAGTCCTATCCTGTACAGCCTCTAAATGAGCTCAATGGAAGGAACCCCACTCTGATGGTCTCAGGGGTATGTTACAATACATTACAAACCTTAAACAGGTTTATGGATCGCAGCGGTCTCCAGCTCCTTTCTGTGCACCTGTGGGTAACTTCCCCTCCTGTCTGTCTCCATAGCTCCAGCTTGTCAGGACATCCCACTTTCCAGCTTCCAAAATGGCGTCGGAGGCCTCAGAGCGCATCTGAGCATGCTCGAGCGTGACGTCATCACCCCAGGACGGCGGCAAGTTTAAAAATGCTGTAATGTCAGCATTTTCTTGTCTCTTCTCTCCTGAGCCTGTAAGGGGGAATTTTGACCGGATTTCTTTTGCTACTCTACCCGGCTGTTTTACCCTGTCTCTCTCTTGCTATCTCCACGCCCAGGTAAGATCTATGATGGCTTTTTTCTTTGCTTGTTTACTATCTGCTATCCCATGCATGCTAAGCCACCTATATAATTATAGGTTGATTCATCACCTTTCATGGAGACCGTTGCCCAGGTAGACCATCGCCAGCCTACTAGGTAAGAGGGGATGATGGGTAAGTATGAAGAGAAGGAAAAAGAGAGCCCTCACTAATGCTGTTTAAATTGAACAGCCCCACCAGGTCTTCCAGATCGTCACATTCAAGACGAGGGGAGCCTTCAAGAAGGAGCCGCTCAAGCCACAGGCAGAGTCGCTCAGAGCGCGGCAGAAGTCGCAGAAGCCGCTCAAGTCGCAGGAGGAGCAGATCAAGTCGCAGGAGAAGCCGATCAAGATCAAGGCATAGTCGCTCCCACCACAAAAAATCCCCTGCGCGCAGGAAATCTCCTGTCACCCAGCCTTCCCGTCCACCCGGGAACTCCTGCTGGATTTGTGGTGCTACAGCACTTCCAGACAAACTGGCCTGTCGCACATGCTTCATTGAGGCAACTAAGGACAGAGAAACAGAGGCAAGAGAACCAATTGATCCATCACCACAAGTCGCAGAGCCAGAAGCCAGCAGACCTATACAAAGTACCTCATCCACTGCCCCATCATCATCAAAGACGTCAGACCCTCTCTCTGACACTGATGATCTAGAGGCATCCACCGGCTTCGACTTCTCATTGATCGACCCATTCGTGAAGTCAGTAAAAGAGGCGATCGACTGGGTGGAAGAAAAAGAAACTCCTCAAAAAGTGAGGGTCTTAAAAAAGACCCAGAGAACTTCCCGTTTATTGAGGAACTTGAGGATCTAATTAAGGATGAGTGGCAAAAGCCAGAGAAAAAAACTGGCCTCAGCAACAGATTATCAAAACTCTATCCACTTAAAGAGCCTAACGTCAACCCACTAATATCTCCTCCAGTGGTCGACTCCTCCCTAATGCGCCTCACCAAGCACGTAACACTTCCAATAGAGGATGCAGTCACATTCAAAGACGTCCTGGATAGAAAGATCGATCTGGATCTTAAGAGAACCTACCTCTCGGCAGGTGGCGCTTGCAGGCCAGCAATAGCATTGGCTGCCGTCGGTAAGGCTATCTCAAGCTGGTCCACGATGGCCGAGAAGCTGGATAGGAATAGAGCAGGAGAAAGTTATCTCAGCACTCCAAGAACTTAGTCTTGCAGGCGACTTTGTCGCAGAAGCCTCTGTGGATATAATTAAAACCACTTCAAGAGCAATGTTAAGCTCAGTAATGGCCAGAAGGGCGCTCTGGTTAAAACCCTGGTCGGCAGATCCCTCTTCAAAATCCAATTGGTGCAAAATACCCTTTGATGGCGTAAACCTTTTTGGAGAAAAACTGGACGTGGCTATTTCTAAAGTCACGGGGGGAAAATCGGGACTCATCCCTTCAGATAGGAGGCCCAGGCAGCAGAGACCACCGGTTTCTAGAAGAAATCTGCCAGATAAATACAGAGAGGCAAGATCCTACAGGCCCGGAAAAGAGTATAGGAGGAACTGGAAGAATCCCCAGTCATCATTCCTCAAGCTCCAAAAGTCTAAGACCCCTGCGTCAGGGGAACAAAAGTCTTTTTGAAGGTGCGTCCACCCAACCAGCTTTAGTGGGGGCCAGACTCATGAGTTTCAAGCAGGTCTGGGCGGATACAATAAAGGACCCATGGACGATAGACACTGTCCAGTTCGGCCACAAATGGAAATTCAAGACACGGGCTCCAAGAGACCAATTCTCTGTAACCAGATTACCTGCATCTCGGGAAAAAAGGATGCTACTGACAAAGTACGTCCAAGACCTGTTACAAAAGGAAGCCATAGTGGAAGTTCCAATATCCCAAAGGTCAACGGGATTCTACTCCCCGTTGTTTCTGGTGAAGAAGAAATCGGGGGATCTACGCCCTGTCTTAGATCTAAAGAATCTCAATCGCTCAATCTTAGTCGAGACATTCAAAATGGAGAGCCTCCAGTCAATTCTTCGGGCCATGAATATCGGGGATTGGATGCTTTCCGTCGATTTACAAGACGCCTATCTGCACGTCCCCATTCACATCTCATTCCAAAAATTTCTCCGCTTTGCGGTAGGTCTACATCATTTTCAATTCCGAAGCCTCCCGTTCGGGATCTCCACCGCTCCAAGGACATTCACAAAAATCTTACTGCCAGTAATAGCCTTACTAAGAGAACAAGGATTGAGGGTCCATCATTACCTGGACGACATCCTTTTGCTAGCAGACAATCAGGATTCCCTTCTACTGCATCGATCCATTCTGATTACCACCCTACAAAACTTCGGCTGGATCATAAACTGGGGGAAAAGCAATCTGCAGCCCACTCAGAGAATGATATTCCTGGGGGCGGAACTAGACACCCGTCTCAATACGGTGGAACTTCCGCAGGAAAAAATTCCCAGCCTCATTCAGAAGGCAAGAAAGTTATTAGCCTCTACCACACTACCAGCCCGGGAGTACCTCAGCATACTGGGGTCATTCTCAGCAACCATCCCAATGGTACAATGGGCCCAATGGAACACCAGACCTCTGCAAGCATCATTGTTAAAACAATGGAACGGGGTATCATTGTCTCAGCCGATCGTAGTCCAGAAAGAAATAAAACAATCACTCTGGTGGTGGACCAGATTGAACAATCTGAAGAGATGCAGGCATATAGTCCCTCTTCCTCAGGAAATAATCACTTCAGACGCCAGCCTGAAGGGCTGGGGGGCACACTACCGCCATCACGCAGTCCAGGGCCTTTGGACATACAGAACGTGGTTTCAAATATATTGGAGATGAAAGCAGCTTTCCAAGCTCTGTTAGCCTTCAGCCCCCTCCTCAGGGGGAAAGAGGTCCTGCTAAAATTGGACAACAGAGTGGCAGTTGCCTATATCAACAGGCAGGGGGGCACCAGGAGTCGCTCCATGATGCGGGAAGTCCGTCCAGTCTTCGAGTGGGCACAGCTGAACCTGTCGGGATTAACGGCAGCGTATGTCCCAGGAGTCCAAAATCAACTAGCCGACTCTCTAAGTCGGACCTTTGTATCAAACAACGAGTGGGCCTTAAGTCACCAAGCCTTTACCCTCATAACCCAAACCTGGGGGATACCGGATATAGACCTGGCGGCAACACCGGTCAACACGAAATGCCAGAGATATCTAGCCAGAATTCCTTTCCCATCGGCAGAAGGCACGGATTGCCTACAACACGACTGGAACTTCCGTTTGGGGTACATATTTCCGCCAACACCACTCATTCCGAGATTCTTACTCAGACTCAAGAGGTTGAAAGCCACAGTGCTAGCAGTCCTCCCATTTTGGCCGAGACGACCATGGTTTACGACGCTCCTCCAATTGAGCACAGCAGAACCACTGACACTCCCAATGACAGCGGATATACTGTCGCAGGGGCAACTCCTTCACCCATTTCCGGAGAGGCTGCATCTAACAGCATGGAGATTGAAAGGACTAGGTTCTTAGTCCAAGGTTGCTCCCAGAAAGTGATAGACACTCTCCTCCAGGCCAGAAAATCCACGACCAATAAAACCTATAAAAGGGTCTGGGAGAGTTTTCTCTTAGTCGCACAACAGCAATCCTGGAACCCGGCATCTCCATCAGTTCCTCAGATCCTCGAGTTTCTCCAGTTAGGTCTAGATAAAGGTCTTAGGTCTAGTACCCTGAAGGTACATGTATCAGCCCTATCCGCTATGACAGGAGTGAAATGGGCTCAAGAACCTCTCATCATCCAATTTCAGAAGGCTTGCCTAAAGCTGAGACCACCTAGGAAACCTTCCTTCCCGACATGGGATCTTTCAGTAGTGTTGGAAGCCTTATCCCATGAGCCATTTTTTCCGTTAGAGAATGTTTCCCTGTGGGACCTAACTCTCAAAGTCACTTTCCTAATAGCAATTACATCAGCTAAAAGGGTATCGGAAATTCAGGCCTTACAGGCTAAGGAACCATACTTGATGTTCTATCCAGACAAAGTAGTCTTAAAACCATCGGATCGCTTCATCCCGAAAGTGTCATCATCTTTCCACTTTAACCAAGAGCTATGTCTCCCCACCCTATCCACCGAACAGGGTGATCCACATCCGCTTGACATAAAGTCGAATATCCAGGCCTACCTCCTGGCAACCAGCAATTTAAGGAAGACAGAGGACCTACTGGTCATTCCTCATGGGTTTAGAAGAGGACAAGCAGCAACCTCTCGCACCATCGCAGCATGGTTGGTGAAGATCATTAAGAGAGCTTACGCATCTAACAATGCACGAGTACCTGAGGGCTTAAGGGCACACTCCACAAGGGCAATGGCGACCTCCTGGGCAGCCTACTGCAGGGTATCAGCCGAAACCATCTGCAAAGCAGCCACTTGGTCTTCGAAAACCACTTTTATCTCTCATTATAAAGTGGACTCCGCTAGATTGTCCACGGTAGAATTTGGGAGAGCAATTATTCAGGCTAACTCCTCAATACCTTCTAAATAAAAAACGTATCTTTTGCTCATACCCACCCAGTTTGCGAGTTATTCCCCATAGGTGTATGCTGCCATGATGCGACAGGAAAACGGAAAATTGTATACTCACCTTTCCGTAATTTTCCTTTCCTGTCGCATCTCATGGCAGCATACAAATGCCCACCCATCTGAGGTGAGGTATATATACACGGAGAATGCTGGGGCAGGGGCTCTCTCAGACTTTAATAGCTACGCGGTCCTATCAGGTTGCGGGGGCGGAGCCACAACCCATAGGTGTATGCTGCCATGAGATGCGACAGGAAAGGAAAATTACGGAAAGGTGAGTATACAATTTTCCGTTTTTCAGCTCTTCCTTGTTGGTACCAACTTTTTTTTAGATGTTTTGCTGTCCTCAATTTCAAAATGACCTTTTTTTTCTTAAAATAACACTATTTTCTATTGTGAATAAAATATGGGTTAATGAGATTTGCAGATCATTGTACTCTGTTTTTATGTAGATTTTACACAGCGTATCAACTTTTTTGAAATTGGGATTTTAGTTCAGTAAGGCTGCACCACAACAGTGAGCCAAACGCTGTGTGGTCCCACAATGTAAAATTGTCGATAGTTTGATCAACTTCTGCTGAAGGAACACGCTAGAAGACTTTTGTCAACCAGTGGCTGCAGAAGCTGATCAGTGTATTCTAACAGCAGCAAGTCCCAATGTCAGCATGCAATGTCTCAGTGGGGGGATCCTACCATCCACCTTACGTGTGTGCTGGGTAAACAACAAAAAAAATATCTGTCCATAGACAGCTTAGGATTGATATCTTGGATGGTATGTCCGCAGCCCCAAAAGACTCAGAGCTCTCACTCTAGTAACACTCTATAGCAGGGGTCTCCAAACTTTCTAAACAAAGGACCAGTTTACTGTCCTTCAGACCTTAGTGGGTAGCCAAGTAGCCAATCTGTGGCCAGTGCAAATTTTTATTTTGGTGACATGGTCTCTTACACACTTCCTTATGATACCCAAAACTGAAAAAGTTTTGGCTTTATGTACAGTGGGGCAAAAAAAGTATTTAGTCGGCCACCAATTGTGCAAGTTCTCCCACTTAAAAAGATGAGAGAGGCCTGTAATTGTCATCATAGGTAGAGCTGGGCGATTTTCTCCAAAAAAAAAAAAATCTGCGACTTTGTTAAAAAAAACTTGATTCACGATTCGAATCGAGTTTTTTTTTTTTTTGATGGACACCGCGCCAGTTCTGAGGAGCTGCGGGCAGGAGTTCTTAGGCGAGGCCGCGGCTTCGGCCTAGTCCGCGGTGTCTGGCCTCTCGGAGTAGGCCGAAGCCACGGCCTCACCTAAAAACTCCTGTCCTCGGTTCCTTAGGACCGGCGCGGTGTCAGCGCCGGTCCTGGGGAGCTGCAGGCAGGAATTTTTAGGCGAGGCTTCAGCCTAGTCCGCGAGGCCGGACGCCACGGACTAGCCTGAAGCCGCGGCCTAAAAACTCCTGCACGCAGCTCCTCAGGACCGGCGCAGTGTCAGCGCCGGTCCTGGTGAAAAAAAAACAATCTAAAAAAATTGATTTGCTGAAATATTTTGAATCGATTTGACCTCTCAACTCGATTCAAGATTCAAATCGATTTTTTTCCCCAGCCCTAATCATAGGTATACCTCAACTATGAGAGACAAAATGTGGAAACAAATCCAGACAATCACATTGTCTGATTTTTGAAAGAATTTATTTGCAAATTATGGTGGAATATAAGTATTTGGTCACCTACAAACAAGCAAGATTTCTGGCTCTCACAGACCTGTATCTTCTTCTTTAAGAGGCTCCTCTCTCCTCCACTCATTACCTGTATTAATGGCACCTGTTTGAACTTGTTATCAGTATAAAAGACACCTGTCCACAACCTCAAACAGTCACACTCCAAACTCCACTATGGTGAAGACCAAGGAGATGTCAAAGGACACCAGAAACAAAATTGTAGACCTGCACCAGGCTGGGAAGACTGAATCTGCATTAGGCAAGCAGCTTGGTGTGAAGAAATCAACTGTGGGAGCAATAATTAGAAAATGGAAGACATACAAGACCACTGATAATCTCCCTCGATCTGGGGCTCCACGCAAGATCTCACCCCTGGGGTCAAAATGATCACACGAACGGTGAGCAAAAATCCCAGAACCACACGGTGGGCCTAATGTATGACCTGCAGATAGCTGGGACCAACGTAACAAAGGCTACCATCAGTAACACACTACGCAGCCAGGGACTCAGATCCTGCAGTGCCAGACGTGTCCCCCTGCCTAAGCCAGTACATGTCCGGGCCTGTCTGAGGTTTGCTAGAGAGCATTTGGATGATCCAGAAGAGGATTGGGAGAATGTCATATGGTCAGATGAAACCAAAGTAGAACTGTTTGGTAGAAACACAATTCATCGTGTTTTGGAGGAGAGAGAATGCTGATTTGCAACCAAAGAACACCATACCTACTGTGAAGCATGGGGGTGGCAACATCATGCTTTGGGGCTGTTTCTCTGCAAAGGGAACAGGACGACTGATCCATGTACATGAAAGAATGAATGGGGCCATGCATCGTAAGGCCATTGAAGATGAAACATGGCTGGGTCTTTCAGCATGACAATGATCCCAAACTCACCGCCCGGGCAATGAAGGAGTGGCTTCATAAGAAGCATTTCAAGGTCCTGAAGTGGCCTAGCCAGTCTCCAGATCTCAACCCCATAGAAAACCTTTGGAGGGAGTTGAAAGTCTGTGTTGCCCAGCAACAGCCCCAAAACATCGCTGCTCTAGAGGAGATCTGCATGGAGGAATGGGCCAATATATCAGCAACAGTGTGTGACAACCTTGTGAAGACTTACAGAAAACGTTTGACCTCTGTCATTGCCAACAAAGGATATATAAAAAAGTATTGAGTGGAAGTTTTGATATTGACAAAATACTTATTTTCCACCATAATCTGCAAATAAATTCTTTCCAAATCAGACAATATGATTGTCTGGATTTGTTTCCACATTTTGTCTCTCATAGTTGAGGTATACCTATGATGACAATTACAGGCCTCTCATCTTTTTAAGTGGGAGAACTTGCACAATTGGTGGCTGACTAAATACTTTTTTGCCCCACTGTACATGGTGTGGTGTGTGCAGGACAGAACACACCTCTCTTTCAATGGAGAGCTGGAGCTCCATGCTTTGATCTCTCTGCCATCCCTGCCCCCCCCACTTGGCTCAAAGCGTGAGGAAGGAGGAGGGTTGTTAACTTTGCATGTTTTGCTTTTGTAGTGTAATCACTGCACGAGAAGAGAGAGGGATGTGAGCTGTCTATGGAGGTCACACCTGGTGGGAATCCGTTGCAGTTTTCTATATGAAAAATTGCTGTATTCTCTCTGTTAATTAGGGAAGAGCCTGTGCCACTTTCTAATTCACCCTGAAATAGAAACTCTCAGGTTGTATAGATAGCTCAGATGAACCTGAAACAGGTCTGTCTGCTTAGTTAAGGCGCCACAGGCCACTTGTGACCATTCACTGAGCCATTATATTGGCGCAGGGAGTTTAGTTAATTCCTCGGCATACATTCTCTGCAGCAGAATGTGCCAATGCACTCTGCTGAAATAGCGGCTTAAACTTTGGTGTGCACAAGAAAAGGTGACGATGCTTCAGCTGTACTGAGCAAGCAGTGTCACCATAGGACAGGAAGTGTTTGTGAATGAACCTTGCTTGTATTATTGCAGACCGTACAACATGAATGATTACCTTGTTTATGCAGCTGGAGCCACCTGTAGCTGTGTGCAGGAAGGCCTGACCCCGCTGGACTGGACATTGCAGAGAAAAGTGGAAGTGACGTTTGGGCACTGGGTTTTTCATTTGGTGCTTATCAGACTCTGTTCTGGTAAAAGTCCTTTTGCAGGTCCAGAGCTTCTGGCATTGCCACAGCAATGTCGATGGGTGCCTTTATTCCCCGTTCCCATTGGTTTTGCCACAGAAATGATTAATACTGTAGGACTGAGTACTAACATCACATTCTGGGTGGAGTGTTGTGCACATGCTTTGCGCTTTCCCTTGTCATACACTGTCAAGGAAACATCTTCGTGCTGCCGTTCCTGCTTGAAAGCCATGTTTGACTTTTTAGGATTGCTTAAGACAGCTTGTGTTATTGTGACAGTTTGCAGGAAGACTACCTTTAATTTATCACATTTGCCAGTACATATGCATAGGACAATTTCCCTAAAGTGCTGAACTTGCGTAAACATTTTTTTGGGTTGCATAGCCTTTGCCAATGTCTCTTCAGACCAGCTCTTGACAACATCATCAAGAATGCCACTAGTGGCGAAAGCTCCCATCTTCCTCAGGGGAAGAAGCCTAAGGAACAGATCAAAGTCTTCTCTCTCTGAATGTTGATAAATATCCCTCTTGTTTCTCTATCCCCTTAACCCCTAAGACTCTTCAAGTTTTGCTGTCTGTCTGGCACTTAAAGTCTGCTAAATCCTCTGCACTTTTCAAACGGATATTTGTTAACCTTTGAGGACACCTGGACGGCTTGCATCTCTGACGCTTGGAAGCAGAAGGTTGCATCCCAGGGCTATAAATGGAGTTTCACTCCCTGACCCCCTCCTTGGTTTCTCACCTTCAACCCTCCTAAATTTTCTCACAGGGTAGCAGATCATCATCCAGCCCTCTCAGGTGTTCTGAATCAAGGTGTCATTGCTCCATTTCTTGTGGCAGCATGGTTTCGGAGGATTTACTCCATTCTCTTACGTGTTCCCAGTACCAAAAGGGCATTTGCCCCCTTCTGGATCTCATAGCGCTGAAAGTCTTCATTCAGGTTCAAAAATTCCACTTAGGCTCATAGACCACTGGTATATTCCATCTCTCAACCACTGCTCTTTTCTGAAAGACTGATTCCCATTTTGTCATTCTAGATGGAGCCCAAAAGGGTGCACTTCTTGTTCCACCATCTCTAAGTGGCATCATCCAAGCTTTTGGTTTCATCACTCTGATAGATATGTGAATGCATCTTGGGCTTTTCAGCTTCAAGCCATTGTTTCCCAGATTTGCAAGGCTGCCACCTGGTAGTTTTTTTTACATGTGCACAAGTTCTACCAGGTGGATGTTTTGGCCTCATCTAATGCCAGCTTTGGGTGTAAGCTCCTTTTTAGGTGGGCCTTTTAATCTATAGGTAATCCCTAGTTTTCTGTTTTTTTCCAGGGCCTGATAGCATTTGTTTTCTGTGTTGACTATCCCTCAGTTTTGGCTTTTTGGACAGCCCAAAGGTTAAAGAATTCAGTTTACAAGAAAGAAAATATGATTTTTGTGCTCAATGTAAAGTTATTTTATTGAAGTACATTGAAGGACACGGCTCCCTCCCCTCTGTGTTTTCTGATCATGTTCTCAGTACTGCTTTGCTACAAATCTGAGGCATGTTAGTAGTAAGAACAGTTACCCTAGGCTGGCCTAAAGCTTTTTTTGTTTGCCAGTGTCTAATCTTCCTGTAGGTGACAGGATAACCTGAAGCTTAAAGACTTCCTTTGTCCCTCAATGAACTCCTAGAAAATAATTTTACAGTTAATACAAAAAATCCTATTTTATATTTACTGTTAGTTTTTCACAGAGCTTTAGGAAAAAATGTGATTCTGTTAAGGTTTAAATATATTTTAAGGTGTAGCCACAGAACCAGATATTTTGTACATTCAGAGAACTGTATGTTTTGATGCAATGATAGGGATTTTTATATAATAGACTCCCATAGGTTGACGTGTAGATTGCCGTCATCCCTTAAAATTTTGAAAAGTACCAAACCTCAAAAATGGGATTTTAAAGGCAATTCAAAAAAAGAATACATAATATAATAAAGAATGTGTGTGTATATATATATATATATATATATATATATATATATATTACAAAAATTTATTGTTACAAAATACAGCACATAAAAACAGAATTCTTGTAGAAACAAACCACAAGAAAAGCACAGATGCATACATGGAAATGTTATATTATAGTACAATTGTAAACAGAGGTGGTGAAATCCTATTACATAGGCATGAACCATACAAACGGATAGCCAAGAATGTAAGTAGTAGAGAGGTCCAACGCGTTTCGAGAGTGCATACAATATACTCTTCACCTCTGAAATGTAGAACATGATATAAGTACATTGAAGTACAAACCTAACATTAACCATTGAAGCAATTAATAACAGTGTATACATAAACACCTATCAATACAAAAAGAATATATACAAAAAATATATGCACATAATAAACTTGCATATTGAGTAAATTGGTCTGGAACAAAGATTTCCCTGGGATCCAGAGCTCATCTTTAAAGTTTGCAAATGCCTTTCATTGCACAAAAGGGGTAAAGAATCCAACAAGGGAAACAAAAAAGGGAGAGCCAATGAAAGTCCCACTGCTTATGTAGAAATAATCTGTAATCAAAGATTTTTTGATTTCAGTTAAAAAAAAAGCACGTAAACAACAATATATAAGTGTCGCAAACAAGACAGAGCCAAGCCACCAGGGCACGGAGAGCAGTGGGGTTACCACAGCTCACCCCTCAAGGGTGAAAGAAACACTGGGTCCCCAAACGCTCCCCACACAGAGGGGGCCGGCAACCGTACAAAGAGTGAGCCACATATCACAGAGGGTTCCATAGAGAAAGGCAAGCAGAAAAGGTCACCCCAGTAAGGACATAACCCCAGAAATCAACTGCCAACCCACCAAGGAGGAGGCTGCATCACTGGAGGCACCAAACAATATGGGAGCTTAACTTGCATCCAGGGACAAAACGGGACTTATTCTCAAAAGCATATTTGAGGTGCCGGACTTACCCGCAATGGAGTGTATAGTGCCCAAATCCCAAACTGGACAAAAGGGGTGTAATAGCACCTTCGTTGTTGGGACCATAAGATCTCCTTAAATGTGATCCTAAGCACACCAAGTGTGAAAGTAGAAAGACGCCCCTACAGCCCCTGGCATCTTCTTTATGAACCCCAGGACGATTTGTGATTGGTGAAATAGGAGGCGCCTGGAGATGACATAGGCAAAGAACTCCTCACATTGGTGCCAAAACCATAGGCGACAAAACTTGGACCGTGGAGGACCGAAGAACACAATTCATTTACTGCAAATAGTGGAAAATATGGAGATTCCAGACTTGATTACGAGTCTTTGTACAACAGCATTCCCCACGACCTAGGGATGGCTGCAGTAAGTCGTATTCTCCAACAAAAGGCAACCACTGAGTGGAAATTTAATAAATTTGTATTTCAGATGTTAGATTTTATTTTAAGACACAATGTTTTCTTATTTAAAGGTTCCCACTACCTCCAGGTACAGGGGGCTGCTATGGGGACGTGCTGCGCTTCCTCAAATGCAAACCTGTACCTGGGGGAGTGGGAGAAGACGTTTTGTTCTAATGATCAGTTGGCCATATTTACACAATATATCATGTTATGGCAATGATACATTGATGATGTGTTTCGAATTTGGGATGGCCCTGAGGAGATGTTGAAGCAATGTTTGAAGGCAATGAATTCAACTTATTTTTTACAATGTCATATGATCACCATAAGATTAACTTTTTGGACATTTGTATCATCAAGGATCAGGATGGCCGATTTACCAGCAGGCTTTACAGGAAAGACACTTCCGGCAACACTTTGCTACATGCCGACAGTTTCCATCCTGAGCCTCTGAAGAGGTCCATAACTTTGAGTCAATTCTTACGTCTAAGACGTAACTGTACCACATTGGAAACTTTCCAACAAGAGGCAGATGAACTAAGTAAGAGATTATTATCTAGGGGATATACTAAATCCTCCCTTAAGAAAGCCTTTAATCGTGTTAAAGACCTGGATAGACATGAGTTGATCTTTAAAACCAAAAAGAAGAAAATGATGATACTACAAGAATCATTTTGCGATATTCAAACGAACACGAAAGGGTGAGAAAAATCATCACCAAACATTGGTCCATTCTCACCGAGGACCCTATCCTCAAGGGCCTTGTTACATCTCCACATGTTGCCTTCAGAAGGCCATCATTCATCGGTGGTATGCTCACCCAGAGCGAATATAGAGGCAGCTCAAGACATGATCCCTACAAAACCTGCTCTCCGTGCCCTGGTGGCTTGGCTCTGTCTTGTTGGAGACACTTATATATTGTTTACGTGCTTTTTTAACTGAAATCAAAAAATCTTTGATTACAGATTATTTCTCCATAAGGAGTGGGACTTTCATTGGATCTCCCTTTTTTGTTGCCCTGGTTAGGTTCTTTACCCTATGGCCCCTTTTGTGTGATGAAAGGCATTTGCAAACTTTAAGGATGAGCTCTGGATGCCAGGGAAATCTTTGTTTCAGACCAATTTACTCGATGTGTAAGTTTATTATGCGCATATATGTTAATGTTAATTTTGTACTTCAATGTACTTATATTATATTCTACATTTCAGAGGTGATAACTTTCCCTGATGAAGAGTATATTGTATGCACTTTCTCGAAACGCGTTGGACCTCTCTACTACTTACCTTCTAGGCTATCTGTATGGTTCATGCCTATGTAGTAGGATTTCACCACCTCTGTTTACAATTGTACTATAATATAACATTTCCATGTATGCATCTGTGTTTTTCTTGTGGTTTGTTTCTACAAGAATTCTGTTTTTATGTGTCGTATTTTGTAACAATACATTTTTGTATTTTATATATATTCATTCTTTATTATATTATTTTTTCCTCTTTTTTTGAATTGCCTTTAAATTCCCATTTTTGAGGTTTGGTACTTTTCAATGACAGGGATTTTTATGCCAAATACACTAGTACACTCTGTTTCCCATATGTAGGTTGCACAAAGAATACAAGTCAATTTGATTAATGTTAGTAAGCCTTTTTACTTTAAATTGTGTTTCCACTTGTGCAGCTAATTTGGAATAACACCTATTTTTTTTATTTGTTACTTGTTCTCATTCACACAGCATAACTTAAAGTGGTTGTAAAGCTCACTTATGAAATCTGATAAAAGCACATACTGTATATCTGTAGTTATAAAAATGTGGGTAAGCAATAACCCAAGAATGGGGATTGTGCAGTTCGCTGACTCACCTGTTAGGTGTGGTCTATGCCAATAAAGAAGCTAGATGAAAGAAAAAGGCCACACAGACTCCGCGCTTAGGACTGGAGAAAAAAGAGAGAAAAAGGACAAAGGTATGCAGCCTCCCCTATTAGACCCACGGGGGGGGGGGGGGAGGGGGGGGGCTAAAGTACATAAATAAGTAAAGAATGGGGTGAATGGCGCTCCCTTAAGGGGGGTATGTAAACTATGTGTGAGATACCAGTGCTAGCAAAACCACTGTAATGTGGTGCTTATAGTGATAGATAAATTGAACCAACCCCCTGTAAGCATATACCTGTGTAAACACTAATCATTCAGTGCAAAATTCCATTAAAACAAACCATAAATAAAAATAGAACCATCAATATAAATAAAGCATAACATCCACATATATACTGAGGTAATCAACGGTGCTGAGCATATGTGCAAACGTGCCACAGAAAAAATATATTGGTATAAAAATAAATATATATATATATATATATATATATATATATATATATATATATATATATATATATATATATATATAAAGAGTCCAAAGTGCTCCAAAAAATTAATTATTAATTTTATAAAAGGAAATGTTATTATCAGAAAAGTTCCAAACCGTCTGGTGACTCTTGTGCTCAAAGGAAGATCCGTGACTTCTGTGCTCCCCCTATGGCTCCCCTCTCACCGGCTCCTTATACCCCTGCAGGGGTGACAGGCAATATGGGATATCATAAGCAGTCTTCACAGATGGTATCCTGTAGTCACTGTAGCAATGGCTCTCGTTTCCCTTGTATCCGCTACCCCGGGACATCCGGATCAGTCATCTGTGCACCACAACCTCCGCCACCACATCCAAGAAGGGCATAACCAGAGATCAGTCCGGAGTGTGGTTGGTGTCTCCTGTGTGTGGAGACACAGGAGACACCGACCACACTCCGGACTGATCTCTGGTGATCCCCTTCCTGGATGTGGTGGCGGAGGTCGGACTGATCTCTGGTGATCCCCTTCTTGGATGTGGTGGCGGAGGTTGTGGTGCACAAAGTATACCACTTACAATCCGCCAAACAGCACAGAGACGAGCCTCAATACTTCTGGCACAAAGTCATTTAGAGTGATGAGACCAAAATTATGCTTTTTGGCCACAACCATAAATGCTACAGTTGGAGAGGAGTCAACAAGACCTAATGCTTAATGCTATCTCTCTCTCTATTAGCCACCACTTCGAAGTGCATACTGTTGCAAGCCATATGAGACCATACCAGGCCACATGCCCTCAACATGGGGGGGGGGGTGCTTTGGGGCACCTTGGGTTGTCAAGGTCTGCAGGCAGGGGGGTTATCGGAATCTGGAAGCCCCCTTTAACAAGGGGGCCCCCAAATCCTGGCCCCCCACCCTAGGTGAATGAGTATGGGGTACATAGTATCACTACCCATTCACCTAAAAAAAAAAAAAAAGTGTCAAAAATAAACACACTACACGGGTTTTTAAAGTATTTTATTAACCACTTAAAGACCAGCCTCGTTTTGGAATTTAGGTGTTTAAATGTTGAAAACTGTTTTTTTTGTTAGAAAATTACTTAGAACCCCCAAACATTATATATTGTTTTTTTCTAACGTTCTAGAGAATAAAATGGCGGTCATTGCAATACTTTTTTTCACACTGTATTTGCGCAGCAGTCTTACAAGCGCGCTTTTTTTGGAAAAAATTCACTTTTTTGAATAAAAAAATAAGACAATAGTAAAGTTAGCCCAATTTTTTTATATTGTGAAAGATAATGTTACGCCGAGTAAATTGATACCCAACATGTCACGCTTCAAAATTGCGCCCGCTCGTGGAATGGCGTCAAACTTTTACCCACAAAAATCTCCATAGGCGACGTTTAAAAAATTCTACAGGTTGCATGTTTTGTGTTACAGAGGAGGTCTAGGGCTAGAATTATTGCTCTCACTCTAACGATCGCGGCGATATCTCACATGTGTGGTTTGACCACCGTTTTCATATGCGGGTGCTACTCACGTATGCGTTCGCTTCTGCGCGCGAGCTCGTCGGGACGGGGCATTTAAAAAAAAATGTATTTATTTTACTTGATTTTATTTATTTTTACACGGTTTAAAATAATATTCCTATTACAAGGAATGTAAACATCCCTTGTAATAGAAAAAAGCATGACAGGTCCTCTTAAATATGAGATCTGGGGTCAAAAAGTCCTCAGATCTCATATTTGGACTTAAATGCAATAAAAAAAAAAAAAAAGTAATTTGAAAAGATGACATTGAAAATATGTGGCTTTAAGACGTATGGGCAGAAGTGTCGTTTTGACGTCGCTTCCGCCCTGCAGTGTCATGGAGACGGGTGGGGGCCATCTTCCCCTCACTCGTCTCCATGCACAGCTAGTGAAAGGACGCGATCACCTCTCCTGCTGCCGACGGCTCCGGTAAGCGGCGGAGGGCACTGGATCGCGGCAGGAGGGGGGCCCTCTCCCGCCACCGATACAAGTGATCTTGCGGCGAATCCGCCGCAGAGACCACTTTTATCTTGTAGCTGGCCGAAAACGGGGATACTGAGGTTATGGCAGCTAGCTGCTGCCATAACAACGATATCCGACCGCAAAGTAGGGACGTATATGTACATGCCGCGGTCGGCAAGTGGTTAAGGCAGCTCTGGGTCTTCTCCCTCTTCTGGCGACGTCTTCTGCCTCTGCCAGTCCTTCTCCCCTCTCTGGTTCTTCTCCTCTCTGTGCTGTCTTCTACCTCTGCCGGTCCTTCTCCCCTCTTCGGTTCTTCTCCTCTCTGTGCTGTCTTCTTTCTCCGCTGTCTTCTTGCTCTTTTGCCGGGTCTCCTCTCTCCACTGTCTTCTAGCTTTTTTGCCAAGTCTTCTCGCTCTTTTGCTGGATCTTCTCCCTCTTT
This sequence comes from Lithobates septentrionalis, assembly GCA_037952835.1. NCBI lineage: Eukaryota > Metazoa > Chordata > Amphibia > Anura > Ranidae > Lithobates > Lithobates septentrionalis. The sequence goes on from JBBDGP010000016.1 coordinate 722,240, forward strand.
TCTTCTTTCGATGTTGACTCGACGCGATCTCCCGGTGTAATGCTGGGTCCGCCGTGTGCAATGACTTATATTGGCATGGGGCGGAGCCACCCGATGACGTAATTTGGAGACCACGCCCCTTGTGACATCACTGCTCTGGGCATGATGAGGCGGTGATGTCACAAGGGGCATGGCCTCCAAATTACATCATCGGGTGGCCCCGCCCCATGTCAATATAAGTCATTGCACACAGCGGACCCATGGTGTGTATGAGGCCATTGAATAACATGGAGTGGCGTTTTTAAGCTGCAAAAAAATATCAAAAACGCAGCTGTAAAAACGTATGTGTGTATGAGGCCTAAAAGCTCTTTTGTAATAACTCCAGCACTGGAAATGCCTACTTTGTCTATTAGGGGGCTGGAGAATTGTATTTTCCATAATAACCCCTGTCTGTACTGTCCTGGTGATCTCTAATTATGGGTTTTAAACTAGATTTAAACACTTTCTGTACTAACAAAGAGTTAAAGATTTAGAACCTGGCCTTCTTCATTGTATATCAATGGGAGGAGGGTTAACCTGGCCCAAGCCTTCCTATTGGGACAGACTCGCTCTGACATTGTTAAGAAATGCTTGCAGGCAGCCATGAGGCCTTCTCCTGCGAAACATCTGATGCCGCCTGCAAAAGTCCGACGGACCAAATCCGGCGGACAATCCGATCGTGTGTGGGCTTCCCCGGACTTTCAGCGGACTTTTCCAGCCGCAAATCTGACAGACTTTAGATTTGAAACGTGCTTCAAATCTTTACGTCGTAACTCCACCGGACCCAGAAATCCACTCGTCTGTGTGCTAGTCCGATGGACAAAAACCCACTCTAGGGCAGCTATTGGCTACTGGCTATCAACTTCCTTATTTTAGTCCGGTGTACGTCATCACATACGAATCCGTCAGACTTTTGTGTGATCGTATGTAGGCAAGTCCGTTCGTTAGAAAGTCCGCCGCAAGTCTGCCAAAAGTCCGTCGAAAGTCTGTCGAAAGGGCTGTCGGACTTTTGTAGCCGAAAAGTAAGGGCTTATAAAACGCCTCTTCTACAGGCATTTGGCTTTTTTTTCAGCCTGTGAAAGCACCTCTATGTTCGCTTATGTGTCCATACACATGTAGGCATTTACAGGCATATTAGGAGAGGAGTGTTTACAGGCTGAAAAAAAACTGTATTTATAATTCTACCCCCTGCTCACAAACCGTGCCGGATGAAATGTATTCCTCATTTTGATATGTGGTTTGTAGAGACCTGTTTCCTCATCATAAGGGAAATTCTTCAGAGCATTCCAGGCTTTTGTAGCATGGCACCACTGGGGTCTTATAATGTCTGATTTAAAGTGACCTTGTCACGCAAGTGAAAAGTATCCACAAACCACAAACCTGTAAAAATAAGAAACTGATGAGCCAACTAACTTTTTTATAAGGAGATTAGCGATGGCAGCCTGCATTTCTTGCAGTGCAGCTTTGTCATAGACCTAACCCAGCCTCCTGATTGGACAATGAGGTAATCACTCTCATCACTCTCTTTTCTCCTCCTGTCAGCAAGCTGCCAGCTATGTATTAACTGCACTGTGCAGTGCTACAAAGTCCAATTTGCTCGAATCGCTCCTGATCTGTTTTCTGTAGTGCAGGGGATTTCAGGAAGCTAATTTAAATAGTGTTTAATGTTTTAATTTTAGCTGTATTTGAAGTTATTTCAAATATTTTACTGGAATAAACTGTCATTTTAATAATCTGCCTTGAGCCAAACTTTAAATTCTTCTTTTTTTTTATTACTGTATATGGGTTAAATAGTACTTTAACAGTTACTCAGATGTCCAGCACGGTATATTATAGCTTTGCAGGATTCCAGTTTATGTGGTTGTGCATTATTCAGCAGCACCATTGGGGAATATGGCTTTTAAATGTTTAATACATGAGTACAAACAAGGCTAGCAGTGCTAGGATTTTGCTTTTACTTCATTGCCATTCATGGTCTTATACATATTTTAATTGAAGTTGTGCTTGCAGTGGACTGCTTTAGGTAAATACACAATAAACTGTAAAACACACGCTCAGAGATACAATTAGGTCTCTAGAACATCTCATTATTTACATGTATACACATATATTTCAAGAAATGTGCCAGCTTGAAAACCTTCTCGAACTCTAAAGTTATGAGCAGAAAATAGACAAGCATGCACAGGGCTGTCCTGATGACTAAGTGTTTCCACACTTAAACCCATACCCAAAAATGTAATATATTGCAGCTTCCCAATACTTCATTATGGTGACTGTGCTAGTTTCCTTTTTTTACACTTTCTTCCCTCTGTTTTCATCTGGTGGTCTGGCCAGTAACACACCTCCTGCATTATGCCCCGTACACACGGTCGGATTTTCCGATGGAAAATGTCCGATCGGAGCGTGTTGTCGGAAATTCCGACCGTGTGTGGGCTCCATCGGACATTTTCCATCGGATTTTCCGACACACAAAGTTTGAGAGCAGGATATAAAATTTTCCAAAAACAAAATCCGTTGTCGGAAATTCCGATCGTGTGTACACAAATCCGATGGACAAAGTGCCACGCATGCTCAGAATAAATAAAGAGATGAAAGCTATTGGCCACTGCCCCGTTTATAGTCCCAACGTACGTGTTTTACGTCACTTTGTGTGACCGTGTGTATGCAAGACAAGTTTGAGCCAACATCCGTCGGAAAAAATCCTAGGATTTTGTTGTCGGAATGTCCGAACAAAGTCCGACTGTGTGTACGGGGCATTAGAGTGCCTCCACTCTGGATGAAGGAGCAACAGAGACACATTTGGACAGCAGCATTTTCAATCTGGGGGGGAAGGCAGTGTTATAGGGCGTACACACGGTCATACATTGATTGGACATTCCGACAACAAAATCCTAGGATTTTTTCCGACGGATGTTGGCTCAAACTTGTTTTGTCTACACACGGTCACACAAAGTTGTCGGAAAATCCGATCGTTCTAAACGCGGTGACGTAAAACACGTACGTCGGGACTATAAACGGGGCAGTGGCCAATAGCTTTCATCTCTTTATTTATTCTGAGCATGCGTGGCACTTTGTGCGTCGGATTTGTGTACACACGATCGGAATTTCCGACAACGGATTTTGTTGTCGGAAAATTTTATCTCCTGCTCTCCAACTTTGTGTGTCGGAAAATCCAATGGAAAATGTCCGATGGAGCCCACACACGGTCGGAATTTCCGAAAACACGCTCCGATCGGACATTTTCCATCGGAAAATCCGACCGTGTGTACGGGGCATTAGAGGTAATAGCAGTTTTAGATATACAGTGGATATAAAAAGTCTACATACCCCTGTTAAAATGTCAGGTTTCTGTGACGTAAAAAATGAGACAAAGATAAATAATTTCAGAACTTTTTCCACCTTTTAATTTGACCTATAAATTTTACAAGTTGAACAACAAACTGAAATCTTTTAGGTCGAGGGAAATAAAAACAAAAAACTAAAATAATATGGTTGCATGAGTGTTCACACCTTTATACTAATACTTTGTTGAAGCACCTTTGGATTTTATTACAGCACTCAGTCATTTTGGGTATGAGTCTATCAACATGGTACATCTTGACTTGGCAATATTTGCCCACTCTTCTTTGCAAAAACACTTCAAATCTGTCATATTGCGAGGGCATCTGCTGTGCACAGCCCTCTTCAGATCACCCCACAGATCTTCAATCGGATTCAGGTCTGGGCTCTGGTTGGGCCATTCCAAAACTTTTTTTCTGCTTCTGGTGAAGCCATTTCTTGATTTGGTTGTATGATTTGGGTTGTTGTCAAGCTGAAAGATGAAGTTCCTGCTTTCTAGCAGAAGCCTGAAGGTTTTGTGCCAATATTGACTGGTATTTGGACCTGTTCATAATTCTCTTTACCTTGACTAAGGCCCCTGTTCCAGCTGAAGAAAAACGGCCCCAAAGCATGATGCTGCCACCGCCATGCTTCAATGTAGGTATGGTGTTTTGCAGAGTTGTTTTTGTGCCAAACCTATCTTTTGGAATTATGGCCAAAAAGTCAAACCTTGGTTTTATCAAACCATAACACATTTTCCCACATGCTTTTGGGAGACTTCAGATGTGTTTTTGCAAAACTTAGCCAGGCTTGGATGTTTTTCTTGGTAAGAAAAGGCTTCCATCTTGCCACTCTACCCCCATAGCACAGACATATGAAGAATACGGAAGATTGTTGTCAAATGTACCACACAGCCAGTACTTGCCATATATTCCTACAGCTCCTTTAATGTTGCTGTAGGCCTCTTGGCAGCCTCCCTGACCAGTTTTCTTCTCGTCTTTTTGTCAATCTTGGAGGGACGTCCAGTTCCTCCTAATGTCACTGTTGTACCATATTTTCTCCACTTGATGATGACTGTATTCACTGTGTTCCATGGTATATCTAATGCCTTGGGAATTTTTTTGTACCCTTCTCCTGACTGATACCTTTTAACAGTGAGATCCCGCTAATGCTTTGGAAGCTCTCTGTGGACCATGGCTTTTGCTGTAGGATGCGACTAAGAAAATGTTAGGAAAGACCTACTACAGCCGAACTTTATTTCGGGTTAATCGGAGGCACTTTAAATGATGGCAGGTGTGTACTGACTCCTATTTAACATGAGATTGAATGTGATTGCTCACTTATGCAACCACATTATTTTATTTTTACCCCCCCAATAGATTCCAGTTTGTTTTTCAACTGAATTGTACAGTTTATAGGTCACATGTCATAATAAAGGTGGAAAAAGTTCTGAAATTATTTATTTATCTTTGTGTCATTTTTTTTTTTACATCACAGAAACCTGACATTTTTACAGGGGCGTGTAGACTTTTTATATCCACTGTACATACTAACAAATTGAAGCCCAACATTTTAACTACTTGTCGCACAATCACGTGTGTGTGTGTATATGTATATGTATATATATATATATATATATATATATATATATATATATATATATATATATATATGTGTGTGTAATTGTGTTCTGGTGGTTATCCTGGGGCCATAGCTTCAGCTGTAAGCCACAACCCCAGTATTAAAATTTCCAGCTAGTGATTCCCTACCCCTGTAAAAGTGATCCGAGCGACTGGTTATCCTCTGGATCACTTTTACAGGCAGCGGGTGGGGTCATCTCCTGTCACCCACCATTGCCCCTCTGGCCTCTCCCGTACAATCAGGAAGCCCAGCACTGAAGCTGGGGGTTCCGCCGGCTGATCGAGAACTAGAACTTCTGATCATCTCTATGGTCTAGGACAGGGATCTCCAAACTACAGCTGTTGCGGAACTACACATCCCATGAGGCATTGTAAAACTCTGACATTCACAGACATGAGTAGGCATGATGGGAATTGTAGTTTCTGATAAACTGGAGGGCCATAGTATGAAGACCCCATATCTAGGAGACTGGAAGCGCCGAGTATTTTTAAAAGCATGATATCTTTTATTTATTTTTTTTTTTTTACCTCATACCTTTACGGGTAGAGGAGAGATCTGGATGTCTCCATATAGAGGACCTGTCATGCTTTATTGCTATCACAAGGGATGTTTACATTTCTTGTGACAGCAATAAAAGTGATTAAAAAAAAATAATTAAAGGGAGAGTTTAAAAAAAAAGAAAATGTTAATTAAATAATAATAATAAAAAAATTCAAAGAGCCTCATCCCCCGTGCTCTCACGCAGAGGTAAAAAGAAAAAAAGAAAAAAGTCGCGCTAGTAAAGTGTGATAAAAAAATTAAACACCATACATAAAACTGACATGAATGATAGCAGAGTAATATTGAATATACCCATATACTCAACATGTGAGCAAATCAATAAATGGTATACAGTAAATTAACGTGAATTAAAAAATGAAAGTCCAAATAAAAAAGTCAAAGAAAAACAACAAATATGAAAAAACTTTTTCTTCCCAAGTGACAGGTGAAAAAATTCCTCTGTTGTAGTGAATATGTGAAAAGATGAAACCTCCACGCAGAGGTGATCGCATATATAGGTCATGCACACATATGTAAACGGTGTTCGCACCACATGTGAGGTATCACCGCGAATGTTGTAGTGAGAACAATAATTCTATCTTTAGACCTCCTTTGTAACTCTAAACTGGTAACCTGTAAAAAATTTTTAACGCATCGCCTATGAAGGTTTTTTTAACTGCTTTTCGCCCACCGGCCGCCATATGACGCCCAGGCAGCGCGACTATTGTTCTGGGCGAGCGTCATATAACATCCGTCCATTTAAACAGGGCATGCGCGCGATCGTGTGCGCTCGGTACACTGTGAGCGGAGGGGGTTAGGGATCGGATAGCAGCAGCGCTGTGGGCTGCATCTGTAGTGCCCACAGCGCTGCTCAGTGATGACTGCCATTCATCCATCCATGCTCAGCCATCCCTTAATGCTCTGCAATACCCTGCACTACTCTGCAATACCCTGCAATACCCCACAATACTGTGCAATACTCTGCAATACCCCGCAATACTGTGCAATACTCTGCAATACCCCGCAATACTCTGCAATACCCCTCAATACTGTGCAATACTCTGCAATACCCCGCAATACTCTGCAATACCCCGCAATACCCTGCAATACTCTGGAATACCCTTCAATACTCTGCAATACTCTGCAATACCCCGCAATACTCTGCAATACCCAACAATACTCTGTCATACCCCGCAATACTCTGCCATACCCTGCCATACCCAGCCATACTCTGCAATACTTGGTGATACCCAGCCATACCCAGCCATGCTCAGCCATACTCGGCAATACCCTGCCATACTCTGCAATACCCCGCAAAACTCTGCAATACTCTGTAATAACCTGCAATACCCTACAATACTCTGCAATACCCCGCAATACTCTGCAATACTCTGCAGTACCCCGCAATACTCTGCCATACCCCGCAATACTCTGCCATACCCTGCCATACCCAACCATACCCAGCCATACTCTGCAATACTTGGTGATACCCAGCCATACTTTGCCATACCCAGCCATGCTCAGCCATACTCGGCAATACCCTGCCATACTCTGCAATACCCCGCAAAACTCTGCAATACTCTGTAATAACCCGCAATACTCTGCAATACCCTGCAATACCCCGCAATACTCTGCAATACCCCGCAATACTCTGCAATACCCGCAATACTCTGCAATACCCCGCAATACCCTGCAATACCCCGCAATACCCTGCAATACGCTGCCATACCCCACAATACTCTGCCATACCCCGCAATACTTTGCGATACCCAGCCATACTCTGCAATAGTCGGTGATATCCAGCCATACTCTGCAATACTCGGTGATATCCAGCCATACTCTGCCATACCCAGCCATACCCAGCTATGTTCAGCCATACTCGGCAATACCCTGCCATACTCTGCCATACCCCCCAAAACTCTGCAATACTCTGCCATACCCTGCAATACTCTGCCATACCCTGCCATACTCTGCAATACCCAGCCATACTTTGCAATACTCGGTGATACCCAGCCATATTCAGCCATACCCTGCCATACTCAGCCATACCCTGCCATACCCTGCCATACTCGGCCATACCCTGCCATACTCGGCCATACCCTGCCATACTCGGCCATACCCTGCCATACTCGGCCATACCCTGCCATACTCGGCCATACCCTGCCATACCCTGCCATACTCGGCCATACCCTGCCATACTCGGCCATACCCTGCCATACCCTGCCATACTCAGCCATACCCAGCCATGCTCAACCACACTCGGCCATACTCGGCTGTACTCGGCCTCTGTATGTGGCCAGGCTGTGGAAGTATCACACATGTGGTATCGCCGTATTCAGGAGGAGTAGGAGAATCTATTTTGGGGTGTCATTTTTGGTATTTACAAGCATGCTATGTGTTAGAAATATTGTATAAATGGACAACTTTGTGTTAAAAAAAAAAATGCATTTTAACCACTTCCCGCCCGCCGTCATACGACGTCCTTGACTTTGTGAGATTCCCTACACCATAAGAATGATCATAGCGGCTGTTCCACTGCTTGATCGTTCTTACGGGGGCGTCCCCTCCTCCCGCCGCCCTCCGGTGCTTCTACCGACTCACTGCTACGATCGAAGCCAGGATCTTTTTTTTTTTTTTCAGGCTTCCCAGCCTAGAGGTGAGATGTGGGGAGTTATCTCACTGTAAAGAAGACCTGTCATGCCATATTCCTATTACAAGGGATGTTTACATTCCTTGTAATAGGAATAAAAGTGATCAAAAATTTTTTTTGTTGGAAAAAAGCGTCAAACTAAAATAAAGTAAAATGAACAATAAAAAAATAAAAACATTTTTTTTTAAAGTGACCCTGTCCACGTGTGCTCGCATGCAGAAGCAAACGCATACGTAAGTCCCGCCCCCATATATGAAAACGGTGTTCAAACCACACATGTGAGGTATCGCTGCGATCGGTATAGCGAGAGCAATAATTTTGGCCCTAGACCTCCTCTGTTACTCAAAACATGTAACCAGTAAAAATTTTTAAAGCGTCGCCTATGGGGATTTTTAAGTAGCGAAGTTTGGAGCCATTCCACAAGCGTGTGCAATTTTGAAAGGTGACATGTTGGGTATCTATTTACTCGGCGTAACCTCATCTTTCACATTATGCAAAAACATTGGGCTAAGTTTACTCTTTTTTGTTTTTTTTTAAAGCACAAAACTTTTTTTTTCCAAAAAAAATGCGTTCGAAAAATTGCTGCGCAAATACCGTGCGAGATAAAAAGTTGCAATGACCGCCATTGTATTCTCTAGGGTCTTTGATAAAAAACATATATAATGTTTTGGGGTTCTATGTAATTTTCTAGCAAATAAATGATGATTTTTACATGTAGGAGAGAAATGTCCGAATTGGCCTGGGTGCTCCAGAACGCCTGAAGGTGCTCCCTGCATGTTGGGTCTCTGTATGTGGACACGCTGTGTAAAAGTCTCACACATGTGGTATCGCCATACTCGGGAGTAATAGCAGAATGTGTTTTGGAGTGTAATTTGTGGTATGCATATGCTGTGTGTGAGAAATAACCTGCTAATATGACAATTTTGTGAAAAAAAAAAAACCAAGAAAAAAAAAAACCTCGATTTTGCAAAGAATTGTGGGAAAAAATGACAACTTCAAAAAACTCACCATGCATCTTTCTAAATACCTTGGAATGTCTTCTTTCCAAAAAGGGGTAATTTGGGGGGTATTTGTACTTTTCTGGCATGTTAGGGTCTCAAGAAATTAGATAGGCCGTCAGTAATTCAGGTGTGATCAATTTTCAGATATTGGCACCATAGCTTTTGGACTCTATAACTTTCACAAAGACCAAATAATATCCACCGATTTGGATTATTTTTTACTAAAGATATGTAGCGGTATAAATTTTGGCCAAAATATATGAAGAAAAATTACTAAGTTGCAAAATTTTATAACCGAAACGAAGAAAAATGCATTTTTTTTACAGATTTTTTTGGTCTTTTTTTCTTTTATAGCGCAAAAAATAAAGAACCCAGCGGTGATTAAATACCACCAAAAGAAAGCTCTATTTGTGTAAAAAAAAGGACAAAAATTTCATATAGATACAGTGTTGCATGACTGAGTAATTGTCATTCAAAATGTGAGAGCACCAAAAGCTGAAAATTGGTCTGGTTATTAAGGGGGTTTAAGTGCCCAGTGGTCAAGTGGTTAAATACCACCAAAAGAAATCTCTATTTGTGTGAAAAAAAAGGATACAAATTTCATATGGGTACAGTGTTGCATGACTGAGTAATTGTCATTCAAAGTGTGAGAGCGCTGAAAGCTGAAAATTAGTCTGGGCAGGAATGGGGTGTAAGTGCCCTGTATGGAGGTGGTTAAAGTGTTTGTTAACCCCAAAAAACTGTGAGAAGAAATGTAGCGCATGAACTGTGAAAAACCCCCAAAAAGGGGAAATTCTTAATAAATGATATCCACATCAACAAATAAACTCATGAGTCTCTCGACATGAATAAATAAAGTCCAATAAGTGAGCAACAAAAGTATAGAAAGTGTCCCACTGGTTAAAGGTGAGTGAGTGTATACAGCGGCAGATGTTCAAACACAGGCAAATCTTTGAATCTCCCAGGAAGACCACATCCAACAGCTGTATGAATCTTGGTAAAAGTGATGTGTAAAAAACTCTTACCAGATAAATTGGACTCCCTTGTCAGCGACAGGGAATCACTAGAGCAGGTAGCCTCTCAGGGCCTTGGAACGGACATCCTGACTCTGGAAACCTTCTGGATCGAACTCTGCATGGATCTCCCGGGGCCGCCAGGTAGGTCCTCACAAAGGATAGCCAAGGCACGGATCAGAAGAAACGGAACATCTCGCATGGAACTGAAGTGGGTGGGTTTTTTATTGCTAAAAAGCCTGGTTACAATAAAAATGTAACCAGGCTTTTTAGCAATAAAAAGCCCACCTTTTTTCATCTACACTATGTGGAGCCTATTTATTTTTTCTCCACATACCATCTGAGAGAAAATTCAGCTCCCACTTCAATTCCATGCGAGATGTCCCGTTTCTTCTGATCCGTGCCTTGGCTATCCTTTGTGAGGACCTACCTGGCGGCCCCGGGAGATCCATGCAGAGTTTGATCCAGAAGGTTTCCAGAGTCGGGATGTCCGTTCCAAGGCCCTGAGAGGCTACCTGCTCTAGTGATTCCCTGTCGCTGACAAGGGGGTCCAATTTATCTGGTAAGAGTTTTTTACACATCACTTTTACCAAGATTCATACAGCTGTTGGATGTGGTCTTCCTGGGAGATTCAAAGATTTGCCTGTGTTTGAACATCTGCCGCTGTATACACTCACCTCACCTTTTAAAGAGTGTGAAAAATGTCAGAAAAATGCCTGTGTTTACAAGTGTTTACAAGTTAAAATCATTTTTTTTGCTAGAAAATTACTAAACTGAACCCCCAAACATTATATATATATTTTTTCTAACACTCTATAGAATAAAATGGCGATCGTTGCAATACTTTCAGTCACACCGTATTTGTGCAGTGGTCTTACAAGCGCACTTTTAATTTTTTTTTTTAAAGGACAGTATAAAAAAAAACAAAAGTAAAATAAATGAGAAAAAAAATGTAAAATTCAAAGCGCTTCGTGCCGACGAGCTCGCACGCAGAAGGGAACGCTTATGTGAGTAGCACCCATATATTACTCGGCGTAACATTATCTTTCACAATATAAAAAAAAGATTGGGCTAACTTTACTGTTATTGTGAAACATAATGTTACGCCCAGTAATATAAGGGTGCTACTCACGTATGCGTTCCCTTCTGCATGCAAACTCGTCGGCATGGGGCGCTTTAGTTTTTTTTTTTATTATTTATTTTACTTTTGTTTTTTCTATTTTGACACTGTCTTTTAAAAAAATAAATAAAATTGGGGTCACTTTTATTCCTATTACAAGAAATGTAAACATCCCTTGTAATAGAAAAAAAAGCATGACAGGACCTCTTAAATATGAGATCTGGGGTCAAAAAGACCTCAGCTCTCATATTTACACTAAAATGCAATAATAAAAAAAAAATTCTTCTTTTAAGAGCATTGGGCAGAAGTGATGCTTGACGTCGCTTCCGCCAGTCAATGCAATGGAGCCAAGTTGGGGCCATCTTCCCCTCACTTGGCAGCCAGCCAAGAAGGGGAAAGGACCCGATCGTCTCCGCCGCTAACGGCGGCTCCGATAAGCGGCGGAGACCACCGGAGCGCGGCTGGAGGGGGGTTCACTCTCCTGCCACCGATAAAAGTGATCTTGCGGCGAGTCCGCCGCAGAGACCACTTTTATCTGAAAGAGGAACGCCCGCTGAAGAAGAGGATACTGGGGTTATGGCAGCTAGGTGCTGTCATAATAATGATACTCCTTTTCAAATTGCCGCCGTATAATGACGGCGGGCGGTCCGTAAGTGGTTAAAACGAACACTGGTCAAATTTTTATTTTTTTTATTTTTTACATAATTTTTTTTTTTTTTTTGTTTAAAACAATATTAGCTTTGTTTGTCCTTACAAAGAACAGTATATGTATTATGTTAAAGCGTTTGTTACCCTAAAAAGAAAAATGGATCCCATCCCTTTAAAGCATGTTATACAGCACAGTGCTTGTGCTGTGTAATTTGGCCCCCTCGTATCACCTGAAATACCTGGCTGATCCTGCCTAGTTCCACCCTCCCCTCTGTAAACCGACCACGGTATATCATGGCTGCTGAGCCCTGACACGGAGGTCAGTTTATGTGTTTCCGTCATTTGCTGTCTCCTGTCAGCTCTCCTCTCTGCTCTTCCCCCTCCCCTCCCTACCTGTCAGCTAGTGACAGTACCCGCCCCCCCCCTGCTGCTGAAATAAATATCTACATTTTAATACTATCCACTCTGTCTCCTAATCCTGTGTACCCCTGTGTGTGTGAAAAAAATGCAGATTATACCTGATTTTTGAGCGCCGGCTCTCTTCTCCTGTCAGACGGGGAAAGGAGAGAGCCTGCAGGTCACGTGCGCGCAGAGCGGCTCTCTGAAATCAGGTATACTCACCTTTTTTTTTAAATCACATACACGGGCACACAGGATTAGGAGACAGAGTGAATAGCACAATGAGATCAGAGTGGCTTGACAACCACTTTAAATAATGCTACAGTTATCGCTGAAGCCTGTAGCGGAAATGTAAAAATTGCTCTGGTTCACCAGTGTGAGAGCAGAGCTAGTTAAAAATGGTGGATGTCTCATACAGTGATTCTTACTTATAACAGTCCTAATATTACCCTGGTAGGATGAATCATTTCCTATTGAAACTGCTGTGTTTACTGACAGATAAAGACACTTGAGGAAATGAACCAAAATGTCCTGGAATTCGGAACTGGATACTAAAAAGAAAGGGCAACTAAGTTAACCCTTTCAATCAGAAAAGTGGCCATTATCTTTTGTCTACAGTTTGTAGACAAAAACAGTTTTTTTGATGAAAATCAAAGCAGTGGATACAGTACAGCTTTGATTTTGAGCAATTAAACGCAGCTCTTTCTGCGGCAACCTCAGCTGCTTCTTATAATGTTGGTCGTTCTGTGGATTTACCAGGTTGCTGAGCACATATAGGGGGTTATTTACTAAAACTGGATCATGCAAAATCGGTTGCAGCTTTGCGTAGAAACCAATCAGCATCCAGGTTTTTTTGCCAAGGCGTAATTGAACAAGCTGAAGTTAGAAGCTGATTGGCTACCATGAGTGCTCCAGGTTTAAAGTGATTGTAAAGGTTAGGTTTTTTTTTTTTTCCTGCTCTGTGTGAGGGTTTTGCACAGAGCGGCCCCGCTCCTCTTTTTCTTGGGTCCCCCCGGCGGCGCTCCTGGCCCCTCCTCTTCACCAAGTGCCCCCACGGAGAGACGCTTTCCATGGGGGCACTCATGCGGGTGTGCCCCCGAGTCCCGCTGATGCGTCCATTGACACAGACAGCAGGACTTGACCCCGCCCCTGGCTCCTGCTGCTATCAATCTATCCAATGAGGACCAAAGACAGCGGCTCTGGGGGCAGCTGCAGCACAGAATATTTTTCACCTTAATGCAAAGAATGTATTAAGGCGCAAAACCCTTACAACTTCTTTAATGAAACTCCCCCATAGCTACTGTTAGTGCTACCTGCTCCTTATCTACCACACACACACTCATGTGTGTTTGTGTATATATAATATAATATAATATTTTTACGTTTTTTTGCTAACATTAAATTTATTAAATGTTGAAAAATCTCATGAAATTGAGACACTTTTCCAAGGATAGAAACAACAATTGTTCCCAGCAAACATATTATCCTTTCAGAAATGAATACATTTGTTATAAATGAAAGCCTTATGGCTTTTGCAATTAAAGGCAAGGTTGTTAAATCTAAAGTCAGTCAGAGGTGATACATAGATGCGTTTTACTGCTGCAGTACTAGACGTGGCAATAACCTGTAGAACGTGTGTATGAAATAGAGCTAATGAGCGGATGAGGTCTCAAACCTTTAAAGTCACATATAACAGCAATGCACATACAGAAGAATTATACAGATTGTGTCCAATATAGTACTTTATACTTTATACTTTAATGGTGCAAACTATTTTCATTCATTGTGACACATAGTTACATAGTTAGTCTGGTTGAAAAACAACACAAATCCATTTAGTTCAACCAAAAAAAAAAGGGGAAAAAATCATACAACACAAAAGCTAAATTCATTAAAAGCAGACGTTTTTCCGGGGTCCCTGCCCTTGATGGGTGTGCATAGTATCATGGAGACTATTTCTTCAGATAGGTGTTTGGATCCATTCGATGCTTTACACCCACTTGATGTATACTACTTTCCCAGCACAATTGGAACAATTGGAATATACAGTATCTCACAAAAGTGAGTACACCCCTCACATTTTTGTAAATATTTTATTATATCTTTTCATGTGACAATACTGAAGAAATTACACTTTGCTACAACGTATAACAGTGTAAATCTGCAGTCCCCTCAAAATAACTCAACACACAGCCATTAATGTCTAAACCGCTGGCAACAAAAGTGAGTACACCCCTAAGTGAAAATGTTCAAATTGGGCCCAATTAGCCATTTTTCCTCCCCGGTGTCATGTGACTTGTTAGTGTTGCAAGATCTCAGGTGTGAGCATGTGTTTAATTTGGTGTTATCGCTCTCACTCTCTCATACTGGTCACTGGAAGTTCAACATGGCACCTCATGGCAAAGAACTCTCTGAGGATCTGAAAAAAAAAATTGTTGCTCTACATGAAGATGGCCTAAGTTATAAGAGTATTGCCAAGACCCTGAAACTGAGCTGCAGCACGGTGGCCAAGGACATACAGCGGTTTAACAGGACAGGTTCACACAGAACAGGCCTCACCATGGTCGACCAAAAAAGTTGAGTGCACGGGCTCAGCGTCATATCCAGAGGTTGTCTTTGGTAAATAGACCTATGAGTGCTGCCAGCATTGCTGCAGAGGTTGAAGGGGTGGGGGGTCAGCCTGTCAGTGCTCAGACCATACGCCACACACTGCATCAAATTGGTCTGCATGGCTGTCGTTCCAGAAGGAAGCCTCTTCCAAAGATGATGCATAAGAAAGCCTGAAAACAGTTTGCTGAAGACAAGAAGACTAAGGACATGGATTACAGGAACCATGTCTTATGGTCTGATGAGACCAAGATAAACTTATTTGGTTCAGATGGTGTCAAGCATGTGTGGCGTCAACCAGGTAAGGAGTACAAAGACAAGTGTGTCTTGCCTACAGTCAAGCATGGTGGTGGAAGTGTCAAGGTCTGGGTCTGCATGAGTGCTGCCGACACTGGGGAGCTACAGTACATTGAGGGAACCAGGAATGCCAACATGTACTGTGACATACTAAAGCAGAGCATGATCCCCTCCTTCCAGAGACTGGGCCCCAGGGCAGTATTCTAACATAACAACCCCAAACACACCTCCAAGACGACCACTGCCTTGCTAAAGAAGCTGAGGGTAAAGGTGATGGACTGGCCAAGCATCTCTCCAGACCTAAACCCTATTGAGCATCTGTAGGGCATCATCAAACGGAAGGTAGAGGAGCGCAAAGTGTCTAACATCCACCAGCTCTGTGATGTCGTCATGGAAGAGGACTCCAGTGGCAACCTGTGAAGGTCTGGTGAACTCTATGCCCAAGAGGGTTAAGGCAGTGCTGGAAAATGATGGTGGCCACAAAATATTGACACTTTGGGCCCAATTTGCACATTTTCACCTAGGGGTGTGCTCACTTTTGTTGCCAGCGGTTTAGACATTAATGGCTGTGTGTTGAGTTATTTTTAGGGAGCAGCAAATTTACACTGTTATACAAGCTGTACACTCACTACTTTACATTGTAGCAAAGTGTCATTTCTCAGTGTTGTCACATGAAAAGATATAATAAAATATTCACTGTGTGTATATATGTAGATAGATAGATAGATACCTATATGTACCTACAGTATACGTGGGGAAGAATGCTATATGCAGTACATAGTTGTACAATGGGGGGAAAGAATTATTTGATCCCCTGCAGATTTTGTAAGTTTGCCCACTTACAAAGAAATGAAGAGCCTATCATTTTTATCATAGGTGTATTTTAAATGATAGAGACAGAATATCAACCAAAAAAACAAATTATACAAATGCTATAAATTAAGTTGCAGTTCAGTGAGCAACCTCTGTGCTTGCCAACAAGGGTTTCTCCACCAAGTAAGTCCTGTTTTGCTTGGGGATCAAATACTTATTTTACTCACTGAACTGCAACTCAATTTAGAACATTTATTTTATGTGTTTATTCTGGATTTTTGGTTAATATTCTGTCTCCATTATTTAAAATGCACCTATGATAAAAATGATAGACCCTTCATTTTTTTGTAAATTGGCAAATTTACAAAATCTGCAAGGGATCAAATGATTCTTTTCCCCCACTGTATAGAGGGGCACAGAACGGTTACTTTGGGGTATAACTGCAGCAGTGCTATAAATGTTCTGCTTTTGTTTCATATAATAATCCACTCTTGGGCGATAAAAATGTTCTGTTCCTGGATGATATAATGTTCTGCTCCAGGGGTGATATATTTTGCTCTCGGGTAATGTTTTTCTCCCCGGTGATCTCATATTTTGCTCCAGGGTGATATGACATTCTGCAGCTGCTCCTGGGTGATCTAATATACCCGTTTTTGATACAGCCATAAAAACCACATCCCTAATTTGCAGTTTACGTACTGAAGGAAGGAAATTTCACAGGGATGGGCTATTACATCCTGTACCAGCACAAAAAAAAAATAGTAGTCTATACATGCCTTATCTAAGGAAATGACCACATAGACACAAGGTGTTCACAACACTGGGCTTTACTCAATGTTGTGTACGCATTTATGCATTTATTTTAGTAGCTCTTTCAATTGTCTCTTTTAATATTCCTTCCTTTTCCAGTGGCTGGAGGAAGAGGCAGGAGATCAGGATTAACTTTGAAGTGGCTAGCCTGTGTTTTTACAGTTCCTTTCCCAAAATATACAGTTTTTTTTAAGGAACTAGCTCCCAGACTCACAGGCCATGAATAAGCTCATACAGCTAGTAGACTGGAAGATTGTAGGATAGTCACAAACTAGGAATCCAAGATTTAGAAGAATCCATGATTTTCATGGAAGATATTCCCTTCTGTGATCTACGGTAATGTCTAATACTTCTTCACTACAATGGGAAATATGGAATACAAAATGAAACAGGCAATCTGGACAACTTTGGTAAGTGTCTGTTTTTTTTTTATGATGTTTTCAAGAGGTATTAAACCTAAAAGCAAACATTTATTATTCCAGCTTACCAGTTCTTAGATGTGGTGGCTGCATTCGTTTTTTCTTTCCTTTATTTTCACCAGGTGATCTGGGCAGTAAGTCTGTTGTTGTTTTTTTTTTAAAAACAAGCTCAGTTACAGGAATGAAGCCATTTGCCACTGACAGGGGTGCTTACAATGATCTGCTTTTATTTATGTAATACCTAAGAGGAAAACACTGTTTGTTGTAGCTGCTTATAAAGTGTGAGCTGGAGTTTGGCTTGAATTTGTTAGTGTATCTAAATCTGCTAGTACATCTAACACTCCCCCTCCCTTTCCCCTAGGCTGACAATACTGCTGTCCAAATGGGCCCCTGTGTTCCTTCATTCAGAGTGTAGGCACTTTAATAACCCATCCCCCAAGGAGGTTCACGGGAACAAAATGCGTAGTGGTGGAGCCTTGGTATTGACGCTATCATGCATGCTGGATTGTTATATGCAAATTCTAAATATTATTCTGAGTACATTCCTTTAAAAATACATTGTTGTTTTTACGGTAATACACTATGAATCCTTTTTCTCTCACAGTATTTTGGGGTTTACTGTGAGGACAAACGGGCATTAGACCTATCCATAACTGGCAGCAGTTAACCATTGAGGTACTGAAAGTGGCGCAGTTGGTGGTCTTTTTGTGGTGGTTTAATCAGGTGACCTTGTGATTTAAAGAGCTTTAGACTTCTCTTTTTGGGGGTCTAAAGGTCTGATAAGCGGATACAGTTTTGTGTTGGTGAAGGATCACAGGTATTATCACAAAGGATTGCTGGCCCCTGTTGTTCACCTGTATAGGACTTTTTCACTTTATATAAGGTTAAAGTTGACTTTTTCACATGGACTTCTCTATATGCTAATAAGCTGATGCAGCATTTAACACACCACGTAGTTGGTGTTATTATTATTTAAAGTGACAGCGCACTCATTTATGTACACTATGTATTTGTGTATTATCCGGGTAATCTCTGTGGTGCAGCGTCTTTATCTGAAGATACACCTTTTTTGTTTAAGCTCTGAATAAGATTATTCTTTAGCACGAAGGGTCCTTTCACACTGGGGCGGTTTGCAGGCGCTATTGCGCTAATAATAGCGCCTGCAAACCGACCCGAAAGTGCCGCTGCTTTAACTCCAGTGTGAAAGCCCCGAGGGCTTTCACACTGGAGCGGTGCGCTAGCAGGATGGGAAAAAAAGTCCTGCTAGCAGCATCTTCGGAGCGGTGAAGGAGCGGTGTGTATACCGCTCCTTCACCGCTCCTGCCCATTGAAATCAATGGGATGGCGCGGCTGTACCGCCGGCAAAGCGCCTCTGCAGAGGCGCTTTGCGGTGGTTTTAACCCTTTCTAGCGGCTAGCGGCTGAATACCGACGGTAAAGCGCCGCTTACAATAGCGGCGCTTTACCGCCGACAACATCCCCGCCCCAGTGTGAAAGGGGCCTTAGCACAAAGTTATGGGAGACCTCTGCTCTTGGGGTTCTGGGTGTTCAAACCTGACACTATGCCAATATGAACATTTTGTATATTGCAGCAGGAGGTGCTGCAACACACAAAGAAGGGAATAAACATCTAAGGTCTCTTGCGTACGGAAGTAATAATTTACTGATGTTTAGATGTGTGATCTTAGAAAAATTCTAAGTATCAAATACAAATGTTTTGTGAAGACCTTGTGTGTATGGGTGTACACCAGGTGTGCAAACATGCATATGCATATACACACATAAAATTGTCTTCATTTTCTTCTAGCTGCCAGTGTGGCTATCTAGGTGTTTATGCTTGTATATAATTGAATATACACATATATGCGCATATATTACTGCAGTCAAACAAAACCTTCTAATTTAATATTTTCTGTGGGTGTGAACACATCACCACATTCTGAATCTTTACGCAGTTGTGTGCATTGTCAAATGGAAAAAATACACCCGTGTTTAGATCTGTGAAAAAACAAACAAAACAAAAACACTATACAAAAAAAAAAAGTCCCTAAGGCCCCATTCACACTTGTGCAACTTGTCCTGCGACTTGGGACTGCAAAGTCGAAAGACAGGTCGTACCCCATGATTTTCAATGAGTACTATTCATATCTGTCCGACTTCAAAGTAGTCCCTGCACTACCTTCCTCCAATTGTGATGTGACTTGAGGTCCATAGACCTCAAGATTATACAGGCATCGCTTCAAGTCACATCAAAGTGGTGCTGCAAAGTCGCGTGACTTTCAGGTCGCACAAGTGTGAATGGGGCCTAAACTGTCCAAGACATATATAAAAAGGTCAGGGTGTGACCTAGCTGTTTAAGCTCCACCTGTGACTAAAGAAATACTAAAATATTACTATTGGCTACACTGACCCTTTTTGTGTGTTTTTATCTGTGTAGACGTGATTGTAAAGATATGTGAGTTTTTTTACACACAACTTTTACCATAGCAAAGCCTTCATTTCAGTGGAATTGGGTACATAGATTTGTTTAGGGCAATGGTGGCTAGCTCTGTGTAGAGAATACACTCTTTCATGTTTCACATTTTGTTAGCATATACATTGTTAATTGTGACACTAAAATTATACCGTGTGTGTGTGTATATATGTGTGTGTGTGTGTGTGTATATATATATATATATATATATATATATATATATATATATATATATTAATGTGTACAGTAGGTGACAGTGGATATTGACTTGCCACCTTTTAATATACTGCATATTCAAATCTACAAATTGTAATACAAAGTTTTGCTGTCTGATTTATATCCAACACTTTTCATTATATAGTACCGTATATACTCGAGTATAAGTCAAATTTTTCAGCACATTTTTTTACTTATACTCGAGTCAAGCACTTTTCTGCAGCAAAAAATTTCATTTTCCGAACCGAATTTGGGGCCCCGTATCTCAGAGCCACTTGGGGCTAGGAACCCCAAATTTGGTGTGGATACCCAGTGGAACTGGTCTCACAACATATCCAAAGCTGTGGTTCCTAGCACCAAGTGGCCCTGAGATACGGGGCCCCAAAACCGGTTTGGAAAATGTCATTCTCTGCTGCAGAAAAGTGCTTGACATTTTCTGAACTGATATTTGGGGCCCTGTATTTCGGGGCTACTTGGTGCTAGAAACCCCAGCTTTGGAAATTTTATGGTGCTAGTTCCACTGGGTTTGCACACCAAATTTGGGGTTCCTAGCCCTAAGTGGCCCTGAGATACGGGGCCCCAAATTTGGTCAACTGTGTCCATCCGCAGCAATGTCATTTAGGGACCCTTTGGGTTCAGAGACCCCAAATTTTGGCTGCAGCTAGGGGGCATCTAGGAACCCTTAACTACCGAGTTTGAAGTTCAGGGGACCTATGGCTGCAAATGGGCACAGTGATGCTGCAAATGGGCATTGTTGACCCTCTTTTCCACTTACAGTAGCTGTGCATTTCTCACCCTCGTCTTATACTCGGGTCAATAAGTTTTTCCCATTTTTTTGTGGTAAATTAGGGCCTCGACTTATACTCGGAACGACTTATACTCGAGTATATATGGTATTCTTATCTTTAAAAAAAAAAAGTACAATCAAAGCACACATTGAATCATTTATGAATGCCTATTTATGTCTAGTATATTGTTTTTTTTAATTTTCTAGTGGGCCAATTAAATTAGGGTTGTTACCAACTGCTGCTCATCAACGCTTATACTTGTATATATTAGGTTTTTAGTATACAGCGACCCCCATCTGCTCTGTGTTAAAGTGCTCCACACAAAGCAGCTGTTCTCTATTGTGCATTCTCATTGCTCTTTGCTAAGTAGTGAATGCATTTCATGTAAAGCATACTGTGTTTTTGCTGCATGCTTTACTGAGTGAATTGTCCATAAATGATTAAATAATTTGCATGTAAAAGAACAGTTTTTTTTTCTGTGGTAGATTTTTCCCACGTTATAACATTAAGCTACATGTAAAAGCTGGTATAATGCTTCAGGCTCCATTGCCAGAGATACGGGTAGGAGATGCAACTGTGAGAGATGAATTTACTCAATCTTCTCCACTGTAATTTTACTGGGCCCATCTTTATAATCTGGATCAATGCGTTAAATTTCACTGTAAATTGCAATTGTTTTCTTGTATGGGCATTTTCTGGACTTAAAATGGGTTTTTTTTAATACCTGGAACATTAGAGAAAGTTTGAGTTCCCACACAACAGCTTTTTTTTTTAAATCTGAACACACCTCCGAGACGACCACTGCCTTGCTAAAGAAGCTGAGGGTAAAGATGATGGACTGGCCAAGCATGTCTCCAGACCTAAACCCTATTGAGCATCTGTGGGGCATCCTCAAATGGAAGGTTGAGTAGCACAAGGTCTCTAACATCCACCAGCTCTGTGATGTCATCATGGAGGAGTGGAAGAGGACTCCAGTGGCAACCTGTGAAGCTCTGGTGAACTCCATGCCCAAGAGGGTTAAGGCAGTGCTGGAAAATAATGGTGGCCACACAAAATATTGACACGTTGGGCTCAATTTGGACATTTTCACCTAGGGGTGTACTCACTTTTGTTGCCAGCAGTTTAGACATTAATGGCTGTGTGTTGAGTTATTTTGAGGGGACAGCAAATTTACACTATTATACAAGCTGTACACTCACTACTTTACATTGTAGCAAAGTGTCATTTCTTCAGTGTTGTCATATGAGAAGATATAATAAAATATTTACAAAAATGTGAGGGGTGTATTCATTTTTGTGATATACTGTATACAGTGGGGAAAATAATTATTTGATCCCCTGCAAATTTTGTAAGTTTGCCCACTTACAAAGACATGAAGGGTCTAGAATGTTTTATCATAGGTGTATTTTAAATTATAGACACAGAATATCAACTAAAATCCAGAAAAAACACATAAAACAATGCTATAAATTAAGTTGCAGTTCTGTGAGTAAAATAAGTATTTGATCCCCAAGCAAAAGATGACGTGGCACTTGGTGGAGAAACCCTTGTTGGCAAGCATAAAGGTGAGATGTCTCCTGTAGTTGGTGACCAGGTTTGCACAAATCTCAGGAGGGATTTTGGTCTACTCTTTACAGATCTTCTCTAAATCCTTAAGGTTTCTTGGCTGTCACTTGGCAAATCGAAGTTTCAGCTCCCTCCATATATTTTCTATAGGATTAAGGTCTGGAGACTGGCTAGGCTACTCCATGATCTTAATGTGCTTCTTCTGGAGCCACTTCTTTGTTACCTTGGCAGTATGTTTTAGGTCATTGTTATGCTGAAAGACCCATCCACGACTCATCTTCAGTGTTCTGGCTGAGGGAAGAAGGTTCTCATCCTTGATTTTACAATACTTGGCCCCGTCCATTGGCCCCTCAATGAGGCAAAGTACCTGTACCTTTAGCAAAGGTACCCAAAAGCATAATGTTTCCACCTCCGTGCTTGACTGTAGGGATGGTGTTCTTAGGGTCACAGTCAGAATTTTTCTCTTTCTCTTTTCTACTTATTTTACTCACTGAACTGCAACTCAATTTATAATGTTTTTATCATGTGTTTTTTTTCCTCTGGATTTTTGGTTGATATTCTGTCTCTATCATTTAAAATACACCTATGATAAAAGTTATAGACCCTTCTTTATAAGTGGGCAAACTTACAAAACTTGAAGGGGATCAAATCATTTTTTTACAGGTTGCAAAGCGCCTGTAAAGAGCCTCTCCTCTCACTCCAGTGTGAAAGCCTGAGTGCTTTCACACTGGGGCAATGTGCTGACAGGACACCAAAAAAAGTCCTGCTAGCCGCATCTTTGAGGCGCTGTAGGAGCGCTGTGTATACACCACTTTTACAGCGCCCCTGCCCATTGAAATCAATGCGCATCAACGCTGAAGAGCCGGCAAAGCGCCGCTTTGTGGGCATATTTAACCCTTTTTCAGCCGCTAGCGGGGGTTAAGAGCCCCCCGCTAGCGGCCGAAAAGTGCTGCAAAAACTACAGTAAAGCTCCGCTATTTTTAGCGGAGCTTTACCGCCGATGCCCCCAAGGCCCCAGTGTGAAAATAGCCTTACTCAAATTGCCCATTTTTTCTGCTTCTAACCCATCAACTTCAGGAACAACACAAATCATCAGTGTTTTTGGGCAGCACAGTGGTGTAGTGGTTAGCACTCTTGCCTAGCAGTAAAAAGGGTTGCTGGTTTGAATCCCAACCATGACACTACCTGCCTGGAGTTTGCATGTCCTCCCTGTGCCTGCGTGGGTTTCCTCCGGGTACTCCGGTTTCCTCCCACACTCCAAAGACATGCTGGTAAGTTAATTGGCTTCTGTCTAAATTGGCCCTAGTATATGAATGTGAGTTAGGGACCTTAGATTGTAAGCTCCTTGAGCGTAGGGACTGATGTGACAATGTATATGTAAAGCGCTGCATAAATTGACTGCGCTATATAAGTACCTTAAATAATAATAATAATAATAATGTTTTTCACTTTACCCGTTTTAGCGGTGATACTGTTATTGCTTTTTAAATGGGAGCCTGACTGATGAGTGTGTGAATGGATTTTTTTTTCTACCAGTGTGCTCATTTAGTAGAGTGCGTCATTCCCAAATTCACCTTAGCCCTCATTGCATACTTCGTTTGCACAAATTGATAAGAGTAGCCTCTGGCAATGTGGAGAAAAATTTACAATTTAGGGATCTGCTTATAATACTTACCATTATCTAATCCAGAAGAAAATGCATCATAAATTAAATTGGTAAAGAATTGAACAGGGACTTTGACTAAAACTGCCGCAATTATAATCTGGTTTAGCTGTGCATAGTAACACTTAGCTTCTAACTTCAGCTTGTTCAATTAACCTTTGACAATAAAACCCAGAAGCTGATTAGTTCCCATGCACATCTGCACCAGATTCTGTGTGTGCACCGGTTTTAGTAAATCACTCCCAAGTGTTCTTTGCCCATCATCACCTTTGCCACTATTGAGTTGGATGTTGATGTATTGAACACGATTTATTGTCACTGGCACTGCTTAAAACTCAGTTAAGCCATCTTAATTTTTTTACTGTAGTACATTCAGGCTGCAAATACAAAAAGTAGCACAAGTAGCAGCCCAACTTTCTGAAACTCCTCTACCTGAACACTGCTGTAATCAACAGTGATCACACGCTCTTAGTGCTGCTAGCACAGAACTTTGTTTTACCCTTACTGTAGCATTTAGATCACATATGTCAAACACAAGGCCCTTCAGGCCATTTCATTTGGCCCTCGCACCTCTCTGCAGCTGAAGGACCCCCCCTAGTCTCCGCCCCTACCTTGTCTCAACAGTCAGCAGCAGAGAGGAGGACAGAACTCCTCCGCCCGATCCTGCACTTCTCTGTTCAGCCACAGAGAGGCTCATCTTTGCCCCCCCACCCCCATAGAAGTTGGCAGCAGAGACTAGAACAGAACTCCTTCTACAGATTCTGCAACTCTGTGGAGCCGCAGCACCCGCCTCATCTCTGCCTCCCCTGGTCTTAGCATTCAGCAGACTCCAGCCCTCCTCAGGCCCTCCTCCAGACCCTGCACTTTCTTTCAAGGGATTCTTGACTTCTGATGTTGGGGGGGGGGGCTCTTGAGATCTGATGTTAAGGGAGGGGGTTGGACATCTGCTTGTAATAATTATAAGAGTAATACAGTTTCCACACACAGGTTGAACCTTGCCAACTATGTAACTATGTAACAGTTCTATGCCTGTTGAAAATTAGGGTCACTCACTGCTGGTATAATTCAAGAACCTTTATTGGAGACTGCTCAGACAGAACACCATGGCAGAACCATGTTCTGTCTAAACAGTCTTCAATAAAGTTTCCTGTGGATGATACCAGCGATGTGCGACCCTCCTTTTCAGACTTGCATCACTCGAGTGCGAGTGGGTTTTGTGCTATTCTGCAACTGCCATTCACATCTTAAGTTCTAAAGGAGTTGTAAAGTCTTGAGGTTTTTTCACCTTAATGCATTCTATGCATTAAGGTGAAATACCTTCTGTGGTGCAGCTGCCCTTCAGAGCCCGCCTTTTACCCACCTGATCTACCTACCTAATCTTTCCAGCGATAAGGAGCCCAGCAGCTCCAGCCGCTGTCTCGGGTCTTCATTGGATAGATTGATAGCAGCGGGAGCCATTGGCTGCGGTAAATCAAATCCAGTGACATGGGGTGCGGGGCCAAGTCAATGGACGCAGCAGCAGGACTCGGGAGCGCGCCCGCACACACTGAGGCAACACATTTTAATCCCTTGATCGCCCCCTAGTGTTTGACCTTTCCCTGCCGGTGACATTTATACAGTAATCAGTGGCTATTTTTTAGCTCTGATCGCTGTATAAATGTCAATGGTCCCAAAAAAGCGTCAAAAGTGTCTGATCTGTCCCGCAAAAAATCGCAGATCACCACCATTACTAGTAAAAAAAAATAAATAATAAAAATAAATAAATCCATAAATCTATCCCCTATTTTGTAGACGCTATAACTTTTGTGCAAACCAATCAATATACGCTTATTGCGATTTTTTTTTTTTTTTAACCAAAAATATGTAGAAGAATACATATCGGCCCAAATTGATGAAGAAATTTATTTTTAAATTTTTTTGGAGGGATATTTATTATAGCAAACAGTTAAAAATATTGTGTTTTTCAAAATTGTCGCTTTTTTTTGTTTATAGCGCAAAAAATAAAAACTGCAGAGGTGACCAAATACCACCAAAAGAAAGCTCTATTTGTGGGCTGAAGTGGTTAAGTCATTACTAAAACTAGTAATAATCCAATGCAGACTCAATTCTTTAATTTGATAAAGAGTAGATCCATTTATATAGTCTTACAGATACCACCGCCCCTTTGAGGACAATCACAATGCTTATGCGGCCCGTGATGAAATTGAGTTTGACACCCTTGATTTAGATTATAAAAAAGTAGAATGTCCTAAGCTGAAACCTCCCCACCGAGGTGCATACTTGCCCCCTTCCATCGCCTAGTGTGTTTGTGCAGCAACACTTAGTACACTTGAATAGAATTTACCCATACTTCTGGATCCATAGCCTAATCAAAATCCATGAAACATTGATGTGCAGACAAAACAGGAAGTTGTCAGAGTAGATAAGGAAACACCTGGGTGGGCAGTTTCAGCTTAGATAGTCTAGGCGGGCTGGGGGTATTTACTTAAAGGAAAACGTATCCTTTTATCTCTTGCTTATGGGCTCATGTAGACACATGTAGAATGTTTCTTTTTGCAGTCAAGTGTAATGTATTACAAAAGACAATGAATGGCCTGCTTTGCTTTCAAATGCAGGAAAACACCCATCTACACAAGCCCTAGGTGTGTGACAGTAGCAATGACAACAATTAGAATGAGAAGTAGGTGAAGAACTATTGACAGCTAGTGTAATGAACAATTAGCAAATGCACTGTCTGTGACTGTGGTGAATAAAGATAATGTACAAGAAACTGATGGTCCGTTTCAAATGCACTATTGCTAGGAGAGAGCACTGATGAAAGTAAATGTCTGGCACAGTTTATGCACTCACAAATACCGTACTGAATGTCTTGCCTATATATAAAATGACTCTGCTCCAGTTGATTGCCTGGGATGCAGGGGATAGCTTTAAGGGTTGTTTTGTGGATTTAAAGCGGAGGTTCACACAAAAATGGAACCTCCGCTTTTCGGACCCCCCCCTCCGGTGTCACATTTGGCACCTATCAGGGGGGAGGGGGTGCAGATGCCTGTATAATACAGGTATTTGCACCCACTTCCGGGCATAGACTCCCACGGGAGTCTATGCCTCTTCCTGTCCCCCCCCCCCCCGTCTGCTGGGAAACACACGGGTCCCAAAGACAGCAGGGACCATCCGGATTGCTCAGCGCGACTCGCGCATGCGCAGTAGGGAACCGGGAAGTGAACCTGATTCCCTTACCGAAGATGGCGGCGGCAGCACCCGAGAGCCGAGCAACAGATCGGCTTCGGGTGCCGACATCGTGGGATCCCTGGACAGGTAAGTGTCCATATTTTAAAAGTCAGCAGCTGCAGTATTTGTAGCTGCTGACTTTAAAAAAAAAAAAAAATTTCGGCAGACCTTCGCTTTAAATCATTTATGCTTACAGCCACTGCTCTGTCTGTGTGACTTGGTGATGCTGACTTCCAATTTGTTCACAAAGGCCTGTAAAAATGTGAAGTCAGTCATTGGAGCTCCATTTTACAAAATTTTAGGTTATACACTTGACTGAAGGAAAGACATGTATATAATGTTGCACAATTTTAAAAGAAAAAATGGAGGCTGCCATTATTGACCACTTTTTTTAAAGATACTAGTTGCCTGACTGCCATGCTAATCTAGTGTCGACAGCACCCTCTAAATCATTGACCTCCAAAAAGTATCCAACTAAAGTCAGCCATAGGTGGATCGAAATTTGGTTGGTTCAGCAAGGATCGGGTGAATCTAACAGCAAAGAAATCTCCCCACTGTCAGGATACAATGGCACTGTGGAAGGGAATCCCACACCCACCTTGAATGTTGCTGGTTGAATGAAAGAAAATTAAGCATATATGTCCTATTTAAGAAGTGCACTTCTGCCCTGACTGAATGGAGGTTCTTCCTTTTCAGGAGCTACATAGCAAGACCTCTCATTCCCATTCCAAATCTGGTTATTGTTGGGGGACCCCAGTGTGGGTCATCCGGGTCCCCAATTCTGGGGGCGGGGGGATCATATCCACCTTTTGGCAAAAGTGAATTCTGCTATTCTATCCTACACAGTTGTATTTTATTTCGTTTATCGCAAATGAAACAATTCTGCCATCTCTCTCTCACAATACCCCTGACGAAAGGATTGAACTCTTCCTGAAACGTGTTGGGATGAGGAGGAGATACTGTCACTAGTGTATTTATATGTATATTTCTAGACCATGCTGTTTATCAATATTATTTTAATGTTTGTACTATTACTATGTATTTTAAACACATGTAATAAAACTCATGCTTTTATGCAAGTCTACTAGCTGATCTCTAAGTTGCCTTTAAATTCCCGTTCTGTAATTGGGGGTTACTACTTCTTTTCCATGCTCATGAAGTTCTGACCTCGCTCCAACTGTGCTTGATGAATCTTGTTTTCAGATCCTTGACTATCATTCTCAGAAGGAAGATAGTATTGGAAGTGGCTTTCTTTTTCTCAATACAGGTTTTCTTTAATGTTTTATACATTGTTAAAGGAATAAAACTGCTCTTTGTTGTGGATAACATGAACAATTTATGCTGCATAGAGGTTAAGAAATGAGAAAACAGCTGAAGGAGGTTAGGATATTATAGTAAGAAGGAAAGTATGCTACGGTGTCAATGATGTCAGCTTATTTTGTTTTCTGAAGTGACCACATAGGATGCTATAAATAACCATTAATAGGCCAACTTTTAGTACAAGGAGATTTCTCAGGAAAGTGGGTGGCCACAAATTCCCTTTGAGAGTCATTTCCTATGGTAAGGATATTGACACAACCATTAGAAGCCATGGGAACTTCTTGACAATTGCAAGAAATGAATTGGAGATAAGTGCCTGAAGATTGTAACTTTTAATGTGCTTCAGAGACAGATTTTTACTTATGATTAAATGGGATTAATTAAACTGGATCATTTTAGAAAATACAAATAATTATAATGGGCAATTTAGATAATTCAGTTTCATTTTAATAAATTCTGTAAACCTGTACCAGGATGTTTTTTTTTTTTTTGCTTAAAAGAACATGCAGTAGGTATGCTAGAAGCACAGTCCTGTGTTTTTTTTGTTTTTTTTATTTTTTTATGGATAGCAATCCAAATCCAAATGTCCCAGGTATTTCAGATTAAACATGCATTACAGTGGTTGAAGCTTTTTTACCTTCATATATACTATGCATGAAAGTAAAAAACCTTCTGCTTGTAGCATCACCCTGCAGCCCCCCTTATACTTACCTGAGCCCCATTTCCATCCAGTGATGTGCACGAGAGCTGAGGCTCGGCCGGGTCACTCCATCCTTATTGGCTGAGACGCGGCAGCCATTGGCAATCACAGCTAGTGAGAAAGGAGCAGGGGCGGGGCTGAGCCTCACTCTGTGCGTCTTATGGCAGGGAGAAAGCTTGCATGAGTGTCCCCATAGCAAGCGGCTTCCTATGGGGGAGGGGCCAGGAGTGCAGGCGGGGTACCCGAGAAGAGGAGACTTGGGGCTGCTCTGTGTAAAAGCATTGCAGAGAACAGGTAAGCATACCATGTTTAATATTTGAAAATAAAACAGAAGCTTTAATATCACTTTAAAGATGCATTTCTCAGTGTTGGTCTCTTCTGGATGCTGGGTTCACTCAGCACCTCAGCCATTCAGAGAATGTCTTGTGTTTTTGTTTTAAAAATACAAGGCATTCTCTGATTGGAAGAGGCGGAAAGTTGGGCTGGATGACATCACGATCTCCTCCTCACCCAATAGGAAAGCGCCTTGTATTCATTGAAAAAAATCCCAAATGTTCTCTGAATGGTGGAGGCGCTGAGCAAGCAACTGTGATAAGTATACGAATGACAAGTCACTCGTGCAGCACCCAGAAGAGACCAACACTGACTGTAAAGTGGGGAATACATTATAAGAAAATCGGGCGAATGTTCGTCTGACTTTTCTGGATGTTTCACAGCAAATCGGAACCGATGAAAGAAAACTTGTATGAAAATTCTTCTGAATATTCTCGTACGACAAAGGCTTTTTTTTATTGTTTATTGTTTCTTTTTTTAAAGGTTAACTTTTTTATTATTTTTATAAAGGAAATCAGTATTGGTTACACAGACATAATCATATCAGACATTATATTAGTCATATTACAATCCATTGAACAGGTATATAGGTTTGCATTATACATCAATATGAATCGTCTTGCATCATATTTTATAGTAGTTAGGGGAGGCTGAACACAACTACTACAGTATATTATTCCTATACTACACTTCTAGCTTGTCAATCTGGTGTTATAGTGCTTTCTGAGTTTACCCATGAGTTCCATATTTTAAGAAATTTTTTGGGACATCCTCTAGCTTCATATGTTAACTTATACAATGGTATAGCTTGATTGATGAGGGTTAGCCAGAACTTTATAGTCGGATTAGAGTGGGATTTCCAGTGCATAGTTATTGTTTTTTTGGCATAGAACAGAACAATCCTTAGAAAGGACTGTGTGTTTTTTAGACAAGCTCTCATCATCAATGTAGCCTAATAGACACCTAAGAGGATTACAAATGTTCGGTATGGTGGCTACAGAGCTGATGAAAGCCGTAACTTCTGACCAGAATCGCCTTATCGGAGCACACTCCCACATTAGATGGAAGAATGTACCCTCAGCTGCACCGCATCTCAAGCACAAAGAATTTGGTAATTTTTTCAGTTTAAATAGCAGTTTAGGTGTGAAGTACGCTCTATACAACAGCTTTGACTGGATCACCCTATCTCTGGAGGAGATGACAGAGGGGACCTGTAAAGGGAGAATCTCCCCCCATATCTCCTCCGTCATCTCAGGTATATCTGCCCGCCATGTGTGCTCAATCTTCTCCAATTTGGTGGTGGTGGAGTGAAGCAGAGTTTTATAATAGGATAAAATTAATTTATCATGAGAGGAGTCAGTCAGCAAGAGTTCAAGCCTGGAGGATTTCATTTCTATATTTCTTAGCCCAAATTGTGCTGCTGCGGTGTGTCTTATCTGCATCTATTGGAAGTAGGCCGTCCTTGGGAGCCCAAAATCTCTTTGGAATTCTAGAAAGGATCTAAATGTGTTACTCGTAAATAAGTGTGATATTGTTTTCACTCCTTTTTTGGACCAGTACCCCCCGTCAGTCCTTTGATTAAATTCCGGTAGGGAAGGATTTCCCCAGAGTGGGGCATTGGGGGAATAGACAGCTGGAGAGTCGGTTGGGAGCAATTTGGAAATTTTAAAAATCTGTAGGGTCATAGATAAGATACTTACGCCCTCTCTCCCTCTAAGTGACATGCGGTGTATTAGGTTTTGAAGAGATTCGTATGAGGTGAGAATGGCCGCCTCAAGTGCGGTAGCTGCATTGTTGGCCTCCAGGAAGAACCACCAATGAGCGTGCACCAGTTGCAAGGCAACATAGTACGTTTGGAGGCATGGCAGAGCCAGACCCCCTTCCAAAATGGGTAGTTGTAGATTATGTTTTGCAATCTTCACCACCGCTCCTTTCCATAGAAAGTTAATAATTATTGAGTCTATTTCTTTAAATTTAGCTTTAGTAATATAAATTGGGGAATTACTCAGGATATATAGGAATCTTGGGAGGTAAATCATCTTGAAAATATTAATTCTACCTAATAACGTGAGAGGAAGATTATTCCAAGTTTTCAGGGTGGATTTAAGTCTAGTGATGAGAGGGTCCAAGTTAATCTAAGTATATGAGGAGATAGGGTGTTCGATCAGAACCCCTAAATATCGAAAGGTGGTTACTATTTGTAATGGACATGCCGGGGGTAATTTTATTTGTGACTCTCGGTCAATCGGAAACAAAAGAGATTTATCCCAATTGACCTGGAATCCTGAGAAGTGACCGAAACGCCGGATAATTTCCAACAAGACTGGGAGAGACGACTGAGGGTCCCCGAGATATATCAACATATCATCTGCATATAATGAGACTTTTTCTTCTAGGCCCCCAGTCGTCAATCCCTTAATCTCTCCATTTGATCTCACCAACGCAGCCAAGGGTTCCATTGCCAGTGCAAATAGTAGCGGTGACAACGGGCATCCCTGTCGTGTTCCTCTTTTTATATAAAAAGCGTCCGATACAGACATATTAACCCTTAATCTAGCTATGGGTTTTGAATAGAGGAGCTGTACCCATTTTATGAAGACATTGCCAAATCCAAATTTAGCAAGGACCTCAAACAGGTAAGGCCATTCGACTGAGTCGAAGGCCTTATGGGCATCTAACGATAGAACCGCTCGGGCACCAGTCTCATCATGTGATATCTGTAGGTTGGTATATAATCTACGGAGATTTATAGAGGTTGATCGTCCAGGCATAAATCCCGTTTGATCCGCCCCTATAATGGATGTGATTACTACGTTCAAACGTCTAGCAAGTACTTTAGCCAGAATTTTAACGTCTGTATTAATAAGTGAGATTGGTCGATATGATTCGCATAAAAGGTGATCTTTGTGAGGCTTGGGAATTAAAACTATCAATGCTTCTGACATGGATGGTGGTAACTGGCCTGTTCTAAGGGCATAGTTGTACAAAAGCAGTAGATGTGGGACTAAGAGATCCCTGAATTGCATATACCACTCGATAGGGAATCCATCAAGTCCCGGGGTCTTATGTCTGGCAAAGGATTGTATTGCTTCCTCTATTTCTTCCGTCGTTAACGGAGCGTCAAGCTCATCAGCCTGACTCCTCGTCAATCTCGGAAGTGAAATCTCTGATAAATAATCATCCAATTCTATTATTGTATAGTGAGCTCTGGTGGCATACAGAGTGGAGTAGAAGGTAACAAACTCCTTCATAATATCTTCACTTTGCTCAACCATCACACCCGCTTGGGTTTTTATTCTGGGAATGTTACAGGGTTGATATTCAGGCCTGGCCAGATAGGCTAGTTTGTTTATTGTTTCTGATCATGTGCAGTCTTTCTTTTCTGATTTTTCTTGTATGAAAATCAGACGAAAACGGTACGCATTAACCACTTCAGCCCCGGAAGGATTTACCGCCTTCCTGACCAGAGCACTTTTTGCGATTCGGCACTGCGTCGCTTTAACTGACAATTGCGCGGTCGTGCGACGTGGCTCCCAAACAAAATTGACCTCTGCGGTTTTTATTTTTTGCGCTATAAACAAAAAAGCGCATTATTTTTTTACTTTTGCTATAATAAATATCCCCCCAAAATATATATAAAAACATTTTTTTCCTCAGTTTAGGCCAATATGTATTCTTCAACATATTTTTGATAAAAAAAAAAATCGCAATAAGCGTGTATTGATTGGTTTGCGCAAAAGTTATAGTGTCTACAAAATAGGGGATAGTTTAATGACATTTTTATTATTAATTTTTTTTATTAGTAATGGCGGCGATCTGCGATTTTTATCGGGACTGTGACATGACAGACACATCGGACATTTTTTACACTATTTTGGGACCATTGTTATTGATACAGCGATCAGTGCCATAAAAATGCATTGATTACTGTGTAAATGACACTGGAAGTGATGGGGTTAACCACTAGGGGGACGATGAAGGGGTTAAGTGTGTCCTAGGGAGTGATTCTAACTGTGGGGGGGAGGGACTACAACACACATGACAGCGATCACTGCTCTCGATGACAGAGAGCAGTGATCTCTGTCCTGTCACTAGGCAGAACGGGGAAATTCTTTGTTTACAAAAGCATCTCCCCGTCCTACCTCTCCGTGACATGATCCGGAACCCGCAGTCACGGAGAATGCGGCAGGCTTGCCCTGGCGCACACGTGCCCGCAGTGCGGCTTCTTGAAGTGGACGTACCTGTACTCCCTTTTGCCCACCAGTGCCATTCTGCCGACGTATATCGGTGTGCGCTGGTCGGGATGCGGTTAAGCGAAAATCGTTCTGTTCCCATATGAGAAAAAATTTTGAGTTGGTCCATTCAGGAATTTTCGTACAAAAATTCTGAATCGGCTGACGAAAGTTGTGCACACACTGTACGAAAATTCTTTGGATTCAAATGTTTGCCAGATTTTCTTATAGTGTGTACGAGCCTTAAAGCGGAGTTCCACCCTAAAGTGGAACTTCCGCTCATCGGATTCCTCCCCCCCTCCGGTGTCACAATTGGCACCTTTCAGGGGGGAGGGGGGTGCAGATACCTGTATAATACAGGTATCTGCACCCACTTCCGGGTACAGCTAGCCGCAGCTAGCCGCAGACTCCCCGCCCACCCCCGTTGTGTTGTGGGAAATACACAGTTCCCACAACACAACGGGGACCAGTGAAGACGCGCAGCGCGACTCGCGCATGCGCAGTAGGGAACCGGGCAGTGAAGCGGCAACGCTTCGCTTCCTGATTCCCTCAGTGTGAATGGCGGCGGCAGCACCCGAGGATCGAGGGACGGCTCGGTCTCGGGTGCCGACATCGCTGGACCCCGGGACAGGTAAGTGTCCTTATTTTAAAAGTCAGCAGCTGCAGTATTTGCAGCTGCTGACATCTAATTTTTTTTTTTTTTGGTGAAACACCACTTTAAGTATCACAGACTACTACAGTGAATTTCTGCGTCCCCAGCTGCCCTCTGTGAGATATAAATAATTCGATGTAACCAAGCTGGACCAATGTAAGTTTAAAGATAATTCCTGGAGTTCAGCTTTAAATGGGAATTCATAGTGAAACAGTGTCATTTTATGATTTAGAGGATGCTTAGATACAAAGAAAAATGTTATTTTAAATGTTATATATATATATGCACACACACACACAGTGGGGACGGAAAGTATTCAGACCCCCTTAAATATTTCCCAATGACCCTAAGCACACAGCTAAAATAACGAAGGAGTGGCTTCACAACAACCTTGTGACTGTTCTTGAATGGCCCAGCCAGAGCCCTGACTTAAACCCAATTAAGCATCTCTGGAGAGACCTAAAAATGGCTGTCCACCAACGTTTACCATCCAACCTGACAGGACTGGAGAGGATCTAAAAGGAGGAATGGCAGAGGATCCCCAAATCCAGGTGTGAAAAACTTGTTGCATCTTTCCCAAAAAGACTCATGGCTGTATTAGATCAAAAGGGTGCTTCTACTAAATACTGAGCAAAGGGTCTGAATACTTAGGACCATGTGATATTTCAGTTTTTCTTTTTTAATAAGTCTGCAAAAGTGTCAACAATTCTGTGTTTTTCTGTCAATATGGGGTGTTGTGCGTACATTAATGAGGGAAAAAAAATGAACTTAAATGATTTTAGCAAATGGCTGCAATATAACAAAGAGTGAAAAATTTAAGGGGGTCTGAATACTTTCCGTCCCCAGTGTGTGTGTGTGTGTGTGTGTGTGTGTGTGTGTGTGTGTGTATGTATATATATATATTGCTTTTTTGTTGCAGTTTTTCTTTTGTTGCTATACTGATACTGTATATATTGGTTATAAGGTGTACTTTATATATTGGTTAATAGCTATATCTTTCACTTTTAGATGAAAATTCTCCTGCTAATTTTTGGGATTCCAAAAACAGAGGTGTAACAGGAACGCAAAAGGGACAAATTGTCTGGAGAATTGAAACCGGTCTATATTTCATGGAACGTGAGTAAATATTTTTTAACTTATGTTACTACAGAACTTTATGCATATAATCCATAAATGATGTTTTGTTACAGTGTACAATCTGTACAATCACACTTAATGTGGAAATATGGGCAAAATAAAAAAGGACATATAGGATGTGTTCTGTCAGGAGCATTAACAGTAGCATTAATTTGTTAGTAACGCCTGTAAGTTCACCGAGATCTACTAGTCTGTCTAAAGGGCCGTACGCACGATCGGACTTTTTGACAACAAACATGCAAATTAGCTGTTTTGGAGTAACATCGGACCGTGTGTATGCTCCATCGGACCAACTTTTTCTGTTTTCATCGGACTTTTGTTGGCTGTGCAAACGGACAAACTTTCCGGCAAAAAAAGTCCGATGGAGCAAAGTCCGATCGTGTGTACACAAAAACCATCGGACTTTAGTCCAAAGTACAAACACGCATGCTCGGAAGCAAGGACCAGCACGAAGCAGTGGGTCTTGTAAAACTAGCGTTCGTAATGGAGATAGCACATTCTTGATGTGTCAAATTATGAAATTTCTAAATGCAGTGCACCATTCTCTTCTTCTTTTTAACGGCTTAATAATAAATCTGCTTTGCTGGTGATACTAACAGAGTACAGACAAACATATTTTACTTTGGATTTGTGTTCTAGTGATATAAATAAAAAAGTTGTATTTTTTTTGGCCATTTTGTTTATTGTGCATTCACAACATAAATAAAATTACTAAATTATTATACATATTCTCTGTCGTCACAATTAAAAATTATAAATTAGAAACAAAAAGAGCAAATGATACACAGAAAATAAAAAAATATAGCCTATTAAATCATACTCAAATCAAAAAATACAACATGCTAAATTAGTAGCCCCTAAACTCCCCAGACCACTGGCCTTGTTGTGGATCCTGGGGCTGATTTTGCCACTAACCACCATGCTGCTGAGGTGGGTGGGCTTGCTGGGGGTGGGGTTGCTGGGGTGGGTAGGTTTGCTGAAGTGGGTAGGTTTGCTAGGGTGGGTAGGCTTGTTGTGGAGGAGGTGGAGGTGGAGGTGTGTGGTCCAAATCACACACATGAGATTTAGTGGTTAGCTCTTGTTTCCTGGCCTTGCTGAAGAGCTGGATGATTAGACCCTCACATAGCTCCCTTTGATCTGCGTCAAGCTCACGGAGCTTATTAGCAGTAAAACAGCCAAACCCTTCAGCACTATGGGGTGCTGTGGTGATCACAGAAGTAGCCCTAGTTAAGAACTCAGCTGTGGCCTCATCCAGATGTTGACTCTTCCTGGCCCTTTTTTTGGCAGGACAAAGGGGAGGGATTCTGCACTCAGTTGTTGTCTGGCTGCTGGGCCCAGGCTCTTCTTGGCTACAAAGTTCCTGTGTGTGTGTGTAAAACCAACATCATTTTAATTTTTGGACATCAATCACAAACACTTTTCAGGTCATGACTTTTTAATTTGGAATGTGTCCAAATAGTAAAGACTTTCATTCTGACTCCAGCATTTCTCATTCTTGTCCTAAATCTTTTTGGCCACTACTGTCTATTGATATGGAACTCACTTTTTTAAGACAACAAATTACTATGCATTACTACCATCTGATTAAATCATTTATATTTTTAGCCAAGCTTTTAAACAATGCTATACCTGGGTCAAGCTGAGCTCCTCCTCCTCTTCATCCTGTGTAGGATCAGGCTCAGTATCGGTGGCCTCAGCTGATGCAGAGGGTAGTGTAGAGAGAGATCTGCATGGTACAGTTTGATCCGACAAAAAATGGAGGCTGTTGAAATACCACAGCTTGGGAGCATAGACATCTTCAGCTGCTGCTCCTGATTTTTTGGAATCGTCAATCTTCTTTCGTTCCCTGTTATACATACTTCTGAGGCCCCCAATTTTGGTCTTTATCAAACTGTAGTTTGCTCTGGGGTACACAGTCTTTGCAAATTCCTCCAGTTTCTCAATTGCTGCCATCCTCTTGGCTTTAATGCAATAATCTTTATTTTTTACTTGCCACAGACACGTGAGCTCTCTGTATTGCTCGATAAACTGGCTAAGAAATTCAAAGCTGACTTCATCATTTTGGTGACAAGTATCAGATGTCTGCAAAACAGAACACAAGACAAACCATAATGAGTGGCGTATAGCTCATAAGCTGGTCACAATATAGGCCTTTATTTAAGCAGTAGGGATGGGCTGTATGTACAGGTCGAACATGAATTTGACTTGAACATTGGCTGTTCGCCAAATAGCAAACCGTTTATGTTTTTTCTGCAAATGCTAAAGCCGCGGAACACCCTATAAAAGTCTAGGGGAGAATTCAAAAGTGATAATTTTAATGGATAATATGCAAGCTAATTGCCATTAGGGATGAGCTGAAAACCCCCTTGTTCGGTTCGCACCAGAACATACGAACAGGCAAAAAATTTGTTTTAACACACGAACACCATTAAAGTCTATGGGACTCGAACATGAATAATCAAAAGTGCTAATTTGAAAGGCTTATATGCATGGTATTGTCATAAAAAGTGTTTGGGGACCCGGGTCCTGCCCCAGGGGACATGTATCAATGCCAAAAAAAAGTTTTAAAAAACGGCCGTTTTTTTGGGAGCAGTGATTTTAATATTGCTTAAAGTGAAACAATAAAAGTGTAATATTCCTTTAAATTTCGTACCTGGGGGGTGTCTATAGTATGCCTGTAAAGTTGTGCATGTTTCCCGTATGTAAAAACAGTTCGAGAGCAAAATTACATTTCAAAAGCAAAAAACTGACAATTCAAAGTACTAACGGTAGCGACAGAATTTTGAAACATAGCTTATTTTCACGGGTACTCTCGTAACGTTCGTCTCGCGCCTAAACAGAACGTAACATTACATCACACGCTCATTCAATTTATATACACTACCTATGCGTGAAAACTCCGCTCTCCGAACGTCATGACGCATTCGTTCGTACCGCGTGTTAACTTGACATAGACGGCCCATGCGTGAAACTCCACTGGCGTCGTCCGCCCCTGACGTTCTTTTTCAATAATATTCCCCGCCCCTTCTCTCTTTGGTGCACAGTGAGGAGCAACATGGCGGAGACACAGATGTGTAATGTGTCATCATCTAGTGGAGAGGAAAGGCCAGAGGCACAAATCGCACAATCCAGGAGGAGGAGGAGATGTAAGGCCACCAACATGGCCTTTGCTGAAATGGTGGAGATGGTGGACATTTTAATTAGGGAGGATTATGATGGGAAAAATGGTCCATACGCCCATCCTAATTTAGTCAAAGATAAAATCCTGTCTCATGTCGTGAGGACTCTGGACCGCAAGTTTGGTGTACGGCGAAAGAAGGACCAACTGAGGAAGCGCTGGTCCGACCTAAAAAACAGGGAGCCGGATCAGTATCTGAAAATTAAAAAGGTACTTCGAAAAAGTAAGTACTTGTCGTGTGTCCTATTTAGGATTATTCACTTGCATGCTGCTCCATTTGTTTTTCTTTTACTGTTGTACTTAATGTTCGTAGGTGGGAAATTACGTTCGTAGATAGGAAATAACGTTCGTAGGGACAAAAGGGGTCGTTTGCCAATAAATACGATGATTTTAGCTGATATAGGCTTATAACTGATTTTGGCATGATAATTTGTCTGATTGAACGAAGTTTAAGACATTGTTGTCTAGATGTTTTTGAAATTTGAATTAATTGCTAAATAGATTCAGTGGGATGTAAGGAGAGGACACTCAGCAGCTGTTTACACATCTGGACTCAGGAGCACTAGTGTGGGACACCAGAGAAACTTGGCCAAAAAAGGTAAGTATTGCATTTTGGGTAAAAGGGAATTTTAATCATGTCTTCAACTTGGTTCTCTTCCTAAACAGACAATTGTACACCACTTGAAAGCAATGTTTCATATTCCTATTTGTGGCCACAAATATCTGTGTGCTAAGTATACCTTTTGTTTCTTTCTCATAGGGGATAAAAGACGCAGACAACAGGGTTGCCAGGACCCCCAACCTCGCCGGGACCCCCAACCTCACCGGGACCCCCAACCTCACCGGGACCCCCAACCTCGCCGGGACAAAAAAATATATATATATTTGCTTTTAAAAAAAATAAAAAATAAAATAAAGAAAAAAAAACGTGTGATATTTGCCTAATTTTGGAAAAATTGAACTTTGTAAGTTCCAGTTATGCAAGTTCTGTTTTCGAACATGCCTGTTTGTGAAATTTTTTTTAAAAAAAAACACACATAAATGTGCACAGATAAAAAAAAATTTAAAACAAAACAATGTGTGGCTTCTTATTTCAATGCTCAATACCAGTATATTTGTTAAGTTGGTGTAGTTACATTGACAGTGTACTCTAAAATGTGTGTAGCCGAGACACAGCACAATATAATAGTTAGCTCAAAGCGAGATTGTCACC
Organism: Lithobates septentrionalis; assembly: GCA_037952835.1. Taxonomy (NCBI): domain Eukaryota; kingdom Metazoa; phylum Chordata; class Amphibia; order Anura; family Ranidae; genus Lithobates; species Lithobates septentrionalis. Next base: position 762,232 of record JBBDGP010000016.1, read on the forward strand.
TCATGTTGCACATCAGCTTGGTTTGCACTAGTGGCAAAAATTACAAAGATCAAGGCTATTTGCAAAGCTAGTAAACACAGACAACAGTAGTTCAAAGGAAATATTATTTTATTACTATGTCAAGGCATGGATTCCACCAGACCTCTGGAGGTATGCTGCGGTATATGGCACCAAGCTGTCAGTAGCAGATCCTTTAAGCCTCTGCGGCTTTGCCTTCTCTTAGTTCATCCTGGTGCCATCTCTTCCCCAGGGAAGATATGCGCACACACCTGGCCATCCACATCATGTAAAAGAAAACGTGATTCATCACCTGGCCACCAACAATAGAAGCCACACTCAGAGTCATCACACAGGCCCTCCACTTGATACCAATCTCACCTCATCCCTTACTCATTATCCCAGTCATGGGGGACTCTGATTTTCCATCTGGCACAGATAACAATCAGCTCCAACAGCTCATGGATTCAGGCAAAATCTAGCTTCTCTGCTGGTTATGAATGGATGGTTGTGCCAAGGAGAAAATCAAAATCCGATCTCACCACCCTTAAATATAGGAGTTGCATACCAAGTCCAACACTTTTTGAGGCCTATCCTGATTTAAGACCAAGTCCGCAGGCCGCCCTCCCCATTTGAGGACCTCTGTCAAGACATACACCCAATGCCCCATTTACATTAAGCTTTTAATCCTACACAAATGGGAATCTGAACCTTGAACATCACTCATACATTCTCAAATTGACAGAGCTATCATCTGTGTACGCAAGTCCTTATACTTAAGAACAAGGCTTTAAAATGCTATCTTGCTAGTCACTACTTTCCTCAACAAAATTTACCCATAGGTGCCCAGCACCTGCTGGAATTGCCAATTACAACCAGAAATGCTGCCCCATAACTTCTGAAACTGATCAAAGCCCATCACAGCAAGCCCTTGAAATATATCTACTGAGCTGCATCCCTGATACACCCCTTCCTCTTTATCCCCTCAACTCACCCACCATCCCATATTCCCTTTTTCTTCACCATACCTGCATACCCAGAGGCTGGTAAAATGGTGGCTGATCAATGTTAAATTGTATCTACACCTAAACACTTAACCCAGACTTTCTCAACCTTTTTACATTAGAAGAACCCTTTTGCCGCATACACACGGTCGGACTTTTCGTCTACAAAAGTCCGACGGACGCCGACGGACTAAAGCTGGCTGACAATCCGATCGTGTGTGGGCTTCCCCGGACTTTCAGCGGACTTTCAGCTGACTTTTCCAGCCGCAAATCTGACGGACTTTAGATTTGAAACATGCTTCAAATCATTACGTCGTAACTACGCCGGACCCAGAAATCCGCTCGTCTGTGTGCTAGTCCGACGGACAAAAACCCACGCTAGGGCAGCTATTGGCTACTGGCTATCAACTTCCTTATTTTAGTCCGGTGTACGTCATCACGTACAAATCCGTCGGACTTTTGTGTGATCGTATGTAGGCAAGTCCGTTCGTAAGAAAGTCTGCCGCAAGTCCGCCAAAAGTCTGACAAAAGTCCGTCGAAAGTCTGTCGGACAGGCTGTCGGACTTTTGTAGCCGAAAAGTTAATTAAATTTCAGGTCTCTAGGAACATCTAATAAAAATTATGGTATCTACGGCTCACAGTATTTTAGCATACTGTAAATTGTACATTGTAGATAAAAAAATAAAGCAAAACCAGAATGTGACATACCTAGCATATTTGAAATAATAAAACTAATAATAATGATAAAGGCCAAAATAAAAAAAAATGTTGATTCCGTTTGCTGATTGCCACCCATTCCTGTGTACCTAAAATTCAGGTCAGTGCACAGTGCTGGCACATTGTGCCATAGTACACCACTGTACTGCTGCTACACATGTCCACAGTACATTCATACAAAGAGTCTACAGGATGTACACACAGAGAAAATATGTTCAAAGTAAGGGAAAAAATATATTTTTGTAACAAATATTTAATTATTATTATACAGGATTTATATAGCGCCAGTTTGAGAAGCACTTCTCAACATGAGGGCAGTACAGTTACAATACAAGATAATGCAATCCTCTCTTTACTTACCATACAAGTCTAATGCCGCGTACACATGGTTGGACTTTTCGTCTACAAAAGTCAGACAGCCTGTCCGACAGACTTCCGGCAGACTTTCGGCGGACTTGCGGCGGACTTGCGGCATACTTTCTAACGAACGGACTTGCCTACACACGACCACACAAAAGTCCGACGGATTCGTACGTGATGACGTACACTGGACTAAAATAAGGAAGTTCATAGCCAGTAGCCAATAGGTGCCCTAGCGTGGCTTTTTGTCCGTCGGACTAGCACACAGACGAGCGGATTTCGGGGTCCGTCGTAGTTACGACGTAAAGATTTGAAGCATGTTTCAAATCTAAAGTACGTCGGATTTGAGGCTAAAAAAGTACGTTGAAAGTCCGGAGAAGCCCACACACGATCGGATTACCAGCCAGCTTTAGTCCGTCAGCGTCCGTTGGACTTTTGTAGACGAAAAGTCCGACCGTGTGTACGCGGCATAAGCATTATTTTGTGAGAGTTTAGTTTTGTTTTGATCTGAGTATAGGTTTTGAATAGAAAAAATGACCAAGACAGCAAATCCAGGGAATAGTATAGCTAATTATCAAGAAAAGTTTAGATAGAATTGGAACTACGTGTTCTACTGAAAAAATGTATGGTAAAAATGTTTATAGATAAATATTATGAAAACTTATGAATTTGAAAGCCTGCAGTGTGTTTTGAAAGGAAAGAAAATTAGTGGGATTGTCTGTACAGTAAAATCCTCTTTAAGATCAGCTCTTGATGAAGACATCCGTGAAGATGGTGACAGAATCCAGACATCAGTTTGCACATTGAAGTTACTTCCAGGAAAGGATAATAAACATGGAAAATGGAATGAATAAAATACTGAACAAGGGGGCCTAAAAAAAATGTGAAAACATTTGAAAAAAATATAGGTTTATACAGAGACGTTCTTATGTCTGTAAAAGGGAAATGTTTTTGGCTAACATGACCCTGCCACTGCAGGGTTCAAATGAAACTAAAACCTCACTGTAAAAAGAAATGCTTTATTATACTTTCCTTCCATTGCCAAAAATTCCAATGTTTTTTGTGACATAGGAGCCTGTGTGAAGAACCACAGCACATGGTGGGAAACGGACACCCGAAAGTGTTTGATTTCTGCAACGGCAGGCAATTAGCTTAGGACATATGTATCGGTGCCCCCCGTAGGAGCCGCTGAGTGTTGTGGCCCATCTGTCACCCTGCCCAGCCCGGCATTCACTTCTCAGTCACCTTAAACAATGAACAGTCCATGTGCTTATTTTTTGTTTGTTTTATTGAGGGAATTTAACTTGGATGGGGTGAGGGAAATATGGGATGCCCGGTGAATTGTATAGCAATCATATGGCGGATTGTATATCAATCAATTGGTGGATTGCATATCAATCAATTGGTGGATTGCATATCAATCAATTGGTAGATTGTATATCAATCAATTGATGGATTGTATGTCAAGCAATTGGTGGATTGTATATCAATCAATTGGAATAACTATGTACACTTCTCTGTGCAAGTTACTACTTCAGTCTCCTCCAGCACTTTCCTTGCTTGCAGACTAGTCCTCTTCCTTCCTCCTGCACAACTCTTAATCCTCAGGACAAGTTAGCACATGTAAGGTTAGGCCTGACACTGGCTCAGCCAGGCCTCAACAATCGCCCTTTACAGACAGGGATAGTGTAGAAGAAATAGAAAGTCTTTAGTGCTAGCTGTCCTACTGATAGACCATTTCTCCCAGTCAGCCCTCTTCAGGCCCTGCCAGCCCTCCTGGCTGCAGCTGCAGTCCTCACTACTGGCTCTGCACCCATCTCTGACTGTTTCCTCTCAGTCCTCTCTGGCAGGCCTCCCCAGTCCTGACTGCACATGTCACTCACCAGCCCTTCTGGCTGCAACCGGTGGTTCCCTCCTGAAGACTTGCCCGGCAGTGCTAGCTCCTGCTGTCCTCTCTTGCTCCTCCTGTGCCTCCTGTCCAGAACCTTCATGCTTTCCTGAAGGGCTCCGTCCTGCACCTGAGCCCCAGGCCCAAGGTCACCTCCCCCCAGACTGGGGAGCTCCCTCACAGGCCCTGACAGCCTAGTACTCCATCTCCAGTTCTTCCACCGGACAACTCCTCCCCAGCTGGACTGACTCTAGGTATTTAAGGAGGCCTGCCCCCTGCCTATCCAGGTTGGGGATTGATCAGAGCTCCTTAGAACACCCCAGTTAGCTCTATATCTCTCTTCTCCTCCTCTCCTTGAATTCTCTACAAGAAAGAGGGAGGTCTCGGTGACGCTGCCTTTGAGTCACCAGCTGCTAACTCTGAGCCACTCCCAGCCCTCACAAACTAAAACTAACAGGCCTGCCTAAATTTACATATACTGCAGACCAAAAATCCTACTCTAGCACCTACCTAAGTAGAGGGTGCTACATATAAAAAGTGATAGTAATAAGAAACCGCCTCCACCATCTCCATAAATACGAGGAAGTTTCCTGTATTTCAGAGGTGAACTGGGCAGGGCTCAGAGCACTGCTTGGGATCAAACTGCAGAGAGCACAGGATTTCTGGCAGGATCTTTTTTACTTAAGTTATATCAAAATGCTTCCAATGGTATATTTTGCTAATTTCTAGCCTTGTTGCAGCTGTCTACCTTGATACCACCCAAGATTTCCTTGTTCCTCTTTTTAGTTGTCAGTCCTGGCTTTCCAAGGAACTTGCTTGTTATAGCTTTGTCCAGTTCTGTTTCCAGCATTTTTTTTAGCTCTCTCTGCCTTGCTACAGCACAGGATTTCCTTGTAAGTATTCAGTGCTGTTTTTTCAACAGCAGGACACGGTGGGAGTGGCTTAAAAGATATTTAAAGCATTTGTAAAAAAAAATTTTTTTAAATAACGAACATGTCATACTTAGCTGCTCTGTGCAATGGTTTAGCACAGCGCAGCCCCCAATCCTCCTCTTCTCAGGTCCCCCACCAGCTCTCTGGGCCCTCCCTCTTACCAAGTCCCCTTATAGCAAACAGCTTGCTATGGGGGCACTCGTGCGTGTTCACTCCCGAGCCAGCTCTCCTTGTCCATAAGCCCCACCCCACACTCCGGTCTCACTGGCTGTGATTGACAGCAACCACTTTAAAAATCAAACTTTGAACAGGGTGGTGCCGTGTCTTTCTATCAGCTACTTGAGTGCCATAACACTGAAGCCTGCTTGTCTGAGTACACTCTCATCTTCTGCCCTGTTTACTGCCTTTCCGCTTCTGACCTGAACTGGCTGACTACCCTCTGAATGCCGCTTGCTAAGAACCCTGCTTTTTTTCTGACTACTCTCTGCTAGCCACCTGCCTTTCTTTCCCTTTTGAATCTGAATACTCTCTAATCTCCTATCCCACCCACTGTCTCTACATTGTACCCCCTATGTTCCTAGAGGCCATGGCCTTGAGCCAATTTTCAGCAAACAAAGCTGTCCATTCCAGCTACAACTTTTGCCAAAGCACCCTTGGCTGCTGCTCCACCCATGCTTGACATGCTTGAACCCAAGGTGCCTTTTTAGTGAACAATTTTTCAAGAGATCACACGCAGTTTGACATTTTGCAGCATCCACCATCTCTATTTCTCTTTGTAGCCCAAGACCTTCCCTAATGAGCATACCACACTGAGCACCGTTCTCCCTCTGGTTCAGGTAGAACCTCAAGCTTTGCTTCTCAGAACACTTTAGCCAGAACACCTAATTACTCTCTGCTGTTTTCCTGCATTGACCCCTGCTTGGATATGAACTCTCCAGTCTTACCCACTGTCTCTGGGAACATTGACTTAGGATCCCTCCGTTTTCTTTGCTGCAAACTAACTAGTACTAGGTCACAATCCCAAGGACTGCACCACCAGAGGGTGGCAGAACACAGGGGCTATTTGTGTGACGTCATTCCTCCCTGCTGTGTGCCCGCACTCCACAATCCACTGTCTCTGCTGGTACAAGTAGGGGTAGAACAGCAAGGATCAGTGGGCACACATGGGACATAGGATGCAAAAGAGACAGCCGGTTGTGCAGGGTACACAAAGGACAGCAGCCTGCGGGTACAAAGTGGGGAGGATCAGTGACAGGTAGAATACACTGTGGGGTTGCAGCAGGAGGGGGGGGGGGATGTTACGTTTGTTTAATGGACACTGGCAAGGAAGGGGTTAACACTAGGGGCGATCAAGGGGTTAACTGTGTTCCCTGGGTGTGTTCTAACTGTAAGGGGGGCTACCTAGGACATGAGATATCGCTGTTCCTGATGACTGGGAACAGAAGATCTCTGCCATGTCACTAGGCAGAATAGGGAATTGCCTTGTTTACATAGGCAGTTCCCCGTTCTGCCTCTGTACACCGTGATCGCGGGTTGCTGGTGTGGAAAGCAAGCCCGTGGCACGCGACGCCTGCGGCGCACCCGCTAGCCCGATGGCTGGTCGGCAAGTGAACTCAAATCAAAAATGTACATATATTGCAGCTTACCAGTCATTAGATCTGGTGGCTGCATTAGTTTTCTTTTTTAGGCTTTTTCCCCTTTTCTTTCTCCTAGTGATCTGGCCAGTAACACACCTCCTGTATTAGGGTTCCAAGACACCCTTGAACAGCAGCATTCATTGTTAATCTGGGGGGAGGGAAGTGTTAGATGCATTAATAAACCCAGACCAAACGCCAAAATCTGATCATTGTAAGCACCCTTGTTAGTGTTAAATGGTTTGTCTCAACCCGCTAACTGCTACACCAGCAGGTCAGCTTGTTCTGTTGAAAACAACAGACTTACTGGCAAGATCACCCGGTAAAAATAAAAAAAAGCCTAAAAAAGAAAACGAATGGAGCCATCATAACTAAAAATTGGTAAGCTGCAATACCATAAATGTTGGGATTTGGGTTTAATACAAATTTTAGGAGAAACAACGCTCTGTAAGGAAAAACAAGAACTATCTCTAATAGACCCTTATGCACAGCCTAATTAAAGAATGCAGCACCTCTATATTGGTATTCCTCCTCCTTTTTACATCAAAGCTAGGCATATCTGAATCAGGCGCCACATATATGCCTCTCATTAACCACTTTTGAGCCAGCAAATGTAGATAAACAATTGGGCGAATGCTCTCTAGTTCGTGGAGGATGTTATCCGTACATCCTCCCAGGACTGTGCCTTGTGCACATTCCCTGGGGCATGCAGCAGCACAGTTTTTACTGATCACGGTACCGGGCCACTGTGATAGGCCCTGGTACCATGTGATCACTGTGACCAATCGCAAAGATCACACTGTAGTAAGCAAGGTGTCATGAATGACAGCCTTGCTTACTACTGTAACTATGACCAATCACAGTAGTAAACTAGGATATGACATTGACTTCTCGGCCTTAATGCATTTCGCATCACCACACATCTTCAGAAAGCGAAATTGACACGTGGTGATGCAAAATACTTTGAGGCTGAGAGGTCGATGTCATATCCGTTTTCCCCCCGACGTTACTTCTGGGTCTGTGGAACGCGGGTCGGCTATGGTGGATGTGGGCGGCGGTGTCATGTTCAAATGCATAGAGAGCTGTTTGGGTCGGTGCCTCTCCGAAGGCACTTTTAAAAGTGAGTGCATTATTTTTGGTTTTATATACATTTTAATATTAAAAGTACTACACCATATACCACTTCCATCTCTGGGGGCTTTTTAATCTTGTATATCTGTGCCATGAGAGTGGCTGAAAAGTATTAGAAAAGGATCGGATGGTGGCTCCCTGATACTTTGGATCTAAATTAAAAGGGCTTGTTGGCTGCTGGTCAGCCTCATTGTTCTGATGAGTGCAGTGTTTGGCACGTGGTGGACCTCAGTTTTTGGGATGTTAAAGAAACAATAGTCACCCTTTGTTTTTCTTATTTTAGCCACTTCCCGACCAGCTCTCCTGCGCGAACAAATGTACCTGCACATTGGTCCATGCAAGGAGGATAGTGGGCGCGGCCGCCGCGGACTCGATGTCTGCCAGAGAGTCGCGGTGAGGAGAGGCAGAACAGGGAACTGTCTATGTAAACAAGGCAAATCCCAGTTCTGCCAGATGGAGTGGCAGAGATCTACTGCTCCCAGTGATTGGGAACAGTGATCTCTGTCATGTTCCAGTAAGCCCACCCCCCCTACAGTTGGAACACACCCAGGGAACACACTTAACCCCTTAATTGCCCTCTAGTGTTAACCCCTTCCCTGCCAGTGTCATTTTTACATTGATCAGTGCATTTTTATGGCACAGATCAATGTAATAATGTCACTGATCCCCAAAAAGTCTCATTAGGGGTCGTATTTGTCCGCTGCAATGTGATAACTTTTGCGCAAACCAATCAATATACATCTATTGAGATTTTTTTTTACCAAAAATATGTAGAAGAATATATATCGGCCTAAACTAATGAATAAACTTGTTTTTTTATATATATTTTTTGGATATGTATTATAGCAGAAACTAAAAAAAAAATGTTTTTAAAAAAAATTGTTGGTCTTTTTTTGTTTATAGCTCAAAAAATAAAAAACGCAGAGGTGATCAAATACCACCAAAAGAAAGCTCTATTTGTGGGTAAAACAGAGCGTCAATTTTGTTTGGGTACAGCGTCGCATGACCGCGCAATTGTCAGTTAAAACGACACAGTGCCGTATCACAAAAAATGGCATGTTCATTAAGGGGGCAAATCCTTCCGAGGCTGAAGTGGTTAAGGACGTGGAGATGTGGGGACTTTCATCTGTCAAATGGACTTATTCAGTTATTAATTTGTATTAAATTAGCACTTTCTATGAATATCTTGTAACACCTATGTATTCATCATTTTTGTACAAGGATTATTTTTATTTCACATGATCACTTATTTGAGCACATGAGGTTGTGGATGCACATATGCAAGAGTTTGTCATTCTGTTACACCACATCTATCATATTATTTTTACTATTTTTATTGATTCATGTGTATGGGGAGTGTTTGTACTGTTCTGGCATTTTAGGGCCTCAAGAAATGGTAGGAAGTCAAGTACCTACTATAACTCACCTCATAAACCTGTCATTCAAAGAAAGGACTGTCCCAACTGCCTTCAAACATGGCATCGTCAAACCCCTCCTAAAGAAACCCAACCTCGACCCTAAGGACCCTAACCATCGCAGACGGATAACAAGCCTCAACACCATTTCAAAGATTATGGAGAAAGCAGTAGTATAACAGCTACAACACCACCTGGAAACACACAATCTCCTGGATCATCTGCAACCAGGCTTCCGCCCGGGCCATGGAACAGAAACAGCACTCCTCAAAATATGGGACGACGCCCTCGAAGCAGCTGATGATGGAGAATCTTGTCTCCTGGTACTGTTGGACCTCAGTGCAGCGTTCGATACAGTGGACCACAATACTCTACTTATCCGCCTCACAGAGGTAGCAGGAGTCACAGGTTCAGATCTACAATGGTTCGCATCCTTCTTAGGGAATCGCTGTCAGACCGTGAAACTAGGAGAATCCTACTCTGAAACCCGCACTATCTCTTGTGGAGTCCCTCAAGGTTCACCCTTATCACCAGTGCTCTTCAACATCTACATCCGCCCACTCCTCAAAATCACCAGAAAATCGGACCTCTGCTTCCACTCATACGCTGACGACACCCAACTCTACCTTCGCATCACCGGGGAAAAAGACCACCTTCAGCAACTAGAAAAATGTCTCACTCTGATAGACGACTGGATGACTACTAGCTCTCTCAAACTCAACGGATCAAAAACAGAGCTTCTTCTCCTACACGGAAACCAAAATTGCAAAACTAAGACCCCATGGACAACTCCCCCCATCTTTGGACAGACCATCTCACCAAGCACTAAAGCCGAAAGTCTCGGAGTTATTTTTGACTCAGAAATGTTGATGGATGCAATAATAGGATCAGTAGTCAGCGGATCTCACCATCTCCTCCGCCTACTACGTAGACTCATTCCATTCGTGCCAGAAGAGGACAAAGCAGCAGTAGTTGGAACTATCATCAATTCCAGACTCGACTACGCAAACTCCCTCTACATAGGACTACCCCAATATCAGCTTGCGCGCTTACAACTCATTCAAAACACGGCGGCAAGACTGTTAACAGGAAAAAAAACCTGGGATTCCATCTCCCCTTCCCTGAGGAGCCTACATTGGCTAACCGTAAAGAATCGGATAACCTTCAAGACCCTCTGCCTCACCCACAAATGCATATACGGAAACGCTCCTCACTACCTATGCGAGAAAATAAAACGCTACACACCAAATCGCAGTCTTTGATTCTCTAGCCATAACCTCCTCCTCATTCCAAAAACCCGCTACAAAACAAAGGGAGAACGAAGATACGCAGTCCAAGGACCACGGCTATGGAACGCGCTACCTACTCACATTCGCATGGAAGAAAGCCATCAGGCCTTCAGAAAGAAACTCAAGACCTACCTCTTCTGAGAAGCTTGACAACACAGGCCGGATCCAGCGCCATGAGGCGATTCAGTTCGCAAATGCAGCGCTATACAAATCATTCATTCATTCATTCACTGATCAATTATTTTTTTTTTTCGTTTCAATATGTTTATTGAGTTTTTTGAGTAAACAAGAGAAATATAAAAAGCGTGATGTTCGCCCATGCAGGGGCTAGAGACATGTAAAAATTACCAAAGATCAATATCGTTCACAATTATCCTGTAACATAGTGAAAATAGGGGATGATATAAAAAAATGGCCACTGCATAAAGTGCCCTGTCCCCAAATTCGTCACCGAAGGGGAGGCTCTTCTCCAGCAACCCCCCTCCATAGGAGGCAACGGTAAGAGTCAGAATAGTGAGAAACCAGAAAGAAAGCGAGAAGAGCAAAAAGGCCGAGAGAAAGGGGTCACAGATAGGAGAGGGGGAGAGGAAACAGGGGATCTTGGACGCGGCGCCTCACAGAAGGGAGTCAGACAAGGCCCAGACAGGATGCTTGAAGTGTGAGAAACTCATAAGAGATCCATGGTTCCCAAATTTTGAGAAATTTGGCGTGTGAATCATTCACAATCCTGGACATTCGTTCCTGAAGTAACATAGCAGTCATGCGTGTCCTCACTCCTTGGAAGGCTACTCGTTAGGTCTTCCAGGCTTGAGCTATAGTTCGTTTAGCTGCTATAAAGAGATAAGTGGCCAGTTTCTGCTGAGGAGCGAACAAACCAGGTATTGGACAATGTAATAGGGCTACCCTAGCATCCCTTCAGACTGTTGGATGGAAAAGACCTGAGCTGTGTGGGCCGGTACCCAGTACCATCGGAATAGGACCTTATATGCTGCTTCTAAGGTGTTTGTATGAAATGAGCATTTGGCTACCATTTTCCAGGCCTTACTCCAGTCTTCCAGGTCTATGGGAGCCTGAAGGTCCCTTTCCCATTGGGCCATATAAGAGAGGGGTGCTGATGACGGACGTCCATTCAAGGATGCATAGATAGCTGAGATAAGGCCGGGAGACCCAGGGGCATGCTGACATGTAAGTTCAAAAAAAGTTTGAAGTGTGAAATGGGTAAGTGGACGTGCGGCGCAAGGCAGTAATCCAGGGTTTTAACTGAAGGAAACGATAATGCTCTCTAACCGGTGCGTCATGTGTTTCTCGGATGGTCTCCCAGGAAGGTAAGGAGCGGGAGGAAAGAAAGTCTAGAACCCGTGGGTAGCCATGTGAGAGCCACCAAGAGAATGCCTGAGGCTCTTCCAGGCCTGGGGGGGGGGGGGGGGGGGGAGAGGATTGTGAGTGATGGGGAGTAGACGTAAAAAGGAGGACATCAAATTACCAGAGTAGCGAACTGAGTCCCAAATCTGCAGACCATGCAGCAGTACGGGGCTCAAAGAGGGGGGGCGTAATTTATGAGGGAGCCAGAGCAGAGCTTGGAGCGAGTACGGGTTGCAGTTGGGCAATTCAAATAACACCCACAGAGGAACATCTGTGGTCGTGTGGAGCATGGTCAATGGGGAAATCTGCGCAGCTGTATAGTACTTGGAGACATTGGGGACCCCCAGGCCTCCTTGTAGTCTATGGGTATAAAGAGTATATCTAGGGACTCTAGGACGTTTATGCGCCCAGATAAATTGGAGGATCCTGTTCTGCAAAAGTCGAAGAAAGAAAGAGGGCACTCTAACTGGCAGAGTGCGAAAATAATAAAGAACTTTGGGCAGGATCGTCATTTTAGCTGCCGAGTTCCTTCCTATCCATGAAAGGGTGGGAAATTGCCATGATTGCATAAGGGTGGTCAGGGTACGCAGCAAGGGGTAGTAGTTGGTGGAGAACAAAGAAGAGTAGGAGGGTGTTAGTTTGATGCCTAAATATTCAATTGAGTGAGATGCCCAACGATACGGGAAATGTTCTTGAAGACGCTGCACCATATCGGTAGGGAGGTTGACGTTCAGCGCTGTGGTCTTGGAAGAGTTAATTTGAAGGCCAGAGATGGCTGAAAATTGGTCTAGCACAAGTTGCAGGTTGGGGAGTGAGATGAGTGGGTTTGACAGAATCAGAAGCGCATCGTCTGCAAAAAAATTGGCCTTATACTGGTCTTCAGCATAAGGGACTCCCGAAATGTCAACGTTAGCCCTGATCGCCGCCGCCAACGGCTCCAGCGCCAAGATAAAAAGCGCTGGAGACAGGGGGCAGCCCTGTCTAGTACCCCGAAATATAGGAAATGAGTCGGATAAGAAGCCTGCATATTTTACGGATGTTGACGGCGAGGAATAGAGGGCATGAATCCACGATAGGAAGTGTGTCCCAAATCCCCACCGGGTCAAAACATATTGGAGGTAGTCCCAAGAAAGCGAATCAAACGCTTTGTAAATATCCAGCAAGAGCAAAAAGCCTGGGATTTTACACTGGCGGAGGATATGGAGAAGGTGGATTACTTTGCGGACGTTATCCCCTGCTTGATGTCCAGGCACAAAACCCACCTGGTCCCTGTGAATGAGGACCTGAAGGTATTTGTTGACCCGTGTCAAAACCCAAAACCTTCAGGTCAAAATTCAACAGAGAAATAGGACGAAAAGATTGCGGATCAGTGGCCTCCTCAGTTGACTTGGGGATCATAGAAATGTGAGCCTTAAGTGAGTCTGGTGAGGGTTGTGCGCCATCACGAGTACTGATCAATTTTTGACTACCGTATTTATTGGCGTATAACACGCACCTTCATTTTAAGAGGGAAGTTTCAAGAAAAAAACTTACATTTTAAACAAAGAACTTTGAAGCAAAATAAGGGTCACAGCCCATCAATGCAGCCTCACCAGTGCCCATGTGCAGCCTCTATATTGCCCATCAATGCACCCTGCTCGGTGCCCATCTTCAGCCTCTAAATTTCACATCAATCCACCCTGCTCAGTGCCCATCTACAGCCACTAATTTCCCCATCAATGCACCCTGCTTAGTGCCCATCTGTAGCCTCTAAATTGCACATCAATGTACCCATCTGCAGCCACTAAATTGCCCAACAATGCAGCCTGCTCAGTGCCCATCTGCAGCCTCTAAATTGCACATCAATGCACCCTACTCAGTGCCCATCTGCAGCCACTAAATTGCTGAACAATGCTGCCTGCTCAGTGCCCATATGCAGCCTTTAAATTGCACATCACTGTACCCTGCTCAGTACCCATATGCAGCCTTTAAATTGCACATCAATGCACTCTACTCAGTGCCCATCTGCAGCCACTAAATTGCCCAACAATGCAGCCTGTTTAGTGCCCATCTGCAGCCTCACCTTTCCCATCATTGCAGCGTCGCCAGTGTTGGATTACACAGAGCCATGATCTCCTGTATACTCGGCACTCAGTCACTCACAGCCCTGGCCCTGCTCATATGATACACAGAATAGTGGCCCAATGAGGGGCCAGGAGGCGTGGCTGTGCGTATCCCGGCGTAAATATATCCCAGCGCTCAGTCATACACAGCCTCCTGGCCCTGTTCATATGATAGACAGAACAGTGGCCCAATGCAGGGCCAGGAGGCGTGGCTGTGTGTGACAGAGCGCCGGGATACACAGGAGATTGCGGCTCTGTGTAATCCAGCGGCGCTCGCTACTCCTCTTCCCTCAGAGACATCAGGGATCGGCGTATAACACGTACACACGATTTCCCCCCGATTTTCAGGGGGAAAAAGTGTGTGTTATAAGCCTATAAATACGGTATGTATACCATAGTTTGTAGACTCCACTGATTTTGGTTAGTATAACTTTAAGTAGTAATACTGTAAAGAGTGTACAGTATGTGTAATAGACCATTAAAGTAGAACTATAGGCAAAACTTTTTTTTTTTTCATTTTAAATAGAACAAGGGAGGGTTATAAACCCTGTCAGATTTTTTTTTTTTGCAATCTGTGTCCTATTGCGGAAATTTCCCTTCACTTCTTGTCCCATAGCCAAACAGAAAGTGAGAGGAAATTCTTGCAAATTAAGGGAGTTCCTTGGGGACCCACAGGTCACCAGAACTAATGGCCCCATTGGAAAATTTCCCCTCTATTACTTTTCCGGGGGCAACCCAAAATTTGGCATTTTCTTTTACGTTCACTTTCAATGATAATAGTAAACAGGACAGAAAGTGTGAATCTCCCTAACGGGGGAAATAGACGGCAATAATTAACCTGACTGATGTTCTACTGCTTTTATGTAAACAAATCTGCACATATTTACAGCATAGTCATGCTTTGTCTGAATCTAAAGTGCTTCTTAACCACTTCAATACTGGGCACTTTTCCCCCCTTCCAGCCCAGGCCAATTTTCAGCTTTCAGCGCTGTCCCACTTTGAATGACAATTCGCAGCCATGCAACACTGTACCCAAACTAAATTTTTATCATTTTGTTCACACATCTAGAGCTTTCTTTTGGTGGTATGTATTCACCACTGGATTTTTTTTTTATTTTTTGCTAAATAAGTAAGAAAAGACCTGAACTTTTAAAAACAGTTTTTTCTTTGTTTCTGTTATACACATTTTCAAATAAATAATTGTTCTTCATAAGTTTAGACCTAAATGTATTGTGCTACATTTCTTTGGTGAAAATAACCCAAATAGTGTGCATTATTTTAGGGCTGAAACAACGAATCGATTATGAAATTAATCGATTACTATTTTCATAATCGATTAATTGGCCAGTAACATAACGGGGTTAAAAAAAATTAAAATGAGCCCTTTATAGTACAAGAGCAAATAATCGCTACTGTAAATATTGCTTTCACAGTTCTACAGTAAAAAAATTAACCCTTTACAGTAGTGATTATCTGTATTTCTTTTTTGTACTATAAAGGGCTAATTTTAGTTTTTTTAACCCCATTATGTTACTAAACGTCTTAGACCTGGTTCACACCTATGTGTGTTTTTTTTTTTTGGTGCTTTTTGCAGAAACACACTACAGTTCATTTACATGGTTTCCTATGGGACATGTTGACATCTATGCTTTTTTCAGCCGCGTATTTGGAAAGGGTCAGGGACTTTCCACATACGCAGCGGCTGGTGCTTTTTTGGTTCAATATACTTCAATGGAGAAGCTGCAGAAAAGCATGTAATGCAATTTTGCAGCAATTTATGTTTTTTAATCTGCCCAACAACAAATTGGCCAAAAAAAAATGCAAAAACGCAAATCGCTGCAAAATCAAGTGTGGAAAAAATCAAAACGCACAGCAAAAAGCACTGCGGAAACAGATAAAAAGCAAACTGCATAGGTGTGTACCGAGCCTTATGCTGGCCACACGGATCAATTTTCAGACGAGAATATTCAAATGAAAAATCTTTGTACATTCGCTGAATGAAAGAATGTTGTTTGAAATTTTCACTTGTTTTTAACATTCTGTTTTTAAAAACGAATGTAACTTCTGAACGAAAACCACATACACTGTCTGAAAATTCCTTTGACTGAGAAGTGTTTTATTATTTCCAAATTTTCCCGTCACTGTGGTTGAAAATGAATGTCGATTTGGTCCCACTAACGATTAGAAAATCGAACGAACATTTTAAAATGACAATTTTTTTGAAGGAAGACATTGTTGTTTTTTTTTTTAATAAAAAAAAATTGATCTCTGAGTCTGATATTTACCAGATTCACCCTTTAATAGTATATACAGTATATCTCTTCTAATAGTATATACAGTATCTCTTCTAATAGTGTATACAGTATATATCCTTTAATAGTATATACAGTATATCTCTTTTAATAGTGTATACAGTATATATCCTCTAATAGTATATACAGTATATCTCTTCTAATATTATATACAATATATCTCCTCTAATAGTATATACAGTATATCTCTTCTAATAGTATATACAGTATCTCTTCTAATAGTACATACAGTATATCTCTCCTAATAGTGTATACAGTATATATCCTCTAATAGCATATACAGTATATCTCTTTTAATAGTATATACAGTATCTCCTCTAATAATATATACAGTATATCTCCTCTAATAGTATATACAGTATATCTCTTCTATAGTATATACAGCATATCTCCTCTTATAGTATATACAGTATATCTCTTCTAATAGTATATACAGTATATCTCTCCTCTAATAATATATACAGTATATCTCTCCTCTAATAGTATATACAGTATATCTCTCCTCTAATAGTATATACAGCATATATCTTCTAATAGTATATACAGTATATCTCTAAAAATAATATATTTTTTACTTTTTGCTATAATAAATATCCCCAAGAAAATTAAAAAAAAACAAATTTCTTCATCAGTTTAGGCCAATATGTATTCTTTTACATTTTTTTTGGAAAAAAATCGTAGTAAGCGTATATTGATTGGTTTGCCCAAAAGTTATAGCGTCTACAAAATAGGGGATAGATTTATAGCATTTTTATTATTTATTTTTGTTTTACTAGTAATGGCGGTGATCTGCGATTTTTAGTGGGACTGCGACATTGCGGCGGACAGATCGGACACTTTTGACACTTTTTTGGGGCCATCAACATTTATACAGCGATCAGTGCTATAAATAGCCACTGATTACTGTGTAAATGTCACTGGCAGGGAAGGGGTTAACACTAGGGGGCAATCAAGGGGTTAAATGTGTTCCCTGGGAGGTGTTTATAACTGTGGGGGGATGGGACTGACTGGAAGAGGAGAGAGATCACATTTCCTAATTGCTAGGAACAGACGATCTCTCTCTCCTCCCCTGTCAGAACTGGGATCTGTCTGTGGCTCTGAAAGGAGGCGATGTACACCTACGGCGGTTTGCGGGAATGAGCCGACCTACCGCAGTATAATGACGGTAGCTGGTCGGCAAATGGTTAACATACTGTCACCAAAGCAGTACAGCGTCATCATATAACTGATGTGGCGGTGATTAGCGACACTGACTGGTGAGAGTACAAAAATATATATATGTATACAGTGGGGACGGAGAGTATTCAGACCCCCTTAAATTTTTCACTCTTTGTTATATTGCAGCCATTTGCTAAAATCATTTAAGTTCATTTTTTTTCCGTCATTAATGTTCACACAGCACCCCATATTGACAGAAAAACACTGAATTGTTGACATTTTTGCAGATTTATTAAAAAAGAAAAACTGAAATATCACATGGTCCTAAGTATTCAGACCCTTTGCTCAGTATTTAGTAGAAGCACCCTTTTGATCTAATACAGCCATGAGTCTTTTTGGGAAAGATGCAACAAGTTTTTCACACCTGGATTTGGGGATCTTCTGCCATTCCTGCTTGCAGATCCTCTCCGGTTCTGTCAGGTTGGATGGTAAACGTTGGTGGACAGCCATTTTTAGGTCTCTCCAGAGATGCTCAATTGGGTTTAAGTCAGGGCTCTGGCTGGCCCATTCAAGAACAGTCACAAGGTTGTTGTGAAGCCACTCCTTCGTTATTTTAGCTGTGTGCTTGGGGTCATTATCTTGTTGGAAGGGAAACCTTCGGCCCAGTCTGAGGTCTGGAGAAGGTTTTCGTCCAGGATATCCCTGTACTTGGCCACATTCATCTTTCCCTCGATTGCAACCAGTCGTCCTGTCCCTGCAGCTGAAAAACACCCCCACAGCATGATGCTGCCACCACCATGCTTCACTGTTGGGACTGTATTGGACAGGTGAAGAGCAGTGCCTGGTTTTCTCCACACATACCGCTTAGAATTAAGGCCAAAAAGTTCTATCTTGGTCTCATCAGACCAAAGAATCTTATTTCTCACCATCTTGGAGTCCTTCAGGTGTTTTTTTTAGCAAACTCCATGCAGGCTTTCATGTGACTTTGCACTGAGGAGAGGCTTCCGTCGGTCCACTCTGCCATAAAGCCCCGACTGGTGGAGGGCTGCAGTGATGGTTGACTTTCTACAACTTTCTCCCATCTCCCGACTGCATCTCTGGAGCTCAGCCACAGTGATCTTTGGGTTCTTCTTTACCTCTCTCACCAAGGCTCTTCTTCCCCGAAAGCTCAGTTTGGCCGGACTGCCAGCTCTAGGAAGGGTTCTGGTAATCCCAAACGTCTTCCATTTAAGGATTATGGAGGCCACTGTGCTCTTAGGAACCTTAAGTGCAGCAGAAATTTTTTTGTAACTTTGGCCAGATCTGTGCCTTGCCACAATTCTGTCTCTGAGCTCTTCAGGCAGTTCCTTTGACCTCATGATTCTCATTTGCTCTGACATGCACTGTGAGCTGTAAGGTCTTATATAGACAGGTGTGTGGCTTTCCTAATCAAGTCCAATCAGTATAATCAAACACAGCTGGACTCAAATGAAGGTGTAGAACCATCTCAAGGATGAACAGAAGAAATGGACAGCACCTGAGTTAAATATATGAGTGTCACATCAAAGGGTCTGAATACTTAGGACCATGTGATACTTCAGTTTTTCTTTTTTAACCACTTGCCGACCGCCGCACGCCGATGTACGTCCTAACTTTGAGGACGGATATCGTTGTTATGGCAGCAACTAGCTATCACCCTTTTCGGCCGGCGGTCGGCTACAAGATAAAAGTGGTCCCTGCGGCAGATTCGCCGCAAGATCACTTTTAATTCAATCTTATTTTATTGATAGGCAAAGTATCATTGCAAAGAAGTACAGTATACATATAAGTCGTTCAATAACACATATCAAAGATATACATTCGTATATTCGTAAACATTCGTGTAACACTGTTGTCGTACCATCTCATGGTTTAGATAATTCGTGAACTTTGGTTGATTGATATGGTATATAAGCCTGTATACCTACGGCGTCTAACCTGGCTTAGTAATATTAGGCGAGCACCACTATCTACTCAACGAGTGGTGCCCACGCATTATATGTAGGCTAGGGCTTTTACTTCTGCGCTGAGCACGTTTTCTCTGAGGGGAAAGCTCTGTGTGTGACACCGTTCCGGTCTCATGAGACTAGAGATTATGTTGTAGGTGAGCGTGTAACGCAAACATTTAAAGGGAAAGGTGAAGGGAAAAAAGGGAGATAGTTGGGATAGAAGGGTCAAGGCAGTAAGGGAAGTAGAAAATAAGAGAAATTTTCCACCGTGGCTATACAGATGTGTCGGTGGATTCCTCTGCGGCCCATGAAATAAATTCTGAGGAGTAGCGAAACATAGACCATGAGGTCCAGGTCTTGGAGAATTGCTCCTCCTTACCCGCTTCCTGCGACAACATTCGTTCCAATCCGTTAATTTGGTCCACTTCAATTGCCCAATCCCCCAGGGAAGGCATGCTCGTCGACTTCCAATGTCTGGGCAGAACTGTTCTGGCAGCCGCCAGAAAGTGAGGCAAAACGTCTTTTTTGACCGATTTAATCGGTCCAGGGAGCAAAGATAGCAGAACTACCTCAGGAGAGGGTGTGATTGAGGTCGCCATGAGTCTGCAGTACAAGTCAAGGATCTTCTGCCAGAACCTCCGCACAGGGGGGCATTCCCACCAGATGTGGAGTAAGGTTCCCTTGGATGACAAGCAACGCCAGCAGGTATCCGGGAGTGCCGGGTTTATCCAGTGCAAAGTCGAGGGGCATCTGTACCAACGAGTCAACAACTTAAATCCTTTTTCTTGGGCTTTGGAGGCTAAAGATATTTTGTGAGTCAGAATGAAACACTTTTGCCAGTCTATAGGTGAAATGGGGTGACCCAGATCTTCCTTCCAGGCCTGTGTGTATGGGGGGAGGTCAGGATTATAAGCCATATGTATGAGCGAATATAGTTGAGAGACCACATGTGTGGGGGGGGCGGTCTGGAGCAGCATGTTCTTCAAGTCTGTTAAGTCAGCAAGTATATCAGGCAGGGATGGGAAGGTGCGAATGAAGGATATCACCTGTTGCCTCTGCAGCCAATGCGTCGAGGTATGGGAAGATGGGCCGGAGGGGATGTCATGAGTCAGGGAAGAGTCTGATCGCAAGACTTGGGCAAGTCGTCTGTGATCTTCCTTACACCAAGGTCCAAAACTTGCTCCCTGTAGGGCCGGAGGAAAAGCCGGGGTCCCAAATAGTGGAGTCATGGGTCCCTTCAGAGGAGATAGGGTCTTGGAGGAATTCATTCGGGTCCAAATTTGTATGGTTTGTTGTGTAAGGTCGCTCAGGGGTATCCCTCCTTTCAGGAATTCGGTAGGCGTCCACGGTAAGGCGCGGAGATCTATCGAATTGATATGGCTCTCTATTTGTACCCATAATTTGGTGGAGGAATGATGGAACCAGTTAATTATACGCGTGAGTACTGCTGACTTATAGTATATAGAGGCATCTGGAGCTCCAGCTTCTCCACGAATCTTGGGGAGCGAGAGAGTCTCATAGCGTATCCGAGGACGAGCCCCTCCCCATATAAAGGAGGAGAATAGTTGGCGGAGCTTCTTAAAGAACCAGGAGGGTATGGATATGGGAATTGTATGAAACAAATAGAGAAACCGAGGGAGAACGTCCATTTTTAGGGCATTCACCCGGCCCAACCACGAAAGGCGCTTCTTCGTGTAGTTTGAGAGATCCGTCTTGGTTCTAAGCAGAAGGGGAGCATAGTTCAGAGAGAATAATTGGGATCCTTCTGTGGGTATTTGGATTCCGAGATAACGGATGGAAGTGGAACCTGTTTTAAAAGGATACTTAGTGGAGACTTGGCGGAGGGTCTCCTGGGACAGTGAGATGTTCAGGATTTCTGACTTAGTATGGTTCACTTTGAAATTGCTCAGCTTCCCAAACCTCGTGAATTCCTGCATTATATGTGGTAAGAATATATGGGGTTGGGTTATAAAGGTCATCCGCAAAGAGAGCCAGTTTGGAATGAATGGGTCCTATTGATACACCTGAAATGTTAGGGTTATTGCGCAAGGCAATTGCCAGGTGTTCCATGACCAGTACATAGAGGAGGGTAGATAGAGGGCAGCCCTGCCGTGTCCCATTGTGGATGGAAAATGTAGGTGACAATGAACCATTCACCCGAATTCTAGCAGAGGGAGAGGAGTAAAGGGACATAATTCGGGATATCATTTTGGGGCCCAGACCTATTTGCTTCAGGGACAGCTGAAGGAATTGCCAGTCGACCCGGTCAAATGCTTTTTCGGCGTCGACCGTCAAAAGGCATAAAGGGACATCATGGGTGCGGGCATAGTCGGTAAGAAGCAGGGTTTTTAGGGTGTTGTCCCTTGCCTCGCGCCCACTAACAAAACCCACCTGGTCCAGGTGTATGAGGCGGGGGAGGAGCGGCTGCAATCTAGTGGCTAAAATTTTGGCGTATAATTTCAAGTCCACTCCAATTAACGATATGGGCCTATAATTAGCACACAAAGTAGGGTCCTTATCTGGTTTTGGGATAATGGTAATGTGGGCTTCGAGTGTTTGTGGAGGAAACGCTGAGCCTTCCGATAGGGTGTTGAACACCCTAACCAAGAAGGGGGTCAGTTGGAGAGCAAATGTTTGTAAAATTTAGGGGTGAATCCGTCGGGACCCGGGCTTTTACCGGACGGGGTGGCCGTTATCGCTCCCATTACCTCATCCGCTGTAATTACTTGCTCCAGCTCTTCTACGGTATCGCCATCCAAAGTAGGGAGCTCAGTTTCCTCAATATAAGACTGTCTATCAGGTTCAGGGGCAAGGGTTGGGCCAGCAGAGATGCCGGGCGGTAGATTGTAAAGTGTTTGGTAGAAATCTCGGAATGTTTGTGATATCTTAGAGGGCTCACTAAGCATTTCTCCAGAAGGGGCCCGAATATGGGGTATGAATGTTGAAGACATGTTTGGGTGGAGAGTGCGAGCTAACGGTCTACTGCATTTATATCTAAATCGGTACTGATGTAAGGCAAGTCTGTCCGCATAGGTACGAGCTGAGGCCTCATACAGGTCCTTAAGTTGGGATCGAGCCGTTGAGACCTCTATAAGGGTCTCCACAGTTGGGGCTCGTTTATGTTGTGTCTCAAGGTCTCGGAGCTTTTGAATTGCTGATGTTATTGCAGCTGATTGAGCCTTTTTCACACGGATAAAGATACCTCGCAGGACTGCTTTAAGCGCCTCCCATTGTAAGGGTAGTGAGGTAGTGTCCGAGGCATGGTCTATGAAAAAATTAGAAATTGTTTCTGAAACCTTGTGGGAACAATCAGGTTCCGTAAGAAGGGAATCGTTCAGCCTCCACGTCCATTCTTTCACCGGCGTGGAAGGGATCGATAGTGTCAGATAGATAGGTGAGTGGTCGGACCAGACCATTGAGTCTATCTCGCATTCAGGTGACCAATCCAAGCAGCTATGGTCAAGAAGGAAGTAGTCGATACGACTATAAGAGTGGTGGACTTGGGAGAAGTGGGTATAGTTGCGATTTGTTGGAAACAGAACCCGCCAAATGTCGATTAAACGGAGGTCGTAGATAGCCTGTTTAAATGCCCTTAGCTTAGTAAAGGAGATGGACGAGCGAGAGGTTGATGAGTCTAAGAGTGGATCTAAGGGGGCGTTAAAATCCCCGCCTATGATTAGTTTACCTTCTGCAAATTCTGACAAAATCCTCATGTACCGCAGAGCCGACGATATTTGATTAGTGTTTGGTAGGTAAAGGTTGGCAATAGTGAATTTTGTGCCCCATAAGGAGAACTTTACAAACACATACCTTCCCTGGGGGTCCGAGAGCTGGTCTATCAGGTCAATCGGAAGCGCTTTGTGGAAGGCAATAGATACTCCTTTGGTTTTCTGGGAGGGATTTGTACTGTGGAACCATCTATTAAAGTACCTATTGGAGCAGGAAGGGGTGGAGTTTGTGTGGAAATGAGTTTCCTGTAACAGTAACACATTGACCTGTTGTTTATGCATTTGGTAAAGGATTTGCCCTCTCTTGGATGCAATATTGAGGCCATTTACATTGTATGAACAAGTTTTCAGGCGAGGACGAGATAGCACTGTATGAGCCATAGTGGAACGAGAAAAAGAGAGTCAGCTTATAGAGAATAGAGAGGGGAGGAAGAGTGGGGGGAGGAAAGCTTGTAAGGTAGCAAAGATATATCAGGACAAAAACTAGGTAGGGAGGACACCTGAATAAGGAGCCTAACAAATCTAAGGGGTCCACTGATACGGGACTCCACGTGAGAAATCACGTAAGAAGGCACAATTCGTGCCCGGCCTATTGGGGGTGGAGGGTCGAGGTGGAGAATCTGAGCCGTGAGCCCAGTAGCAGCACAGGCATATATAGCTTAATTGAGGCACATCAGTGTAACAAAACATTTAAACATCAGAACACACATCAGATCATCTGTGAAGGAGGGTGGCGGTCTGCGTGGGCAAATATCCACACAAGCCCACCCCCCCTCCTCCACAGAGGAGATATCAACCCGTGAGATAATATCATGGGGGGGAAACAAACGTTTTAAACACATCTCATACACAGGCCCAACATGGGGCCCCGGAGATAAATCTGTGTAGTAACACTGAAAACAGTAACAATGTGTAATAACATTTTAAAGTGAGACTAGTCGGTGTAAGAGAACCCGTATACTGATAGCTAGAGGAGCCCATGTGGATAGTGGCAAGAGACCATGGACCTAGTCAGTCCATCTATCGGCCCCTCCACCCGTATCCAGGTGGGACATTTCCGCTAATCACAGAGAATAAAGCAGTGCTGTAAAATGTACTAGAAGCTCAATAATTGCATATCCAAAACATACATTAGGAATTTGCGGTCCCATAGCCTCTCCCGAACCCCAGCTAGGTACATCACACCAGCAAAGGGCAGGGAGAAGGCCCGCTAATTTGGTGCACCATCTGTCTTGAGGCATTAGAGTATTATCATGTTATCTTGTCTCCCACCGTATCGTATCCAACTGTAGTCAGGTGGAACCGATGAGGAAAAAAAAAAAATATAAAAATATAAACCCCCCCAAGAAAATCCTATGGGGGGGGGGGGGGTTCCAAACATCGACCTGTCCAGGAGACAAGAGATACGCATTATACTGGGCTGGTGCTAGTCACATGGGGAGCGTTGGATTGGCTTCTTGTAACACTTTAAGGGTACCTTAATCTTCCGGAGAGGTAGGATGACGTGGACCAGGGTCAATAGAGTGTGATCCGTACCTCGGGTGTCTGCGTCGTTGTGGAAGAGGTTCTCGTGTTTGTACCCTGGCACGGTCGTCTGGCGGGTCCAGCCAGTTCGGTACATCAATTGGATCTTGCTCCAGAAAGCTGAAAAAGGCTGGGAGTTGATCCGGGTCTGAGAGGACAAATTTATGCTCAGCCCTGGTCACCTTAATACTGAAGGGGTGTCCCCATGTGTAGGTTGCTCCGGCTTGGCGTATCAGATCTAGGAGTGGGCGGACTATGCGGCGCATGTGGAGAGTGTTACGAGAGAGGTCTGGATATAGGTGGATAGCAGATCCATCAAAGTCCACGGGACCCAACCGCCATGCCTTGCGCATAATTTCTTCCTTAAGGGTGAAATAGTGAACCCTGCAGAGGACATCGCGTGGGCGGTCACTATGTTCCCTCCTCGGCCCCCCCACTCTGTGCACCCGGTCTATTTCAATAGGGGATGAGGCCTCTCTTCCCAGGACTTGGTTGAGGATGGCAGTGACAGAAGGTTTCAAGTCTGTACCCGCAGTGGCCTCCGGTATGCCTTGCAGCCGTATATTATTCCTGCGGCTCCTATTTTCTCCGTCTTCTATGCGTAGTTGATGTTGTCGTATACGGTGCAAGTGTTCCTTGGAGGCCCGCTCGAGGGATGTGATGCGGGCTGCATGGTCAGATTGAATGTCAGTTAGGGCGGACACAGCAGTCTAATTAGTGGAGACCTGCTGTTGGAGGGCCTGGATATCCTTGTGTAATGAGGTCTCCATTTTGACCGCCCAGGACTCAAACTCCGCTCGGAAGGCCGCCAGAAGGGTCGAGGCTTCAGATCTGGGTAATTCTCCTGATATTCGAGGGGCCACATCCCCAGGGCCCGTGGCCAGAAGCGGGGCAATAGCGGACCCAGATCTGGATACTACAGCTGGTAAGTCCGAGTGCTGGACCGGGGGGTCATCTGGATCCTCGCTGCTGTCTGTTGCCGTCTGAGGGGGGGGGAGGAGGCTTGCCCTTCCCTGAGTTTCGATTGGGCGCCATCTTGTCTTTGGGAGTGCGGGGATCGGGTTGAGATGTGCGGAGCATGTATCTCTGGATTGTGCCCTGTTGTAGATCCGTGGACTCAATAGATCTAGAGCTGTGCGTGGACATGTTTTCAAGGATGTGCGATGACTGGAGTATAGCCTGCCTGCTACAGGCATCCACGGGGCTCAGCAACTCATTTCTTTAGCCATACATGGTTAGTCACGCTTCTCTGCAGAATTGTACAGACGGGGACCACAGCTGGCCCTGCTGGGCTACTCTGGTGGCTGTGTAGGTAGTGAACCAGGCTCCTAGGGGTGGAGGAGATTAGGAGCATATGTGTATGCAGCAGCTTGGGTGGAGCAAGATGGCCGCCTTTCTGGGTTTTCGGGGCCGTGTCTGCAGCCCACACACTGAAGGGGGTATATGCTTGTGGGTATCTCCGTCAAGGGCCACTGTCTGCCAGTCCTGGATGCCCTGGGGGGTGGGTACGGTTTGGATTAGGCCCAGAGAAGGAGACGGGGGGCTGTCAGGGTGTATCAAGATGGCCGCCACACTAGAGCCCTGGGGCTAGGGCTTTGACTGCAACTGGTGCCAGATGGGGGTAGATGCTCCTTCAATACTTCCTTGAGGGGCTTGATTTTTCAGGCCAAGGTGCTCCTGGGGGTGGATGGGGGTGGATTGGGCCCAGGAGAGAGACGGAGAGGCCGCCGGGTGTATCAAGATGGCTGCCGTCACTTACCAGGTCCCTCTGGCTGATCTAGTAGGGCGGCACAGGGAGGATTGCTGGTCCCGGGTGGCAGGCTGTATATCCCCAGTGGTCGTGGAGGAGGAGAGCCGGTCTCAGGGCAGGTGGATCAGCCCGAGGCCGCGCCGGCACGGCGTCCGGGTGGAGCAAGATGGCCGCCGCTCCCCGTTGTAGGCCGAAGCCGCGGCCTGTCCTCTCAGGCGGCTGGAGCTCCGTGATCGGTGCGCCCGCAATCCCAGGCAGCTCCCCACTGGTCTGGTGTTAGCCCTGGGCCCCCGGTGGAGTCAGTGCGGGTCCGATGGACGTGTATCGCTCCTGGTGTGCTCTATGGCTGCAGGAGCTCACTTCAGACACGTTCACTCAGATCTCCGTTCGGCCACGCCCCCCCGCAAGATCACTTTTATCGGTGGCGGAAAAGGGGGCCCCCCTCCCGCCGCGATCCGGTACCCTCCGCCGCTTACCGGAGCCGTAGTAGCGGCGGAGGTGATCACTTCCTCTCAGTGGCTGTGCATGGAGACGAGTGAGGGGAAGATGGCCCCCACCCGTCTCCATGACATTGTAGGGTGGAAGCGACCTCATAACGTTACTTCCGCCCATGCCTCTTAAAGGCACATTTTTTCAATGTCATTTTTTCAAATGACATTTTTTATTTATTTATTTTTTTTATTCCAAATATGAGATCTTTTGAGAGTTTTTGACCCCAGATCTCATATTTAAGAGGACCTGTCATGCTTTTTTCTATTACAAGCGATGTTTACATTCCTTGTAATAGGAATAAAAGTGGTCCATTTTTTTTTAAAAAAACTGAAAAATGAAATAAAATAAAAGTAAAAAAAAAGAAAAATTTTTTTTTTTTAAAGCGCCCTGTCCTGACGAGCTCGCGCGCAGAAGCGAACGCATACGTGAGTAGCGCCCGCATATGAAAACGGTAGTCAAACCACACATGTGAGGTATCGCCACGACCGGTAGAGAGAGAGAAATAATTCTAGCCATAGACCTCCTCTGTAACGCAAAACATGTAACCTGTAGAATTTTTTAAACGTCGCCTATGGAGATTTTTAAGGGTAAAAGTTTGAGGCGATTCCACGAGCGGGCTCAATTTTGAAGCGTGACTGGGTATCAGCACAAGGGACACATTTTACTGACTGTATGTTCTGTTCCTTATGCTTATTTTTCTGTTTGTGAATTTGGCTGCACTTAGGCTATAAAGTGGATGTAAACCGTCACATATACCCAGTGAACATCTTCAGATGATAGACAGAGATGAAACAAATCTCCCTACATAAGTTTTACATGTATATCTGCTGTCTTCAGCTTGCTATATTCTTTAGAATTCTAACATCCTGGTAGAATTTTTACTTTTTCATTCAGCAGTAGGAGTGTAGTCTTGGCTTACACAGCTGATTGGAGGATAGGCACACCCCCCCTCCACATAGGCAGAAGAACAAAGATACTTTCAGAGCTGTACTCTGACAAGACAAGCTCTCTGCTTATCTATTTATAGCACCCACCCCGATACAAATTTCAGGCTGCTTTTATCTCCTGTCTCAGAGCACTTGTCAGGAGTTATCATGCTGATAAAAGAAGAACGAAGCAGCAGCAGAAAGACACAGGACATAGGGCTGTAGCAGAGCGCCCCAAAGAGAGCCAGGAAAAGTCCTGTTCGGGGTTTATACGTCTCCCAGGCTCCTCTCATATACGTTCAGGAATTTCTGATCCATGATCAAGTTTGGGTCTTGGTCCTCTTCACCAGGCTGATTTAAGCTCACCTGAGCAGACAGCCTTTGCTCTTGGCCTGGGAACCTCAGACAACTTCTGTCTAGTAGAGCAAAAGGTTGGTAAAAGCTATTAACCACTTGCCGACCGCCGCACAATGATGTACGTCAGCAGAATGGCACGGGCAGGCAAAAGGACTTACAGGTACGTCCTTGCCGTCCCGCGGGCGGGGGGTCCGATCGGACCCCCCCTCGGTGCCTGCGGCGGTCTGATTCTCGTCAGGAGCGATGAGAGGTGAGGGGGAGGCCACTCATTCGTGGCTCCCCCCTCGCGATCGCTCCTGGTGATTAAAAGGCTTCCTCGGCTTCTGCATAGTAAACAGAAGCGGAGGAAGTGATGTCATCTCTCCTCGGCTCGGTATTTTTCGTTCCGGCGCAGAGGAGAGAAGACATCGCTATGTGTGCACAACACAACACACACAGTAGAACATGCCAGGTATACTGTACACTAGGGCTGCTGAAATTAATCGCAGCATCGATGCATCGCGATTCGGGTGTCCCCGATGCGGCATCGATGCATGCGACCCGAATAATCGATTTCTGGCCCCGCCCCCTCCCGGGAGAGCGCTCCGTCCGTAAAGCTGTTATTAGTGTGTATATTGCGGTCATGTGACACTCGGCCGCGCCTCCCTCCTCTCAGTCTCTCCTGATGTCAGCTCCGCCCACTGACTGGAGCTATCAGGTCAGAAGAGAGGCGGGCGGGGCTGACATCAGGAGAGACGTGAGAGGAGGGAGGCGCGGCCGAGTGTCACATGACCGCAATATACACACTAATAACAGCTTTACGCACAGAGCGCTCTCCCGGGAGAATTCACTGCCCACCTCAGATGTGACAACTGGCGGAACACCGGCCGCACAAATGGAGATCGGGGGGAGATGGTGAGCAGGCAGATCGCCCTGCTCATTACAGGCTGCCACCGGCAGAGCAGCATGTGAGTACAGAGGGAGAGGGGGAGGGGGAGGGGGCGCTGTGACACAAGTCCATATCATAAATTGTCTTCTATGTGCCTTCATCACACCACAACTCTGCATTATTGTCCGCAGTCTGTGCCCATTTCCTGTGCCATGTCCGCCGCAGTCTGTGCCCATCTCCTGTGCCATGTCCGCCGCAGTCTGTGCCCATCTCCTGTGCCATGTCCGCCGCAGTCTGTGCCCATCTCCTGTGCCATGTCCGCCGCAGTCTGTGCCCATCTCCTGTGCCATGTCCGCCGCAGTCTGTGCCCATCTCCTGTGCCATGTCCGCCGCAGTCTGTGCCCATCTCCTGTGCCATGTCCGCCGCAGTCTGTGCCCATCTCCTGTGCCATGTCCGCCGCAGTCTGTGCCCATCTCCTGTGCCATGTCCGTCGCAGTCTGTGCCCATCTCCTGTGCCATGTCCGCCGCAGTCTGTGCCCATCTCCTGTGCCATGTCCGCCGCAGTCTGTGCCCATCTCCTGTGCCATGTCCGCCGCAGTCTGTGCTCATCTCCTGTAGCATGTCTGCTGTCTCTGACCATCTCCTGTAGCATGTCCGCAGTCTCTTACCATCTCCTGTAGTATGTCCGCAGTCTCTGACCATCTCCTGTAGCATGTCCGCAGTCTCTGACCATCTCCTGTAGCATGTCCGCAGTCTCTGACCATCTCCTGTAGCATGTCCGCAGTCTCTTACCATCTCCTGTAGCATGTCTGCAGTCTCTGATCATCTCCTGTAGCATGTCTGCAGTCTCTGATCATCTCCTGTAGCATGTCTGCAGTCTCTGATCATCTCCTGTAGCATGTCTGCAGTCTCTGATCATCTCCTGTAGCATGTCTGCAGTCTCTGATCATCTCCTGTAGCATGTCTGCAGTCTCTGATCATCTCCTGTAGTATGTCTGCAGTCTCTGATCATCTCCTGTAGCATGTCCGCAGGCTCTGACCATCTCCTTTAGTATTGTGGAAGAGAGCCTGGAGCTCCTCTGCTGTCTCTTTTTTTCTTAAGAACAGATAGAATAAAAAAAATGGAGTCCTCCTGACTACTTGAATTTTTTTTTGATGAAAACCATGAGAACTTGCGGACTTGCGCTGTAATCGTGATGCATCGTGATGCATCGCGGAATCGAATCGAATCGAATCGTTGACTTGATAATCGTAATCGAATCGAATCGTGAGGCCAGTGAAGATGCGCAGCCCTACTGTACACCCCTCTTTATCCCCCGATTCCCCCCCCCCCGAACACCCCCTAATCACCCCCCCCCCCCCCCCGGTCACACTGACACCAAGCAGTTTTTTTTTTGGTGATTACTGCATTGGTGTCAGTTTGTGACAGTTAGTGTGGTAGGGCAGTTAGGGTTAGCCACCTTTAGGTCTAGGGTACCCCCTAACCCCCCCTAATAAAGTTTTAACCCCTTGATCCCCCCCCGTCGCCAGTGTCGCTAAGCGATAATTTTTCTGATCGCTGTATTAGTGTCACTGGTGACGCTAGTTAGGGAGGTAAATATTTAGGTTCGCCGTCAGCGTTTTATAGCGTCAGGGATCCCCATATACTACCTAATAAATGTTTTAACCCCCTGATTGCCCCCTAGTTAACCCTTTCACCACTGATCACCGTATAACTGTTACGGGTGACGCTGGTTAGTTAGTTTATTTTTTATAGTGTCAGGGCACCCGCCGTTTATTACCTAATAAAGGTTTAGCCCCCTGATCGCCCGGCGGTGATATAACTTGGGTTTTAGGGTCAGATAGGGTCTGCGTCGCCCCAGGCAGCGTCAGGTTAGCGCCAGTACCACTAACACCCACGCACGCACGCAGCATACGCCTCCCTTAGTGGTATAGTATTTAAACGGATCAATATCTGATCCGATCAGATCTATACTAGTGTCCCCAGCAGTTTAGGGTTCCCAAAAACGCAGTGTTACCGGGATCAGCCCAGATACCTGCTAGCACCTGTGTTTTGCCCCTCGGCCCAGCCCACCCCACCCCACCCAAGTGCAGTATCGATCGATCACTTTTACTTACAAAACACTAAACGCATAACTGCAGCCTTCGCAGAGTCAGGCCTGATCCCTGCGATCGCTAACAGTTTTTTTGGTAGCGTTTTGGTGAACTGGCAAGCACCAGCCCCAGGCAGCGTCAGGTTAGCGGCAGTAGCGATAACACCCACACACGCACCATACGCCTCCCTTAGTGGTATAGTATCTAAACAGATCAATATCTGATCCGATCAGATCTATACTAGCGTCCCTAGCAGTTTAGGGTTCCCAAAAACGCAGTGTTAGCGAGATCAGCCCAGATACCTGCTAGCACCTGTGTTTTTCCCCTCCGCCCGGCCCAGCCCAGCCCACCCAAGTGCAGTATCATTTGATCACTGTCACTTACAAAACACTAAACGCATAACTGCAGCGTTCGCAGAGTCAGACCTGATCCCTGCGATCGCTAACAGTTTTTTTTGGTAGCGTTTTGGGAAACTGGCAAGCACCAGCGGCCTAGTGCACCCCGGTCGTAGTCAAACCAGCACTGCAGTAATACTTGGTGACGTGGCGAGTCCCATAAGTGCAGTTCAAGCTGGTGAGGTGGCAAGCACAAGTAGTGTCCCGCCACCAAGAAGAAGACAAACACAGGCCCGTCGTGCCCATAATGCCCTTCCTGCTGCATTCGCCAATCCTAATTGGGAACCCACCACTTCTGCAGCGCCCGTACTTCCCCCATTCACATCCCCAACCAAATGCAGTCGGCTGCATGAGAGGCATTTTCTTTATGTCCTCCCGAGTACCCCTACCCAACAAACCCCCCCAAAAAAGATGTCGTGTCTGCAGCAAGTGCGGATATAGGCGTGACACCCACTATTATTGTCCCTCCTGTCCTGACAATCCTGGTCTTTACATTGGCGAATGTTTTGAACGCTACCATACACTAGTTGAGTATTAGCGTAGGGTACAGCATTGCACAGACTAGGCACACTTTCACAGGGTCTCCCAAGATTCCATCGCATTTTGAGAGACCCGAACCTGGAACCGGTTACAGTTACAAAAGTTACAGTTACAAAAAAACGTGTAAAAAAAAAAAAAAACACAAAAAAATATATAAAAAAAAAAAAAATAGTTGTCATTTTATTGTTCTCTCTCTCTCTATTCTCTCTATTGTTCTGCTCTTTTTTACTGTATTCTATTTTGCAATTTTTTATTGTTATTATGTTTTATCATGTTTGCTTTTCAGGTATGCAATTTTTTATACTTTACCGTTTACTGCTGTGTTTTATTGTTAACCATTTTTTTGTCTTCAGGTACGCCATTCAGCTGCAGCGCGGATTTATTTATCTTGACAGCAACAGCGTTTGCTCCCACGATATATAAAGTCGTGACTCCAGCGGAGGTGATATATGCCGAAGCATGGGGGCAGCAGGGGCGGAGGAGCGATTTGCTCCTACCTTTTGCGGTAGGATGCCCCCATGCTTCGGCATATATAAACGGTTCATGTATGCCCATCATTAGAAGTGGGTGGATGAAGGGAGGTATTCTAATTTTGGGCATACCCACCGATCAATCTCTTTTTTTCGTTCAGCCCACAGGCTGCATGAAAAAAAAAAAGATTACAATATATGCCCAACAAGGACCAGCAACGTACTGGTATGTTGCTGGACTTTGAGTGGTTATACCAGAATGATGCCTGCAGGTTTAGGTATCATCTTGATATCATTCTTTTCAGCCAGCGGTCGGCTTTCATGTAAAAGCAATCCTAGCAGCTAATTAGCCTCTAGACTGCTTTTACAAGCAGTGGGAAGGAATGCCCCCCCCCCCACCGTCTTTCATGTTTTTCTCTGGCTCTCCTGTCCCACCAGGGAACCTGAGAATGCAGCCGGTGATTCAGCCAGCTGACCATAGAGCTGATCAGAGTTTTTTGATTTCACTCCTCACTACCTATCACAGTTTTGAAGGCCATAAAATGCCCAGATGGCACAACCCCCCCCCCCCCAAATGACCCCATTTTGGAAAGTAGACACCCCAAGCTATTTGCTGAGAGGTATGTAGAGTCCATGGAATATTTTATATTGTGACACAAGTTGCGGGAAAGAGACAAATTTTTTTTTTTTGCACAAAGTTGTCACTAAATGATATATTGCTCAAACATGCCATGGGAATATGTGACATTGCACCCCAAAATACATTCTGTTGCTTCTCCTGAGTATGGGGATACCACATGTGTGAGACTTT
Organism: Lithobates septentrionalis; assembly: GCA_037952835.1. Classification (NCBI taxonomy): domain Eukaryota; kingdom Metazoa; phylum Chordata; class Amphibia; order Anura; family Ranidae; genus Lithobates; species Lithobates septentrionalis. Next base: position 795,456 of record JBBDGP010000016.1, read on the forward strand.
TTGGGAGCCTAGCTGCGTACGGGACCCCGAAAACCAAGCACCGCCTTCAGGCTTTCTAAGGGCGTAAATTTTTGATTTCATTCTTCACTGCCTATCACAGTTTCGGAGGCCATGGAATGCCCAGATGGCACAAAACTCCCCCAAATGACCCTATTTTCTAAAGTAGGCTCCCAAAAAGTCCCACACATGTGGTATCCCCGTACTCAGGAGTAGCAGCTAAATGTATTTTGGGGTGCAATTCCACATATGCCCATGGCCTGTGTAAGCAATATATCATTTAGTGACAACTTTGTGCAAAAAAAAAAAAAATTGTCACTTTCTCGCAACTTGTGTCAAAATATAAAATATTCCATGGACTCAACATGCCTCTCAGCAAATAGCTTGGGGTGTCTACTTACCAAAATGGGGTCATTTGGGGGGGGGGGGTTGTGCCATCTGGGCATTTTATGGCCTTCAAAACTGTGATGGGTAGGGAGGAGTGAAATCAAGGCCTGTGTGAGCAATATATCATTTAGTGACAACTTTTTGTAATTTTTTTTTTTTTGTCATTGTTCAATCACTTGGGACAAAAAAAATTAATATTCAATGGGCTCAACATGCCTCTCAGCAATTTCCTTGGGGTGTCTACTTTCCAAAATGGGGTCATTGGGGGGGGGGGGGGGGGTTTGTACTGCCCTGCCATTTTAGCACCTCAAGAAATGACATAGGCAGTCATAAATTAAAGGCTGTGTAAATTCCAGAAAATGTACCCTAGTTTGTAGGCGCTATAACTTTTGCGCAAACCAATAAATATACACTTATTGACATTTTTTTACCAAAGACATGTGGCCGAATACATTTTGGCCTAAATGTATGACTAAAATTTAGTTTATTGGATTTTTTTTATAACAAAAAGTAGAAAATATAATTTAAAAATAAAAATAAAAACGGCAGAGGTAATCAAATACCATCAAAAGAAAGCTCTATTTGTGGGAAGAAAAGGATGCAAGTTTAGTTTGGGTACAGCATTGCATGACCGCGCAATTAGCAGTTAAAGCGACGCAGTGCCAAATTGTAAAAAGTGCTCTGGTCAGGAAGGGGGTAAATCTTTCCGGGGCTGAAGTGGTTAAGCTGTGAATGTGCAAGCTGGTAAGTAGTTAGGCTCTGTAAATATTGTATAGTTAGTGCCGAAACACAGCTAGGTTTTGGTTGGCGTTTCTTGTTCCTATTTGTTTTTGGAACACTGTACAGCACCTGTATATAGACTTGTATATATCACAAATAAACACCGCACTGTTTGTCACTACCTCACTGGATTTGGTATCTGTGCCTGAAAGACTGCTAATCCCAGGGAGCTTTGTACCTGCTACCTGTCCCCCAGGTTACAGGGCTTTGCAAAGAGATAAGTAAACACTACATATATATATGTGCGTAGGTCAAATTTCATGAATCTGGTTTACATACACTTTAACTTTTTTTAAATATTAGTCTTTAGCTATCCCATACGTAAAGTGAATAGCAATATAAATTATATTATTAAAAAAAGCATTGTCAATGTATATTTCTTTAATAATTTTTAGGTAAATTACATTTTATATTACCAGTTCTTTTCATTGTTTAAGAGCTAATTTTATTTTGTCTTCACAGCTGAAATTAAAATTTGTTTTAAGTATTATCATGGAATCAGTGGATCTTTGAGAGCTTCAACACCCTGCATCACTGTGAAAAATCCATCTGCTATGGTATGTGTAATATGAACTTTGTCATGGTCAGGTACTTGTTCTTCTGGGTTCCATACCTTAAAGTGGTTCTAAAGTCTATCATTAGGGTAAAAAAATACCCCAGTAACTATTCCCCTTCCCCTAAACACTTACCTGAATCATCTATCGATCCAGGTTTGTACCCAGCTGCAGCTCTTCTCTCCCCTCTTCCTGCTCTCACAAGCTGCGCTGAGAGCAGCGGGAGCCATTGGCTCCTGCTGCTGTCAGTAAAATCCTGTGAGGTGGGAGTTGGGGATGTGGCCGTGCCATACTGTGTGTGTCTGTGGCAGCATGAATTTTTAATCATTGAGTGTCCATCTCTGTTCGGATACTTAATATTTGTCTTTATTATCCTATATAATGCTTTCAAATCTGTTAATTTTTTTTCATTAAAATGAAAAGCCCAGCTGCAGGCACAACAAAAAATACCCTTGCAGTGGGCCCCCTCACCCTGCCCTGCAATGCTTGTTAAAATGGAAGAAAGGCCTAGCTCAAAATATTTTTAAAAACACTCCCTCCCTGATCCTCCTTCCTATTTTGCATACCCTATATATAAAAAAAGATTTGTGTATTTACCTATTTTTAATCCAATCCAGTTGCACGATCGAGCGGCTCCAGTTCTTCTTTGTAAGAGAGTGGCTGCTGTAGGGGAGAGGAGGGAGCACCAACAACAGCTGGGCCTTGGGTGCCTATGGGTGACATCACAGAATTCACAGCTGCTATGAGTTGTTTCCTTAAACAGGCTGAATCACGTGACCAGACTAGATTAAATTAGGTATGTACAGAGATCTTTTTTAAATAGGGTATGCAGGATAGGTAGGAGGGGGGATTGGAATGTGTTTAAGAATACTTAGTTAGGCTTTTCTTATACTTTGTCTAGGGAATTACAGAAGGGGCTGTCTTATTTACTTGACTTTATGCTCCTGTGTCCTCACGTACAGTGAAGGGCTATTAGTTGGAAAGGACTGACTGTAGCCATAAGCAGTTTACAGAGGAGTCGTGAGGATCAAGGGGACTTGCTGGATCGGGGAGTCGGTTAGGTAATACAGCCTCTTCTGCAACCCTCTAGACTTAAAGTGGAGTTCCACCCAAAAGTGGAACTTCCGCTCATCTGATTTCTCCCCCCTCCGGTGCCACAATTGGCTCCTTTCGGGGGAGGGGGGACAGGATACCTATCTTTGACAGATATCCTTTCCCACTTCCGGGAGCCTCAGCCGCGGCTATTAAGGTCACGGCTGGGGCTCCCTCCTCCTGCTTCCCCTGTCACCAGGCCAGTAGGAGAGAGGAGCGGGGCCTCGCTCATGCGCAGTAGGGTTCCCGGCGTGAACCCTTACCCGCAATGGCGGCGGCAGCACTCGACAGCTGATGGAAACATCAGCTGCGGTGCTGACATTGTAGGACTCCAGGACAGGGAAGTGTCCTATTATTAAAAGCCAGCAGTTGCAGTATGTGTAGCTGCTGGTTTTTAATTTACTTTTTTTTTGGGCGGACCTCCGATTTTAAAGTCTGAAGTCATGTTTTAGTGAACTTTAGTTTGTTTGAACCAAGATGGTCCAAACAAACTATTTCCTTCACTAACACATGCAGCAACTGTCAGCGCTGTATGAATTGTATATAGCCCAACAGGATGGGAAGTCCTCATTCAACTTCCAGAACACAGCGCTGTATTCTCTGTGTAGATGAGGCTACATACAGTTCCTACAGTTCTGTGTTCTGGCAGTGGGATGGGGACTTCCCATCCTGCTGCCAGAACAAAATCGAGTTGGGCTGAGCATTGCTCAGCCATTCACAGGAAACTTGCTCTGATTGGCTGAGGTGGAAAGGCAGGTGGATGATGTCACAATCTCCATTTAAGCTCCACCCACTTCTTCACTTTTGGTTTTAAATATCTTAAGGTTGTTACAGGATGGGGAGTAATGAAGGAATGGATATAAATGCATAAGGATATTACTGTACATATTTATGTGTAGCAATTGGTTTATGATTGCATTTAAATTGGGATTTGCATTTGTATACCTTTGTGTATTTATGCAGGGACACATGAAATGTTTTTGCATGACTTTTCATGTGTGATTCGATGATTGATTTTTATCAACTTATGATTTAGTAAAAGCGAGATCCCACCCACGAACCAATTTATCTTTACAGTTAAGCCCATCGAGATGAAACATTTCAAAAGGGCAGTTCCTGCTTTGGGTTGTAGCTGGTTAAAGTTTTATCCAGTGACGTTATTGGTGTGCAACTTTCTGTTCATCACAATTTGTTATTTGATTACATTATAATGACCCTAAATAATTATCTAGATTTTTGGGGGTTTTTTTGTTTGTTTTTATGAATGAGGCTAAATGTATATAAAAGTGAACCCTTCCCCTTGCAACCTCCACTCTACGAGTAACCTTAGTGTTTGAGTAAAACGCGTTCAAAGGTGGAATGCTCAGGTGGTTTACCCGTGCTTTAGATGCATCAGTAAGTTTGTAATAGTGGCTTTATTCCAGAAAATTAGCAGCTTGTTTAGTGACAAGGGGCTGAAAGACTGCAAGTCCCAGCTCAAGGAAAAGAAGCTGGAGCAGACTGGCATCTCTGAATTACTACTTCGTTCTGGGAGATGGAAGATACTGCTTGACATCTAGGTAACACTTTAGCAGAGAAACATAACATTGTTGGATAGCAATGAATCTGAGCAATGCTGCTTTTTTTCATTCTGCTCAGTGGTAAAAATCATTCACCATTAATCAATGTAGCATGCTCTAGTGCAGGGATATGCAATTAGCGGACCTCCAGCTGTTGCAGAACTACAAGTCCCATGAGGCATAGCACGACTGACAGCCACAAGCATGACACCCAGAGGCAGAGGTGTGATGGGACTTCTAGTTTTGCAACAGCTGGAGGTCCACTAAATGCATATCCCTGCTCTAGTGAATCCATCGTTCCTTCCTTTCAGTCACAGGATGGGAAAGAATACACACTTATTGAGTTATGGTAGAAACCTGTTGCTCAGACACCTTATGGCAAAAAAATTAACTGTATATTAAGAGCCGAGTTAACATCCGGAATGCAATGCGCTGGTTAGAACTCTGCGCTCTCATGTTTTTTGCAGCACGTTCATTTGCACTACTTTAAAAATGCGCCACTCCAAACCGCATGCAATTTGGTGCCCGCGTTTGCGACCTGCATTTTGGTGCCAGTAACAATACATTGCACTGGATCGCAAGGGCAGTGTGCTTGAGTGCATGAAGCGCACATGGAACGCACCTTTTCCGCACTGCGTTCTGGTGTGAACCGGCCCTAACTTGTATCTTTTTATTATTTTAATTTACTTGTGTATCCCCTTTTTCTTTTTAGATGGGAGCTGATGGCACTGAAGGTTTTTCTGCTAGTCAACAATGTAGAAAATTAGCCAGCTTTACATTATCAGGTAATTACGTATTTTATTTTTAAACACAAGCTGATCACGTGGCCTATATTCCAATCAATATTCAGGTTTAAACCTCTTTAACAATTATGTAAAACCATGTTTTTCAGTTTTGCAAAAAAATGTGGAAGGGTTAGAAGCCATGTCAGGATTTTACTGCTGTCTGTGACCTCGTTGGGGAGAATCACCCACAGCCCTGAACTTTGTGACCATTGTTACAGAAGGTGATGAGAAATCTAAAATATTTGAGTTACCATTGGATTGGTGGGGGGCAAAATCTTTAAATGAGGAAATCTGTTCAGTGACAGGTGTCTAATATTGGATATCCCTTGCTTTTGGGAGATATCCTCTTACTTCCTGCTTTGCCTCTGGGACAGAAAGTGAAGCAAAATCTCCCCAGGACACAGACAAAAAAAACCTGATAGGGGTTATGACCATTTCATACTCCCTATTGGTTTTGATAGATAAACAAGCAATAAAACCTTTTTTTATATACTATATGTTGTCTATCAAATGTGTTTTTAATAATCTATGTATTCTATACATATTAATGTTACAGCAAGCAATTATTTAGATGCTCGAACTGTGTAGAACTGAAGCCTGTTAATAATTAAAGTGAATAGATTCAAATATGGGATATTCCCAGAAAATGCATGATATAAATTATATATCTGGTTGGCTGACCTGAATGCCAATGTGACATACACAGGCCCTTGAAATGAACATCTTTTTTTCTCATGTAATACAATTTGCATATCAAAAGAATTTGTTTTTCTTCCCTTGTCATTGTAAACAAGATCACCCACTTCAATGAAGAAATAGTTCAAAATATAGATAGAAAACGTCATTATGCAAATACCGACAGTAGTGTAGACGTGATAATAGTAGAAGCAAGTAAAAAGCAGGTATCACAAAGGGCCTGCACATACTTGTTTCTTTCCCATCAGTGTCATTCTTAGAGACGTAGGAGCCTGTGAACCAAGGACATTGGATGTACTTACATCATTCAATACCTCTTGCACACCCTCTATGTTCCTTAACTGAGGAGGGCATGTCAGAACTTTGCTTTTATGAGCTGGAAGGTGAGATTTATATAGGTGGCTTCTGGGCGACACTAACGGGCGGCAAAAGATACATGCATGCACTTTTTGGTTCCTGCTTTTTGATGGTTATACTGACCTGATAAACTTTACTTTGAGAGAGGTGCTTGTTAAAGGACTTCACTGCGCTCTAACGGTATAAGTTAAATACTAAAAAACTACAGTCCATACTATGTTTACAGAATAATTTTGTGAAAACAATAACAAATGGATATAAGGGCGCCAAATAACTAAATTGGTGCCTAAACCTATATAGATCAATAAAAGGCTGCTACCCCTTTAATAGTGTCAACCACACTATAATGATAATCAAGATATAAAATAAAAGGAAAGGCGCTGCCCTTTAAATCAACCTAAAATAATACATCTATAAAAACCTGTATCAACAACAATGCAAAAATTAAATGATACAAAAATGCAATAAAGTATCAGAGCAAATAATCCATAACATAAAAAGTCCATATATCTTTAAGGATAGCCAAACACTGTGCTCCTTCAGGAATTAGAGTGCACAAATCTTCACATTACTGTGCTCCACCAAGTGAAAAAAGATATGTATATGCGCTCACCAGAACCTTTCAGCCACCAAGTGACCATCAAGCAGAATGTAAACAGATCCACTTCTCATAGGAACAGATTCCAATTCTCCAGCAGCTCTCCTTTACTCCAACTTTGCAACACTATATAATAAAATGCTCCAGGAGGGACCACAAGAGGATCATGGATAGTGTAGTATGTTTTATTGTAGGAAACGCTCATAACAGAATAAAATGCATTTACAATATCATAGTATAATCGCTCGCTCAGCATGTGCAGCTTTCAGCTGTCTCTCACTATCAGCTCGCTGTACAAAAGCACCGGTGTGCGTTCCACCATATGGAAGTTCTAGAAAGTGTTGCAGCAAAATGTAGTATGAGGCTCGTATTTCAATGCAGTTCGCGACTACACGCGTCATCTATTTCCTGATGATGCGCGTAGTCGTGAAATGCATTGAAATACGAGCCTCATACTACATTTGCTGCAAAACTTTCTAGAACTTCCGTATGGTGGAACGCACGCCGGTGCATGGATCTGATTACTTTCTGCTTGATGGTCACGTGGTGGCTTAAAGGTTCTGGTGAGCGCATATACATATATTTTTTCACTTGGTGGAGCACAGTAGTTGTAAGATTTGAGCACTTATAATTCCTGAAGGAGCACGGTGTTTGGCTATCCTTAAAGATATGTGGACATTTCATGCTATAGATAATTTGCTCTGATACCTTGTTGTATTTTTTGTATCATTTTATTTCCGCATTATTGTGTACACAGGTTTTTACAGATGTATTAGTTTACACATTTTAGTTGATTTAAAGGGGCAGCACCTTTTCTTTTATTTTATTCTACAGAAAAAAATTACCTTATTTCTAGGTAAATGTACACAGATTTGTATTAATTGCATATTACAGGACACAAGATCTTGGACAATGGATTATGCAGCTGCCTTTAGGTGATTGGACACTGGCAAACAAAGCTGTAAGGATAATCCTGGCACTTCCAGCAAGCCTTATTTTTTTTTGCTAGCATCCTTGGGTGAGTGGATGTCTACTCTGAGAGAAGCAAACTATTTTCTGCACAGGAAGACCCCCAACCAGCTGATATCTCCACCAAGCTTAAAGTGGTAGTTAACCTCCAGACATTTTAGTGGGGCAAAAAAGTATTTAGTCAGCTAACAATTGTGCAAGTTCTCCCACCTAAAAAGATGAGAGAGGCCTGTAATTTTCATCATAGGTATACCTCAACTATGAGAGACAAAATGTGGAAACAAATCCAGACAATCACATTTGTCTGATTTTTTTTAAAGAATTTATTTGCAAATTATGGGGGAAAATAAGTATTTAGTCAATATCAAAAGTTCATCTCAGTACTTTGTTATATATCCTTTGTTGGCGATGACAGAGGTCAAACGTTTTCTGTAAGTCTTCACAAGGTTGTCACACACTGTTGCTGGTATGTTGGCCCATTCCTCCATGCAGATCTCCTCTAGAGCAGTGATGTTTTGGGGCTGTCGCTGGGCAACACGGACTTTCAACTCCCTCCAAAGGTTTTCCATGGGGTTGAGATCTGGAGACTGGCTAGGCCACTCCAGGACCTTGAAATGCTTCTTACGAAGCCACTCCTTCGTTGCCCGAGCAGTGTGTTTGGGATCATTGTCATGCTGAAAGACCCAGCCACGTTTCATCTTCAATGGCCTTGCTGATGGGAGGAGGTTTGCACTCAAAATCTCACGATAGATGGCCCCATTCATTCTTTCATGTACACGGATCAGTCGTCCTGTTCCCTTTGCAGAGGAACAGCTCCAAAGCATGATGTTGCCACCCCCATGCTTCACAGTAGTTATGGTGTTCTTTGGTTGCAATTCAGCATTCTCTCTCCTCCAAACAGGACGAGTTGTGTTTCTACCAAACAGTTCTACTTTGGTTCCATCTGACCATATGACATTCTCCCAATCCTCTTCAGGATCATCCAAATGCTCTCTAGCAAACCTCAGACGGGCCCGGACATGTACTGGCTTAAGCAGGGGGACACATCTGGCACTGCAGGATCTGAGTCCCTGGCGGCGTAGTGTGTTACTGATGATAGCTTTTGTTACGTTGGTCCCAGCTATCAGCATCTCATTCACTAGGTCCCCGCGTGTGGTTCTGGGATTTTTGCTCACCGTTCTTGTGATCATTTTGACCCCACAGGGATACCACATGTGTGGGACTTTTTGGGAGCCTAGCCGCGTACGGGGCCCCGAAAACCAAGCGCCACCTTCAGGATTTCTAATTTTTGATTCCACTCCTCACTACCTATCACAGTTTTGAACGCTATAAAATGCCCGGACAGTTTAAAACCCCCCCAAATGACCCCATTTTGGAAAGTAGACACCCCAAGCTATTTGCTGAGAGGCATGGTGAGTATTTCGCAGCTCTCATTTGTTTTTGAAAATGAAAAAAAAAGAAAAATGTATTTTCTTTTCTTTTTTCAATTTTCAAAACTTTGTGACAAAAAGCAAGGTCTGCAAAATACTCACCATACCTCTCAGCAAATAGCTAGGGCTGTCTACTTTCCAAAATGGGGTCATTTGTGGGGGGTTTGTGCCATCTGGGCATTCCATGGCCTCCGAAACTGTGATGGGCAGTGAGGAGTGAAATAAAAAAAATAACCCTTAGAAAGCCTTAAGGCGGTGCTTGGTTTTCGGGGTCCCGTACGCAGCTAGGCTCTCAAAAAGTCTCACACATGGTATACCCGTACTCAGGAGAAGCAAGAGAATGTATTTTGGGTTGTAATTCCACAAATGCCCATGGCATGTTTGAGCAATATATCATTTAGTGACAACTTTGTGCAAAAAAAAAAATGTGTCTTTTTCCCTCGACTTGTGTCACAATATAAAATATTCCATGGACTCGACATGCCTCTCAGCAAATAGCTTGGGGTGTCTACTTTCCAAAATGGGGTCATTTGGGGGGTTTTTGAACTGTCCTTGTCTACTGCTAAAATTACTTCCCTCGATCTGACCTTTGCGGTGATACCTCATATGCATGGTGCAATTGCTATTGCTGTTTACATTTGACGCCAGACCAACGCTTGCGTTCGCCTTTGCACGAAAGCAGGGAGGGACAGGGGTGCTTTTTTTTTTTTCTTTATTATTTTTTTGCTATTTTCCTTTCATTTTTTATTTTTTTATCATTTTTATTGTTATGTCAGGGAATGTAAATATACCCTATGATAGCAATAGGTAGTGACAGGTACTCTCTTTTTTTTTTTTTAAATGGGGTCTATTAGACCCTAGATCTCTCCTCTGTCCTCAAAGCATCTGACCACACCAAGATCAGTGTGATAAAATGCTTTCCCAGTCATGAAATGCTCATAGCTTCCGGTTTCTTAGGCCATAGATATGATTGGAGCCATTCTGGTCTCTGATCAGCTCTATGGTCAGCTGGCCGATTCACCGGCTGCATTCTCAGGTTCCCTGTTGGGACAGGAGAGCCACAGAAAAACATGGAAGACCGTGGGAGGGGGACATTTCTTCCCACTGCTTGTAAAAGCAGTCTAGAGGCTAATTAGCCGCTAGGATTGCTTTTACATGAAAGCCAAGTGCTGGCTGAAAAGAATGATACCAAGATGATACCTAAACCTGCAGGCATCATTCTGGTATAACCACTCAAAGTCCAGCAACATACCAGTACGTTGCTGGTCCTTGTTGGGCACATATTGTAATCCTTTTTTTTTTTATGCAGCCTGTAGGCTGAACGAAAAAAAGAGATTGATCGGTGGGTATGCCCACCATTAGAATACCTCCCTTTATCCACCCACTTCTAATGATGGGCATACATGCACCATTTATATATGCCGAAGCATGGGGGCATCCGCCCCAAAAGTTAGGAGCAAATCGCTCCTCCGCCCCTGCTGCCCCCATGCTTCGGCATATATCACCTCCGACAGCGCTGGAGTCACGGCTTTATGTATCGTGGGAGCAAACGCTGTTGCTGTCAAGATAAATAAATCCGCGCTGCAGCTGAATGGCATACCTGAAAACAAAAAATGGTTAACAAAAAAACACAGTAAACAGTAAAGTATAAAAAATTGCATACCTGAAAAGCAAACATGATAAAACATAACAATAAAACATTGCAGAATAGAATACAATAAAAAAGAGCAGAACAATAGAGAGAGAGAGAACAATAAAACGACAACTATTTTTGTTTTTTTATTTTATATATATATTTTTTTTTTTACACTTTTTTTTGTAACTGTAACTTTTATAACTGTAACCGGTTCCAGGTTCGGGTCTCTGAAAATTCGATGGCATCTTGGGAGACCCTGTGAAAGTGTGCCTAGTCTGTGCAATGCTGTACCCTACGCTAAAACTCAACTAGTGTATGGTAGCGTTCAAAACATTCACAAATACAAAGACCAGGATTGTCAGGACAGGAGGGACAATATAGCTTGAACTGCACTTATGGGACTCGCCACGTCACCAAGTGTTACTGCAGTGCTGGTTTGACTATGACCGGGGTGTACTAGGCCGCTGGTGCTTGCCAGTTCACCAGAAGAAAAAGCGGCGCTGGTACTGCTCTGCTCCATACGAGGGACCTGCGGTTCCTGCACCTCAACAACAGCAGAAGAAGATTGGGGTCTGGTACGCCTGACCTTGGCAGGGACCACAACTCCGTTGTCGGAGCTATCTGTCATGGAGCCGCTGTCGTCTACAGGATCGTATTCTGAGCCTGAATCTGACAGATTAGTGACTTCCTCTTCACTATCTGTCATGCTCAGAAACGTGTAGGCCTCTTCACTACTGTACCTTCGATTTGCCATTTTGGGCTCTAAATTTAGTGGTACACTAGTGAGACTCACAGGTAAAATAAGCTCCTGACTGTTAGCGACTGATTCAAACGCTACCAATAAAACTGTTAGCGATCGCAGGGATCAGGCCTGACTCTGCGAACGCTGCAGTTATGTGTTTAGTGTTTTTACAGTGATCGATCAATACTGCACTTGGGTGGGCTGGGCTGGGCCGGGCGGAGGGGCAAAATGCAGGTGCTAGCAGGTATCTGGGCTGATCCTGCTAACACTGTGTTTTTGGGAACCCTAAACTGCTGGGGACGCTAGTATAGATCTGATCGGATCAGATATTGATCCGTTCAGATACTATACCACTAAGGGAGGTGTATGCTGCGTGCGTGGGTGTTAGCGGTACTGGCACTAACCTGACGCTGCCTGGGGCGACGCAGACCCTATCTGACCCTAAAACCTAAATTTTATCACCCGCCGGGTGATCAGGGGGTTAAACCTTTATTAGGTAATAAACAGCGGGTGCCCTGACACTATAAAAAATAAACTAACTAATCAGCATCACCCGTAACAGTTATATGGTGATCACTGGTGAAAGGATTAACTAGGGGGCAATCAGGGGGTTAAAACCTTTTATTAGGTAGTATATGGGGGTCCCTGTCGCTATAAAACGCTGACGGAGAACCTAAATACTTACCTCCCTAACTAGCGTCACCTGTGACACTAATACAGCGATCAAAAAACGATCGCTTAGTGACACTGGCGACGGGGGTTGATCAAGGGGTTAAAACTTTATTGGGGGGGTTAGGGGGGTACCCTAGACCTAAAGGGGCCTACCACTAACTGCCCTACCACTTATAACTGTCACAAATGACACCAATGCAATAATCAGAAAAAAAAAAAAAAACTGCTATTGGTGTCACTGTGGCAGGGGGGTGACTTGGGGGTGAAATGTGTGCCTAGAGTGTTCTACTGTAAGTGTTGTGTTGGTGCAGACTTACTTGATGTCTTCTCTCCTCGGCGCCGGAAATAAAAGACCGACTCGAGGAGAGATGACATCACTTCCTCTGCCGCTGTTTACATTACAGCAGCAGAGGAAGATTTTCATTTGTTGGGAGCGATCGCAAGGGAGTGGCCACGAATGAGTGGCCTCCCCCTCACCATGGATCGCTCCCCTAATGATGCCGACCGCCTCGGGCACTGGGGGGGGGCGTGATTCGCCCCCCGCCCGCGGGAGGTAAATCACATACCAGGTACGTGATTTTGCCTGCCCGTGTCATTCTGCCACAGTATATCTGCGTTAGGCGGTCGGCAAGTGGTTAATACAGGTAATGCGTGGAGGACAGAGGAGCCTCTTAAAGAAGAAGATACAGGTCTGTGAGAGCCAGAAATCTTGCTTGTTTGTAGGTGACCAAATACTTCTTTTCCACCATAATTTGCAAATAAATTCTTTCAAAAATCAGACAATGTGATTGTCTGGATTTGTTTCCACATTTTGTCTCACATAGTTGAGCTCTACCTATGATGACAATTACAGGCCTCTCTCATCTTTTCAAGTGGGAGAACTTGCACAATTGATGGCTGACTAAATACTTTTTTGCCCCACTGTACAAAGCATATTCTTCCGTGGTGTGTACTTGTCTCAATTAAGAGCACAAAATAAAATTTCTGTCTGCTGCTTTGTTCCTCAGCGTTAGTCACTTCTGACAAGTTTTCCTGACACCAAGAGAAAAATGGTGACAGGAGAAGGGCCTTTAGCTGATTGACAGCCTCGTCTCTGTTCCTGTGAGCTGTGTGAAGAGGGGTGTGTCTCTTCCCTCCAATCAGCTCTCAGAGCTCTCCTCACTGAATGCAGCAGAGTGTAGCTGCAGCTCTCCGTCCCCTTTTTTCTAACTTCTCAGACAAGCTTCGTAAATATGGCACGTTGAATGACTGTAGAATAGAGAAGACTGCATATAGACAAGTGCAACCAATGTAGGGAAATATGTTTCATCTGTTTCATCTCTGTTGCTCTTTTGCTCAAGTGTTAATCTGCAGAACCTTATGCAGGATGTGCCTTTTTAAGAATGCCCTTTGAAAGGGAACCTATTCTTGGTGACTTCTTGGACACTTAAAGGAAGTTACAAGAGTTAAGACTACTTCAGAAGATGGCAAAAGCTCATGCAGGCAAGCTTTCAGTTCCAGAGACAAAAAATAATTCCTTTTTTTTCCCTCAGACTCCTAGGTCCTGGTACAAGCTCCGCTCACATTTTCACCATGGAATCTTAAGCCCACCAAGTCTGGGAACAAGCTCTGCTCACAATGAAGGAATGCCCTCACTTGTCAGTGTGGGGTGACACACCTTCGTGAGGTCTGGGTCCAGAAAGTTTTATCTAGGCACTACAAACAAGAGTTGCAGTCTTCGTCCTACCCCACTTCATGCTCTCGAACTTGCTGTCCTACACACAAAAGTGGGTGGATCTATATGCTGCTCTCCTGCAGCTCCTCTAACGGGGGGTCCTTGCCCCCATTCCAGAAAAGGAGAGGTTTCAGAGATTCTACCCCAACCTGTTCACAGCCCTGGTTTGACAGTTTGGTTGAGGACACTGGTTGAGGTTTGGTTGAGGGCAAATGTGACAGTTCGCAATCCCATGCATTCCAGGAATGTATGTAAAACAGAAAAAAATGTATACCGCGCTACCTGATAAAAATGAAAAATAAATAAAAAGCTGCAGCTCAAAGATGTGAGATATACACAAATACAGTAAGAATATAAAAAACGTGAGCAGCGCTACAAAAGTGAATAACATATATAGGAATATGTTAATAAATACGGTCAGAGGATCCGTGATGGACCCAAAGAGATGTACAAAATTAACAATATAAGTGCCAAAAGACATAAAGGGGTGGTAAAAATTTGTCCCAACAATAAGGAATGTGGATGTAATGATGAAAAGTCCGTGAATAAAACCATCCAAAAGTGTTTGGAACAAATAAAGGTGAGGTTAATCGATCACACAGACACCAACATGTGAGGAGATCCACCACCGTATGTACTGTACGCTTACCAGACGGCAAGCATTAGTAAGCTTGTATGGCAACCTGACACTCAGTGGCTGGTGATGTCACACCACGGCTTTCCAGTGAAGGGCCAGAAACAAACTCCATCCAGTACGACAGTCAGTAGGCGGGACTTGCTCAGTAGTGTTCGGCGCTTCGAGGGAGCAAGTCCCGCCTACTGACTGTCGTACTGGATGGAGTTTGTTTCTGGCCCTTCACTGGAAAGCCGTGGTGTGACGTCACCAGCCACTGAGTGTCAGGTTGCCATACAAGCTTACTAATGCTTGCCGTCTGGTAAGCGTACAGTACATACGGTGGTGGATCGCCTCACATGTTGGTGTCTGTGTGATCGATTAACCTCACCTTTATTTGTTCCGAACACTTTTGGATGGTTTTATTCACAGACTTTTCATCATTACATCCACATTCCTTATTGTTGGGACTAATTTTTACCACCCCTTTATGTCTTTTGGCACTTATTGGTAATTTTGTACATCTCTTTGGGTCCATCACGGATCCTCTGACCATATTTATTCACATATTCCTATATATATTCACTTTTTGTAGCACTGCTCACATTTTATATATTACTCCTGGAATGTAACTGTTTTTTGCAACCGTTAAATTGATGGGTTTAGTATACTTTATGATTTACTGCTGTTCAAGGGCTCTTGGCTTCAGCAAAATGGCAGCCTCCAGCAAGAAGAAACAGGAACAATGCTGGAGGCAATTTATAGCAAACACAAATTTTGGTAGCATAATTATTAATGTGGAATGAATGTTCCTTGCTGAAAAACATAATTTTTTATCATGTTGTTATGGGTAATGTTCCACTTTAAGCAGCCCATAGTTTACTCGATTTTCTTTCCTTCCCCCATCTACACATTCAGTGTTGAAGGGGAAATGTCTTCCGCGGAGCTATTGTATTACATATAATACAGTGTATTATACACAGTGTACACAGGGCCGTCTTTAATATTAATTGGACCCTGGGCAAAACTTTTCTTGCCCCCCCCCCCATGCAGTTTTGCTCTCCACCTGATCTGAGACCTACAATAAATAGCAGCTAGACTCAAAATCAGTTTACTGAATCAGATCAGGCAGCTATTGCGATTGGTTGCCAGAGGTTACAGTGTAACATTACCGCTCACTGATTGGTTGCTAGAGGTTACAGCACACGATTTCTGCTTGTTGATTGGTTTCTAGAGATTACTGTGGGTATGACCTCAGGGGGGCATGATATACATATCAATGCCGCAGGCCGCCGCTATTTACATATGAATGCTGCCGCTATTTACATATGAACGTGGTCGCCTTTTTACATATAAATGCCTGTAATTTACATGTAAACACAGGGTCTGCAAGTGAGTCATCTGTACACAACAATAGGGCAGAGCTGGGCAGCATTAGTAGCAGCACTTCACACTGAGATATTGGGACACAGTACAGGACTAAAAGCTCAAGGGACGAGGGAATTTAAATCAAGATAGTTGGCAAGTATGAGCCAGCTGCTTTGGGCCCCACAACAATGACAGGGCCCAGGGCAGCTGCCCCTTTTGCCCTGCCTTAAAAACGGCCCTGAGTGTACATATAATACATGATTACTGCTAGCGGCTATAGCATGAAGAAAAATCAGACGGGGTGGTTGTACCCAGGTTGATCGCATGACGATTTGGGTACAACCAGTCTGCCCATAAATGGATCAAAATTCGGCCAGTCCCCGCTGAACCGGCCGAATTTCTATCCATGTGTGGGCGGATTTAGATTTTCTGCAAGTTCTTTGTTTCAAAAAGTTGGTCTTCCCTCCCCCCTCTGACATAGCAGGTGGGGCTGTGCCTTGAAGTCTTGTAATTATGAGTTTCAACTGCTAGCTGCAAGGTAATTTAAGAACAGGGAGGGGTGGAGGAGGGACAGAGCTCCCCTCAGACCTCTACTTGATTTTAAAATGATTGATGGATATTTAGTACACCATATTTACATATGCAGACATTCATACATCTACATTTTTTAAAATTTTAACCATAACAAGGTATACATAACATATGCATACTTTAAAAACATATAAACTTTAACCACTTTCCGCCCACCTCATTGCGGATTGACGTCCACAATGTGACTCCGTTATCCTGACTGGAAGTCTTATGACGTCCAGCAAGACAAGCCACAATCGGTGGTGCTGTGTGTCATTCTGACACACCGCATCTCCGATTGTGGTAAAGAGCCTATGACGTAGGCTCTTTACCACGTGATCAGCTGTGACCAATCACAGCTGGTCACAGCGGGAACCAGTAAGTGCCTGTAATCGGCTTTCCTCGGTTCGAGCTGACGTGGAGAGCGGATCGGCGGCTCTCCTAACGGGGGGGGGGGGGTTGTCTGTGCTGATATTCAGTGCATTGATTATCAGCGTAGCCCCATCAGAGGTGTCCACCACAGCTGCCAATCAATGCCCACCAAAGTGCCAATCAGTGCCCATCAGTAACGCCTGTCAGTGCCCTTCACAGATGCCCATCAGTGCCCATCAGTAATGACTTTCAGTACCTCAGTGCTGCTCATCAGTGCCATATATTAGTGCCCATCCATGCCCATCAGTGCCGCTTGTCAATGCTCATCAGTGCCGCCTGTCCGTGCCGCCTATCATTGCCCATCAGTGCTGCATATCATTGCCGCCTATCAGTGCCTATCAGTTCTATATATCAGTGCCGCCTATCAGTGCCCATCGATTCTACGTATTATTGCCTCCTCATCAGTGCCAACTCATCAGTGCCCATTAGTGCCGCCTCATCAGTGCCCATCAGTGAAGGAGAAAACTAAATTTTATAACAGAAATGAAGAAAAACTTTTATTTTTCTTAAATTTCAGTCTTTTTTAGTTTGTCTAACAAAAAATAAAAAACCCAGTGGTGATCAAATACCACTAAAAGAAATGTTCTATTTGTGGGAAGAAAATGATAAAAATGTAGTTTGGGTACAGCGCTGCATGACCGCACAATTGTCATTCAAAGTGTGACAGCACTGAAAGCTGAAATTGTCCTGGGCAGGGAGGGGGGGGAGTGCCCGGTATTGAAGTGGTTAAACCATCAATCACTGAAAAGCCTAACTGAGGTCAGCCATAGACTGTTCCAACCATTAATTGGTAGGCTGAATGATCGATCAACTTGGTTACAACGAGCCTGCCAGATTCACTTGCGACTATCGCAAGCGGCTGCTATAGCCACTAGCGATATTCACTGCCTTCTCCCGACACACAGTTAGATCTCAATCGTGCAATGTGCAAGAGAACCGAGACTCTCTCACTCCTCATTGACTCCTGCTGCTGTTAGTCAGAGCCAATGAGGCGGTGACGAGGCCGAGCCCTGCTCTGTGTTTTTTACGGACACATTATTTACATTCACCTCTGAAATATGAATTGAATCATATTTTAATTCATCCGCTCACCATCCTTATCCCAATCATACAGGCTTTGAAGTAATTGTTCCAAATGTTTCATTATCCAAAGCGGAGTCAACAAAACCAGAAATTATCTTTCTTTTTGTTTACAAACTTTTTTATTGAGTATAAAACAGAAAGAAAAACGGTACAGTACAAAATGTTGATTATCAAAGGTTTAACATCGATAAATAATCATCAGTACAGAAGAAACAAAATAGCAATTTTGCATACAATGGTTGTGCAAATTTGGTAATACCACTATAAGAATTTCTTTTAGAAAGGTAGAGGTAGATAAAAAGTTATTCCACATTTATAAAACTATTTGCATGAGTGAACCAAGGATTCCATTTTTTTTCAATTATGTGTTGTGAGTTATTTAGAGTATGAAATATTTTTTCCATAAGGAGGATATTGTTGATCCTTGTTTTAAGTTGAGATAGGGGTAGTGTAGGAGATTTCCAATGGTATGCAATGAGCCAGTGTATGGCAACACATATAGTATGGACCAATCTTATATGAAAATTGTTTAGACCTATGATCGGTGTGAATAGAAGGCAATTTTGAAAGAGTGAGGTTAACCTTATTCTCTGATATAATGGATGCGAAACCTTCAAGAAGTTTCCATATCTGGGAGACCTTGTCGCAATGTCAGAAAATATGTGAAAATGAACCTGTATCTATGCAACCTCTAAAGCATGTATGAGGAAGCATATTTTGTAACCATTCTTCTCCTTTCCTCGTTTCATTTCTGATTATTCTAGAAAACCTTTTCAGTTTAAACATTAAACATATTTGAAATATAATACATAATATAATAATGATACATCTAATTATTGGATGCAATACAATATTTCCTGCTGCAGAAGCAATTTAAGTTTTTCCCCACATTGATACTGTATGTTTGAATTTTGACCACCATGAATAGCTGGAGAATTCAGACCATTCATGTTCAATCTGTTGAAGATTCTCTTGTTCATGTTTAAATGATAAGTCCACCTTTTGGAACATGTTACATGTTTCACTCATATTTAGGGTGGAACATGTAACATGTTCCAGCTCCTG
This sequence comes from Lithobates septentrionalis, assembly GCA_037952835.1. Classification (NCBI taxonomy): domain Eukaryota; kingdom Metazoa; phylum Chordata; class Amphibia; order Anura; family Ranidae; genus Lithobates; species Lithobates septentrionalis. The sequence continues at coordinate 814,555 of JBBDGP010000016.1, forward strand.
CTGCCAGTTCCTCTGATCCAATTTTCTTGCAAAATGTGTGCATTATTTTTTCTTGAAAGGTGAATTTCTCTTTTAAATATTCTCTCCGCTCTTTGGAGCTCTTCTGATAAAGCTATAAACCTTTATTTTTGAATAATCTTAGCGAAATATTTCCAAGGGAATTTCATCTATTTGAGATATATTATATTGTATGGGAAGAGCACTCATATTTTTCATCATGTTTGTTAGAGTCATTCCAATTCCATTAATACTTATTTCAATGATATCTCCTTCTATGCAATACAAGCCTTGACTTAAAGTGTTACTAAACCCAGTACACTGCATTCACTATATCTTGTCTCCCACAGCACACAGAACATGGAAATGCCATTATTTTAGTAAATATAAACTGCTAAATCCCTTTTCTCATCAGCAGTATATAGCAGTCTTGTGACTTCTATCTGTGTCTGGTTAAAACTTGTAGGAGGAGTTTTCATTCTCGTCTGACTATCCTTTGAGGCTGCAGGACCCCTGACCCTCTGTCTGGACAGTGCTGATTGGCTCTGTGCTGATCACATGCACCCTCCCAAGAAAAAAAATTCTCTAGCAATATACACTAAATTGAGCATGTGCAGAGTGACTCCAAAGGCTCTGTCTTATCAGGAAATGGATTGGGAACTGTGGAAGAAGGATTCCAAGATCAGGTTAGGAGCAAGCCGGGTCAGCAACAAGGAAATCATACAGGATAAACACAGGAGAAAGGGAACAGCTAAAGATCAGTCAGGACATAGCATGGGCATGAGGATCCTTTAAATAGACTGTCTGGTGCCAACAGGAACTGTGCACGTATGTGTGCGTATGCATGCGTGTGCTCGCGTGTATGAGCAAGTGCACATTTTTAGAAATACCATGCATATGCGCAGATCTGCGTTTCAGGCGCTTCACAGGGATTCCCTGACGAGCTGTATCCAGAATCAGAATCAGATATTTAAATCTGAGCTATACTGTATCAGAGCACCACCAATCGAAAATGCTATTTAATATTCAAAGCAAGCTTCACCTATCCATCTATGTCTCCATGCTTTATTTTGCTGAGAAATCACTTTGAACCTACAATCCGCCTGTGGAACCAAAGGCTCCATTCACACCTGAGTGTAACAATTTACTGGTGTTTTTAAAGCATTTTAGAAGTGTATTACAAGCATTTTAGAGCTTCAGGCATTTTTGATTAGCCAAAAGAAAGCACTAGGGGGATGAGAGGGAGAAGAAATTAGTGGTGGAGAGTTGCTGAGCAGAAAACGAGTGACAAAACACTTGTAAAATGCTCAAGTCAGGCATTTCTATTGAAGTCTGTGGGGCCAAAATGCTTGTAATCTGCCAAAAAGGAAGCTCCTGTACTTTTTTGAGCGACGGGCATTTTGCTTCAGGTGACAGAACGAAACCACCACCACCTGGTCCTGTTCACACTTTTTCCAAGTTCTACATAGGCCCCTTTCACACTTCTGCGACTTGAAAGTCTTGCGATTTTGCTGCAATTGTTAGGTAATGCCTGTGTAGGCCTGAGGTCTATGGACCTCAACTCGCATTAAATTCGGACCAAAGTACTACAGGGACTACTTTGAAGTCGGTGCGACTTGAAGTCGCACAGATATGAATGGTACTTATTGGAAATCATGGGGTACGACTTGTCATGCGACTTTGCAGTCCCAAGTCGCAGGACAAGTCTCATAATTGTAAAAGGGGCCATAGTGGACAAGGTGCTTTAAGTTCCTATGTGAGTATTTGCTTGGATTCATAGATGCTTGCTTTTCTTGTGGACCTGTTGGCAGTTCTAAGTTGCTATGTTGTTGCCCACCCTTCTGTTTTATTGCTTGGGTGCGTCCCATGGTCTAAGAATTCAAGTTCTGTGTCCTGTATTGAATATATAAAATAAAGTGTAGCGCTAATGTGATATCAAAAGAACAAGACAACTCCCCTAAGAGGAAAGGGGGTTATGGTACGTGAAACTATAAGTGATCACAAAAAAACAGCAAAAGGTCATGACCTACAGTTTCACCCAAAAATTATATTGGGTTAGTATTGAATAGGCCAATATAACCTATTTTTGGGTTAATGCTAAATAGGCCAATACGGTAAAGTAGGTAAGTGTGTGTAGGATCACATCTAAACAATAAATGTAAAACTGGCCCCTTATATTAGTGAACATAAATCAATATACAAATCTGACTGTGAAAAAATTAGAAAATAGTGAGGTGAACATATAAATATTTCAAGTAAAATGCTACTGACATCCAAAAACAAATATGGAAACCAGATATAGTAATATAAATCTTCTAATGAATCCAATGGTAACAAAGTGACAGTCCCATAGTGTTTCATATACTGCTCAAACAATGGATCAACAATAATAAAGTGACAGTCCTATATTGTTTCATATGCTGCTCAAACCAAGAAGTAATGAGCCAAACGTGAGATAGTATTCTTCCCAAGGACGGTCCCCGATATAAAGAGAAGATGAGGTACTCTTACCAGCATTGGTGGACTCACAAGCCGGGGGCGGTGAGTCATCAAGGCTTAGGCTGTCATACACACAATGACAGTGCGGATGCGATGTGTGGAAATGAAATCCTCCTCCTCCGTTGGGGATCTGGTCGCGCCCCAGGTGAATGGAGAAATCTTCTACCTTCGCCGTGTAGCCGCCATATATAGAAAGACAAAAATAGGGAGCCTCCGCATCGTGTAAATCCGGAAAATCAATTTATTGAATACATCAAAGACATCCGATCATCGATACAGGCATGTCCAAACAGAATCGATCCCAAAAATATTAAAAGTATTGATCAATCATATAAAAGCGGGGTAAACAGGTGGCTGGGTACAGCAAAAACACCCCTACGCGTTTCGTCTAATAAGACTTCTGCTGGGGTATGTACCATCTTGCCCCTACCACGCTTATATACACATATTTTAATTATGGCACCAGAACAGCTGGAAACACATCGTGCGGGCTGACTTCCTAGATCACCGGCGTGCGTCCCAATAGAGGATCACGTGTTCCTGTGTCTAACCAATAGGAGCATAAGAGCCTAACTCACACAACCAAGCCTCGATATGACTATCCAATCCAATGGTGCTCTCACACTAGGGCAACGTCACTGCTTTGGATCCAGGAAGTCAGCCCGCATGATGTGTTTCCAGCTGTTCTGGTGCCCCCGGCTTGTGAGTCCACCAATGCTGGTAAGAGTACCTCATCTTCTCTTTATATCGGGGACCGTCCTTGGGAAGAATACTATCTCACCTTGGGCTCATTACTTCTTGGTTTGAGCAGCATATGAAACAATATGGGACTGTCACTTTATTATTGTTGATCCATTGTTTGAGCAAAATATGAAGCACTATGGGACTGTCACTTTGTTACCATTGGATTTATTAGAAGATTTATATTACTATATCTGGTTTCCATATTTGTTTTTGGATGTCAGTAGCATTTTACTTGAAATATTTATATGTTCACTTCACTATTTTCTAATTTTTTCACAGTCAGATTTGTATATTGATTTATGTCCAGTTATATAAGGGGCCAGTTTTACATTTATTTTTTAGATGTGATCCTACACACACTTACCTACTTTACCGTATTGGCCTATTTAGCATTAACCCAAAAATAGGTTATATTGGCCTATTCAATACTAACCCAATATAATTTTTGGGTGAAATTGTAGGTCACGACCTTTTGCTGTTTTTTTGTGATCACTTATAGTTTCACGTACCATAACCCCCTTTCCTCTTAGGGGAGTTGTTGTCTTGTTCTTTTGATATCACATTAGCGCTACACTTTATTTTATATATTCTGTACACAATTTGTCTGATTGTAGTGTTAGCAGCTTCACTTTTCGTTTATGATTGGCGCGGTATTACGCTTTTATTTTCTGTGTCCTGTATTGTATGATTAGGATAATAGGAATTTTTACTTATCTGTACACTCCTTATCTGGAAGTACTTGGAATGCCCAGTGTAAGAGCACTGGAGAGAACCCCTATTGGATCTATTATAGACAGACCAAGTATTATAAAAATAATACATTTTATTGCAAATACATATAAACAAAAATGGATAAGAACATTGGTGACTTCAATAAAATCAAAGATACAAGGTACCCAAAATTGCAATAGTATGTGAACCCACTGCCCTGAGAACAAGCAGGCTAGTAGTGATGCATACAGGCGTTGACACCTTACATGTTACAGACAAATCAGTCCTTCTTCTTATGTCAAATTGGGTACAGGGTTTCTATAATGCAGAAAATGCCAACAAATATACCATATTAGTATTTAGTAGACACTTTGCATTAAAGTACAAACGTTTAACAAAATGGAAACAGTACATGTGTTATCAACACTTCTTATTGTACATGGTATAGATAAGATAGCTGTACTTACACAGTCACGCATATAGAAATTAATATGTCTGAGGAGCTGGTGGGAAAGATTGGAGGTCCCTCATGTAAGAAACATGGACAAATTCAACCCCATGAAGGATTCAGGAGAGCCAAGAGAGATATGGCAACAAGTGCTTCACTACAAGGGCTTGTAGCTGTGGAGCATAAAGCTCCTGCTAATGGTGGGCCTGAAAAGCTGTATGAATATAAAGCCAAAAAAATTATAGAAATCAGTAAATCAGTAAAGGTATCTGGAAGTACAGTGCAGAACACGGGTCCCTTCCCTCTGTGTCTTGATCACTCTTTATTGCTTGTTAAAAAAAAGTGGGTGGGGTTATATGGGTACCCCCTAGGGGCTGCCCTTTGGCAGTGTCCAGTCACCTGAAAGTAGCAGAAAATAACCCATAGGGTTATGGGTCTAGTACAAGTTCTGTACTGTACTTCAAGATGACTATTTAAAGGCAAAGTCAAAAGGTGAGTAAAATTTTCTTGGAGTGAATTACAGGAAGTAGGTTCCCCCCCTCTGTTCCTAATGATTCGCCCCTTGCTACTAAACTGAGGCTTGCTGGCAGAGGGAGGGTTGTGCTAAGACTTTCCTTGCAGCTTTGTTTGCCAGTGTCCAGTCACCTGAAGGTAGCTGGTAAGATCTTTTTTTTTACGAGCGCTTTCTGCTCAACATGTTGTAACACAGGTCTGAACTCGGAAATAAGAATCCCAGTTCAGTTTTCCAGCTGGCGACACTAATGTTTTCATTTTTTTATATTATAATTTATAATATAAATTATATAGTAGTCAATCTTACCTGAGTAGTAGGTTGATAGAACATACAGCTGATACAGTTTTTGCTATACCATCTTTACTATTTTGTCTTTCAGATCTCAGAGCAGTAGGGTTAAAGAAGGGAATGTTTTTTAATCCTGACCCTTATCTGAAGATGTCTATTCGACCTGGAAAGAGAAGCACATTCCCAACATTTGCTCATCATGGCCAGGAAAGGAGATCAACTATTATAGCAAACACTACAAATCCAGTATGGCACAGAGAGGTAACAAAGTATAACAATAATTTCACGCTATCTTTTTAATGCAATAGACGGTTTATACCTTAGAGATACTAGTCACTAGAGAGTTACATAAATATGTAAAAGGTGTGATATACCCAGTCGCTTGACTTCTAAGTTTAGACACAAAGCTTGTGGAATAGCTGCAGACACAAGACAATTGTCTATTAAATCAGGAGACAACTGTATGTATTTGACACTGCGGACACAACCTGGTATATAAATCCTGACCATTTAAATTAGACTTTTCAAAACTATTATTATTGTTTTCCTGGCCTACTGGGCACCTTTTACCCCCTTCCTGCCCAGGCCAATTTTCAGCTTTCAGCCCTGTCGAACTTTGAATGACAATTGCGCGGTCATGCAACACTGTACCCAAACAAAATTTTTATAATTTTTTTTTTGTCAGAATTCTTTTGATGGTATTTAATCACCACTTGTTTTTTTATTTTTTTACTAAAAAAACAAAGCCAGAAAATTTTGGAAAAAAAGTGTTTGTTGTAAAATGTTATAAATACGTAATTTTTTTTTCTTCACTGAAGTGCGCTGATGAGGCTGCACTGAAGTTCGCTGATGAGGCTGCACTGAAGTGCACTGGAGAGTCTGCACTGAAGTGCACTGATGAGGCAACACTGAAGGGCACTGATGAGGTGGTACTGAGGAGGAGGCACTAATATGCAGCACTGATGGACACTGATAGGCAGCACTGATATGCAGCATTAATGAGCACTGATAGGTGGCACTTATGGGCACAGATAGGCGGCACTGATGGAATGGCGATAACTGGCATTTCCGTGTTTACACGTGATCAGCTCTGATTGGAGACAACTGATCACATGGGTAAAGAGCCTTTTCATTTGCTCTTTACCGAGATTGGTGATGCGCTGTGTCCCAGGGACAGCGTGCACCACTGATGGGTGCGCAAGCGGAACAATGTCATGTGACAATGCGGAAGATGGGAATGTCTTCTCAGAGCATTAGCGTACGTGTTTCGAAAACCAGTCCTGCACGTTATTGAAAGGTTTTGTTGTAAGACCTTTACTTAAAATGTCTAAGGATACAACCCTACAGTTTTCATTTACACATATTAGATAAATAAAGATCATTTAGAACTGTGAAAATGTCTCCAATATGTTTTGCCAAGACTTCCTACATCTTAAAGAAAAGGGACATTATTTTGAGGACAATGAAGTGCACATTTTGGACAGAGAGGACAACTTGTTTGTAAGAGGCATGAAAGAGGCCACCTCTGTCAAAATTAAACAACCATACCTGATCACCATCTTTCTTCTGCATTTAATGTCTATTTTTTTTTTTTTAACATATGTAATTTTAAAAGAAAACATATTGTATTGCTAATTCTGTTTTGACATCTCTGACCTGGTGATTTGGCAAATCGCACCTCTAACCATGTAAATCGAGGAACCAACACCTTGCAGGCTTCCTGACACCAACAATGGGGTTATATAACTAGGACAGGATGGCAGCACAACTTTCACACCTCCCATTCTGCTCTACACATTTCATGGTAGTTGGATTAAGGTGTCCTAAGATGTGAATATAAATGCTGGGGTTGGAGTGGCTTTATAAGCTATGAAATGCCTTCAGCATTGCAGAACAAGTTCAGTTGAGTGTGATTAACTACTACTAGATTACTTTAAAATATACATTTAGAATTTATTTATGGGTCAGTAAATAAAGTGATCCTGTACTCTGCCAATACAGGGCAAAAGTTTTTTCCTTCCCAACATGGGTATTGAGGGGTCATGTGACTCACTTCTGTTTCTTCTCAGGTGACAGTATTAGTGCTTGCTGATTTGTCCATCAATATATGTATTTTATTCAAATTAGTATAGATAATTAAATAGCAGAACCATATGCTTTAGTGATTAGATAGTTCATTTTTGCATCTTCAGGAAAATGAGCAGGTTCAACTAATAAATGTGTTCAGTGCGCAGAGTTTTAAGCCATCATATTAATTAATAACATGACTTTTGAGAGTGGGTATTCACTGCAAAGGACACAGTTCTACAATATCCATAGCTTGTTATGAAGCAATGTTATTAAATTATTTTCCAAAATGGATATTTAATGGGGATTAGAGTAATCTATCTATTTGAGAAGCTTATACAGTATTAGTGGCAAGCTTATACAGTATGTGTGGGAAGACAAGTGTGTATTTTCTTTTATAAGAAATCACATTTTCCAATTGCAACACTTTTGAACACAGCGTATGAATACTCATTCCTGTGGAGATTTTACATCTCTTTTAGATAATAATACTTTTATATATAACATTTGAAAGTTTTCATAGGAAGTCCTAACAGAGTTAATAGCCTTTTCAGTAAAATGTTCTTTAAAGTAAATGCAAATATTTGATTTTTTTATTTAGTCAGGTAAAAATGAAATGTGGCACTTTATGCAGTCTTCTATTTAGTCAGCAGGTGGAGCTCCCGTCTCCTTTTCACATCATTAGCATGATTATTTTTTAGCTGAGCTAAGATTCTTGTTTACAGAACTTAAATGAGTCATGAGAACCAGTGACTTATCCCTTACCAGATGCTATGTGGGAGCATTCTCTAATGCCGCGTACACACGGTCGGACTTTCCGGCATACTTGGTCCGGCACACTTTCCGACGGACTTTGTCCGCCAGGTGCGCCGGACTTTAAAACGGACAGACTTGCCCACACACGCCGGGACTTTCCGGCGGGCTAAGTCCGCCCGTCTTTCCGACGGACTTTCGCCGGAGTTCCGGCGGACTTTCAGAATGAACGGACTTGCCCACACACGGCCAAGTCCGTTCATTTTGAACGTGACTCAGGTGCGACGGGACTAGCAAAGGATGTCAATCTTGCCGCTTTTATCGGCGAGATTGACACCTTGCGAGCCCCGTTGCGGGGCATACCAGGCCCTTAGGTCTGGTATGGATTATAAAGGGAAGCCCCTACGCCGAAAAAACGGCGTGGGGTCCCCCCTAAAATCCATACCAGACCCCGATCCGAGCACGCAGCCTGGCCGGTCAGGAAAGGGGGTGGGGACGAGCGAGCGCCCCCCCCTCCTGAACCGTACCAGGCCGCATGCCCTCAACATGGGGGGTGGGTGCTTTGGGGGAGGGGGGCGCCCTGCGGGGCCCCCCCACCTCAAAGCACCTTGTCCCCATGTTGATGAGGACAAGGGCCTCTTCCCGACAACCCTGGCCGTTGGTTGTCGGGGTCTGCGGGCGGGGGGCTTATCGGAATCTGGGAGCCCCCTTTAATAAGGGGGCCCCCAGATCCCGGCACCCCACCCTATGTGAATGAGTATGGGGTACATGGTCCCCCTACCCCTTCACCTAGGGAAAAAGTGTAAGTAATAAAACACACTACACAGGTTTTTAAAATATTTTATTAAACAGCTCCGGGGGGGGGGGGATCTTCCTCCGGCTTCGGGGGTCTTCTTCCGGCTTCGGGGGTCCCTCCGCTTTATCTTCTCCCGGCGTCCGGTTGGTTCTTCTCCGCTCTCCGGCCTCTTCTCCCGGTGTCCCAGGTCTTCGGCCGGCCCCTCCACTGTCTTCATGTAGCTCTATTGCCAGCAGAGGTCCGGACTTCTGAGCTGCTGGGCTTCTTCTCTTCTCTTCTCCAGATGTTGACACGACGCTCTCTCCGGCTGGACTGGTCTCTGAGGGCTGCGTTGTGACTTATATAGGTGGAGACCCCGCCCCCATATGATGTCACAGTCCCTGGGCATGCTGGGACTGTGACGTTTTAGGGGGCGTGGTACGGCTCAGGAGGGGGGGGTCGCTCGCTCGTCCCCACCCCCTTTCCTGACCGGCCAGGCTGCGTGCTCGGATCGGGGTCTGGTATGGATTTTAGGGGGACCCCACGCCGTTTTTTCGGCGCAGCGGGGTTCCCTTTATAATCCATACCAGACCTAAGGGCCTGGTATGCCCCGCGCTCGCCGCAATAGGAAGATTTGTTTTTCCTATTGCAGCGAGCGCGAGATGCAATACCCTGCCCTCGTGTCGCATTTGGCCTGTCGGACCAGCCTACACACGAGCGGGCTTTCCGTCGGACCAGCACACACACGAGCGGACTTTCCGCCCGAAACTGAGTCCGACGGAAAGATTTGAAACTTTCTTCAAATCTAGGTCCGGCGGGCTTTTGGGAAGAAGTCCGCCGGAAAAGTCCGCTGCCGCCCACACACGGGCGGATTGTCCGGCACACTCTGGTCCGCCGGACCAAGTATGCCGGAAAGTCCGACCGTGTGTACGCGGCATTAGACAAGGGGACTGCAGTGCAAGCCTCTCTGCTGTGTTGTCTGGTTAGCTAGCCCAGAGTGCACTGGTTATGATTGTTTCATGCATTAAATACTGGTTTGTAAACCAGATTGCTTAAAGGATAGTTAAAAAATCGGATATAAAAACAGGAGTTTTGAGATTTTAAATAAACAATTAGTTAAAGTTTAATGTGCATGCCAATGGTTTTCAGACTGCTGTAAAGATTCTGGCAGATTGCAGAACCATTGCTGAAATGTTTGTGCAATTTTGTATCAAATGATTATGGAAATTCATATGAATTTACAGATGATCTAATTGCTGCCATCCTGAAACCATTGGATGATTCTTTGAATTCTAAAAAATTCTGGTTCCTCAGCCCCAACCTTGAAATCCTTACATCTGTACTTGCAATCAAAAATATTTAGAACATTTGGCCAAGTGAAGCCTTAGAGAAGACTTTAAACATAAACTCCTCATGTTTCTTCTTTTAGACCTAAAGCTTACATAAGCTTATATGCTCTCTGTTCTTATGAGATTCAGGATCTATGGCCCTTTCTTTTTGAACTGTAATGCTGCGTACACACAATCGGAATTTCGGCCCGCAAAAGACCGATGATAGTTTTTCGCGACCGTGTGTATGCTCCATCGGTTTTTTACTAGCGGAATTCCAGCCAGCAAAAGATTGAGAGCATGCTCTCAATTTTTCGGTCAGGAAAAGTTCCTATCCGAAAATGCGATCGTCTGTGGCAATTCCGACGTGCAAAATTCCTACGCATGCTCGGAAACAATTCGACGCATGCTCGGAAGCATTGAAGTTCATTTTCTTGGCTCGTCGTAGTGTTGTACATCTCCGTATTCTTGACGGTCGTAAGTTCAGCGAACTTTTGCGTGACCGTGTGTATGCAAGGCAAACTTGAGCGGAATCCCATCGGAAAAGCCGTCATATCTTTTTCCAACGACAAGTCCGATCGTGTGTATGCGGCATAAGCCCCATTTAAGGAAAACAAGCCATTCTTATAACTTTCTACAATAATCCCCTCAAGTGTTTACCAGGCAAGAATGACATTTTTTTACATCTTTATATCAATGACCTTTGTTGGAGACCGAGAAAAAAATATTTGCGGAGGTTTGGCTTTTTTAAATTTTACTGAACCGAACTCATGCGCATACATCTCCTAGAATTGTGCAACTACCCCAAAATAGCCCTTAATAATAGACAGGATAAGATGGGGACTCATGTGCTCGGATAGCTCCAGTACTTTCCATTCAAATGTCCAATATAAGAGTAAGAAAACTGCGGCACCACGATGTCTCAACAATAAAACATATATACGATTTTAATAAAACAAACTATCAAGCTCTTTTCCCACAAAACCAAGCGCTTATGAGATGGGTGAATAACCCTGTAATGCCTTAATAAACGAATAGGTCTTAGGTCTAAAGCAGCTACCAAACACACCCACCGATGGCAAGCATTGATACACAAAATAAAACAAAACATACATAAAGGCAGCGCTAAAAAACACACAATACAGTTTTTTCAAGTGTGCAGTGATAAAAGTAGTGCAAACAAACATAAAAGACCAAATAAAGTACAATCATGTGCTGTATACCAGCACCGTAGAGAATATGGAAAGTCCAAACTGTGTTTAATTTCCCCACTAGGATGGAAAGCTGTCACCAACACCTCCACAAGTGAAAGAAAGGCAGGGGGCTAAGAAAACCCCCCTCTGAATCAGACTCTTACCAGAAAACACTGAAATTAAAAGCGTGTACACCAGATCTTTGATTGAACAATCTCTCTGGACCATCTTTCCCCAGATCTCGTTGTAGCCGGGAGGACGGATCAGACACTAGTAAGCTAAATCAAAAATAAAACAAAGCACTTCATAGTGTAATCCCATTTAGAACTGTTTATTATGTTCAAACTCCCCCCCCCACCTTTTAGGAATGAGGTAGTGGACCCTTTGGCTGACAGCTGTGGATGGAGCTCTGGGTGGTTCAGGAAAGCAGGTACTCTGGAGCACCAACACGGATCACACTGGGAGCTAGAGCATGAGATTTCCCAGGGTGCAGAATCTAAGAACCAGCGGGGGTTCACCAGGGCCCCTGATGGTGGGGATGGACTTCGCTGCAATCTGGCTCCAGGTCGCGACCTCCAGGGTCTCCCAGCTCACGCTCACGGTAGACTACTAGAAGATAGAAAGAAAGCAGCGGCCTGGGACAACAAGGATAGTCAGGAGATAAGCCAAAAGGTCAGGGCAACAATCAGATAGGTATAGTCAAAGAACACGCCAAGGTCAGGATATGAAGCAGATAAGGACAGTCAAGAACAAGCCAAGGTCGCTAAACGTGATCAGATGTAGGATACACAGCAATGCGCACACGGAGGCCAAACACAATATTGATCAGCAAGGCTTGGCTTGCAGTGCACAGGTTAATATAGTGTTCCTAATTAGAGGCTGGGGTGGAGCCATGCTTGAGGGAAGATTACTTAAGCATACAGGTGAACAGCGACTGGCCTCTAAGCTGAACACAACAGAGAGATGAGCAAACAGACAGGAACACTACTGCAGAGTCATGACAACCAGCTTATATAATAGCTGATTGGGGAGTGTTAACCCTTTACAGCCTAAATCTTCCATCCGCTGACTAGGATATCTCGCAGACCAAACCGGAAGAGAAACCACGCAAACGAGCCCATGCATATAATTTTGTTATCAATACGATTTTATTAGATCCATCCATTAAAAGGAATCAATACCTGTAATTATTGACACTTTTCAGCCTCATACATAGGCCTTTGTCATAATGTGAATATGACTAAGGCCTATGTAAGAGGCTGAAACACATCAATTATTACAGGTATTGATTCCTTTTAATAGATGGATCTATAAAAATCAAATATGTTTTATTGTTGAGGCATCGTGATACTGGATTTATTTTTCTCTAACTTATGCACATGTTTCTTTACCCAACCTCTCCAACTATATACCAAGCTTGATCATATCCTCTCCTTGTTAAATCGCATGCACTTTTCTGTAATACACTCATGGTACAGCAAATAACATTCACCTTTAGCTATTTTGTGTGCACAACTTAAAGAAATAGTACAGACAGAATTACACTCCCACAGTTCACAGACTGAAGGTTGATTCAGAAAGAATAAACTCCTTTTGTATCCTGGGTGGATCATATGCACTCTGTCAAGGGAAGACCCAGGCAAGACTGGCAATGCTGCCTTGTATTCCGGTGCAGCAGAGACAATGCTGGCAACCAGCAGTTTGGACCTCTCTGGATTTCTGTCAGGATCACCATTTATAAAGAGATAAAACATTGGGGAAATGTGCATGTATTGCAGAGCTATTTTTCTGATATGCATTAAATGTTTTTCTACTTGGAAATACATACATACACTTGTTAAATTGTAGTTTAAATTCATCCCACCCCTATGCATATACTTTGATCTTTACCAAGTGTTTACATTTTTTGAACCTGCACTGCCTAGGGAAGTAATAAAACTCAAAGTTAGCACTATAATGTTGTATATCTTCAAACAATTAATATCTTTAAATAAGTGCAGCATTAAAGTAGAACTATTGGCAAAACTTTTTTTTTCTTTGTTTTGGATAGAGTAAGGAAGGGTTATGACCCCTGTCAGATTTGTTTTGCCATCTGTGTCCCATTGTGAAGATTTCCTTTCACTTCCTGTCCCATAGCCAAAACAGGAAGTGAGAGGAAATCCATGCATATTAAGGGAATTCTTTGGGGATGCCCAGGTCAGAAGAACTATGCCCCCATTGGAAGATTTCCCCTCTATTACTTTTCCGGGGATAACCCAAAATGTGGCATTTTCTTTTATAATGGTAAACAGGACAATACGAGAGAGGGAATCTCCTTAACAGGGGCACAGACAGCACTAAAAACTGAGAGATGTTTTAACCCCTCTCCACTCTGTCCAAAATGAAAAAAAAGTTTTGACTTTAGTTATACTTTAACTGATACTTGTTAACGTTTCCACAGTGTTAATTGGCCTCCCATATGGGTCAACCAATGCCTTGATGATTCTCTGTCACAATATTCTAAATAGATCTCAGGGAATGTTAATGTTTTTGTGTTCCACCCTGTTCTGAAACACTCACTAGACTTTGTGTACAGTCAATGATGCATAGTAATTTCATGTTTTCTTTGTTAAACCTGTTAAAACTTTAAAAAAAAGATTAGAAATCAAGTGCAGCATTCTTTATTTGAGAGTGCAATATGTCCAAATCAAAGGCAAATTCCTTTATGATACAACAAAGACAACATAAAGTGCAAAAAATCGATCTAACAGCGAAGTGCAAAAAAGTAGAAATTTGTTTTCAAGATATGTTTACCTAAATACATAAATATAATAAATTTTAAAAGAGAAGTACGGAGGTTCCAAAAAATGAAAAAATGTATACTTTCCCAGGTGGATGCAGCATCAATCCCATTCTGCATCTGCCCCCCGCTGCCTCTGCATTGAGAACTGAGTGTTCAAACATGGCTTTCGGCTCTTCCCCTTCAGTGGAGCCCTGGGTGTAAAGGAGCAGGAGTGGCTGGCTCAGTCTCCTGTAGGCTCGCTGAGAGGCTGACCCAGCAGGCCAGTCCAAGTATCTAGATGGATTCCGACTGTAAATTTGCTGGGATCGATCTAGCTCCTGGACTGGCTGAGTGTTGACAGCTGACTTTAGCCCACTGCCGGCTGAAAACGGGTCACAGGAGTGATCCATAGGAAAAGTAGGGTCAAAAAAGCTTTGGCCATACTTCTCCTTTTAATATGCTATATACATTATGTACAGTGCACAGTGTAAATAAAGTGACACATCTAATACAGTATATGATAAACCACAATCAGTTGATATCAAATCCATGAACTACAATTAGTTGATACCAAGTCCTATGAATAAACAAATAATAGTAGTAGTAATAATCCTATATAGATTTCTTTATCGTACATCACGGGACACAGAGCACCATAATAATGACTATCTGGGTTATATGCTACCTTTAGGTGATTGGACACTGGCAACCAATAGTAACAAGGTTCCTCCCATATAACCCCTCCCATACAGGAAGTACCTTTAGTTTTTGCCAGTGTCTTGAAGGTGATGGTCACGGCTGTGGAAGCTCTTCAAACTTTCTTCAAATAAAATGTCCCAGTGAGGATGTTATATTGGATCCATTCGAATGGCATATAATGCTAAAGTGGATGGTACCCGAGCCTTCGTTCAAGAACGAGGTTTTGCTTGTAATGTGTCCATTAAGGCGCTGGACCCTTGTTACATGGTATCCCTGGTCTTCACTTCCCTAAGGGAACCAGAAGGGTGCTTTACAGGTCCAGTGGTGTGGACCTCGTAAAAAGGGGGACCCGGTCCTTGAAGTTCCTCAGTGGCGCTACCCGCTGTGATGGGGGAAGATTGGGCCTGTGTCAGGCCCTGCAGCGAGGACCGGTGAGTACTCCCTCTGGGAGGCCTAACAATATTTCTGTTATTGCATGTAATGTCTTGGTATACCCTGTGTCTCATTTCTAACTGTGTACCTGACGTTACAGAGACAAGCTGACAGATACAGCTTATGTGAGTGCTCCCGCCCATCCCTGCATGCTTGCTGGCGCGCACGCACACAGGGGCGTGCAGGTGCGTCAGGAGCACGCGCCGCGGGTGTGCATGGTGTTCGTGCACGCCGCGCGTGTCGCTGCATGCCTGTGTGTGCGCGCCACGCAGGGTGCGCGTGCGCAGTAGAACATGGCCGCGCGTGTGTCCCTGGGCGGCGCACGGGTATAAGGGAGGTCACGCGCTTGCATATTCATTGCTGATTGTTGGTTAAGCTCAACAGAAGTCTATTGCACGGTGGGACACAGAGGTCTGGTAAATTTGGACATTTGCAATAGGTTAAAGGCTGGTAAGGCTGTGGTGGCGGCTGTACGCTAGACCCAGCTATATAACTCAGAGGGAGTGCCTTTTTATCCTCAAACTTGTAAGCAATGTCTTCCAGGAAACGAGGTACGGGGAGCAGGGCAAGTCCAGGGGTTAAAGGGACTCCTTCAAAAACAGGAGATCAACCTCAGGTTACTGCAGCATCAGTCTCCCCTGAAAGACCTGCGGCATTTGGCCTGGCTGAGCCATTGCAGTTGTCAGGCGTAGTGGCCACTACCAATATCCCTGCATCAGCCTATGTTACTAAGGATGATTTAGCATCAGCCCTAGCTGGCCTTGAGGGCAAGATAGCAGGTATGATTGCTACAATAACACAGGGAGGGAAGAAACGTCATATATCTCCCTCCCCTGAGCCTGGTCCCAGTGGTGAAACACTTGAGCACCAGGATTCTTTTGGCCTAGGTCCCTGTGATTTGGATCCAGAATGGGCAGAGGATTTGGAGGAGGAAGCCGTTAAAGACAAGGAGGAAGGAGAGGCTGAAGAGTCCTCGGCTGGGGATTCAGGTTCTGAAGAACCAATTTCAGCCTCTAAATCCCAAAAAATGTTTATCCAGTCCTTGGCTGAGATGGTGAGAGCTGGATTTAAATTACCTCCGGTGCATGGACCAGGACCCTCCTGTTCTACATTAGGGTCCTTGCGTCCTCAACGAGGTTCGCAGGTGTTCCATTTGCATCCTTTATTGGAACAGGTAATTTACGCTGACTGGGACCACCCGGACAGGACATACTTGCCTCCAAAAAGGTTTTCTTTTTTATACCCTATGGAGGAAAAATTCAGGAAGAAGTGGGATACACCTTTGGTTGATGTTGCCATTTCTTCAGTGAATAAAAGTCTAACCTGTCCACTGGATATTGCCCAGGGATTTAAGGATCCGGCAGATAAAAAGCTGGAATCCTTACTAAAATCTTCTTTTGCAGTAGCTGGGTCAGCAGTACAACTGGCAGTTGTGGCCATTTAGTATTTGTCAGGCATTGAAGGACCATTTTAAGAAATTGGTCAGGAACCTGCCTGTTCAAGAAGAAGTTTCTGACGAGCCAGCAGAACTTCCTCGCGCTTTATGTTTTGCGGTAGACGCATTAAAGGACTCGATTCAGCAGATGTCTCGTTTTGCGCTACTCTCAATCCATATGCGCAGAGTACTATGGTTAAAGAATTGGTCGGCTGAGACGCCATGCAAGAGGCTACTTGCGGCCTTTCCTTTTCACGGTGAGCGTCTATTTGGGGAAGATTTGAATAAATATATCCAAAAAATCTCAGGAGGGAAAAGCTCCTTGCTTCCGGATAAAAGAAGGAGTAAGCAGCCTTCCTTTAAGATTCCCAACGCTCCTGGGCCAAGTGCCTCTTCCCCTAAGAGGTATCAACGGCCTCAGCCACCTACCTTTTAAGAAGCCTCAAGGTCAAAAAAGACCTTGGACCCAGAAACCAGCCAAGGCCAATTCCAAGTCTTCCTTGTGAAGGGGCGCCCCCACTCTTGCGGGTGGGGGGCAGACTGCGGTGGTTCGCAGATGCTTGGGGAAAATTGGTTCAGGACAGGTTATTTCCACCATATCTCGGGGTACAAAATAGAGTTTCGGGATTTTCCCCCAACTCGATATTTGGTATCCAGAGTTCCATCAGACCCGGAAAAAAAGAGGGGCCTATTCCTTGCGTTAGAACAGCTGGAAAGGCAGAAGGTAATCATCGAGGTTCCGCAAAGAGAAAGATTCAAGGGGTTCTACTCGAACCTATTTACAGTACCAAAGCCAAACAGGGAAGTAAGGCCCATCTTGGACCTCAAATCCCTCAATGCCTTTCTAAACGTCCGAACCTTCCGGGATGGAATACATTCATTCAGTAGTCGCATCCTTGAGAAAAGGATTTTATGGTGTCCATAGACATCAAAGACGCATATCTGCATATACCGATTTTCGGTCCGCATCAAAGATTCCTGCGATTTGCAGTAGAGGGGTATCATTTCCAATTAGTGCACTTCCATTCGGTCTAGCCACGGCCCCTCGGGTATTCACAAAGGTTCTGGTCCCAGTGTTGGCATTCCTAAGGTCGCGGAAGATCTCAGTGGTAGGATATCTGGATGACCTTCTGTTAAGGGACCAAGCTTACTCCACCTTGGTAGAAAACATTTCAGTTACGGTCCGTTTCCTAAAGTTCCTAGGCTGGATTCTAAATATGGACAAATCGGCCCTCCATCCAGCTCAGGTCTTAACATACTGTATCTAGGTCTGGTCCTGGACACAACCCAAGAAAGGGTAATTCTACCTCCCTTAAAAGTCTTCTCCATAGTAGAACTGGTTCAGAAGGTCAAGGGGGTAGAAGGTCCTTTGATTCGTCTGTGCATGAGACTGTTGGGCAAAATGGTGTCATCCTTCAGCGCAGTTCCTTATGCGCAGTTCCACTCCAGGAGGTTCCAGAGAGCAATCCTGGAAGCTTGGGACAAGTCGGTTCAGACTTTGGATCATCCCATGTATCCATCCCTACAGGTGAAAAGGGAACTCTTGGTGGGCAGAGACCAGCAACTTGAACAGTGGAAAATCCTTTCCACCAGTATCCTGGAAGGTGGTAACTACGGACGCCAGTCGTCTAGGCTGGGGAGCAGTCCTGGAAGAGGCTTCCTTCCAGGGTTTATGGTCTCAGGCAGAGAAGACCTTGCCCATCAATCTACTGGAAATTCGGGCAGCTCGCCTGGCTCTCCTATATTGGACGGCCAGACTGCGGGGATTTCCTGTCCGAATCCAGTCCGACAACTCCACGGTGGTGGCATACATCAACCACCAAGGGGGTACCCGGTGTTGGGCGGCCCAAAGAGAGGTAAATCACATATTAGCTTGGGCAGAGAGACATGTTCTGTTTCTATCGGCAGTCTTTATTCCAGGGGTGGACAATTGGCAGGCAGATTACCTAAGCCACCTGCAGTTGCTACCGGGGGAATGGTCTCTTCACCCCAAAGTTTTCCTTCAGATCTGCCAGCGCTGGGGGATGCCGGATGTGGATCTTCTGGCATCCAGATTCAATGCCAAGATAGACAAGTTTGTATCCAGGACCAGGGGACCCCCTCGCTGTCGGAACAGACGCATTGGTGGTTCCCTAGGACCAGTATTCTCTGATTTGCGCTTTCCCCCCGATCCAGATGCTTCCGCACCTGTTGCGCAGGATACAGGAAGAACAGATTGCAGTAATCCTGGTGGCCCCAGGGTGGCCCAGGAAGTCCTGGTATTCAGAGATTGTGAGGATGGCGGTGGAGGACCCACTGTGTCTCCCATACCATCCAGATCTGTTATCTCAAGGTCCCATTTACCATCCTTCTTTACAGTCACTGAATTTGATGGCATGGCTATTGAGACCAGGGTGCTGAAGGACCGTGGTATCAGAGGTTCAGTCTTATCTATTCTGATAAATGTTAGAAAGCCAGTTTCTAGAAGCATTTACCATAGGGTCTGGAAATTGTACATTTCCTGGTGCGAGAAGAAAGGATGGCATCCTCGCAAGTATGCGATTGGAAGCATCCTTGCCTTTCTTCAATCAGGAATTGATCTAAACTTATCTTTGGGAGCCATTAAGGGGCAAATTTCGGCCTTATCAGTCTTTTTCCAGAGGCCAATTGCATCTCATTCTTTAGTGCGAACCTTCGTCAAGGGGGTACTGCACTTAAAACCGCCGGTTAAGTCTCTATTATGCCCCTGGGACTTGAACTTGGTGCTATCAGCCCTACAGGTTCAACCCTTTGAACCGATTAGGCATATTCCTTTAATTCTGTTGACCAGGAAATGGGTTTTTCTGGTAGCCATAACTTCAGCTAGAAGGGTGTCTGAATTGGCCGCCCTTTCATGTAAAAAGCCTTTTCTATTTTTACATCAGGACAAGGTGGTGATGCGCCCCCGTCCAGATTTTTTACCTAAGGTGGTTTCCAATTTTCATTTGAATCAGGAGATCATTTTGCCTTCCTTTTTTCCCAATCCTAAGACTAAAGACGAAAAGTCGCTTCACTCACTGGATGTGGTGAGAGCAGTCAAGGTTTACTTAAGCATGTCAGCTCCTTTTCGGAAAACTGATTCCCTTTTTGTTCTGCCAGAGGGTCCTAAGAGGGGACAGGCAGCAACTAGTTCTACTATCTCTAGGTGGATTCGCCAACTCATTATCCAGGCTTATGAGTTGAAACGCAGGGTTCCACCTCGATATTTCAAAGCTCACTCTACTAGAGGAATTAGTACATCGTGGGCAGTGCGCCAACAGGTGTCTATGGCTCAGGTTTGCAAAGCGGCCGCTTGGTCTTCAGTTCATACGTTCACCAGGTTTTACTAGCTGGACGTTAGATCTCAAAAGGAGACTATTTTTGGCCACAGCGTGCTGCGAGCGACTTTATAAGTCCTGGGCCTGAAGGGGATTTAAGAATACTTTGCCCTCCCCTCAAATGCATTGCTTTAGGACATCCCAGATAGTCATTATTATGGTGCTCTGTGTCCCGTGATGTACGATAAAGAAAAATGGATTTTTTAAACAGCTTACCTGTAAAATCCTTTTCTTGGAGTACATCACGGGACACAGAGGTCCCTCCATTCTTTTCTGGGATCTTCATTGCTTGCTACAAAACTAAAGGTACTTCCTGTATGGGAGGGGTTATATGGGAGGAACTTTCTTACTATTGGTTGCCAGTGTCCAATCACCTAAAGGTAGCATATAACCCAGGTAGTTATTATTATGGTGCTCTGTGTCCCGTGATGTACTCCAAGAAAAGGATTTTACAGGTAAGCTGTTTTAAAAATCCATTTTTTATGAACTCGAGCAATAGTTTTTCTACTGTTAAAAATGCAGAACTTTATTTTTTGAATGCTGTTTTACACTAAATGTTTATATAATGCTGATAGTAAATATGATATATTTTTTTCTTGTTCATTGATGGATACAGGATTCAGAGATATTTGGGTTATATTGCTGAAGACTGGAGGATTTGGGCACTGGCAACCAAAAAAAAAAAAAGAAAACCACCAGCCGGGTATAAATCCTTCCACTCCCAGCACGTTTTTTTTTTTTTTTTTTTTTAGCTATTGTCCTAGTAACATGGATGCCTTTTTCTCTATTGAGAGAAGTTAACTATTTTTAATGGCCATTTCTTCCTTCGTTCAAACTTATTTTTTCTACATCAAGACTTCTCTACATGCTCAGCAATAGCTTTGCAGACCGTACCCAGACTGCAGACCATACCCAGACTCCACTACGAAAAAAAGTGCAGGAGTATGCCTGGAGTGTAACCTCCAGATACTGGGCTCTGCATTGTGGTGCTCTTTTCAGAACTTGTGACCTGTGTTGGCCAATTTACAGGTTCAGAATTATAGCACAGCCTCTGGTGTGACACTCTCCCTGAAGACTCAGTTACGAGAAGGCTGTGTGGGATAGAGCTGCTACATTTATTAGAACTGTTGTGTGCTGTTATCCCCTATTTTCTGTTGATTTCAATGGAAAGGGTTAAATGCTGAGTAATTGATTGCTGCATCCCTAGCTTTAGTGTCAAACCCACGCAATCTGCACTTGATTCCCACCATTTATTGTAAAGTAACCTCTTTATGCTACTGCTTCTAATCACAAGGCAATTGGGGTTCCACCTTTGGTTTGCCCTTGCTGCTACCTACAGTGACCTGGCCACCTTTTGGCCTCTGGAACCTTTTCTGCTTTTAGCAGCCGATTCATGAGTACACAAGATTTTACCTATAATAACAACCAAATGCCGCAGCGCACAGATAACCTCAGATTTCATTCTTTTTTTAGGCGGACAACCATCAAATACAGTCTCAAAGTGGCAGAGGAGAGGGCTATATGTTATAGACTAGGGATCCTCCAGCTTCCTTTAGTGATTTGGGCAGATCCAAGCTGGACATGCAGACAAATGGACAGGAGCGGGGGATGGGCAAGTGGAGAGCAGGATGTAATCCAAGACGAAAACCATATATAGCAGCAAGTGATCCCGGATCTGACTCAAGAGGGATCTACTAAGGATGACAGCTGGTATTCACCCTGTATAGCATCTGCCACAACAGTTCTATCTCAAGGCTGCACCATCCCCCCCATTCAGACACAGAGTGCAGCCATGAGGTAGAATGGTGGCAGCAGACGCTATACTGCCCCGCTGTCAAGATTTTACCTGGTATTCTGAGCTAAGTTGTCTCTTAAGTGGTGCAACATGTTGGGTCTTAAGGGAACAGTTTTACTATATCTGGTCCCTTCAGCTCAAGATCCACTAACCGTTTTGGGGCGGACTGCAGTGCTCCCTCTCAAGGGCATTGCAATGACAGCCTGCAACACTGTTCTTATATTTCTCTTGGTCTTCCTTAGCTCCCTCAGATGTGGTCCCCTTCTTTATGTGTATGGACACATAGACTAACATAGTGGGACGTTTAGGGGTATAAAAAAATGCAAAACATCTGTAAAATGGGCGTTTTACATCTGCAGTATGCATGAGGCCTTAGTCTTATCCATGGAGGATATCACTGCAGTTATACAAATTTCATGGGCCAAAATTCAACTTTAATTGCTGACTCTAACTGCAGAGGCTATAAGTGTACCTCAATGATTTCCTCCCCAGAATCATTTTCTGACATTTTCTGACCTGCCTGCAGCCTTAGCAGCATCTAAACCTGCTGCAAAGACTTTATCTGACAAAATACTAATCCTGAAGAGGTTACAGACACAGGTCACAGGCAGCTACCAGAGCTCCCAGGCTTACAGAGACCATTTCAGCTCCTACTGATGGGGTGCATGGCTTCTTATAAATGGAAGAATAGCCTGTAGCTTCCATTAGCTCTGTTACTAGTCTGGGATCCTTTAGGCCTTGTTCACGTGGGTATCTGGTTTTTTTTTTTACATAGCTTTTTGATGTATTGCCTCATGGATCCCTGTTTTTTGGGGGGAAATCATGCTGCACTGTGTGCATTAAATGCTGTTGCATTTTGGTTGTTACATAGTAGGTGAGGTTGAAAAAAAGACACAAGTCCATCAAGTCCAACCTATGTGTGTGAGTATATGTCAGTATTACATTGTATATCCCTGTATTTTGCGGTCGTTCAGGTGCTTATCTAATAGTTTTTTGAAGCTATCGATGCCCCCCCGCTAAAACCACCGCCTGTGGAAGGGAATTCCACATTCTCTTACAGTAAAGAACCCTCTACGCAGTTTAAGGTTAAACCTCTTTTCGTCTAATTTTAATGAGTGGACACGTGTCTTATTAAACTACATTCCTCAAAAAAGTTTTATCCTTATTGTGGGGTCACCAGTATGGTATTTGCAAATTGAAAACATATCCCCTCTCAGGCTTCTCTTCTCCAGAGAAAAAGTTCAGTGCTCGCAACCTTTCTTCATAACTAATATCCTCCAGACACTTTATTAGCTTTGTTGCCCTTCTCTGTACCCGCTTCATTTCCAGTACATCCTTTCTGAAGACTGGTGCCCAGAACTGGACGGCATACTCCAGGTGAGGCCGGATCAGAGTCATGTAGAGTGGTAGAATTATCGCTTTATCTCTTGAGTTAATCCACTTTTTAATGCATGCCAATATTATAATAACTTTGTTAGCAGCAGTTTGGCATTGCATGCAATTGCTGAGCCTATCATCAACTAGGACCCCCAGATCCTTTTCCATCCTTGATTGTGGCGCTTCAATTTACTATCTGCCAAAAGCAACATGCTGTATAAAACTTTTGGCAACTGCCTGTTTTCACCACTCCATATTAAGACTTCAAAAACTTTTCAGATACATATGCTACCCCAGATTTCTTGCACAGAGACTGGGAAACTTCCAATAAACTATTTACATCCCAAATATTTTGCAGGCCAATATCTGTTTTAGGAGACCTTTATTAAAGTGATACTAAACATTTAGTGTTTAATTGTCATTATCACATCTATTTATGTATAAAGATCATGTCACTGTATTTAATATAAAAAATCATCTGAGTACTTTATTTAATCAATGCTGTTCAGAGGTCACATGATGTTTACAAGGTCTTTCCTGTCCTCAGGAGTTTCTAGTACTCTGCTGATGTATGAATCTGTGTCTGCACAGCGTTGAATTTCTGTTGTGCCAGTCACATGACATAAAAAAGCTTTCAGAATAGAGAATTAAAATAAATAGCAACAAAGTGTTTTACATACAAATTTATATTTCAAAGCAAATGTGTTATTATTTTTTGCAGTAACGTGATGTAGGCGGAGTTTACGTTGATTCACCATATCTTTCACATTGTTCACACTGTAAAGAGATCTGGAGGAGGTTCTGCTAATCACAGACTGTGTCACGCCTGCCCCTCCAGCCTGTGTCTATGGTGTACATGTGCTGGGACTAACATGGAGGTGAAGCCTCCATCAATCACCATTTTATATCCTGCTCCCATAGTGTATAGCAATATGGGGACATGGAGGAGGAGGGAGAGCGGGGAAATTTCATCACCACGGTGTATACACCCATCAGTGGCAGTGCATCCATAAGGGCGCATGGGCGCCGCCCCCTCTCTACTGCCACCCCTTCTAGCACCAATAGATAGATTAATGCATTGCATTAATCTATCTATGGCTGCCGCTGCCACCCCCTATTCAGACATCCAGCCCCTTTTCGGGTGCAGGGCGCCTGAATTACAGCAGCGGGGGGTCGTTTTGAAGCACCTGATTAGAACCAAAGGCTCTAATAGGCGTCAACAAAGGTGACCTGCGAGCGCCACAGCTGTGTTAGAAAAGCGAATGAACATTCGCTTTCCTAACACTAAACCGCCTCTCAGCTAATCAGTTACCCGTCACCTGATTGGCTGAAATGACAGGCGCTGTGATTGGACGCCAGGGAATCCCCATTGTGGGATATATGCAAAATCTCCTGTTGATGGACCAGTAGGAACAAATCTTGTCCAACAATGGGACGTGGATAGTTTTAAACCCGAAAAGGTTTGATTGGATCCTAAAACTTCAGATGTCTGCAAACTCATTGCTTACATTATCTTTGACATAGCACAAGCAAAAGTTTTTCTTCCCCCAGGTGAGGCTTTTTCTCTCCTAGACTTGGACTCTTTGTTGCATGAGAATAATGGGAATTTTGTTTGCTTCTTTCGAAGCAGTCTGTTTTCTCTAGTTCAACAGTTATTGTGGGAAAATTTGGATGGTTTAGTCTCTGGACAGACCAGATCCCCTGTCACCGAGGGCCAGGTTGTCTCTGGCCTTGGTGACTCACAAATCCAGCGTTGGCATTGAAATCCCTCCTTTTGGTCTCTTGAAAGATCCTCATAATGGATACCAGCCTGTTACGCTGGGGAGAACTTATGGACACCTTATTAGTACATGGACACAGGAGAAGCTCATCTCTTGGTCAACATTCTGGATTAGGGTACAGTAACCACCAGGGATGAGGCAAAAGTCTTGTCTGGCAAGTGAGGTAGAAAGGATTCTGTCCTGGGCAGATCTTTATGTTCCAGCCTTTCCCAAAAACCCAGGCATGGACAGTTGGCAGGTGGACTTTCTCAGTCTGTAATGTCTAGATTGCGGAGAATGGGACCAACTTCCAAAGGTGTTTCAGAACATGTGTCAAAGGTGGAAGATGCCAGATTTGCACCTTCTAGCCTCAATGAACAAAAACAAACTAGACAGGATTGTCTCCAGGTGCAGAGATCAACCGTGGAGGCTGTATATGCTCTGGTGGCTTCATTAGATTAGTACAGCCTGATTTACACATTTCTTCCTCTGAAACGCCTTCCTTGTCTGCTTGGGATGGAAGACATTTTGGTGATCCTTATGACTCCAGACTTGCCCAGGTGGATGTGGTACTCCTACCTAATTAGTCCACTGGTAGATACTCCATGGGTCTTTTGAAATTATCAGGATCTTCTCTCCCAAGGACCAGTTTACCATCTGCTTTGCAATCACTGGCTTTAAAGGATAAGTTCACCTTTACATGTTACACCCATATTTAGGGTGTTATATGTTACTAACGCAGCAGCCCTGCTCATCCCCTGATCCCTCACTGTGACAAAAGGCAGGGATTCCTCATCCTGTACCCGCTGTCACATTTTAAAAACAGCGTGGCTGTGTGGGGCTCTACCAGCATAGCTGTATCATTCAATCACAGCAATCTGGGAATTAATGAACTACAAGTCCCATTTTCCACCGCAGTCGATGGCTTGTAGGTCTCAGCGAACTATCAGGGTGCTCATCATTACTTTCTGCAGCTGAGTAACTCTCTGCTGACAGATCTACTGATCGCTGGTGCAATGCTATGCAGGCTCCATGGAAAAAATATATAAAAATGCACATATTTTTTACCTGAAAAATCATGTGCATTCATTCATATTTTAGAAAAAGGTGAACTGAGCCTTTAAACAGCATGGCTGTTGAAGCTCAGATCTTGAGGAATATAGGATTCACTGTATCAGTGATATTATATTAGTAAAAGCTAGGTCTACTTCTGAAAAGGCCTACCATCACACAAGGGGGAGACATACTTTGCTTGGTGCGAGGAAAGAAACTTTCATCCTGGGAAATACTCTGAGGGACATATCCTAAGCCTTTTTAAAATTAGGTCTGGACCAGCATTTAGCAGTGAATATCATCAAGGGTTGATTAAGACTTCTGTACTGTGTGTCTCTTTTGTGGCTTTCCTGTATGTTTACCTGTCACAGTATGGGATTTAAATAGAATGTTTCTTTAAGCACTTTACAAAAACGCCATCTGAACCTATCCATCCTAATGTCGAGCTTCAGTACATCAGAAGGAGAGTTTCATTGTCTTGTAGTAATTTATTACTATATGAGTCTACCTGATATGCCCGCAGTCCAGAGTTTCTTTCTGTTGTGTTTTTAGTGGGTCTGTTAGCCTTTTGTTTAATGTTTTGTTCATCCCTTAGTTGGTTTGTTTTGAGATGTCCCAAATGCCTCTGAATCCTATGCCCCTCGATGAACAAGAAAGGTCATAAGATTTTTACACTCCCCCTAAAAAAACTTCTTGGAGTTCATTGAGAACACAGGTCCTACTCCTCTGTACACGTGGTCTTGCTTTTCGAAACTGCTTGGTTACAAAACTGGAGCATGCTGGGAGTGGGAGGGGTAATACTAGGCTTCCCACTGGTTTGTGTTTGTCAGTGTCCATATCCTCCTGTAGTTGGCAGTATAACCCAGATGTCTCTGAATCCTGTGCCCCTCAATGATTTTCAAGAAAAGGATTTTACAGTGAGTACACAATCCTATATTCTCTTGTATTGAGGTAATGTTTCAAATTTTTCATAGATCTATAGTATCTCTTGTTGATAAATTTGATGTATTAGCATATGCTCTGTACCTTAATACCTTCAATAGAAAAAAATAACTAAAATTAAAATCTTCCTGAGTAAATGTCTCAACCCAGTTATGAAACTAGCAAGACGTAGGTCAGTTGTGGCAGCTACATATTTTTCTAATGACAGGTTTTTGTCTGCTACATGGATATGAATCACTTACTTTCTTCAATGCGTTCCTTTCCACTTACTCAGTCTATCCTTAGCTGATCTGTTTATAGCGCTCGCTAGCTCAACCTTTACATTTAAACCATTAGTGTTTTAATCAGATGGAGGAGTGACTCCTTCTCTAGCCTGAAGACTTTCCTGTTGCCTTCAAAAATGTATTGATTAGATGTTGTTAAAAAGGTTAAAGCGGCATTAAACCTAAAACTAAAAATGTATTATACTGCAGCTTACCAATCCTTAGCTGTAGTGGCTGCATTGGTTTTCTTTGGCTTTTTTTCCCTCTGTTTTCACCTGGTGATCTGGCCAGTAACACACCTCCTGTATTAATGAGATGCCATTCTGGATGAATGAGAACAGGGGGCACAGCAGACCGCACCATTGTCAGTCTGGGGGGGAGGGGAGCGCTAAATGTATTTGCAGATTTAGATACACTAACAAATTGAAGATAATCTCTAGCTCACACTTTATAATCAGTTACAGCAAACAGGTTTTTTTTCCTTTTGGGATAAAGTTTTTGCATGAATAACTAAAATATGATTATTTTAAACACCCCTGCCAGTATTAAATGGTTTGTCTCATTGATGCTTTTGAAAAGCATCAATAAGACAAGTCCCATCAGTTGCTGCTGCTTCACCAAAAATAAATATAAGAAATTATAGGAAATATAAGAAAGGAAATATAAGAAAGGAAACTAATGCAGCCATCACATCTAATGCCGCGTACACACGGTCAGACTTTTCGTCGACAAAAGTCCGACGGACGCCGACGGACTAAAGCTGGCTAACAATCTGATCGTGTGGGCTTCCCCGGACTTTCAGCGGACTTTCAGCGGACTTTTCTAGCCTCAAATCTGACGGACTTTAGATTTGAAACATGCTTCAAATCTTTACGTCGTAACTACGCCGGACCCAGAAATCCGCTCGTCTGTGTGCTAGTCCGACGGACAAAAACCCACGCTAGGGCAGCTATTAGCTACTGGCTATCAACTTCCTTATTTTAGTCCGGTGTACGTCATCACGTACGAATTCGTCGGACTTTTGTGTGATCGTATGTAGGCAAGTCCGTTTGTAAGAAAGTCTGCCGCAGGTCCGCCAAAAGTCCATCGAAAGTCTGTCGGACAGGCTGTCGGACTTTTGTAGACGAAAAGTCCGACCGTGTGTACGCCCCATAAGAATTGGTAAGCTGCAATATAATAAATGTTTATAAATGTTTGCGTTTGGGTTTAACACTACTTTAAATACTATCAAAAATATTTTCTGATCCATTTTTTTTCTTTCAGAAATATTCATTTGTTGCACTTTTAACTGATGTTTTGGAAATTGAAATAAAAGATAAATTTGCCAAAAGTCGTCCTATCATCAAGAGGTTTCTTGGGAAATTAACTATTCCTGTCCAAAGACTCTTGGAGAGACATGCAATTGGGTAATTATATGGTTTTGTGTGTTGGTGATGTTGTTTGCAGTTATACGTCCACTGATATTTTTCACTGTAACATTATACAAATTAAATTACCTCCATTATGGTGCAGTGTATCTGAGAAAGATCTGAAGGCCCAACTTGGCTAATTGACTTTTCCTTTTGGATTTTGTCTGGTCACATCGATCACATTTATAATGATGTGCAAAATGTTCACTTTGGTCAATTATCTTTTCATCTGTGTCATTTTGGATACGTGTCCTTTTTAGTATAATAAATATATGTTAATGTACTGTATATGTTAGTGATGTTACTTTTTAATACTGTAATTAAATCTGGCAAATACAGTATTAAATAGATCAACATCTGTTCAACCAGTGCCCACACATGGATCGAAATTCGGCCAGTTCCTGCTGAAGTGGATGAATTTCAATCCATGTATAGGCAGCTTTAGTTTTACAAATTTGTGGCACAGTTTGATTAAAATCTCAGGCAGCGCCACTAGATAACAGAGAAGTTATTACTGTGATGACTCCACTTGCATGCATAGTTTTAGCTATTGAATACTGTAAACAGCATGCTTTTTACAACAAAGAATCAAAGAGAGAGTCCTTATTCACTTGCCGACCGTGCTATAGCTGAATGACGGCCACAGCATGGCCGGCTAGTTCTGAGAAGCTGTCATATGTCGGCGTTCCGTGATCATGCCCACTTCCGGGCAGCTGCTTTTTACCATGTGCTTAGCTGTGTCCGATCACAGCTGATCACAGATGTAAACAGAAGCTGGTTATCGGCACTCCTTTCCTCATGCTGACAGCGTGAACAGAGGAGAAGAGAGCTGATAACCAGGTTGTGTAAAAGGGACATTTTTTTTCCTCAGAATTTTCGGTATTTATTTGTTTATTTGGCAAAAAATAAAAAACCCAGTGGTGATTAAATACCACCAAAAGAAAGCTCTATTTGTGTGAAAAAAATGATAAAAATTTAATTTGGGTACAGTGTTGCACGACTGCGCAATTGCCATTCAAAATGCGACAGCGCTAAAAGCTGAAAATTGGCCTGGGCAGGAAGGGGGTAATAGTGCCCAGTAGGCAAGTGGTTAAAGTAGAACTTTAGGCAACACTTATTTTTTTGCACTTTGAATAGAGTAAGGTAGGGCAGTAACCCTGTCATTTTTTTATATTTTTTTTGCCATCTTTGTCCCATTGGCAATATTTACCTTCACCCCCGGTCACATAGCCAAAACAGGAAGTTAGAGAAAATCCCTGCAAATTTAGAGAATTCATTGGGAATGCCCAGGTTACAAGAACTAGTGCCCCCATTGGAAGATTTCCCCTCTATTACTTAAATTAAATATTAATTAATTTTATATTTGCCTTAAAAAAATATATATGTCCCTATCCCTGGCCATCTTATATAAATAGAAATGATGCAAAAAACTATGTATTCCCTTTCAATAGCATTTAAAAAGAAGAACTCCAGCTTTTCCCCCCAAAACCACAGATGCATTGTGCATGTAAATGAAGCACAACCCCAATGTCCGTTTATGTGTAACTTACCGCCTTTAGCTGTATACAGCAGGTTTCTGTGTCCATGATATCACTTCACTTCTTGGCTGAATTCATAAGTTCTCTGACTTCCTGTTTCCTTTCTTTTCCAGTCCTGATTCTACATCTCCCATGATCTTTTGAGCCTCTGTAGCTTCAGGGCAGCATTTGGGAGTCACTTGTACCAGTTTTGGGAGTTAATGTGGGTGGGTCCCAGGGTGATCTAGGGTGTTTTTGAGCCTTCATGTGGGTGGTGAAAGGTGTACATGTGTCATACCTCCTCCTGTGTCATTCATGGCTTGCAGCATGCCAAAGAATAATGGCTTACTGGAAGACTACAGAGGAAGGGTTATGGGGGGTTATTATGAAGGCGATTCCTTCATATGTAAACCTGAGGGTTGGGACTCTCCCTGTTCACACTGGTCAGCATATTTAACCACTGAGAGTCTGATGGAGAATCTTTACTCTTTACCACGTGATCAGCCATGCCCAATCACGGCTGATCACGATGTAAACAGAAAGAGCCGGTGATTGGCTTTTCCTCACTCGCGTCTGCCAGACGCGAGTAGAGGAGAGCCGATCGGCTGCTCCTCTGACGGGGAGGTCTGTGCTAATCAATTATCAGCGCAGCCCCCCCCCCGAGGATACCCACACTGGACCACCAGGGACGCCACTAGGGCCACCAGGGATGTCACCACAATGGATGCCAATCAGTGCCCACAATGGATGCCAATCAGTGCCCAAAATGGATGCCAATCAGGGCCCACAATGGGCATCACTGATTGGCAGGCATTATTGTTTATAAGAAAAAAAAAGTGTAGCGCTGTAATATGTCAGTCAAAAACGTTAAGGTGTACTGATTGACCAGTAGTGTATATCTCAAAAATTAAATAGTGTTGAATCACATATACAAAAAGCAGTAAAACAGTGAAAATTCCAAAATTTGCAAAGAGAACCACTCTTATTTGAAACCCTTGAGATATAACAATATAAAGAGTGTGCATCACACAGATTGAACCCGACCCCTTAACGCCGACAACAAGCATATAGGGATGGGAACAAGTGATAAGTCCCTAAAGTGAGAAAAGTTCTTTTAATCAAGTAGAGACTTCATAGAGCATGGATCCAGATCACATAGAAATGGTTGTTACTGATGGACTCCTCCACTGATCAGCCTGATGCAAAGAGTAATAAAAATGCCCTTACCAGACGCGGTGGACTCACAAGCCATACAGCGGTGAGTCGTACGAGCTTGAACCGTGTAGCACGGTAGGGTTATAGCTGTTCCTGGTCTGCAACCGGATGGACTTGAGAAGGACTCCAATCTTGAGCAGTCTCTCGGTTCGTCCTCCAGCACTCTCTTGGGTCTCAGGTAGTTGGAGATAGGGAGAAAGTGGACGAAAAAAAGCTCCACATAGTGTAAATCCAATCAATCAGGAGATTTATTGTGTAAAAAATTTTTTCCAACGAAAAAAATTCCAGATAAAAACCAATATTCATAAAAACGTAATTAGCGCAGTAGACAGATGGTATAAGGTAGCGTCCTACACCCGACGCGTTTCGTCTGAGAAGACATCAACTGGGGTACAGCTAACCTCTCATCTGCTGCGCTATTTAATACAAAGTGCTCTAATCAGCATTGGGGACACATGCGTAGCGTGACTTCCGGGTTTGCGTCATGTGATGGTGTTCGATGTCAGCTGACTCACTGTCTGGCCTATCAAAAATTGAGTTCAGGGTCCAAACCAAGCCTCGGTTTGGATCCCGTATACAGCCAATTCTAATTGGGCGAAATGAGGACATGTGATCCCCACGTCCAGGCGTCACAACGTGGTGACGCGGAGCCCAATCTATTAGCCCTTGTTAGCTGGCTTTTTATGGACGTATGCGTCACCGCGTATCTACGCGGCGACGTCATACGTCCATTATACCCTCTCATTTTTCAGAGTGATGCAGGCGGCGACGAACCGCTCGCATTGCGCAGGCGCAGCAGCGCGGAATCGAAAGTCCATCCCACCTAAGATTATCAAGGGACAGTGTCTTATGGACGACTATCGATCGAAAACACTTCCTCACTCCATTCACCGCTCATGTAATTCTCCATAACTAATAGGATTGACGGACATAGATTTTATGTCATCCAAAGAGAAAATAATCACTGGGGCATAGGAGTAATATAGGTGCATGGACTAATAAAATCATTGAGGAGAACTCTGAATGCGAAACCCTGATAGTCACGACACACATGTTCCCCCATGTTTACAAACATTGTTCTTGAGCCGAATGGTACAGTCTCTTACACAGCTGTGTGTTACAAACTATCTAATTGTTTAAAAATTGTATAAAAAATATTGAAAAAGAAAATATATATATATAAATATATAATCGCAGGGAATAAAAATCCACCTGATGTGTTGGTCATAACGACCGAAAACATCTAGAAAGAACCAATGTCCAAGACAGGAGATATGCAAGCTTCCTATTTGACCCCCTGTATTGGGTCTTGGGTATTTCCTGTTTAAATGTGAACAGAAAAAAGAGGAAGGTAGGGAAAAAAAGGCAAAAAAAATATAAGGATAAAAAATATTAAATATTTGATTAAATGGACGTTATATATATTGTGGAATCTTTGTGGTAGAGATGATAAAATATGCTATAAATTGGAATACCTACAGTCAACCAGAAAATATGTGTAGACATTTCTAGAATAGAGGGAGGGCGTAGTGAGGGTCCTAAGACTGATTTATAAACGCGTTTATGTCCCACTCGATGTTTAAACCGTGGGGTACATAACATTTAATTTGGTGTATCCACCAGGTTTCAAGTCTAGAGACTCCCCTTATGCTGGATTCCCCTCTCCAATGTGGAATGAACCTATCTATAACCTGGAAAGTGGTCCCTGCTGGGTTGCGGTCGTGATATGATGCATAGTGTTTAGAAACGCTATGATTAGTTTTGCCTTTCTTGATTGCTGTGATGTGTTCTTTCACCCTAGTGGTGAAATTACGTATTGTCCGACCAATATATTGCTTTTTACACGGACATGTAATGAGATATACAATGTATGGGGTTTTACATGTAGCGAATTGTTTCATACTGTATATTTTGCCTGTGGTAGTAGAATTGAATGTATCCATTTTGCGTGCTTGGCAAACATTCCATTTGCAAGCTGTGCATCTTCTACAAGGATAGAATCCCTGCATATTGTGAAAGAATGAAATTTTCTTTGGCGGATCTATCACATTCGGTGCGATTTGTCCTTTAATTGATGGAGCACCCCTAAATATAGTAGCAGCTTGTTCGGGTAGTACAGGGCCCAAAATGGTGTCACTCTTCAATACTTTCCAGTGTTTTTTAATGATGTCTCTAACTTGTCTATGTTGAGTGGAAAAATTCGTTAAAAAAGACCATTTGTGCTTGGAATCTCCCTGTTTTTTAAGTTCGCCTGATTGGGCTGTCAGTAAAGAGGCCCGATCCATTAAGGCTACCTGTTGGATCTCCTTTGTGATAAGGGAATTATCATATCCTTTTTCGCAGAAGCGTTGTTTTAAGATCTCGGCTTGTAGAAAATAATCAGAGAGGTGGGAACAATTTCTTCTTATTCTCACTAGCTGGCTTTTCGGAATGGATTTAAGCCATACCTCGTGATGACAGCTATCGGTCGGAATATAGCCGTTCCGATCCGTAGCCTTAAAATATGTTTTGGTTTCCAAACAACCGTTGTTCGATATGATCTCCAAGTCCAAAAAATGGATCTTAGACAGGCTAGCTTCATATGTCAAATGAATCCCTCTCCGGTTTGCATTCAAGGTAGTAATGAATGCATCTAACGAGTCCATACTGCCCCTCCATAGGAGGAGGATGTCGTCTATGTACCTCACCCACAGAGCTAACTCTGGGGGGTTTAAAGCATAGACGACATCCTCCTCCCATTTGGCCATAAAAATGTTTGCCAGACTGGGGGCAAACTTTGCCCCCATGGCCACCCCCTTTGTCTGCAGAAAAAATTGATCATTATACCAAAAATAATTGGCACCTGTAGCGAATTTGAGTAAATCCATGATAAACCTTTTCTGTGTTCGGGGGATGTTGCCCTCTCTCGAAAGGAAAAGCTCCACTGCTTCTAGGCCCTGATCTTGGGGTATACATGTATATAAGGACGTAACGTCCGCAGTGGCTAGTATTAAGTTCCTGGTGTCTGTAACTTGCTGTAATTTCATAATGGTATCTCTTGTATCTTTCAAGAAGGAAGGAGCAGCTTGGACTATCGGTTGGAGGAAGAAGTCGATATATTTCCCTACCCGGGAGGTTATAGAATTAATCCCGCTGACAATCGGGCGTCCTGGCGGATTTGTCGCATTTTTATGTACTTTCGGCAGATAGTACATGATGGGAATGCGTGGTGCCACTGGTACTAGGAAGTGTTTTTCTTTTTTATTCAGAATGCCAAGTCGTGACCCGGTATCAACCAAGCCAGTTAATATCTTTTTGTATTCTGAAGTTGGATTCTTTTGAAGGCAGCGGTAAGTCTCGGAATCACTGAGGATCCTGGTCATCTCGCTATGGTAGTCACTTCTGTCGAGAATGACGACCCCTCCTCCCTTATCCGCGGAGCGGATAATAAGATCCTTCCTTTCACATAGGGACTTTAATCCTATTTTAAACTTCGGATCATTGTATATCCTTTTGGGGGGAAGGTCTTCAAGGTCCTTTAAAACTAGGTCCCTGAATACCTTAATCGGAGGTGCTACGGGGGCTGGTGGATTAAATAAGGACGGATTGCTCAATCCTGAATGCACAGTTTGGGTAGTAATCTGTGGACCAAGAGGTCTACTAGAGTTTGACATGATATATCTTTGGATGTTTAATTTACGCACATATTTCTGTACGTCAATAAAAACGGCAAATTTGTTCAATTTTTAGGGGGGAGCGAACTTTAAACCTTTCTCAAGCACAATCTTCTCTGCTTCTGAAAAGGTTGTTTTACTCAGATTGAAGATGCCTTTGTTTTCTATACCCGCTTTCTTTTTACGGGCACGCCTCCCCCCTCTGGTGCCCCGTTTTGATTTCCATAGTGTGGGGGGTTTTCGTTCTGTTTGTGAAAACCCTCCATCCTTGGAGCTCTGGGAAACCTTTGATTGTAATTATACGGAGACCTTTCTGGGTAATCATTATCCCTAGTTCTATGGGAATATTGAGAATTATATTCTTTGTTTTGTTCGTCTCTTAGAGGGGAGAACCTGTTATAGGTCCTTAGGGGTGTCCTATGGGGGTATGGTTCATAGTGATGATAATCATCACGTCCCCTATGTCCACCCTGTACTGAAGAGTCACGAGGACCCTGCTCATAGTATGGAACACGATCATCATTCCTCCTATTCCTGCCCCTACCTCTTTTGCCCCTACCCCTATGTTGGGGGGCTGGACTCCTATATTGGTACTTGGGTGTATGGGGGTCAGGTGGATATTGGGCCCTGTGATCATCCCCTCTGAATGGGGGGGGGGCCACTGGTGCTTCCAAAGACCTTGTGTTGGATGAGGTTGTCACCTCCATCCCATTTTGTTCTGTAGACCCAACGGTCTGTTCCTTATTTTGCCAGTTAAATACATTCCCTGTTTTGTAATCATTCATATCTCTACTATATTTTTTCTGTTTTTTAGTTTTCTGTTCCCGTTCTTCTTTTTCTAGATGGTTCTTTAGATTTGTGGATAGATTGATATATTCAGCTGTAGATTTATGTGGAAGTAATTTATCTCTAATTTCCTTAATCTCCTTGTCTAATACACTTCTCCTTGCCCGTTTCCTGTCCATAAGGAAACCCAGCAATGAGATCCCTGCCTCATTGAAATAGTGAAACCAAGTTTCAATGTCTGTATCTCCTTGTTGTGGGTGGATGGTCCAACGCAGCCCTCTTGGGACCATCCGGTCTTTAGAGTACTGTTCTAAGAATGCAATATCCCATTCTAAATGGATTTCTGAAACCATTAGGTTTTTCAACCTTAGGAAGAGACCTCCCATTTCAGAGTCTGCATTTAGAATTGAAAAAACACCTTCTATATTAAAAGTGCGGCTAGTGCGATATTCAAATACGTCCATATCTTTAAATGATATGGAAAGTGAAAAAAGGCGGAAGGCTGCAGCAGTAGTGTCAAGAAATAGCACAAAAATACAATAGAGGAAAGAACTGCTGCGCCCACCAAACAAACCAAATATATATATGGAATACAAAGTGTAGTGAAAACGATAAGCTGCCAACACCACCAATTAGACTAATTGTGACAATAAATATAAGAAAAAAAAAGTGTAGCGCTGTAATATGTCAGTCAAAAACGTTAAGGTGTACTGATGAGACCCAAGAGAGTGCTGGAGGACGAACCGAGAGACTGCTCAAGATTGGAGTCCTTCTCAAGTCCATCCGGTTGCAGACCAGGAACAGCTATAACCCTACCGTGCTACACGGTTCAAGCTCGTACGACTCACCGCTGTATGGCTTGTGAGTCCACCGCGTCTGGTAAGGGCATTTTTATTACTCTTTGCATCAGGCTGATCAGTGGAGGAGTCCATCAGTAACAACCATTTCTATGTGATCTGGATCCATGCTCTATGAAGTCTCTACTTGATTAAAAGAACTTTTCTCACTTTAGGGACTTATCACTTGTTCCCATCCCTATATGCTTGTTGTCGGCTTTAAGGGGTCGGGTTCAATCTGTGTGATGCACACTCTTTATATTGTTATATCTCAAGGGTTTCAAATAAGAGTGGTTCTCTTTGCAAATTTTGGAATTTTCACTGTTTTACTGCTTTTTGTATATGTGATTCAACACTATTTAATTTTTGAGATATACACTACTGGTCAATCAGTACACCTTAACGTTTTTGACTGACATATTACAGCGCTACACTTTTTTTTTCTTATATTTATTGTCACAATTAGTCTAATTGGTGGTGTTGGCAGCTTATCGTTTTCACTACACTTTGTATTCCATATATATATTTGGTTTGTTTGGTGGGCGCAGCAGTTCTTTCCTCTATTGTATTTTTAGGCATTATTGTTTGGCACTGATTGGCATCCATCAGTACCATACATTACAGTATATCAGTGCCACCTACCAGTGCCCATCCATGCCGCATATCAGTGCCGCATATTAGTGCCCATCAGTGCCCATCAATGCCACCTCATCGGTGCCCATCAGTGCCACCTTATCAGTGCCCCTCAGTGAAGGAGAAAACTTACTTATTTACAGAGTTTTGTAACTGAAACAAAAAAAAAACATTTTTTTTCAAAATTATTGGTCTTTTTTTTATTTAGCAGAAAATAAAAATCCCAGAGGTGATCAAATACCACCAAAAGAAAGCTCTATTTGTGGGGAAAAAATAGATAAAAATTTAGTTTGGGTACGGTGTAGCATTATAGCGCAATTGTCATTCAAAGTGCGACAGCGCTGAAAGCTGAAAATTGGTCTGGGCAGGAACGTGTATAAGTGCCCTGTATTGAAGTGGTTAACTGGGCAGGACTGAATTCTAATTGTGAGCTATTCAGTCCTGCCCAGCAGCAGCACAGCTAGCTTTCAGACCAGGCTGTGTACGAAGGCGTTTCCTTCTTGAATAATGCTGTGATCTGTGAATCGGGACTTGGGAGGTTGGGACTCTTCCTGTAGGTGTGACTGGGCGGGATGGAATGCTAATTAGAAGGTATTCAATCCCACCCACCATCCAGAGCTGTGAAGGAAGTTACTTCATTTGCAGAGTCTGAAAGACTACACAGGGGAGTGTTATAGTCTCTAGCTGCTGCAGGAAGGGGCTGCGGAAGGGACAGTGTCTGTCAGCAGGATATAAGCCACAACTAAACCCAGAATATCAGGGGATCTGCAGACAACTGAGCAACATGGTACAGAGGTGTGAGCTATGCTGGGATTGATCATTACATTCAGTTCTAGTGAACAGAAAATTTGAGTTCATCCTTAATGCTGAGTACACACGATCCGAATATCGGCTGGTTCAGCAGGAACCAGCCGACATTTGAACAGTGTGTACAGCTGCCTGTCCGACTCATAACCGGCTTCTGTTGAAAGGAAATGCCGGAAAACCAGCATCCGACCAGCAGCCAATCAGCACTGGCAGCCTATGCCTATGAGCGCTGATCAGTTTGTTCTGGCAGGGGGGGCAGACCCCCTGTTAGAATACAATAGCACAGCCGGAGATATTGCCGCACTAACACCGCATAGGTAGTACGGCAACCCCCTAGTTGGGGTTGAAAAAAAAAAAACTTAACATGTACTAGGCTTAAGTGAGAACCTGCAGTTAATTTCAGTCAACAGTCAGTAAGCCAGATACTTATAATTACCTTTTTTTCCCTTTGTTCAATTTGCGAGTTTGTGATCCCAGCAGATTGGAAATGTAAAATCATCAATACACATTTCATTATTTTTCTACCTTATAGAGAAGGCTCTAAAATAATGGTGTTGCATTTTCATGCCTAAGGGTAGCCTTATGTGCATTGTATACATAGAAACTTGCCATTATTAAAATAACATCCGGCAAAGCCTAAAATATGGCCAGCACAACCAGGCATAAAATATGTCCTGTGGGTTTGGATGGAGAAGGTATGTGCAGAATCCAGTCAATATTTCTTCTGATGTATTTTAAATGAGTTTTGAATAAAATTATATAATGTCTTGTTGATTGCTGTCATTTTTTACAAATATATAGTTCTATATCAATTGATATTTTTGGATCTACAGTGCATGTATGTATGTATATATATATATATATATATATATATATATATATTATATAATATAATATTATTAAGCTTTCCTTATTTCGATGATCATATTTAGAAAACTAGCAGCTAATGTTTGATGTAAAAAAAATATATGTATGTCGTAAGGAAAACCCCTTTTTACCACAATAACCATTCAACTTCCAACTGTCATTCCTGGGGTTCATGCCTAAAATGAAGCAAGAATCTACTAATTGTTAAAGGCAACAAGAAATGTTTCTTAATGCACACTTTTCATGCATTGGCAACTGGTTTTGAGTATACTGTGTAGATTGACATTTTTTTTTATACTAAGGAAGCTACATGGGCGTATTACATATGCAGGCTTATGATATATTTATATGCCTGTTCAGTAGGGCTATGCAGTAATCGTTATATACAAGTGCATCTTAAAAAATTAGAATATCATCAAAAAGTTAATTTATTTCAGTAATTCAATTCAAAAAGTGAAACATATATTATATAGATTCATTACACACAGAGTGATATATGTCAAGGATTTTCATATTAATTTTGATGATGTCTTTACAGCTAGTGAAAACCCAAAATTCAGTATCTCAGAAAATTAGAATATTGTAAAAAAGTTCAATATTGTGTCTCATGGTGTCACACTCTAATCAGCTAATTAACTGAAACATCTGTAATGGTTTCCTGAGCCTTTAAATGGTCTTCCTGTCTGGTTCAGTAGGTTACACAATCATGGGGAAGACTTCTGACTTGTCAGTTGTCAAGAAGACAGTCATTGACACCCTCCACAAGGAAGGCAAGTCAGAAAAGGTCATTGCTAAAGAAGCTGGCTGTTCAGAGTGCTGTATCCAAGCATATTAATGGAAAGTTGAGTGGTAGGAAAAAGTGTGCTGGAAAAAGGTGCTCAAGCAACAGGGATAACCGCAGCCTTGAGAGGATTGTGAAGCAAAAGCCATTCAAGAATTTGGGGGAGATTTACAAGGAGTGGACTACAGCTGGTGTCAGTGATTCAAGAGCCACAACAAAGACGTATCCAGGACATGGGCTACAACTGTCACATTCCTTGTGTCAAGCCACTCCTGAACCAGACAATGATAGAAACGATTTACTTGGGCTAAGGAGAAAAAGTACTGGACTGTTGCTCAATTGTCCAAAGTCCTCTTTTGGATGAAAGTACATTTTGCATTTCATTTGGAAATCAAGGTCCCAGAGTCTGGAGGAAGAGTGGAGAGGCACAGAATCCAAGTTGCATAAGGTCCAGTGTGAATTTTCCACAGTCAATGATGATTTGGGGAGCCATGTCATCTGCTGGTGTTGGTCCACTGTGTTTTATCATGTCCATAGTCAGCGTAGTTCTCTACCAGGAAATTCTAGAGAACTTCATGCTTCCCTCTGCTGACCATCTTTATGGAGATGCTAATTTCATCTTCCAGCAGGACTTGGCACCTGCCCACACTGCCAAAAGTACCAATACCTCGTTTAATGATCATGGTATCACTGTGCTTGATTGGCCAGTAAACCTGAGCAGTGCCACAGGCTGATCGCCTCCATGCCACGCCACATTGATGCAATTATTCATGCACAATGAGCCCTGACCAAGTATTGAGTGCATACTATATTGTACATGGACATTTTTTTTATAGGTCTTTATGTAATATTCAAATTTTCTGAGTTACTGAATTTTGGGATTTTAGTAGCTGTAAGCCATAATCCTCAAAATTAAAAAAAAGAAATGCTTGAAATATATTCGTCTGTGTGTAGTGAATCTATATATTATATGAGTTTCACTTTTTGAATTGAATTACTGAAATAACTTTTTGATGATATTCTAATTTTATGAGATGCACCTGTACATCTCATATCTCCTATTTAATCTCAGCAGTTGTTGAGCAGGGGTACTGACCATATGCCTTGAAATATACAGCCAGCATATGAAATAGTTCTAAAAATAGTTGTGGAAATAAAGAGAAGCAATCATTTAGAAATGTTAATCACATTAACCGCTCGAGATCCGGAAGATTTTACTCCTTTCATGACCAGGCCATTTTTTGCCATTTAGCACTGCGATAATTTAACTGGTAATTGCGTGGTCATGCAATGCTGTACCTAAACTAAATTTATATAATTTTTTTTTCACACAAATAGAGCTTTCTTTTCGTAGTATTTGATTACCACTGTGTTTTTTATGTTTTGCGATATAAATGAAAAAAGACCCCAAATTTTGGGGGAAAAAACTATATTTTCCACATTCTGCTATACATAAAATTATAAACTAATTTTAAAATTTAAATCCAACAAAAAATGTAAAAAAATCTAATTTTTTCATAAATTTTGGCCAAAATTTATTCTGCTACATGTCTTTGGTAAAAAAAAAAACCCCAAAAAGTGTATATTGATTGGTTGGCGTGAAAGTTTTAGCTTCTACAACCTATGGTATAGATACTGGAATTTTTATTTTATTTTATTTTTTTATACCAGTGATGGCTATGATCAGCAACTTATAGTGGGACTGCGTAAGTGCGACGGACAATCTGACACTAACTGACGCTGTAAGGGAACTGACTAACTGCCATTGACATCACCAGTGACACTAATACAGTGGTCAGTGCTAATAATATACACTATAAATGGATATGTACAGCGCTGCGCTAAACCAAAAAACGCTAAAATAGCAGCTAACACACCTGTAGACTCGAGGCAAAAAGTGATAAAAATTATATAAAAGTGTAGCGCTACAAATTAACAAACATAAAAATTAAGTGCATGAATACAATGAATAGTCCTAGAATAAACTAGGTAAGACCATAAATATGGATTATACAATATGTATGTGCTAACCTGCAAGAAATATAAACCAATAAATAATAAACCTGATATTGGTAGAAACAGTGACTAAAAATGAAAATAGTGACTCCAAAAAAACCTTAATTATAAGGAAAAAACGTGACAGTCCATAGTATAGATTAATAGAATAAGTGAGAAGACACCACCAAAGAGTCTATAAAAGTTGCGCGTGGCCCAAAATGGACAGGTGACTCCCAGGTTCACAGGTGAGTAGATAATTGGTTCCAGGATCTAACGGTGAGTCAAAACTGGGAAGACCACAAGTGAACAGAAGATCTAAATCGGTGCCGGGGCCATCACCAGGAACAACAAGAGGCTTACCGGAAATAAATGACCTGAAATGACATACGTCATACAAGTCAAAAAAGCTTATTGACCACCTGGTCAAAACGATATAATCTGTCAGATGTCATCAGCGTACGGTGGGAAGGGGAGGTAACCTCACAGCTTTCACATCCATAGGCAATCCGACACAAGCCAAACGAATAGTTCACATGCCATGCGAGAGGTAAAAAAACTCACATAGCGTGATAACGTTTAAAACACTGGTTTATTAAAAATTAATAGGAAACAAACTCACATGTTGGAAGATCAAAAACAGCTTAAAACATCATATAGCGGCGATCGTGAGGGGTCCACCCGACATGTTTCAGCCAAGAAGCCGTCATCTGGGGTGTGGAGCCCCCCCCATCACCGCTCTTATAAACAGATAATGACCCCCACTGGGAGTGTCCACAGACCGGAAGTGCCCTGAATGAAAAACACTTCCGGTCTCAGAGGTCATAAGATTGCTTATGACCTCTGGGACCGGAAGTGTTATTCATTTTTAGTCACTGTTTCTACCAATATCAGGTTTATTATTTATTGGTTTATATTTCTTGCAGGTTAGCACGTACATATTGTATAATCCATATTTATGGTCTTGCCTAGTTTATTCTAGGACTATTCATTGTATTCATGCACTTAATTTTTATGTTTGTTAATTTGTAGCGCTACACTTTTATATAATAGTATACACTATCACTGTACTAATGACACTGGGAAGGGGTTAACATCTAGGGCAATCAAGGGGTTAAATGTTTTGCCTAACAGTGTTTAGTTTGTGTACTGCTTTGCAGGGGGGAAAAAAAAACACTTCACTGCTGTCTGTAAAGAGCCCTGTGTTATTTACCAACACATGGCTCTCTTCTGTCATTCGCTCAGCCGATCAGCGGGTGCTGGACATAGATGGTTGGCTGGGATCTGCGGATCGACTTGTGCCGCTGCGAGTGACAGTAAGGCCTCTTTCACATGGACGATCCATATGTCCGTTTTTCATCCTTCCATTTTCGGATGAAAAACGGACATACATTCATCCCTATGGAGCGTCGGATGTCAGCGGTGACATGTCCGCTGACATCCGACCCCCTCCGATCCGAAAAGTGTAACGGAGGAAAAACCTACTTTTCCATCCGTTTTCGGATCGGATCGGGTGACTACGGACACTACGGTCCGTAATCATCCGATCCCCCCATAGGGGAGAGCGGCGCTCTGACAGGTCCGTCGCTGCACAGTGTGCAGTGATGCACCTGTCATCTTCCTGCTCAGCGGGGATCGGCGGAGCGATCCCCGCTGAGCAAGCGGATGTTCACGGGGCGGATCATGACTGATCTGCCCCGTGTGAAAGAGCCCTAAGGCTTTATGTACATGGGACGTTTTTTACAACCTCTCCTGAACAATTTAACTTGACAGATAGTAACTGACGTTTAAAATGTCAGTTTTGCCGCGTTTACATGCCACGTTTAACGGCGTTTTGCCACGTTTAACGGTGTTTTGCCACCTTTTAATTTAGAAGCGTTAAAAAAAATAGCTAAAAATGAAAAGCACTGTAAACAAAACGCGGCTAAACGGGAGTTACCACGCTTAGACGCGTTTGTCGCTTGAAATGCCTGTAAACTCAGCTTCTGAATGCATTTTTTTGCGTTCCAAAAAATGCCTTTAAAGTAACTCAACTGCCTAAAAACAACTGTAAACGACCCTGTGTACATGGACAGATAAGATAACATAGAGGAGAGTTCAGGGGCAGGTGAAAAAAAGCCCAACTGCTCCTAAATGTCCGTTTAGCAGCAGCAGTGTACATGAGGCCTAAGTCTTCGCATGCGCGAGCTGTCCCGGAATAAAGCCATGATGTACCGGTACGTGATTGTGCCTGTACGAGCCAACCTGCCGAAGGAAAAAGGAACTGCGGTGGGTCGGCATGCAGTTAACATTACAGTATAGCAAAAGATGTTTGCATCACGACAAGGTTCAAAAGTAAAGAAAATGCTATTTTACTTTTATAACTTCTCCGTGATGTGGACATCTATTACTATACAGTATTGGAGTCAAGCTGACAGAAGCTTTGGTCCTGCATTGGTGTCTCAGTGTCTTTCCTTTCTTTGCACATTAGCATTTTTTAAAATTACAGTTTTTATAAAATGTTTTGTGACTTAGAGGTTGTAAACCTCCATTTTCAAATTGTACCTATAGGTAAGCCTATAATAAGGCTTACCTGTTCGTACAGTAAATATCTCCTAAACGTGTGCTGCTTAGGAGAAATTTACTTAGCACTGCGTCGATGATGTCATTGGCGCATGCGCTGTAAAGAAACGGCCTTC
Source organism: Lithobates septentrionalis (assembly GCA_037952835.1). Classification (NCBI taxonomy): domain Eukaryota; kingdom Metazoa; phylum Chordata; class Amphibia; order Anura; family Ranidae; genus Lithobates; species Lithobates septentrionalis. The sequence goes on from JBBDGP010000016.1 coordinate 858,901, forward strand.
CATGCCGTTTCTTCACTAGTGAGTGCCGTGACTGACGGCTCCTGTGCGCATGCTGATCTTCCAGCAGCTATAAAATACACAAATGAATGCTGCCCTCTAATGTATTCATGAATGTATTTTCTTAACTGCAAGCAGTGTACGTACATGACTTTGACCTGGTATATGCATGTTGCAGCCCCTGTACATCAGAGCTCAAACATGGGAAGGAGAAGCAGCACAAAGAGCCAATAAGTTGTGCTACTGTACAAGGTGTTTGCTCATGGGGGAGAGCAGACTGACAGAGATATGTGTTTATCAGTGTGCTGCTTCTCTTTTCCTGTCCAGTCACATGTTGGGTCTGAGACCTGTAATAGGGCGTACACACGGTCGGACTTTGTTCGGACATTCCGACAACAAAATCCTAGATTTTTTCTGACGGATGTTGGCTCAAACTTGTTTTGTCTACACACGGTCACACAAAGTTGTCAGAAAATCCGATCGTTCTGAACGCGGTGACGTAAAACACGTACGTCGGGACTAAAAACGGGGGAGTGGCCAATAGCTTTCATCTCTTTATTTATTCTGAGCATGCGTGGCACTTTGTCCGTCGGATTTGTGTACACACGATAGGAATTTCCGATAATGGATTTTGTTGTCGGAAAATTTTATCTCCTGCTCTCCAACTTTGTGTGTCGGAAAATCCGATGGAAAATGTCCGATGGAGCACACACACGGTCGGAATTTCCGACAACACGCTCCGATCGGACATTTTCCATCGGAAAATCCGACCGTGTGTACGGGGCATTACTGAACTGCAGCAGACAAAAATCAGGTCTTCTGTCATGCCAGACAGGGCTATGTGGAATGGCAGAGCTGTCTAAATTTATTAACTGGAAATTCACAGAAATACAAATAAATACAAATCCTTTGTCCGTTAAATCATCACACATATACAGGCATGTACTGGCCATCGGGACTACTGGGAATTTCAGTGGGCCGGTTTCAGTGACAGCCTGTCAGCACCGCCAGGGATCAGCAAGGTGTCCGTACACGGACACTGGTGTCCATGTGTGGTCCTTGCAGTGTCCGCGGCCGATCCAAGTGCAGACTGCAGAGTCCTCCCTGAGTCCCCTCCCTTCTCCTCTTGTGTATGACAGACATGTCACGGAGCTTGCGTTTGAATTCTTTGGTGGTGCTGTAACAGAGTCCTACGCCGGCTCCTCCTGTAATAGATGGAAGTTCTGTTTATCACAGGAGGAGCCGGTGTAGGAGGCAGGACCCTGTTACAGCGCCGCCAAAGAATTCAGACGCAAGCTCCGTGACACAGCGGGAGATAGCCGTTGTGTGAACCAGGCACTAGTGAGTCTGCATTGGGCGCAGACTGAGGGGCTCAGAGTCGGCACTGATGGGCACATACTGAGGGGCTCAGGATAGATGGGCACAGACTGAGGGGCTCAGAGTCAGCATTGACGGGCACAGACTGAAGGGCTCAGGATTTATGGGGACAGACTGAGGGGCTCAGGATTTATGGGGACAGACTGAGGGGCTCAGGATTGGTGGGCACAGACTGATGGGCTCAGGATTGATGGGCACAGACTGAGGAGCTCAGAGTCAGCATTGATGGGCACAGACTGTGGGACTGCATTCATCGGTACAGATTGAGGAGCTGCATTGACGGGCACAGACACTGAGGGGCTCAGCATTGATGGGCACAGATTGATGAGCTGCATTGATGGGTACAGACTGAGGGGCTCAGCATTGATAGGCACAGAGACTAAGGGGCTCAGCATTGATGGGCACAGACTGAGAGTCTGCATTTGATGGGCACAGTGAGGTTGCATTTGATGGGCACAGTGAGGTTGCATTTGATGGGCACAGTGAGCCTGCATTGATGGGCACAGTGAGGCTGCATTGTTGGGCACAGTAAGGCTGCAATTGATGGGCTGTCAGGGAAATGGCCGTGGAAGTATTGGCAATCTTGCCAGTAGAAGAAATGGGTGCCATAGGCGCATCATGTGACAGATGGATCCCCCTGCTGGCCTAAAAAAGACTGCCTCTGTCTAACCCAAGTTTCTGGATTGTCGTCAGCTTCCTGTATTCCTGAACCTCTGTGTTATTCCTTGAATCTCCTGTTCTTGACCTGGCTTGCTCTAGACCTGTTTACCTCCTCTCCTGGCTCATCCCCTGACTTGCTCCTTGACCTTCCTTCTGCTGATTATCCGTGCATGACCCCGGCTTGCTATATGGACTTTGCCTCTGCCTGATTCCTGCCATCATGTGTTTGACCCTCAGCCGGATGTCCACTGGCCACCCTGTGTTTGACCCTCAGCTGGGTGTCCACTGGCCACCCTGTGTTTGACCCTCAGCCGGGTGTCCACTGGCCATCCTGTGTCTGATCCTCAGCCGGGTGTCCACTGCTGTCCTCTGAAGCACGGTTTATTCCAAGCACAGGAGTTCCTGTGCTCCACCACGCCCTGGCAATCCTCACAAGGTGACACTCTTCGGGCCCCATCCAGATCCTGCTGGCAACCTGTGCTTCTTCGGGCCGTATATCTTCTGTGGCACTTTCAGAGGTATACCGCACCTAGCCGCAAGGGGACCCCTCTCTGCATATTGGCTTCAGATCAGGTACATGACAGTACAATCCAGCCATGTCAGAAGCCGACAGAGGTGGCTCTCCACTGGAGGCTCTGTGCCAGCCCTTACCCAGACAGTTCAAAGACTCCAGGAGGGTTATTTCAAATTGGAAGGGTGTCTGCCACATCTGACAGTTTCTCCTGCTATGACTGATTCCAGTCCACCATCCACCAGCGCTGCTTCAGGTTCCTCTGCACAAGAACATGCCACTGCGGCTCCTACAGTGGTAGCCCCTCCTCCTGAGCCTCGAGTACCTACACCCAAAATATTCCTTGGTGATCGGAAGAAATTCCGGGCCTTTAAAAATGCCTGCATGCTTTACCTTGCCCTTCAGCCAAGAACCTTCTCTTTAGAGACTGTGAAAGTTGGGTTTATTATCTCCCTACTCCGTATTATCATTATCAGTTGGGTTCATTATCTCCCTACTATCTGAAGAACCCAAGACCTGGGCTCGTAATCTGCTTTAGCAAAAGAGTACTGTACTCAATTCGGTGGACTCCTTCTTTGAAGCAATGGCCCAACTTTATGAGGACCCGCAGCGTACAGCCACTGCTGAGTCCGCCCTACATACCCTGACCCAAGGGAAACGCACAGCAAAAGACTACACTGTTGATTTTCGTAGATGGTCTGCTGACACTGGCTGAAATGAAGCAGCCCTCAAGTACCAGTACCATCTAGGGCTATCTGAAACCCTGAAACATGAACTGGCCCGGGTTGAGACCCCAGCTACCTTGGAGGATCTGATACAACTGGCTATTAAGCTGGATAGATGCCTGCGGGAACGGCGATCAGAACGATTCCAAAACCCACAACCTACTTGGATGATGTCAAGGATTACACAGGTCTCTGCTCCCCTACCAACACCTTCTGCCACCCCAACTGCAGAAGGGGAGCCTATGCAACTGGGTTTAGTCTGTTCCTCCCTTACCCCTGAAAAGAAGCAATGCCACCGGCAGGCCTTTACTGTGGAGGAATTGGACATTTGCTGCGCAACTGCCCCATAAGACTCAGTAAGTCTTCTCAACCAAGGCCTATGGACTTTCAGGTATCCGGATCTTCCGGTATCTGGAAAAACAGAAACCTGAAGTCCATTTGGCTGATGGGTCTTTGCCTAGTTTCGGACTCGTCACTCAAGAAACTAGACCCATTATGACAATTACAGATTCCGGCCACCAGTAATTCATTTGTTTTGATGTACTGCATTCCCCTTTGTTCCCTGTTATCCTAGGACTTCCTTGGCTGCAAGCCCATAACCCCCAGATCCATTGGGGCAAAAAAGAAATCTCCTTCTCCACAGTCTATTGTCTACAGCATTGCTTTGTCCCTGGTTCTAGCAGTCCGGCTAACTGTGTTGCCATCCAAACCACATCCAGCTTACATCAAAACGTCCCAGCAGCCTATCAGGAATTCCTGGACGTTTTTGACAAGAAAAAGGCTGGCCTTCTTCCACCTCATCGGCCCTACGACTGTCCCATAGAGTTACTCCCCGGGGCAGAAATTCCGTTTGGATGAATTTTCCCGTTATCTGAAGTCGAGTTGGAGACCCTCCGAATATACATCAATGAAAATCTGTAAAAAGGGTTCATCCATCCCTCTTCCTCTCCCGCTAGGGCTGGCATCTTTTTAGATGAAAAGAAGGATGGTTCACTGAGACCTTGCATGGACTACAGGGAGCTTAAAGAACCGGTATCCGCTCCCCCTCATTCCTGAACTGTTCCAAAGGTTTCGAACCGCGCAGGTCTTCACCAAATTAGATCTGCGGGGGCCCTAAAATCTTGTTTGCATACATGAGGGAGACGCGTGGAAGACTGCATTTAGAATCCGATTCGGACACTTTGAATATCTCGTTATGCCGTTGGGCCTGTGCAATGCCCCAGCTACATTTCCATACTTTGTAAACGATATCTTCTGAGAATTCCTGGACAACTTTGTTATCATTTACCTTGATGACGTTCTCATTTTTCTCTGTCACTTTAGAGCTCCATTGTACCCATGTAAAAAGGGTATTGTCTACTCTGAGGGAGCATGCACTATACGTTAAAGCTGAGAAATGCAATTTTGAAAAATCATCTATTCAGTTTTTGGGACTTGTCATCTCCACTGATGGGATTGCAATGGATCCCCAGGAAATAAAGGCAATCTTAGAATGGCCAGCCCCTTCGGACAAGAAAAGCATCCAGTGATTCATTGGCTTTGCTAATTTATATTGGAGATTTGTGAAGGGATTTTCTGCAATTATCTCACCTATCACTCAGTTGACTCGCCAACAGGTGCGATTCCAATGGTGCCAAGAGGCACCCCTGAAATAACGGAATCTGGCACCATCCTGTCTGCAAAAAATTTTTTACTGATCTTGCCTGACTTGAGAACAGCAATTAGTGGCATCTACCCAGTGTACAGAGCCAGAGGTGTCTTCTCTAAGAAACCAGGAAGATCTGCTTTGGTACCAAGATAACATTTTTGTCCCACAGCAAGTTAGACCTCAGGTCTTGAGGACTTTTCATGATCATAAACTTGCCAGACATTTCAGAATACGAAAAACCTCTGAACTAGTCCAACGCTCTTTTGGTGGCCCAGTCTGAGTCAAGACTGCAGGAAGTATGTAAACTCTTATACTGTCTGCCAATGGAACAAAGGGTCCAGTGCCAAATGTTGGGGTCTATTAAGACCATTGTCCATTGTTGAACAGCCCTGGAGAAAAATTTCTATGGACTTTATAGGAGACTTACGACCCTCAGAAGGATTTACTACCATCTTGGTAGTAGTTGACCGCCTCTCTAAAATGGCCCACTTCCTGCCAATGATGGGCACACCCTCTGCGGTAGATACCGCCAACATATTTATTAAGGAAATCATCAGGCTGCACAGATTACCAGATAATATTGTGTCAGACAGAGGAGTACAATTCACGTCCAGGTTTTGGAGAGATCTTTGTAAAACCTTATCCATTCAGGTATGTCTATCATCTGCAGAAAGGAAAAACTGCGCCTGGAAAATAAAAAAGGTAAACAACAGCTGCGGTTACAAGTGTAGCCCACCACATAAAATTAAAAATAAGAAAACCGCGCTATAGATGATAAAAGAGTCCAAATTACAGTCCCATAAACATAAATGAATAGTCCCAATGTTAATCCAGATCAAAAATTCATCCAAAAAAGACAGTGATAATGGACCCAAACAGCGGAACACTCCAACATCAGTTGCGCTTACCAGAAGTAAGATTTTAAGGGCGAGTGGCTTAAACCCAACCTGGGCCTTTAGATGTACACTCCAGGTGGAACAGGAAGGGCGCCCTCATCCCGTGTATCCACAGATATAATGCAAAAAGATATATAACAAAAATATAGCGTAATATTGTTTAAAAATACGCCACACCAAACAGAAAAAAGTGACAACCCAAAATCCTTAAATCACGTGTGATCATAAAATCCTACGCTAAGTAGCTAGGACAGTGGGGTGAGTGTCATGCAATCATGTAAACACAAGTGAAAACTAAAAATAGTAATTGAATGTAAGCTGCAACGACTTCCAAACCTGCTTACCAGATATGAAATGGACAGTCGGCATATATAAAGCACTCCAAGCAATAGGTAAAAAAGTGAAAAGAAAAGAAAAACTCCTATTCAGTGTTGAGACAAATAGTGATGCAGGCTGCTTACCAGAGGGCTGACCCTCATATGCAGATAAGTGGAAACACAGGAACCGCCACCAAAGAGTAGATAAAAGACAAACCTTCGAGATTGTCCCCTTACCAGACAAAAGAGCATATAAGGCAGATGTATTAGGATCCCAGCCACACTTCCGACCGGAATGGTGTACCCCGTCTTGCCCTCTCCGTCCAAACTTTTTCTTGTCTAAATCCACCTTTCCAGAGGTTTCTATTAGTACTTCTTTCTGATCAGACTGTAGGTAATGCCACAGGAAGGAGTAGACCAGCTAACCTCATTAGCACCCTGCATCATATGATATCCATATCTCGGGGCCACTTAGTGCTAGGAACCCCAAATATGGTGTGCAAACACAGTGGAACTAGCACTACAACATATCCCCGTATCTCGGGGCCACTTGGTGCTAGGAACCCCAAATTTGTATATGTTGTAGTGTTCCACTGTGTTAGCACACCATATTTGACATTTTGTGACCCAACTTTGGGGCCCTGTATCTCTTGGATATATTGTAGTGCTAGTTCCACTGTATTTGCATACCAAATTTGGGGTTCCTAGCTCCAAGTGGCCCTGAGATACAGGGCCCCAAAGTTGGGTCGCAAAATGTCATTCTCTGCTCTGCAGACGCTTCTAGATGCAAACGCGGTAAAACGCGGCATGCAAATGCGGCAAAACGGGCATTTCTTAACGCCAGTTTCAGCTTTTAAAAACATGTGTTCAGCAGAGTTTGCACCGGCGTCTCGTGTGCATGAAGCCTAAGGGTACTGAATCCCCTCTGATCCCTGAGGTCATGATTCCAGACACCCTGTCATATTCCCAAAAACAGGAAGCTAGAGAGTTCCTGATAAGGAATAGAGAGAAGTTTTCAGTTACCTGGCACGACTTCAGCAGTTCAGCATGATATTGTTACTGAACCTGGGGTCCGTGTCAAGCTCAAACCGTACCGAATTCCTGAAGCGAAGAGAAAGGACATCAGCGATGAAGTTAAAAGAATGTTGGAGCTAGATGTCATTGAGGAATCCAATAGTGACTGGTCTAGCCCCATTGTGTTAGTCCCAAAACTGGATGGCACTTGGAGGTTCTGTAATGACTTCAGGAAGCTTAATGCAGTGACAAAGTTTGGCACGTACCCAATGCCCAGAATAGACAAACTTTTAGACCGACTTGGCAAGGCTCGCTATCTGACCACTTTGGACTTGACAAAAGGTTATTGGCAAATACCCCTGACTGGTAGCGCCAAAGAGAAGACTGCATTTGTGACCCCGGAGGGTTCTTTTCAATATAAAAAAAATGCCTTTGGGGTTGCAAAATGCCCCTGCAACATTTCAGAGGGCCATGGACAGGACCCTAAAACCCCACCGATGATATGCAGCAGCCTATCTAGATGACCTAGTGGTACATAGCACTGACTGGGAGTCTCACTTGCCCCGTGTCCAGGCTGTCCTTGATTCCCTCTTCTAAGAAGGTTTTACGGCAAATCCAAAAAAAGTGCCATTGGTCTAGAGGAAGCCAAGTATTTGGGCTACACTATTGGCCGTGGTGTCATAAAACCTCAAGTGAGTAAAATAGAAGCCATCCAGGAGTGGCCACGTCCTGCAAACAAGAAGCAGGTCAGGGTCTTTCTTGGCATTGCAGAGTATTATAGAAGATTTATCCCAGATTTTGCAACTATAGCTGCCCCACTGACAGACCTTACAAAAGGGAAAGACTCTGTAATGGTCCCCAGTAGCAGAGCAATCTTTACAAGTCCTGAAGAAGGCTTTTGTGCACAGCCAGTACTGTACTCCCCCAATTTCTCCAAAGATTTTTTGGTTCAGACCGATGCGTCTAATGTTGGTATCGACGCAGTACTATCACAGGTACATAGTGGGGAAGAACACCCTGTGGTGTGCCTAAGCAGAAAGCTCAGTCACCATGAGAAAAAGTATGCAGAAATTTGAAAAGGAATGTTTAGCCATAAAGTAGACCATGGACGCGCTCAGGTACTATTTGTTAGGACGCCAGTTTGAGTTAATAACTGACCATGCTCCCCTGAAATGGATGGCCCAAAAGAAGGAGACTAATAGACGGGTGAACTGGTGGTTTTTGGCTCGACAGGATTACTCATTCACTGTAAAACACAGGCCAGGTGTTGAGATGGGGAGTGTAGATGCCCTGTTCTGTGTTCACTCCTGTTGGGCCACAGGTGTTCCAACATTGGGGTTGAAACAAGGGGGGAGGATATGTAGCAGAGCGTCCCAGAGAGAGCCAGGAAATGTCCTGTTCGGGGTTTATATGTCTTCCAGGCTCCTCTCGTACACATTCAGGAATCTCTGATCCATGATCCAGTTCGGGTCTTGGTCCTCTTTCCCAGGCTAATTTTAGCTCACCTGAGCAAACAGCCTTTGCTCTCTGCCTGGGAAACACAGACAACGCTGGTCTGTGAGAGCAAAAAGGTTGGTAAAAAGCTGTTAAGCAGTTTTTGTGGAAACTGACAAGTGGTAGGCTTGCTCAGCCTGGTAGTTAGGGCCTGGATAGTGTATAGTTAGAGCCGAGGCATGGCTAGGTTTTTGTTTGGCTATTTTGTTCTGTTTGTTTTGAACACTGTGTACAGTACTGTCTATAGACTTGTAAATATCACCATTAAACACTTCACTGTCACTACTTCACTTGTTCTGGTATCTGTACCTGAAAGCCTGCTTGTCCCAGGAAGCTTTTGCACCTTCTACCTGTCCCCCAGGTTACTATATATATATATATATATATATATATATATATATATATACCTCAAGCAGTCTTTATATAAAAGTTATTTTAAACATAATTTATACTTGTAGAACTAGGCCAGAGAGTAGACAGTGTTTTTTGATGGTTTTCATTTGAAATGCACCTTGGTGTCCTTCACTAAGATCTGTACTTTGGAAATTGTCTGCCACAGCGTTGGTCCGTGCCTATCCCTGAGAACTGCTGTACTGCCTATAAGAGGAATACAGAACGGCTAATGGCCAGTAAAGGGGAAGGGGGCTTGGGGGGCCATCGGGGGTTGGCTTGCCAGCCGGGGGGGGGGGGCTGTCAGGCTGGCATGGGAAAGACCTGTCATCGGCACTGCCAATCACCTCACTTCATATTGTGCAACCGGGCTCAGCCTCAGCGCCGCTGCATTGCTGAAAGGCAGCCAATGGCTGTGCAGCAATGCCGGTTTCTGAAAGGCTGTAGCAATGTTCCTGCATGACGTTGGCCCTCCCACTTCACGCAGTGATGTGAGAAGGAAGGAGGAGAAAAATACAGAGGATAATAAGTGAAATAATAAAAGAGGTGAGTGAGGACGGAGTTAGAGTATATTTTCAGTTAACACATTTTCATACATAAAAATAAACTTGGAGGGCAGATATATGTTCTGTCCTATGCCCAATACCTTTTATACAACTTACACAAGTCATTCTAAAGGCATCTGTAATGTTGGAATGCAACTTTTTCTCTAAATAAATTGTTTAAAAAAAAAAAAAGTTGTTTATACTTACAGTGGAATGCTTTTACTTCTGTTTTTTTGCGCAATTGCATATAGTTTGTATATACGGTTTTTGTGCGTGTTTGCAAAATTAAAGTGGGCTGGTCTGGATGAAGTCCAGGGCCAAATTTTTGTCCCAGTCCAGCCCTGCACATATATGTATTTCATCTGTGTTGTTAGCTGTTTGCCTGAAGATCAGCTCTAAAATACACAATCAACTACTTTGTAATTTTTTTAAACATAGTAGGGCCTCCATGCAATTCTAACATTCAGTTTGCTTTCAGTGATCAAATACTCAGCTATAATCTTGGTAGAAGACTCCCAACTGATCATGTCAGCGGATATCTACAGTTCAAAGTTGAAATTATGTCTTCAATTCATGATGGTAAGAACATCAGGTGACCAAAAGATAATTGCATATTCAGATTTAATGTACAGAAGGCATTAGCCTAATGTAATATGGGCTCAGATGAAAGTATTACATTCAACACTGCATGGTATTTGGCACATTGCTAATTTTTCTATATTACAGATTTTTGTTTTGTGTGTTTGTAAAAGACAGTTGGAAAAAAAAAAATAAGCCATTTAGTGTTTGCTAATCAGAAGAAAGAATCACTTTTTTCTTCAGAATGTTGATTTCTGTAAATTAGCCCAGGTTCACACCAAGCTGCAGGAATAAAGCCGTGCGAGTTCAGCTGAATTTGCGCGATTTCACTCCCGCATGTCAGTCCCGATTTCAACCGCGATTTCAGAGACATCTGTGCAGGTTTCTGCACAGCTGTCAATGTAAAGCGCAGCCCGAAATCGCAAAAAGAAGTACAGACACTACTTTTTTAAATCGGTGCAGCGCCGCAGATGCGGCGTCGCACCGATTAGGACGGTGCCATTGACGGCAATTGCCGCTGATTTGACATGTCAAATTGCATGTCAAAACGCTCAAGTGCAAACCATGGCTTAAACACCTAAATAGTCAAATAATAATAGCATGCAAAGGAATTATGATTGATAATTGTGCAATATTTGGAAATGTTAGTTTAAAGTTTTAAAGAGATTTTTTTTTAAATAAAACAATCAACACAGTTAAAATTAATCACATTGCTTACTGAATTTATACCTGTAGGACACATTTTAATAGCTCAGGCTACAAAAATTGCTAGTGATTAAAGTGACCCTGTCACTAGGAAACTCAAACTGAAAGCACCCAATGAAAGAATCTTACTCATACTTATGCGGCTTACACACGATCGGACATTCCGACAATGAAATCCAATGAAATCCATGTTGGCTCAAACTTGTGTTGCATACACACAGTCGCACAAATGTTGTTGGAAATTCCGAACGTCAAGAACGCGGTTATGTACAACACGTACGACGAGCCGAGAAAAATTAAATTCAGTAGCCAGTGCTGCTCTTCTGCTCGATTCCGAGCATGCGTGGAATTTTGTGCGTCGGAATTGTGTACACACGATTTTGTTGGAAAATTTGAGAACCAGCTCTTGAATTTTAGTTGTCGGAAATTCAGACAAAAATGTCCGATGGAGCCTACAGATGGTCGGAATTTCCGACAACAAGCTCCCAGCTCCCATTTGTTGTCGGAAATTCCGATCATGTATACGCGGCATTAGACATGTGCATAACGAAACATTTTTAGTATTGCATTGATTTGTTAAGTTATTAATTTCTTTCATTTAGTTTTGTTACATTTATTCATTTTCATTTTTTACAGTGGATTAGAAGGAATCAAAACTAATTTGAATCAAATTTGAATTGAACTTGAATCGAAAAAATTTAATCTATCCTAATTCATTGTGAAGAATAGCTGGTTCTGTTACATTCAAAATTTTAAAATTCAAATTCCGGAAGACAGTTATATTCTTTCTATTCTACTCTATTCTATTTTTTTATTCTATTCTTTTATTATCCATTCTATTATTTTTTTTATTCTATTCCTTTATTTTCTATCCTATTTTATTCTATTTTTTCTACCCTATTCCATTCTGTTTTACTCTTATGCCCTGTACACACAGTCGGACATTGATCGGATATTCCGACAACAAAATCCTAGGATTTTTTCCAATGGATGTTGGCTCAAACTTGTCTTGCATACACACAGTCACACAAAGTTGTCAGAAAATCCGATCGTTCTGAACGGGGTGACGTAAAACACGTACGTCGGGACTGTAAACGGGGCAGTAGCCAATAGCTTTCATCTCCTAATTTATTCTGAGCATGCGTGGCACTTTTGCGGATTTGTGTACACACGATCTGAATTTCCGACAACGGATTTTGTTTTCGGAAAATTTTATAGCCTGCTCTCAAACTTTGTGTGTCGGAAATTCCTATGGAAAATGTGTGATGGAGCCCACACACGGTTGGAATTTCCAACAACAAGGTCCTATCACACATTTTCCATCGGAAAATCCTATCGTGTGTACGGGGCATTATTCTATTCTAATCTATTTTGTTTTTCTATTCCATTCCTTTATTTTCTATTCTATTATTTTCTATTCTATTCTATTTTATTCTATTCTTTTATTTTCGAATTTCGGAAAACGGTTATATTCTAACACTAATACATAGTCTTTGAAGGAAATCAACAATAGTCAGCAATATGTGTATATTTCTAATTTGTAATCAATTTAGTTTTCGTTTTCGATTCGACTTTCAGACGAAATTTAGTTTTGTTATTTCGGAGTAGTTTAAATTTGTTACTGTAGTTATTTCGGAATTCTGATACATCCGAATAACCATAAGTTTGTCTGAATTATGATTTGAAAAAGAAACGAACCACAAATGTCTATTCATACTTACTTTTACGACTAGCATTGATTTCCCTCTTCACTCTCTTGCAGTGCTATGGTTGCTGCTGGAAATTGACATTTCCTGATTGTTGGATGCCTGATCCCCCCACTATGCACTGTGGTTCCTCCCATCAAACGCTGTGTCACTTCTTTGTCCCATAGTGACAAAAGGGGCTTGCAGGAGGAACCAATGTGCACAGCAGGGGATGTGCTTTCCTATTCACCTGGAATTTCTGAATAGCATTGGGTATTGTAGCTATGGAAGAGTGTGAAGTGAGTTGCCCTTCAACGGTAAGTGTTAGGGTGAATAATCTTCTTTTGCAAGGTTCTGCTTTTTAAAGATCGGTTTACTAGTGACAGGGTTGTGTTAATCGAAGTGTGACATTTGACTGTTAAAGCGGTTGTATACCTATATTTGTAACTTTTACCTACAGGTAAGCCTATAATAAGGCTTACCTGTAGGTAAAAAAAATATCTCCTAAACCTGTAAGGTTTAGGAGATATTCCCCTCGCAATGAGCCGCTAACTGCAGCGGCGCATGCGCACAGGGGACTCTCGGCTGACAGCCCGGCAAACTCCGGAGCTTGCCGGGCAGAAGTCTCCCGCGCGCATGCGCGGGAGTGACGACATCGCGGCTCCGGCCACTCACAGCGCCGGAGCCGCGATACCCGGAAGACACGCCGAGGGGAGATGTCGGCTCCCTCGGCGTGGACCAGGTGAGATGCCGGCGCCTCGTTCTAAGGTAAGTATCTCATAATGAGCTAGTATGCGGTGCATACTAGCTCATTATGCCTTTTCCCTTGCAGGTGTAAAAAAAAAAAAAAAATGACAGCGGGTATACAACCGCTTTAAACGGATGAAACAAATGGCCCTCTATGGTGTGAGCTACAAAAGTACTATAACAATGAATCCCTCACATTTGGAGTATTGTGTCATCATGTGTGATTAATCATTAAAGTGGTTGTAAATCTTTACATATACCCAGTGAAGTGACTAGCCTCAGGTGATACACAGAGATTAAATAAATCCTCCTACATACAGTGCCTTGAAAAAGTATTCACACCCCTTGAAATTTTCCACACATAATTGTGAAGTGGAAGAAAATTTATAAATGGTTATAAGTTGTACCTGTCTATCTGCAGCCCTCTTTCTCTGCATCCGTTCAAAGTACTGAATTTTTAGAATGGTCTAAAAGTTTTGAAAAAAAGGGGTCGGAGAGCTAAAGTTACACTCTGTAGAGCTCACACAGGAACAGAGCTGAGGCTGTTAGTCAGCTGGAGGTCCCTCCCCTGTCACCTTTTTTCTCTTGGTGTCAGGAAAAATTGTCAGAAGTGATTCATACTGATAGCAGAGGAATGAGGTAGCAGACAGAAATGGCATTAAGACCCCTTTGGCACTGAGGCAGTGCGGGCGTTAGCGGTAAAGCGCCGCTAGTTTTAGCAGTGCTTTACTGCTGTTATAGCGGTGATTTTCGGCCGCTAGTGGGGCGCTTTTAACCCCCGCTAGCGGCTGAAGAGAGGGTTAAAAGCGCTGCTGCCGAATTGCTTTGCAGGCGCTTCAGCAGCGCTGCCTATTGAATTCAAAGGCAGGGGCGTTTTAGGAGCGGTGTATACACCGCTCCCGCACCGCCCCAAAGACGCTGATTGCAGGACTTTTTTTCCCGTCCTGCAAGCGCACCACCCCAGTGTGAAAGCACTTGGGCTTTCACACTGGGGTGGCTTGAGAGGTGCTTTGCAGGCGCTATTTTTAGTGCTAAAACGCCTGAAAAATGACCCAGTGTGAAAAGTACACACTATAGAGGGATATGCTTTGTTCATATTTAATGTCTAAGGTTTACAACCACTTTAACACATGCTACTTGTTTAGCTCACACCCTAGAGCATCATTTGTTACATCTGTGTATTGATCAATTGCTGCTCTTAGCATTTAATCACAAGTGAACTACTAAAAAATGCTGGTGTGTTCCTGCATGTATTGGTGTCATTTTTTTAATAGAAAGATATATTTAACCATAATTTATATACTGTTTTTATTATTACTTATAATATATATCCTTATTCATTTACAGATGCTTCTCCAGAGGCAGTGGGCACAATGCTTGCAGCAAGTAACATAAATGGAGACCTTGGTACACCTTCTGATGATGAAGAGATGCCTGCTGATCAAGATATGCATTCCACATGTTCCAATGGCCCAGTTTTTGCAGAATCGTTTTTAGATGGATTAAGATGCGGCACTTCTGCCGAGACAGACTGTGAAGAGGCAGCTGGTGCTACTTCAAGGATTTCACCCATCCGTAGTCGCCAGGATTCACTCAATGACTACCTTGATTCCCTTGAACATAGCAACAGTGCCAAATGCGGTGCTGCTACATCTGTTCCCTGCGATCGATCATTAGGCGCATCACCAAAGCTAAGAAGCAGTTTTCCCACTGACACAAGACTTAATGCCATGCTTCACATTGATTCAGATGAAGAAGATCATGAATTTCGTCAGGAATTGCTATGTAATTCCCCTCTACTGGACGAAGGTGGCCTTGTTTTACTTTGTGGTACTAATAAAACAAAAGATAATTGTTTGGGTTCAGCAGCAGATCAAGTGGAAATTGGCAACTGTGATAATGCACAACTGAATTCACAAACTTCTGATATCAGTGGAAGTAACATACAGGCTGTTCGTTTAGACCTGCCAGCTGGAGGAACAGCTGATCAGGAGGATGGAATTACGGTGGCAGTTAATGTAGATGTTGAGGGTGATGCTGCATTATGTATTGCTATGGAAACACAGGCATCCTCAGCTGTAACTTCTGAGAGACAGGAGGGGATCCCAAACAGGGAAAGTAATGTGGATACAAATTCTACTGATTCAATGATGGGTACATCTTCTCAGGTATTGTCTGTAATGGGTGCAAGCAGCTCATTACATACACAGACTTCTTGTGAAAGCAGTAGAATTGCAGAGGAAGGGGCAAGTCAAAATAATGGTACATTTTTTCACTGTAATGCTACTTTTAGCAGTTTTACACACAATGACTGTTCTTCATCTTTAGAAAGTACAGAAATCGCTGGGTTTTCCCAAAAAGACAGAGGATGTGGGGCCTGTGAATTTGAACCTGAGGGTTCTGGGGGTTTAGAAGTACAGGCTTCTCTATGCAATCCTTGTTCTCTTCCAATTGTAAACATCACCCGAAATAAAGATGGAGATCAAGGTGGAACAGAATTACAGAATGAAGTAGAAGGGACAGAGGAAATTTGGCAGAGAAGGAACTTGCAAACAGTTTCAATCAGTGGTCAGTCGACTCAGGATGAAGATACTGGTAGCATGCAGGGAGCATGCAGAAGTATGATACAGTCAAGTGTACAAAGTGAAGGTGCCTCATCAGGTATTTCGTTTTAACAAATGCTTTTCTATATAGCATTACATGTAAGCCAAAAGTAGTACTAATACTAACACTAACACTAATTTACAAGCTTATTTGAATAAAGCAGTGGAAAGAATGATAGTGTGCAAAGTTTAGTGACCCACAGCAGCAATCACTTCTGTACTGGAGTTACAAAGGCGTAGTGATGGGATGATTTGGCCAGTCTTATGTCTGTAGGAGTCCACTGAGCTGGCTGCTGTTGAGCCCTGAACAGCTTCCCTTTCCTGTTCCACTCCTCTCCCCTGTACATTGTATTCTAAAGACTTCTTGTGAGCGCTTGGGTAAGCATGGGTGGATGGTGCCAATGCATTTGAAAGTCCTCTTATGTGTGTGGGCAGCTTATACTCTATATAGCCAAAGATTTGTGGACATCTGACCATTACATACGAGTTTGTTGGACATTTCTTCTCAAAACCATGGACATTAACATGGAGTTGGCCCTCCTTTGTGGCTATAGCAGCCTCCACTCTTCTGGGAAGGTATTACACAGGTGAGGCGTATCTGTGGGAATATGTTCCCATTTAGCCAATAGGAGCATTTGTGAGTTTAGGTACTGATGCCAGACAAGAAGAGCTGACTTGCTATCAGTGTTCCAATTCATTACAATAAGGTTTACTAGGACTGAGGTCAAGGCTGTATGTAGGCCACTTGAATTCTTCTGCATTGAATGCCTCAATGTTTTTGTGTTCCTGACTTTGCCAACAGGGTCATAGTCATACTTAAAAAAGATATTTTTTTTTTGTTTTGTTTTTTACCTAGGTGGATGCAGCATTGCTCCGATGCTGCATCTGTTCCCTGACGCCTCTAACACTGAGAACCATGCGATCCAACACACTGATCGCTCGGTTCTCACAGCTCTGTGAGCAGAGAGCTGGGGACAATCAGGCAGCAGCTCTCTTCTCTGCCTCCCTGCATTTACTGGAGCGCTGGACTGTGGATGGGTCGGGAGTGGCCAGCCAAGGCTCTCAGCAGCTCACTGAGAGGCTAAGCTGGGTGCCGGTCCAGGCATGTGGGCGAATCCCGACTCCATTGTCGCATTTTTGCCCAAGCCTGGACCGGCTCTGTGACTTCAGCTCACTGTCTGCTGAAAACGGGCACACAGGACTGCAAAACTAACTGCACTCCTGTGATCCACAGAAGTACAGCCAAAATGAGCTTTGGCTGGACTTCTCCTTTAAACAGAAAATGGGACTTACCCAAACTGTTATCACAAGTAACACAGCACACAGTTGTCTAAAGTGTCTTCCTATAATGTAGCATTAACAGTATCCTAAACTCAAAAATTTGGTGAGGTACCCACGTACTTTTTTTCAAATGATTTGTTATTATGGACTACTGTTCTTTCCAGATGAACATTACTGTTTGTACTGCTTTATTAAATACATCAAAAAATCTAGATTTTGAAATGGTAATAAAAAATCCCAAAACAAAATGTAATATTTTGCAGCTTATCGGTTCTTAGATGTGATTAAGATTTCCTTTATTTTTACCTGGTTATCTGGCCAGTAGGTCTGTTATTTTCAACTTCCTTTAACAGACCAAGCTGTCAAGCAAAAGATTAAGTTTGAAGGTTAAGGAAATTTAACACTGGCAGGGGTACTTAGACTGGTCAGCTTTTATTCTTTTAGGTTACAGTTTTTTTTCCTTTTGGGAAAAATGTTTAACTGGCAAAAAAGCTACTACTACCATCCCCACAGGTTGTCAATGTTGCTGTCCAAAGGTGTCTATGATGCTCCTCCATAAAGTTGAGCCACCCTGGGACAGGAAGCTGGCTGCATTACTTGGTTAACCTCCCTGGCGGTATGATTTTTACGGATTTTAGGTGCTAAAAGCGGTACAATTATTTTGCATAGAAATTTGGCGTTTTATATTGTAGGTCTGTAATTCCTAACAATAACACACTTAAATCTGTCCAAACAAGAGTCTAGTAGATATCCCAGGTATGATAAAGTTTGAAACACAAAAACATTAATTATTTATTTTTATTTATTATATTATAATTTAAAAAAATAAAAATAAATAGTAATAAAATAAATTTCCCCACGATTCACTATCGCTCAATTCTGCAAGTGTTCTAATTTACTATCGCTGTTTTCTAGCTGGTCTAAAGCCACTTTTGACGTAAAGGGACACTTTTTGGTTGCTATGGACAATCTCCAGTTTCCAGGCAGAAAGAACAGTATATATCACATAAAACTGCATGCAGGGCATGGGCCAAAGCACTGGGGACAAAAAGGATGTGAAATCATTTCATACAGTACTGTAATCTGTAAGATTACAGTACTGTATGTGTTATGATTTTTACTTTTTTTTTCATTTTCCGCCAGGCTCCGCCCCTGTGCGTCGCGACGCTCGCAGGGAACGGAGCCTGGCACGGAGAGGCTTCGGAGGAGGACGGAGCCCACGGACACTGCGGGGGACATTGCAGGATCCCGGGAACAAGGTAAGTAAAGCCACACCAGGATCCTGCGATGTAATCCCGAGTGTGGCTCGGGGTTACCGCTAATGGTCCTGAATTTTAACCCCGAGCCACACTCGGGAAAACCGTCAGGGAGGCTACAAGAAACGAAACATAAAAAAAAAAAAGTAAAAAAGAAAACTAATGCACCTCTATGCATTATGTAGGGACTGGTTAGCATTTCGTTATTGGGTTTATTACTGCTTTAAAGTGATTGTAAAGTCTCGGTTTTTTTTTCCCTATAAAAATAACAAACATGTTATACTTACCTGCTCTGTTGCAGTGGATTTGCACAGAACAGCCCGAATCCTCCTCTTTTCGGGTCCCTCTTCTGTGACTCTGGCTCCTCCCTTGTTTTCAGTGCCCCCACAGCAAGCAGCTTGCTATGGGGCCACCCGAGCTGAGTCACAGCTCTCTGTGTCCATTCAGACACGGAGCCCCCTCTCTCCCCTGATTGGCTTGTGACTTTGATTGACAGCAGCGGGAGCCAATGGCACCGCTGCTGTGTCTCAGCCAAACAGAAAGGAGAATCTCAGGCGGCTGAGACACTCGTGGACATTGCTGGGCAGAGAGGGACCTCAGGTAAGTGTTAGGGGGGCTGAGGCACACAGCAGGCTTTTTAGCCTAATGCATAGAATGCATTAAGATTAAAATCCTTCTGCCTTTACACAACCCCTTTAAGTTTAAGTTAAGTTAGCGAAGGATTAGATCTTCTGTGTGTTTTGTTTTCTGGGCAGACCCTTAATTTTTCCTGGTGACTTTTGTCATTGACACACAAAGTCAGATTAAATCCAAAATATAAGAGTTGTCACCAGAACAAAAGGTGAGTGTTAATCATTCAGTGGGGACAAATGTTCCAGTGACAACTCTTTAATATGACAGTAATCCTCACTCGGGGGAGATTTTCTTTAATTTCCTGTTATGTCTCCAGGACAGAAAGCGATGGATATCTTCCTAGTGGGACACAGATTATAGATAAAAAAAAACCTGATCGGAATATTAACCCTTCCCCGCTATTGCAAAAAAAAAAAAAAAAGTTTGGTTCTACATTTTAAACTCGTCTTGGGACAATGCCTTTAATAACATTGTAGAAAAAGCAATGAGGTGCAGTAACTAAATGCAACCAGTAAAGTTACAATTTTACTGGGTACATATTTGAGCAGTTGCTGTAGATCCTGTACTGATTTATGTACATCAAACGTATTTATAAATTAAAGCTGAACTTCAGGAAATAATTTTATTGCATACTTACATTGGTCCAGCTTGGCACAGTGTAAGTTTGCATTGCTCATAGATGATAAACTGCTGGGAAAAGTGGAAGTCACGGTAGTAGTCAGTAATACCACAGTGATAGTCGCAATCTCCCAGGCCCTGCTCAGGTTCTATGCGATTGGTTGCCCCACTACACATTGATCATAGGGGTTGCTCCTTTGGCACCACTGCCATTCATAGAACACCTTGTGTTTTTTTTCAGCAAATACAGAACACCTTGTGCTCAGTTAACAAAATACAAGACGTCCTATGAATGGTGGTGGTGTCAAGTGAGTGAACCCCAATACAAAAAATCTGAGCAGGAAAAATCACAGCTATAACTGTAGAAGCCCTGACTACTACAGTGATTTTCAGCTTTCCTAGTGGTCCATCAGGCATGAGTAATGCATTCTTCCATTGTGCCAAGCTGGACCAATGTAAGTATGTAATACAAATAATACCTAGAGTTCAGCTTTAAATTTGCCTCTGTGATGAATCATTTAGTTTATTTAATTGAAGATGTGAAGTCTATGATGCCACACTTATTGTTGAGTTGTAAAAGCTTAGATTAGCCATATATGTATCCATAGTAAATGTACAGTCTTGATTTCTCAAACACGTTTAATCAGCAGAAAGTTTAAAGATAAGAAATCACCAAAACAAACTTTTCTAAAGCATGGGCTAACAGCAGACTACAACATGTTAAAGCTAAACTCGGTGATAAGCAATTATTGTTCTAAAGAGGCATGTGTATTCGTCCCCAAATCTTTGGGTGCCATGTACATTTCATCCAGATCTGTGCTGTAACACCTCAGGAAGCTTTTCCTCTGTGCAGAAGCATCCTGTAAGAAAGACCAGGCACTGCTGCCCTCTCTCCTTGTATAGGATAACAGATCTTGTATCTGCCCCCCTTTAGTTTTCTGCAGGTAGTCTGTAAAGGGTGCACCTTTTGGGTCCCTATCACAACTCTGCTCTCTGCAAAGAGTAAAGACGGCTCAGTGATTATCTCACTGTTATTTTTATATGTTAAAAATGGCTTTTGCAATGGCATTGAGTGTATGTCAAGACAATTTATATCCTTTTTTTTTTTTTAAAGATATGTTTTATTGATTTTCGTACAAAGATTATACAAAAAAGAAGGAAAACCTTTCAATACGAAAAAAATAAAAAATACATAGAGAACTTGTCAAAACACAAAATATCTCATGTCTTAACAATGCATGTCAGCCAGAAATGGATGTCTGATGTAAAGGAAAGGAAGCAAATTACTGTCCTAGTATCCTGGATCTAGAGAGGTCAAAGTGAGTGGATTGTCAATCCACGTATCCCACAGCTTATCAAAGAGCTTCAGTTTCCTCCCGAGTTCAATAGTAAGTTTATAAGGGTAGTGTTTTATGAATTAACTCCAGCCAATTATTCAATGTGGGGTTGGACGTCCGTTTTCCAGGATAGTAGAATACATTTTTTCACATGAAATACAATATACACAACAGACGCTTAGCATACTTGGATATAGAAAGGTCACCAAACAGTTTTTATGCCGCGTACACACGATCGGAAATTCGGACAGCAAAAGACCGATGAGAGCTTTTCGTCGACCGTGTGTATGCTCCATCGGACTTTTGTTGGCCGAATTCCAGCCAGCAAAAGATTGAGAGCATGTTCTCAATATTTCGGTCGGAAAAAGTTCCTATCCGAAAATGCGATCGTCTGTAGCAATTCCGACTCGCAAAATTCCTACGCATGCTCGGAAACAGTTTGACGCGTGCTCGGAAGCATTGAACTTCATTTTCTCGGCTCCTCGTAGTGTTTTACGTCACCGCGTTCTTGATGGTTGAAAGTTCAGCAAACTTTTGTGTGACCGTGTGTATGCAAGTCAAGCTTGAGTGGAATCCCATCGGAAAAGCCATCATATCTTTTTTGCGACCAAAATCCCGATCGTGTGTACGCGGCATTAGAATTCATTACATTAGGGAAGCCCAATACAGAAGATATAAAAAAGTTCATTTCAGACCAACAATTTATATCCTTATTGGCTATTGAGAATTGTATTATTTTAGGTGGTCCTAGAGGCTCAAGGTTTTTACAAAACCTGTGTGCAGCAGCCCCCTCTAATACCTGATCCCCATGTCCATCCAGTGATGTGCACTCTCTGGGGACTCTCACTCCTCATTGGCTGAGGTAGCGGTGGGAGCCATTGGTTCCATCTGCTGTTAATCACAGCCAGTGAGCCATTTGCAGGAGAGGGAGGGGTGGGGCTGAGCTGCGACTCTGTGAATGGGCACACAGAGCCATGGCTTGGGAGCGAGCCTGCTTGGGTGCCCTCAGAGCAAGATGCTTGCTCTGGGGGCATTTGGCAGGAGGGAAGGGCTAGGAGCGCCAGCATGGGACCTGAGAAGAGTAGGACCCAGGCTGCTTTGTGCAAAACCACTGCACAGAGCAGGTAAGTATAACTGGTTTGTTAATTTAAAAAAAAAACTAAGACTTTACTATCACTTTAAAGGAATCTTTTTTGTGCCCAGAGTTCATCTTTAACTCTTTTAACTGTTCAAAAGCATTTGTTCGTTTGTTGACCCAGTTTTTCCCGGGGAAAACCTCCCTGCTATCAGAATTCAATAGAACAGCAGGGGGGATCGTCGCACCAACATCACTTGTGTTGGTACGACAATATGTCAGGTTTTCTTTTTGGTCAGCATGCTGGTTGAACAAAGAAAAAAATGCTCTTTGGTGAAGTAAGCAAATTCTAATTGTTGAATTCCCAGCATTCAGCAATGCAGTAAAGCCTGGTTGGCTAACAGTTCTGCCCATTCCTTGTTCAGTCTGAATGCAGTTGTGCCCAGATGATGCTACTATTTAAATATACTTTTAGCATTTATAATGGATATTAGATTGATTTAAATTGGGCCGTCCTACACTAACACTTTACATGTTTTAGTAACTTTGTTACATAAATTTTGGACAAAAACCAACTAGTCAACACCGCACTCATATAATATTATACTGTATAGATGTATGTAACCATGTGAACCAAATAATATACTATCCCAAAATATAGTACACTTCATCAAAACTAAAACACCAATTTGCTCAAATAACACTCAAATTGCTTAACAAATTCCTTAATATTGTTTTAGATCCCGAACAATACACAACTTTGCCTTTGCCGTGATTATTTGTTCACATTAAAATGGACTATAATACAACTCCAAACTTTCCACCAGTGATTGCACCCCAAAAGTGAATGCACTCAAAAGATATGCTGACCCCTAAAATTGATAAATGAGTCTGTATGAGCTTTATACAGTATTCCACTCCTCCGCACCGCTTCCAGAATGCTAATTTATATTCTCTGGTTAATAAGTTTGCTGCAGCTTTAATATTAAGTCCTTCCAGTGCCGCACCGCATAGACCCATCATAAAAGCCAAAAAACAAAAGCTCTATAGTGTAGTATATTTTTTTGTGAAAAAAATAAATTAATTAAATTTTGGCCTATCAGATTGGTAACTTCCTGAGGACGGCCAATCTGATAGGCCGAAATGCATATAGGTTGAGTCACGTGATCGTGACAACTTCTGCCCATACCCGGAAATCGAGCCCTTCACTGCATGAACTGATCAGGCAGATTTCACAGATGATATTTTTACCTGCTGTTCCCTCCGGGTGCCAGGATATCAGGCACTCATACATGTGAGTTGAATATCTTTTAATTCTTTGGAATAAAGGTTCTGTTTAAACGGTACTGCGCAATGAGGTTTTCTCTATTGTATCTATATGAGGAACATTCATCGTAGTTAACCAACGGTCCAGAGGATATCTACAAGGGTCGCCCCACACACGTAATTGACCTAACTAGCAATAGTTGGTCCAATCCCAAGGGTGAGTGCACATCTACTAGGGGGGTACCCTATTTAAGCACATAAGAAGCACGGAAATACTTCTCAAGTCACAGCACTGTATATGAGTTTTTCATCATTGTTCCATAAGCACCAGCACTTTTCACTGGGGACTGTTTTATTTATTGTTTTCAGTATTTTACATTTTTTTTTCTGTATGTAGCAATATATTGCATATAGCATTTAGCGCGGTATATTTATTATTTAGTATATTTTATTAGCCAATAAAACAAATGTAATAAAAGTAATAAAATATACTACACTATAGACCTTTTGTTTTTTGGCATTTATGACCGGTCTATGCGGTGCGGCACTGGAAGGACTTAATATTAAAGCTGCAGCAAACTTATGAACCAGAGAATATAAATTATCATTCTGGAAGCGGTGCGGGGGAGTGGAATACTGTATAAAGCTCATGCAGACCCATTTATCAATTGAAGGGGTTAGCACATCTGTTGAGTGCATTCATTTCTGGGGTGCGATCACTGGTGGAAAGTTTGGAGGTGTATTATAGTCCATTTTAATATGAACAAATAATCACAGTAAAGGCACTAAAAAGGAGACACAATATCATCACAAGCTGTATATTGTTCTGGATCCAAACAATCTTAAGGACTTTGTTATGCAATTTGGGTGTTGTATAAGCAAATTATTATTTTATTTTTAGTTGGACTATATTTTGTGATAATATATTATTTGGTTCATGTAGTTACATACATCTATATACTATAATATTCTATGAGCGTGCCTTGTTGGTTTGTGTTTAAGGTAACTGGGTTACCCCTATTAGGGGGTTTAATCTAGTGTGGTGCATGGAAACTTTATTATTTGAACACTTTGTTTTATTTTAAATTTATTATTTTGGTCACATTTGAAGGTGGATAGTGTGATTTTTTTTTTTTTTTTTTCTTTTTTTTTTATAGCATTTCATTTTTTTTCGGTAAGCGCAGGGTTGTAAAAAGTTTTTTTTTTTTCTACATACATTTTACAGTTTTTATTAGTAGGATCATATAGATAAGATCTTGTATAATACAATTTCATAAATGCGTAAAATGTAAGATTATATAATTGCTTACTAGTGTCTTTAATGTCCTCTGACCAGTAAAAGGAGATTTTTTATTTTTTAATAATGTACATTAAAATCCTTTTAGCCAATAGATGAATGGCCACTGGAGTCCTGCAAGTGGTTGAAAATAGCTGATATGTCAACTTAGGCCTCATGCACATTGGTTTATTGTAAGCACTGTTTCTCCTGACAGGAGAAAATCAGTGTTAAAAACTAAGCTGCGTTTTATAGTTTAGCAGTGTTTGGGCATTCATTTATTTAGTTGGCCAGAATTTTTTCAAATGTATTCCAGCTATTGAAATGCATAAGCGTTCAAATGCTGAATGTGCTGTTTAGGCACATTTAGCAGCATCAAGTGTTTTTTCTACCAAAACTCTGCTGCTCCTGGATGCACTGGCAGTGGGGTTTTTTCCTGCCTCTAAACTTTTGTCATTAAATGCTGCTAAAAGCCTATGTGTGCATGGACACATACGCTAACATGCAGGGGCGTTTAGAGGGAGAAAAAAAAATGCCAGATGCCCTAGGAGCAGCCATAAAAAGTCTAGTGTACATGAGGCCTAATACTGAAATACCTCTTCATTCCCATTTGAGACACCAGTAAAGCCAGTTAAATGTGTATGTATTATTTATTCCTTAGGTTCACAGTCAAATGGCCATCAACCATTACGATCACTTCCTTCAGTTCGGCAAGATGTCGGCAGATACCAGAGGATAGATGAAGCTCTGCCCCCCAGTAAGACATGATATTATTCAGAACTTATTTCAGTGTTAAAGAGCTACCCCTTTTTAACAGATGTTTGCAATCTGAATAAGTCTGTATTTATTGACCCCAGGCGCACATCATTTCACTTTTATTTCTGTGGTGAACTTTGATGTCTATATTCATTAAGATTTTGAAAACTACGCATACATTTTTTTTTTTTTTAATGCTGAGGTGCATCCTGTAGCCAATGATACGTAGAATGTGTGGTATGACGGTTTCTTACAAAGAGAGGAATTCCATGTTTATTGAAGCCAGCAGCAGTATAGGAATATTTTCTCAAAGGTGGGAATCCCTTTTGATCAATCAAATCAAATGGCTGGCTGAAATATTGGTGATGTATACACAGAATGTTTATGCCAAAATGTGTAAGCACAGCCCCACAGCTTCTCTTTCTCAGGAAAATAGAGATACTGGGTCAGCTAAAGCAGAATGATGAACAACAACTACCTGTTATGTATAGATCTGTCCAGGTCATTGTCCAACCTGCTAAAATAAAAAGGTTGTAGTAGCCAAACATAAATCTGTATTTTGAATTGTTTATATCAACATTAGCCAGAAAGACTTGTGAATCATTCTTCTAAGGTAGGGTTCCAGTGTTGCGTCCTTTCAATTACCTAATTCAACTCAAACATAGAGGCAGCTTTGAGGGATAAGATTCCCTGGGTTTTTTTTTTTTGTGCTAATTTTTTAACCTACTTTCCCGTGCAAATGTGCCCGCATATAGACACTCAGTCTGTGTGTGTGAAACACATGTATATTAGTGAATGGAGGGGTGAAGATATTGCGCTATTCCTCCTTTGTTAGGATTAAATAATAATAATAAATGCCAAGTGTTATAAATATGCACTTATTGCAAAATCCCGTGTGAAAAATCCTTGGTGAAGTAAAAAACGATCATATAAATGAAATGATAATGATCAAGAGTGCTAATGTGTTGCGCCCTCTTTCTCATGCAGGGTTGCAATAAAATAGGTGTTCCAAAAGATGTTATGTCCTGCCTAATACAATTAGGCTGTCAGGTCACCTTGAGGCTAGGTGACAGATGCACTCTGTAGGAGTCAGAAGTGGACCCTAGGACTGACTGCTGCGGATTGAACCCTGGGAGGTTCAGGAAGCAGGTCTACTGGATCACTGACACAGATCCCACTGGGAGCTAGAGCATAGACTCCCCAGGGCGCGGAGTCTAAGAGCCAGCAGGTGTTCACCAGAGCCTCTAGTGGTGAGGATGGACTGTGCTGCAGTCTGGCTCCAGGTCGCGGCCCCCAGGGTCTCACAGCTCATGCTCACGGTAGACTACAGGAGAAGAGGAAGGAGGCAGCAGGCTGGAACAACAAGGAAAGTAAGGAACAAGCCAAGGTCGGAGCCACAAGCAGACAAGGACAACGGAGTTCACTCCAAGGTTCAGGGTCACAGGCAAACAGGGATGGTCGGGGACACGCCAAAGGTCAGGGTCACAAGCAGACAGGAATAGTTAAGAACAGGCCAAAGTCGGTAGCTGGAATCAGACGTAGGAAACACAGCTAGTACACACGAAAGCTAACACACAATGGTTGATCAGCACTGCTGGCTTGCAGTGCACAGGTTAATATAGGGTTCCCTGATAGGAGCTGGGGTGGAGCCATGCTAGAGGAGAGTTTGCAAAAGCAGTCAGGTGAGGGTCAGCTGGTCTCTAGAGATGAACACATGGAGACAGGTGAGCTGACAGACAAACTCTATTGCATACCCATGACATAGGCCTTAGTGTGGAAATGAGCAGAATGAGCAAGTGTGTTACACCCTCTGTAATACAGGATGTCCAAAAAATGTTAGTAGTATAGTGATATATGTGGGGGTGTAAATCCTCTGATGACATACAATAATAATTAATCCTATAATATGCCAAACAATATATGTGTTTTACCTCTGTTGCAGTGTTTCAATACATAAACATGCGGGCTTAAACAAAGATATGGCAAAACAGAATGACAAGCTATGTTATATATAAAATATACAATGGTATATAGAATAACACCCCTCTGTGTAAAACAGAGGTAGAGGTAAAAGAGTAAAGTCAAATAATATATATTTATAATTAGTCCATAAGTCCAATGGCAAATAAATAAAGTGACTTGTGCTCAAAACAGTGTCCAGTGCCTGATCAGAAAAATGCTATGTATCCTTTTTAAGTGACAGTGGTGCCGGTGAGGTTATCCGTGCTGATAATATAATTGCACTCACCAGAAGGCCTCACCCCCCCAGGGGTACTGCACGTTCACAGTGAAAGCCACTGTGTAGCTCTCTGGAATCAGCTGGGCGATCTGTGAGTCACTTATTGGCGTCCCACCGTGTTTTCACATACAAAAGGGAGGAGTGCCCATAGCGTGATATTGCTTTTAAAGAATTTATTTGTGGGTAGAGTATAAGATTTTACTCACATTTAGGGTGAAATTAACATGCATAAATGAAAATGGAGCAAGCGCTGAGTGAAACAAACAATCGCGGCCCGACCGGAAGTGACGCAAAGACGTACTGTAACTCCGCCCTATGCGTTTCCTCATTCTAGACGTTATCTGGATCGTCCATCTTGCTACACCTCCCGTCCTTTTATAGGGTGTAGTGTCCCTAGTGCGTGCACTAAATTAATAAATTATTTAACAGCAATATCACACTATTGGCACTCCTCTCTTTTGTGTGTGAAAACACGGTGGGACGCCAGTAAGTGACCCACAGATCGCCCAGCTGATTCCAGAGAGCTACACAGTGGCTTACACTATGTATTGAGACACTGCAACAGAGGGTCAAACATATATATTGTTTGGCATATTATAGGATTAATTATTATCGTATGTTATCAGAAGATTTACACCCACACATACATCACCATACTACTAACACTTTATTATACACTATATATATATATTTTGGACACCCTGTATTACAGAGGGTGTAACGCACTTTAGCAAGCAAGCAACTTCATTCTGCTCATTTCCACACTAAGGCCTAATTGTATTAGGCAGAACATATAACATCTTTTGGAACACCCTTTTTATTGCAACCCTACACGAGACAGAGGGTGCAACACATTAGCACTCATGATCATTATCATTTCATTTATATGATCGTTTTTTACTTCACCAAAGATTTTTCACAGGGGATTTTGCAATAAGTGCAGATTTATAACACTTGGCATTTATTATTGTTATTTAATCCTAACAAAGGAGGAATAGCGCCATATCTACACCCCTCCATTCATTTCCTTTGCTCCACCTAGGTGGTTGTAATATGTAGAGGCAGCAATTCCTCTTTTTTAATCACACAGAATCTGTGGAGTGCCAACTTGTTTTTATCCCCTGGCTAAATTATTATTGCCACCGGTTGCACCTGAACACTGGGTCCGCATAGACTTCCAAGACTGGGGATACATGGGAGCATCTATAAGAATTTGGTGTGTAGGTACACCCAGTGGCAATGGAGATTCAGTCCCAAGGATGTAAGTATTACAGCGGCCTCTGGTCTTTTAGATTCGGGGTTATTAGGCAGTTGGGTCAGGTAGTAACAGAACGGCTACTGCCGCGTACACACGACCGGACTTCCCGTCAGAATAGACTCCGACGGAGTTCCGCTGAAACGGACTTGCCTACACACGATCGCACCAAAGTCTGATCGTTTAGAACGCGATGATGTACGACGAGACTAGAAAAAGGAAGTTTAATAGCCAGTAGCCAATAGCTGCCCCTGCGTCGTTTTTGGTCCGTCGGAATAGCATACAGATGAGCGGTTTTCCCGATAGGAACTGATTTCGTCGGAAAGATTTGAAACATGTTCTAGGTCCGTCAGAATTTTAGAAAGAAAAAGTCCGATGAAGCCCACACACGATCGGAATGTCCGACGGAATGATTCCGTCTGACCTTTTCTGCCAGAAAGTCCGGTTGTGTGTATGCGGCATTAGTTAACTTTGTCTGAAAGTGTCCTTTAAATTTTGTTTCATTTTTGCTGTGTCGGCCCGGTTAGTTTTCGGGATTCATTTTGTTTCTTTGGGATTCTTTTCGTATATTCATTAGACTGGGTTGATTCAAAATGTTTTCTAATCCACCCAGTATAATTTCAGATGGATTCGAGCTCATTGTAAATGGCTGTGGTTGTTAAGGAGTGGGTGGCCACCACGTCCTTAACCACTTCAGCCCCAGAAGGTTTTACCCCTTAATGACCAGAGCACTTTATACAATTTGGCACTGCACTGCTTCAATTGGTAAAGGAGCGATCATGCAATGCTGTACACAAACAAAATTTGCGTCCTTTTTTCCCCACAAATAGAGCTTTCTTTTGGTGGTATTTGATCACCTCTGGGATTTTTATTTTTTGCAATATAAACAAAAAAAGACCGAAAATTTTGATAAAGAAAAACTATATTTTCTACTATTTGTTATAAAAATAAATCCAATAAACTCAATTTTTGTCATATATTTAAGCCAAAATGTATTCAGCCACATGTCTTGGGTAAAAAAAAAAATCAATAAGGGTATATTTATTGGTTTGCGCAAAAGTTATAGTGTCTACAAACTATGGTACATTTACTGGAATTTACCCAGCTTTTAGTTTCTCATTTCTTGAGGTGCTAAAATGGCAGGGCAGTACAAAACCCCTCCAAATTACCCCTTTTTGGAAAGTAGACATCCCAAGGAATTTTCTGAGAGGCATGTTGAGCCCATTGAATTTTTCTTTTATTGTTACAAGTGATTAAAAAATGACAAAACAATTTTTACACAAGGTTGTCACTAAATGATATATTGCTCAAACATGCCATGGGTAAATGTGGAATTACAACACAAAATACATTCTGCTGCTTCTCCTGAGTACAGGAATACCACATGTGTGAGACTTTTTGGGAGTCTAGCTGCGTACAGGACCCCGAAAACCAATCACCGCCTTTTTTTTTGCTAAAAAAACCCCCAAACATTATATATTTTTTAATCACTTCAGCCCCGGAAGAATTTACCCCCTTCATTACCAGAGCACTTTTTGCGATTTGGCACTGCGTCACTTTAACTGACAGTTGCGCGGTCGTGCAACGCGGCTCCCAAACAAAATTGACGTCCTTTTTTTCCCACAAATAGAGCTTTCTTTGGTGGTATTTGATTACCCCTGCGCTTTTTATTTTTTGCGCTATAAACAAAAAAAGAGCGTCAATTTTGAAAAAACGCATTATTTTTTACTTTTTGCTATAATAAATATCCCCCAAAAATATATAAAAAAACAATTTTTTTCCTCAGTTTAGGCCGATACGTATTCTTCTACATATTTTTGGTAAAAAAAAACGCAATAAGCGATTATTGATCGGTTTGTGCAAAAGTTATAGCGTTTACAAAATAGGGGATAGTTTTATGGCATTTTTATTAATAATTTTTTTTTTTTAAATGGCGGCGAGCAGCGATTTTTATAGTGACACATCGGCCATTTTTGACACATTTTTGGGACCATTGTCATTTATACAGCAATCAGTGCTATACAAATGCACTGATTCCTGTGTAAATGACACTGGCAGTGAAGGGGTTAACCACTAGGTGGCAGTGTAGGGGTTAAGTGTGTCCTAGGGGCGTGTTTCTAACTGTGAGGGGCATGGCTGTGTGTGACACATCACTGATCTCTGCTCCGATGACAGGGAGCAGAGATCAGTGACACTGTCACTAGGCAGAACGGGGAGATGCCTGTTTACATTAGCATCTCTCCATTCTTCCTCCCGGTGAGGCGATCGTGGGTATCCCTGCGGCGATCGAGTCCGCGGGACCCGCGACCCGACTCACGGAGCTTGACGCCTGCGCCCGCTGGCCGCCTCTTAAAGGGGAACGTACAGGTACGTGATTCTGCCTGTGCGAGCCCTTCTGCCGCAGTATATCTGCGTGAGGCGGTCGGCAAGCGGTTAAAGCAGAGGCCCTACAGATTAAAATGGTGGGTGTTACAATTTTTTTTTCACAAAGTATTTGCGCAGTGATTTTTCAAACACAATTTTTTTGTGAAAAAAATAAAACACTTTGAATTTTAATGCACAAAAACACACTATATTGCCCAAATGTTTGGTGATATATAAAAGATGATCTTATGCCAAGTACATAGACACCAAATGGGACTTGAAAATTACGCACACCCGTGCAGCGGCGACAAACTATATACATTTTAAAAGCCTTTACAGGTTACCACTTTTGATTTACAGAGGAGGTCTACTTCTAGAATTACTGCCCTAGATCTGACGTTCGCGGTGATACCTCACATGCATGGTGCAATTGCTGTTTACATATGACACGAGACCGATGCTTGCGTTCGCCTTGCACAGGGAGGACAGGGGTGCTTTAATTTTTTATGTTAATTACTTATTTTGCTTTTTTATTTTATTTTTACACTGTCCCTTTCATTCTTTTTTTTTTATCACAGGGAATGTATATATGCCCTATGATATAGGTAGTGACAGGTACTCTTTTTTGAAAAATTTGGGGTCTATTAGACTCTATATCTCTCCTCAGCCCTTAGAGCATCTGACCACACCAAGATCGGTGTAAAAACATGCTTTCCCAATGGCGCTGTTTATATCCGGTGAAACTGAAGTCATGAAATACTCGTAGCTTCCGGTTTCTTAGGCCATAGAGATGATTGGAGCCGTTCTGGCCTCCAATCAGCTGTATGGTCATCTGGCGGAACCACCGGCTGCATTCTCGGGTTCCCCGTGAGACAGAAGAGCCAGAGCCTGGTCCTTGTTGGGCATATATTGTAATGTTCTTTTTTTTTTCATGCAGCCTGTAGGTTAAATGAAAAAAGACAACCTAACAGATTCCTCCATTCATATTGATCAATTGGTGGTATGCCCACCATTAGATTACCGCCCTGCATCCACCCACTTCTAATGATGGGCATACATGTACCGTTCTTTTTTCCTGTTCAGCCCATGGGCTGAACAAAAAAAAAGAACCAGACAGGTTCCTTCATTCACATTGATCAAATATATGCCAAAGCATAGGGGTGATCCTACAGCGCTGATTTACGTATCGTGAGAGCAAACCCTGTTACTGTCAAAGTAAATAAATCAGTGCTGCAGCTGAATGGCGTACCTGCAAAGCAAACTATAGTTAACAATAAAACACAGTAACTATACATTACAGTTCAGCATAAAATACAGTAAAACAGAGCAGAACAATAGAGAGAGAAAAGAACAATAAAACAACAAAACTTTTTGGGGTTTTTTTTATACACATTTTATATATATATATATATATATGTACCCTATGCTAATACTCCACTAGTATGTGGTAGCAACGAAAACAGTCTCCGATGCAGAGACCAGGTTGGTCAAGACAGGAGGGACAATAATAGCGGGTGTCACACCCAGGGCTGCCATCAGGGGGATACAGCCGTCACAACTATAAAGGGCCCGTGCGGACCAGAAGAAGGTAGGACGGGTGAAGGGGATCCGTGCTGTGCAGTACAGAAAAGATTTCACAGTTTCTGCAGTTCTCATGTCATTATTTTAGACGTCAAGCTCTTTACTGCCACCGCTGGCTACTATGTGCATGTGCACCCCTTGTGTGACAGTGATCTGCCTGTACTATGCTTCTCAGCAACATGTCAGCTTTGTAAAAACTAGCTGGGACCAGATAGGAAGTTACAAGTAGGGGCTGTGAAGGAAAGGGAGGGGGGCAGTTTGTGTACAGGGAGGGGCCAGAAGCTTGTGTGCCATATATACAGGTGTGTGCATGTGTGTGGGGGGGCTGACAAATATACAGGTGTGAGGGGGCTGAAATATATACAGGATTGAGGGGGGGCTGAGTGCGTACAGGTGAGGTGGCCGGTGTGCGGATTCGGTAGGTTGGCCTATAGGCAAGCCCTGGGAATGTTGGTGGTCAGGCTCGGGGGCCCAGGTCTAAAGCTGTGTAAGGGGCCCAAAAATTTGTCCACGTTTTCTACAGACACGACATCTTCTTTGGGGTGATCTTTTGGTAGGGGTGCCAGGGAGGACATCTGGAAAATGCCTCTCATGCTCACTGAGAGGCCCACTGCATTTGGATTGGGAAGTTGAGACACAGCACCTTCTGGAAATAGAAGGGCTGTGATGATCTCTTCCTGGAATTTTAGGAAGGATCCAGTTCGTCCAGACACTTTGTGTAGTTTATAGGCGTTAAACAGAGCCAATTGGAATAGGTATACAGACACTTTTTTGTACCAGCGTCTCTGGCCTTACTGGCAGTTAAATACAGCAACATCATCTGGTTGTTGAAGTTCACCCCTCCCATTTTAAAATTATATTAGTGGACACAGAGGGGCTTCTCAACAACACCAATTACTAAAGTAATTTGGACTGTCGTGTCTGCGTGAATGGAAGACAGCACGAAAACATTCCTTCTATCTCACAGCAAGCAATTTGTTGGACCTCAAGCAGGCTCTCTCTCCCCATCTAAGTCGGGTATCTACAAGCCATTGGGGGAAGCCCCGGTGATTAGATTGCACAGTGCCACATGCGCCAATTCCTAATTGAAATAGGTGTCTAAAAAGTGGCACGCTTGTATAAAAATTGTTCACGTATAAATGGTACCCCTTTTTCGGAAAAGGGGGTGACACCAAGTCCCAAACAATCTTGCCGCTGCTCCCTATGTAGTCTGGGTAGTCACGCTTTTCCCTTGTAAACCAGGAAACTATATGTATTGCCTATGGCCTTATCACAGAGCTTATACATCTTGACCCCATATCTGGCACTCTTGCTGAGGAAAAACAGTTTGAACACAAGGCGGACAGAAAATATGTTCAGGGACTCGTCAATGCAGACATCTTGATTGATAATAAACAAGGATGCAAATTGTTGGTTTAAGTGGTTTACGAGGAGCCGAATTCTATGGAGCCGATCATATTCAGGGTCACCCCTAGGACGACAGAGTTCATTGTCGTTGAAGTGCATGAACTGCAAGATTAGCTCATATCGAGTACTGGTAATGGAAGCAGAGAACACGGCATATGGTGAATTGAGTCAGTGAACCAATATGATCGCAACTCACTCTTTTCAGTAATGCCCATGAGAAGGGATAGGCCCAGAAAATTAAATTTGGGAACCGATATAGGATTCTAGCCAAATTCTGTGGCAAGGGTCAAATTTGGATTTGCGGCGATAAATTGCTTTGGTCCACAATAGATCTATACAGATCTTCCGTGAAAAACAGCTCGTAAAAGTCAAGGGAAGTAAAATCCGCTGTTTCCAACTGAATTCTGGGTTGGCCAGTGAATGGGGGAAGTACGGGCGCTGCAGAAGTAGGCTGCCAATTCGGTATCTGCAAACACATCAGGAAGGGCACTATGGGCTCTACGGGCATGTATTAGAACTCTTGGTGGCTGCGGGACACTACTTGTGCTAGCCACCGCACCAGCTTGAACTGCACTTATGGGAATCACAACATCACCAAGTGTTCCTGCAGTGCTGTTTTGTCTACGACCAGGACATACTAGGCCGCTGGTGCCTACCAGTTCACCAGAAGGTTGAGCGGCACAAGTACTGCCTCTCTGCTGTATATGAGAACCAATGCAGTTGTTGCACCTCAGCAACAGAAGACCGGGGTCAGGTACGCCTGACCTTAGCAGGGACCGCTACTCCGTCGTCAGAGCGATCTGTCAGGGAGCTGTTGCTCTCTACAGGTTCATATAGTGAGCCTGAATCAGATTTTGATTCTGACAGTGAGGCTTCCCCTGCGCTCTCATCTGTCATGCTCAGTATCCTGTAGGCCTCTTCACTAGTGTACCTTTTGTTTGACATTTTGGCCACTAAATTTATAGTTACAGCTAGTGTGACTCACAGGTAAAAAAGCACCTGGTTGTCGGAGACTGCTTGAATCGCTACAAAAAAATTATCTGTTAGCGTTAGCAGGGATCAGGCGTGACTCTGCTAACGCTTCAGTTTTGTGTGCTGTGTTTTGTAAAGTTACAGTGATCTATTGATCCTGCACTTTGGGTGGGCTGGGCTGGACAGAGGGGCTAAATGCAGGTACTGGCAGATGTCTGGGCTGATCCTGCAAATGCCACATTTTTGGGAACACTATACTACTGGGGATGCTAGTAAAGATCTGATCAGATTAAAGATATTGATCCATTCAGACACTATACTAGTAAGGGAGCTGTATGGTGTGTGCGTGTGTGTTAGCACTATTGGCAATCAAAGGGTTAAAATCTGACACTGTCTGGGATTGACGCTGCCACTAACTGATGCTAACACCTAACTCATGTCACCCGTGACACTAATACTGTGCTCAGAAAATACACTATAAAATGTACACTATACTAGTGACACTGTGACAGGGAATGAAAGGGTTAACTGGGGTGATCAGGGGGTTAAACCTTTATTAGGGAATATGTGGCCGGTACCCCAAACCTATCTGGGCCTACCACTAACTGCCCTAACGCTGTTTAGTGTCACAAGTGACACCAATACAGTGATCAGTGAAAGATCTGAAAACTGTACTTTGTGACACTGTGACAGGAGTGAAAGGGTTGACTGGGGGGGGGTGATCAAAGGGTTAAAAGTGTGCCTACGTGTACTGGTGTAAGTGTAGTGTTGCTCGCTTGCTGGAACCGAAAAGGGCTGCACTAAGGGGAGATGACATCAATTCCTCTGCCTGTGTTTACATTACACAGGCAGAGGACAGTCTGCCATTCGCCAGAACCGATCAGTAGGTTCAGGCCAGAAATTATTGGCCTGAACCTGTAGACTGTCCGGTTCTGAAACTAATCTGATCACCGCGGAGACGCGCGCGCCCCCTACCCGCAGGCACGAACGCGGGTACCGGTACGGCGCTTGGCGCAGCTGAGCCACCTTGCCGCAGTATATATGCGGTGGCTGGTTGGGAAATGGTTAACAATCATGACTCATTTGCTGTCACCGGGATTCCCAACTGACAGCAGAATGTAAACAAAAGAAGTGGCGGTTTGTTTTGGGCCTGGTGTGGATTTTGAGGGGAACCCCATGCCAACATTCTTTTTAAAAGGGCATAGGGTCCTCCCCCCAAAATCCATATCCTAGACCCTTATCTGAGCATGCAGCCTTTCTGAACCATACCAGGCCACATGCCCAACGGGGGGGGGGGGGTGAAAGCACCTTGTCCCAATGTTGATGAGGACAAAAGCCTCATCAGATTCCGATAAGGGGGTGCCTTATCAGAATCTGGAAATCTTTATAAAGGGGCCCCAGATCCTGCCCCCCCCCCTTTTTGTGGAGTAGGGGTAAAAACTAACGCGCACATGAATCATGCACCTAATATTGGCATCTTGTGAGCTTACTAACGCCGCAATAGAGAGATGCCACTGATCTACCTCTTGCATATAGAAAAACACTGCGCAGTACCATTACATGTAAGTGCATTTTGCCAATGACTTGTATCTTTGGTTTAAATAAAAAGCAGTTTTAATGCCATAACACTATTTGGAGCATTATATGTATTCATATGTCATTAGTAAACAATATTCTGTAGGTAATGCAGTTGTAAGTTTACGGTGGAGCAGAACCATTTAGGGATTACTGATTCCACAAAGCATGACCTGAAATATTTCAGTAACTCAACTCACTCAACTCAGGTGGTGGACACTTCGTTAGTGTTTGAAGATTTTCACATTCACATGAGGGTGAAGAACAAGGATTGTTTATGGGCACTTTGGGATATATATATATATATATATATATATATATATATATATATATATATATATATATATATATATATATATATATATATATAGACACACACACAGTGGGGACGGAAAGTATTCAGACCCCCTTAAAATTTTTCACTCTTTGTTATATTGCAGCCATTTGCTAAAATCATTTAAGTTCATTTTTTTCCTCATTAACCACTTCAGCCCCGGAAGATTTTACCCCCTTCCTGACCAGAGCGTTTTTTGCGATTCAGCACTGCGTCGCTTTAACTGACAATTGCGCGGTCGTGCGACGTGGCTCCCAAACAAAATTGACGTCCTTTTTTTCCCACAAATAGAGCTTTCTTTTGGTGGTATTTGATCACCTCTGCGATTTTTATTTTTTGCGCTATAAACAAAATAAGAGCGACAATTTTGAAAAAAACGCATTATTTTTTACATTTTGCTATAATAAATATCCCCCAAAAATATATAAAAAAACATTTTTTTCCTCAGTTTAGGCCGATCGTATTCTTCTACATATTTTTGATTAAAAAAATCGCAATAAGCGTTTAATAATTGGTTTGCGCAAACGTTATAGCGTTTACTAAATAGGGGATAGTTTTATGGCATTTTTATTAATAATTTTTTTTTTACTAGTAATGGCGGCGATCAGCGATTTTTATTGTGAATGCGACGTTATGGCGGACATGTTGGACATTTTTGACACATTTTTGGGACCATTGTCATTTATACAGCGATCAGTGCAATTAAAAATGCATTGATTACTGTGTAAATGACACTGGCAGTGAAGGGGTTAACCACTAGGGGGCGGGGAGGGGTTAAGTGTGTCCTAGGGAGTAATTACTAACTGTAGGGGGATGGGCTGTATGTGTGACGTCACTGATCTCTGCTCCAATGAGAGGGAGCAGAGATCACTAGTCAGAACGGGGAGATGCTGTTTACAACGGCATCTCCACATTCGTCCTCTCCGTGAGGCGATCGCGGGTATCCCCGTGGCGATCGAGTCCGCGGGACACACGACCCGACTCAGAGCTCCTGGCGCACGCGCCGCCAGCGGCGCGCATGCAATGGCACGGCGGGGAATTCAAATGGACGTACAGGTATGCCCATTTGCCCAGCCGTGCCATTCTGCCGACGTACATCGGCGTGCGCCGGTCGGGAACCGGTTAATGTAAAGACAGCACCCCATATTGACAGAAAAACACAGAATTGTTGACATTTTTGCAGATTTATTAAAATAGAAAAACTGAAATATCACATGGTCCTAAGTATTCAGACCCTTTGCTGTGACACTCATATATTTAACTCAGGTGCTGTCCATTTCTTCTGATCATCCTTGAGATGGTTCTATACCTTCATTTGAGTCCAGCTGTGTTTGATTATACTGATTGGACTTGATTAGGAAAGCCACACACCTGTCTATATAAGACCTTACAGCTAACAGTGCATGTCAGAGCAAATAAGAATCATGAGGTCAAAGGAACTGCCTGAAGAGCTCAGAAACAGAATTGTGGCAAGGCACAGATCTGGCCAAGGTTACAAAAAAAATTCTGCTGCACTTAAGGTTCCTAAGAGCACAATGGCCTCCATAATCCTTAAATGGAAGACGTTTGGGACGACCAGAACCCTTCCTAGAGCTGGCTGTCCGGCCAAACTGAGCTATCGGGGGAGAAGAGCCTTGGTGAGAGAGGTAAAGAAGAACCCAAAGATCACTGTGGCTGAGCTCCAGAGATACAGTCGGGAGATGGGAGAAAATTGTAGAAAGTCAACCATCACTGCAGCCCTCCACCCGTCGGGGCTTTATGGCAGAGTGGCCCGACGAAAGCCTCTCCTCAGTGCAAGACACATGAAAGCCGCATGGAGTTTGTAAAAAACACCTGAAGGACTCCAAGATGGTGAGAAATAAGATTCTTTGGTCTGATGAGACCAAGATAGAACTTTTTGGCCTTAATTCTAAGCGGTATGTGTGGAGAAAACCAGGCACTGCTCATCACCTGTCCAATACAGTCCCAACAGTGAAGCATGGTGGTGGCAGCATCATGCTGTGGGGGTGTTTTTCAGCTGCAGGGACAGGACGACTGGTTGCAATCGAGGGAAAGATGAATGCGGCCAAGTACAGGGATATCCTGGACGAAAACCTTCTCCAAGGTGCTCAGGACCTCAGACTGGGCCGAAGGTTTACCTTCCAACAAGACAATGACCCTAAGCACACAGCTAAAATAACGAAGGTGTGGCTTCACAACAACTCCGTGACTGTTCTTGAATGGCCCAGCCAGAGCTCTTACTTAAACCCAATTGAGCATCTCTGGAGAGACCTAAAAATGGCTGTCCACCAACTTTTCCCATCCAACTTGACAGAACTGGAGAGGATCTGCAAGCAGGAATGGCAAAGGATCCCCAAATCCAGGTGTGAAAAACTTGTTGCACCTTTCCCAAAAAGACTCATGGCTGTATTAGATCAAAAGGGTGCTTCTACTAAATAAAGGGTCTGAATACTTGGGACCATGTGATATTTCAGTTTCTTTTTTAATAAATCTGCAAAAATGTCAACATTTCTGTGTTTTTCTGTCAATATGGGGTGCTGTGTGAACATTAATGAGGAAAAAAAATGAACTTAAATGATTTTAGCAAATGGCTGCAATATAACAATGAGTGAAAAATGTAAGGGGGTCTGAATACTTTCTGTCCCTACTGTATATATATTAGTATCTCACAAAAGTGAGTACACCCCTCACATTTTTGTAAATATTTTATTTTTATTATATCTTTTCATGTGACAACATTGAATAAATTTCACTTTGCTACAATGTAGAGTAGTGAGTGTACAGCTTGTATAACAGTGTAAATTTGCTATTCCCTTAAAATAACTTCACACACAGCCATTAATGGCTTAAAGCGGAGTTCCACCCAAAAGTGGAACTTCCGCTCATTGGATTCCTCCCCCCCTCCGGTGTCACAGTTGGCACCTTTCAGGGGGGAGGGGGGTGCAGATACCAGTCTAAGACAGGTATCTGCACCCACTTCCGGGAATAGACTCCCATGGGAGTCAGGTCCCCTCCCGCACTCCCCCGCTGTCTCCTGGGAAAGACACAGGTCCCAGGAGATAGCGGGGACCATTGAGAAAGCGCAGCGCGACTCACGCATGCGCATTTGGGAATCGGGAAGTGAAGCCACAACGCTTCAGTTCCTGATTCCCTCACTGAGAATGGCGGCGGCAGCACCCGAGGATCGAGGGACGGTTCGGTCTCGGGTGCCGACATCGCTGGACCCCGGGACAGGTGAATGACCTTATTTTAAAAGTCAGCAGCTGCAGTATTTGCAGCTGCTGACATCTAAAAAAAATTTTTTCGCGGGACTCCCTCTTTAACCGCTGGCAACAAAAGTGAGTACAACCCTAAGTAGAAAATTTCCAAATTGGGACCAAAGTGTCAATACTTTGTGTGACCACCTATAATTTCCAGCCTTTCCTTAACTCTCTTGGGCATGGAGTCCACCAGAGCTTCACAGGTTGCCACTGGAGTCCTCTTTCACTCCTCCATGAAGACATCACAGAGCTGGTGGATGTTAGACACCTTGTGCTCCTACACCTTCCATTTGAGGATTCCCCACAGATGCTCAATAGGGTTTGGGTCTGGAGATATGCTTGGCCAGTCCATCATCTTTACCCTCAGCTTCTTTAGCAAGGCAGTGGTCGTCTTGGAGGTGTGTTTGGGATCGTTATCATGTTGGAATTCTGCCCTGCAGTCCAGTCTCCGAAGGGAGGGGATTGTGCTCTGCTTCAGTATGTCACAGTACATGTTGGCATTCATGGTTCTCTCAATGAATTGTAGCTCCCCAGTGCCAGCAGCACTCATGCAGCCCCAGACCATGACACTCCCACCACCATGCTTGACTGTAGGCAAGACACACTTGTCTTTGTACTCCTCACCTGGTTGCCGCCACACATGCTTGACACCATCCGAACCAAATAAGTTTATCTTGGTCTCATCAGACCACAGGACGTGGTTCCAGTAATTTATATCCTTAGTCTGCTTGTCTTCAGCAAACTGTTTGCGGGCTTTCTTGTGCATCATTTTTAGAAGAGGCTTCCTTCTGGGATGACAGACATGCAGACCAATTTGATGCAGTGTGCGGCGTATGGTCTGAGCACTGACAGGCTGGCCCCCCACCCCTTCAACCTCTGCAGCAATGCTGGCAGCACTCATACGTCTATTTCCCAAAGACAAGCTCTGGATATGACACTGAGCATGTGCACTCAACCTCTTTGGTCGACCATGGCAAGGCCTGTTCTGAGTGGCACCCGACCTGTTAATCTGCTGTATGGTCTTGGCCACTGTACTGCAGCTCAGTTTCAGGATATTGGCAATCCTCTTTATAGCCTAGGCCATCTTTATGTAGAGAAACAATTCTTTTTTTCAGATCCTCAGAGAGTTCTTTGCCATGAGGTGCCATGTTGAACTTCCAGTGACCAGTATGAGAGAGTGAGAGCGATAACACCAAATTTAACACACCTTCACCCCATTCACACCTGAGACCTTGTAACACTAATGAGTCACATGACACCAAGGAGGGAAAATGGCTAATTTAGCCCAATTTGGACATTTCACTTAGGGGTGTACTCACTTTTTTTGCCAGCGGTTTAGACATTAACGGCTGTGTGTTGAGTTATTTTGAGGGGACAGCAAATTTACACTGTTATAAAAGCTATACACTCACTACTTTACATTGTAGCAAAGTGTAATTTCTTCAGTGTTGTCACATGAAAAGATATAATAAAATATTTACAAAAATGTGAGAGGTGTACTCACTTTTGTGAGATACTGTACATATATAGAGCCTTTATTAGATTATTTATTCATTTTTCAATTATGGTGTTTAATTGTGGTTTTTGGAAGTTATAATATTATACATGGTTGTGATATTTATGTTTGCATTTAGATATGCAATTGCTGCACTGTCGATTTTTGCATTCTTCCTGCTCCCCTCCACCTGTCAAGGCCACCTGTCAGTTTCAATTACTGAACGGCAACATTTGTACAGTATTCAAAAACCTATATGTACAGGTACATCTCATAAAATTATAACATCATCAAAAAGTTAATTTATTTTAGTAATTCAATTCAAAAAGTGAAATTATTTTATTCTATATAGATGTGTTACACACAGAGTGATATATTTCAAGCATTTCTTTCTTTTAATTTTGATGATTTTGGCTTCCAGCTAGGGAAACCAAAAATTCAGTATCTCAGAAAATTAGAATATTACATAAGACCAATAAAAAAAGGATGTTTAATACAGAAATATTGGCTTACTGAAAAGTTTGTCCACGTACAGTATAGTATGCACTCAGTACTTGGTCGGGGCTCCTTTTGCATGAATTAGAGGAAGATGGGAGACACCAGACCCAACAATGCAGATGAGCTGAAATCCACTATCAAAGCAACCTGGGCTTCCATAACACCTCCATACCTCCAATGCCGCATTGATGCAGTAATTCATGCAAAAGGAGCCCCGACCAAGTATTGGGGGCATAGTATACTGTACATGGACATACTTTTCAGTAAACCAGCATTTCTTTATTAAAAATCCTTTTTTCTATTGTTCTTATGTAATATTCAAATTTTCTGAGATACTGAATTTGGGGTTTTCACTAGATGTAAGCCATAATCATCAAAATTTAAATAAAGAAATGCTTGAAATATATCACTCTGCGTGTAACGCATCTATATAAAATATGAGTTTCACTTTTTGGATTGAATTACTGAAATAAATTAACTTTTTAATGGTATTCTAATTTTATGAGATGCATCGGTATATTTATATGTGAACGTTGGGAATTTATTTGGGACAAGAATTTATTTTTCTAATTTTGCACATTATTGGAGGCATTGAATGTTTATGTGAATATTGTTACCAATAATTATCTTTGCATAGAGCAAACTTCATTATGTATTGATATTTAATAAGGTGTGTATATAATGTATATAAAAAGGTTTATATATATATATATATATACAGTCCGGTCCATAAATATTGGGACATCAACACAATTCTAATCTAATTGAAATGAAACAAACAAGATCTGCTTTAACTGCAGACTTTCAGCTTTAATTTGAGGGTATTTACATCCAGATCAGGTGAACGGTGTAGGAATTACAACAGTTTGTATATGTGCCTCCCACTTTTTAAGGGACCAAAAGTAATGGGACAATTGGCTGCTCAGCTGTTCCATGGCCAGGTGTGTGTTATTCCCTCATTATCCCATTTACAAGGAGCAGATAAAAGGTCCAGAGTTCATTTCAAGTGTGCTATTTGCTTTTGGATTCTTTTGCTGTCAACTCTCAATGTGAGATCCAAAGAGCTGTCACTATCAGTGAAGCAAGCCATCATTAGGCTGAAAAAACAAAACAAACCTATTGGAGAGATAGCAAAAACATTAGGTGTGGCCAAATCAACTGTTTGGAACATCCTTAAAAAGAAAGAACGCACCGGTGAGCTTAGCAACACCAAAAGACCTGGAAGACCATGGAAAACAACTGTGGTGGATGACCGAAGAATTCTTTCCCTGGTGAAGAAAACACCCTTCACAACAGTTGGCCAGATCAAGAACACTTTCCAGGAGGTAGGTGTATGTGTGTCAAGGTCAATAATCAAGAGAAGACTTCAACAGAGTGAATATACAGAGGGTTTACCACAAGATGTAAACCATTGGTGAGCCTCAAAAACAGGAAGGCCAGATTAGAGTTTGACAAACAACATCTAAAAAAGCCTTTACAGTTCT
This sequence comes from Lithobates septentrionalis, assembly GCA_037952835.1. Taxonomy (NCBI): domain Eukaryota; kingdom Metazoa; phylum Chordata; class Amphibia; order Anura; family Ranidae; genus Lithobates; species Lithobates septentrionalis. Next base: position 902,756 of record JBBDGP010000016.1, read on the forward strand.
GGAACAACATCCTATGGACAGATGAGACCAAGATCAACTTGTACCAGAGTGATGGGAAGAGAAGAGTATGGAGAAGGAAAGGAACTGTTCATGATCCTAAGCATACCACCTCATCAGTGAAGCATGGTGGTGGTAGTGTCATGGCGTGGACATGTATGGCTGCCAATGGAACTGGTTCTCTTGTATTTATTGATGATGTGACTGCTGACAAAAGCAGCAGGATGACTTCTGAAGTGTTTTGGGCAATATTATCTGCTCATAGATGGACAATGACCCGAAGCATACCGCGAAAGCAACCAAAGAGGTTTTTTTAAGAGAAAGAAGTGGAATGTTATGCATTGGCCAAGTCAATCACCTGACCTGAATCCGATTGAGCATGCATTTCACTTGCTGAAGACAAAACTGAAGGGAAAATGCCCCAAGAACAAGCAGGAACTGAAGACAGTTGCATTAGAGGCCTGGCAGAGCATCACCAGGGATGAAACCCGGCGTCTGGTGATGTCTATGCGTTCCAGACTTCAGGCTGTAATTGACTGCAAAGGATTTGCAACCAAGTATTATAAAGTGAAAGTTTGATGGATGATTGTTAATCTGTCCCATTACTTGGTCCCTTAAAAAGTGGGAGGCACATATACAAACTGTTGTAATTCCTACACCGTTCACCTGATTTGGATGTAAATGCCCTCAAATTAAAGCTGAAAGTCTGCGGTTAAAGCACATCTTGTTCATTTCCTTTGTGGTGGTGTATAGAGCCAAAAAGATTAGAATTGTGTCGATGTCCCAATATTTATGGACCTGACTGTATGTATATGTGTGAGTGTGTGTGTGTGTGTGTATATATATATATATATATATATATATATATATATATATATATATATATATATATATATATATATAGTTGTATAATCCATTCCTTAAAGTGATACTAAAGTCTCAGTTTTTTTTCATTTAGAAATAACAAACATGTTATACTTACCTGCTCTGTGCAGCCCTAATCCTACTCTTTTCAGGCCCCTTGCCGATGCTCCTGACCCCTCTCTCCTGCCGAGTGCCCCAACAGCAAACAGCTTGCTGTGGGGGCACCCAAGCTGAGCCGCTGCTCTGTGTGTCCATTTAGACATGGAGCCGCGGTTCGGCCCCGCCCCCTCTTTCTCCTCATTGGCTCACTGACTTTGATAGCATCCTGAGCCAATGGCAGGAGGCCAATAGCAGGAGGGAGAGTCCTGGACAGCCGAGACTCTCCTGCTACATTGTTGGATCGAGATGGCTCAGGTAAGTTTTAGGTGGGCTGAGGGGGGCTGCTGCACATAGAATGCATTAAGATAAAAATCCTTCTGACTTTACAACCACTTTAATTGTTACATTTATCTGATATTTTCATTTGTTAATTCACCATTTATTTAGCATTTCTACCACTTAATGGTGAGTCGATTCACTTTAGTAATTGCAGCCTAAATTCAGGTTTTGAATGCCAAATTACATCTCTGTGCAGAATCTGGATGTATAACAATTTTGGAGGATTACTAACTATATTACAAACGAAATTCCAAAAAAAATTGGGATCTACATAAAAACAGAATGATTTGCAAATTTCATAAACCCATGTTTTATTCACAATAAAAATGGAAAACATCAAATTTTGTAACATTTTAGGAAAAAAATAAGGTAATTTTGAAATTGTTGGCAGCAACATGTTTCAAAAAAAGTTGGGACAGGGCCATGTTTACCACAGTGTGGCACCCCCTCTTCTTTTAACAACACTCTGTAAACATCTAGGAATTGAGGAGACCATTTGTTGGAGTTTTAGGGAGGAACGTTGTCCCATTCTTGTCTGATAGGATTCTAACTGCTCAATGGTCTTGGGACTTTATCGTATTTTTCCTTTCAAGTTGCACCAAATATTTTAAATTGGTGAAAGGTCTGGACTGCAGGCAGACCAGTGTAGATTTTACACAGCGCCCCAACCTTTTGGGAATTGGGGTTGTATAATATAGATATAGAAATTGCATCTTGATTCTTGAATTGATCTTTCTTTGACAAACATTTGGGTTTGTTTTGCGTAAATGGTAAGCAAAGGCAGGACTGCATTGGTGTATACTGTAATTCTGCTTTCCATTGCATAATTATCACCATGCTGGCTAGAGCTTTGACCAGTAATGTGTGCGCACATTAACAAATGTTTATATTTGTAATTTAAGGTTAATTATTAATAGTCTTACAAATTCCAAAATCTTTACCTAATCTAACATCTTACCAATTAACCTTAGATTTTTTTATTTTATTTTAAAAACTGAAATGATCTGCAATATTGTTATGTCTCTTGTACTTACAGATTGGGAAGCAAGAATTGACAGTCATGGAAGGATATTTTATGTTGATCATGTAAATCGTACAACAACATGGCAGCGTCCTACAGCGCCTCCAGCTCCACAAATTTTGCAGAGGTCAAGTTCTATCCAGCAGATGGAGCAGCTTAATAGACGGTGAGAATGTCTGATCTTAATAAAAAAACACCTGATTTTAGATACAAGACTTGGTTCATTTGCAAACCTTGCTTATTTGCACCACCATTCATTTCCAACCTTACAAGTTTAGCTGGAAACTGGAGATCATTCGTTCATATTTCTCATTGTATGAGTAAGAGGTTCTGGTCTGCTCAAGTACACTTTGGTGCAGTGATAACCATGATTGTTACTCTAGTTTGGCCCCAGTCTGCGCTGTGCTAAGCTAAGCAAAAATACATCCTGTCATACTTTGTTTTAGCATACACCGCTTTGATGTAAACTCCAAAAAAAGGACATAAGGTGAGCTGCCTTGTCTGTACATTGGGTGTGAATGATGCCCAACACATATGGTGTGAATGGGCCCTTACTGGATTAATTGAATAGACGTGTGGCTGGCAAAATGAGGCTTAACTCCAAATATTCCCTCACCCCCCCCCCCCTTTTACCATGGGCCCATAGTGGGTAATGACCATTTATAGTGGTGATCCTCCCACCACACTGTTATTAAATTAGCTCTATAATACAAATTAAAGGATAAGTTCACCTTTAAAAAAAAAATGCACATCTTCTTTTCCTGCGTGTGCTTGCACATTCTGCACCTCTACTAGAATCACAGTCAGTTTCCCCCAAAAATTACAGTCATTCATAAACCCCCCCCATTATCTGCCCTGAATTTATGGCCACTTGAAGCCAGCAACTTAGCGTGGGCACCTGTATATTGCACTCACGCCCACCCCCCTACATTTTTGGACTCATGGTCATATGTACCAGTCACATACCAATCTTCACCCAATTCTGGATCATATAAACAGCACCCGTGACTGATCACCTGTGACACACAACCCTGATGAACTAGCAGTACTTGAGCACCTCCATCAGCAAAACACCCCCTATGAGTGGCAAACACTTATGACCTACACCCTTTCTGGGCTCACAACATCATCACCCACCCCTGGAGTCATGTACATATCCTCCTATTGAATGATTACCATTCCCCATTCCCTGTAACAGACACGCGCATGATGAGCAGTTGCATCCCATTTCTAGACTGACTCATTCATAGTCTCATTACCATGTGCATAAGCTCCACACCACAGAAGTTGACTGATGAGCGTATGCAACCCGCACCGTGCCCTCTTGACTGACAAACATTTGGTTCTCTACACAAGACCAAAATCCACACTGAACTACATCCGGGGCTCTTACAATTACCCTGCCCCAAAGTCATGACTCGTCCACCACTGAACAATTGATAATTACTTGTGACCCACATACATTTTCTAGGATTGATAAAAGTGATGTGAGTGATTTGTAACCTTCGATGGAAGGTTTGATATGATAATTGTTAGGCAATTGTAGAGGTGTTTTAACATAGTGGGTTGTGACAGGGTGATGCCTTGCATCTTCTGACAAATTTATATGTACTGACGGTGTCTTCTGACAGTGCAACATTATGTGGGAATGCTGTGACACATTGGTCACCAAGAGAAATACTGAGCATTTAATAAATGTTCTCTATTTTATAAATGTGTTAAAACAACAATACCCTTTATTTTTTACAGTCTTATTCTCTGAACTGATAGATTTTTGTTAGTTATCCTATCACGAACATTGTTTTATTTTGCTTAATAAATGTGTGTTGTAAGGCCCCTTTCACACGTGCGGACCGTATGTCCGTATTTCATCCATCCGTTTTCGGATGAAATACGGACATACATGCATCCCTATGGGATAGCGGGTGTCAGCGGATGTACATCCGCTAACACCCGATGTCGTCCGGCTCCGCTCTCGTCCGATTCGGCAGACGGAAGAAAATCCTATTTTTCTAAAAAAAAAATTTTTGAAGTGTTATGATTTATGTTTTAAGCACGCTTTTCACAGTTCTCCACTACTCAATAATTATCAATATTATTTTTGATGTATATTTTCATTTTGTTTTTATAGGAATTTTGATTATTTATTCTTCACACAGATTATGATTAGTTTAATATGAATGTTTATTATGAGCGCACATTTGTTTTCCTTTTAATTTTATTGTACACAGGTATTGGTGTTTTATCCGTGCAGCTTTAAGTGTTTACACTATTTTTCAGTGCGTTTTTTTCTTTTATTTTATTGTTAAGGATCAGAATCTCCTTCCTTAGGCAGTCCATAGATGTAACTATAAGTGGGTAATCTGAATCAATAAACCGCCCTTAACTCAAAACCACCCCCACTGCGCTAATGGATGGAGTGCAAAATGAAGAGTAAGATCCAGTGAATGGCCCACTCAGTGTGCAAAAAATTCAATACTTACTAAAAAGTAATGAAAAAAATATATAAAATATATAAAAATATCAATATAAATAAAAATATAAATAAACCGAGCTGCCCCTTTAATTGACTTCCAAGACTAAAATATTATCTGATCTCATGTATCAAATACCCACAGGAACCTTCTCCTAGATACACAAGAGCAAATAAGAGGCGCTCATATACTTGATGGTGAAAAACTAAATATGTGTTAACATGCCACCAAATGATGACTACGTTAAAGTGTATACATAAATGGACTGGATAACGTGATGAATCAATACACAAATTAATCCTATGTGACAGTGAATTAAATTGTGCCAAAAAAAAAATAATACTTATGCAAATCAGGTAAAAAATCACCAATTAATGTGACATACCAAATAAATAAATAAATACAGTGCAATATAAATTAATATGAAACATCAGTCCTTAAATCTTTTGTGACAAAAAATGCGTGATTCAATCTGTGACAAAAAAATCCACATAGATCTTCTGAGGTGCAGTGATCTTGATAGTGTTAAACTCAAAACGTCCTTCACCTCACCAACGTGAAAACGTGAATCCACTCCCAATGGAATCTCACTTACCAAATATTTTTGCCAGCACTCTCATGCACGGCAAAACACGCTTATGAATCACACTCCAGAGTGATCGAATATGTAATTATGCCACCATGTTTGGGATCAATCCACATGTAAAAGAATATGAAGAACTCACATAGCGTAAACCAGCACGGCAAATTTATTTTTAAACCACTACAATCTTCCATAAAAGCACTCACATTTTAAAAGATAAATAACAGCAGTAAAACCAGTGTAGTTCACAGCAGCTTCAAATTCAGTGGATACAATCAAAACAGCAAATGGTCACGGCGGACCCGAGATGTGCAAATGCCAGGACTCACGGTCCCTCTCACCCCCTTCGTGGAGCGCCGTACAAACAAATCTCTCCTTCCTCGAGTGCGCCTCTCAGCGTTGCTCGTCACACCTTACAGCCACGCCCCCGACATGTTTCGTCATAGAATTGACTTATTCATGGGATTGGCTGAATAGGCTGCCCGTCATCCCTTAAATCTCCTCCTCACTGACTTCCCATAGGTCAGTGAGTCCGCATGCGCACATCTCGTGTCCCCGATCCGACAATAGAGCAGAGATCACGGCGCGCCGCTACATAGGGATGCAACTTGCCTTTCTTTCGTTAAGGACTACTTACAACTTAAGATCATGCGGATGGTTCAACTCTAATGTATTCTACCTAATATTACACGTGGCCACAACCTTGCGGGTGCGATCACATCTCAACTACATCCTTATTTCAAACCGATGTCTCATAACAGACACATCAGCTTGAAATTCCCTGAACCTAACGTTTGTACTCCCATTGCTGGAATAGCACACTCCTGGATATTCAATCTAAATAATAAAATCGTATACCAGAGGAATATATATCCATCATGAATCACAAATTGAATAAGGTTTATATTAAATACACTGTGAATGTATTAAAATATTAAAAACTCAATATAAAAATAACAATGTAAAAAACTCAATATAAAAAATCAAATGTATGTCCTCTCATTCCCAGTTACCCGGGGCTTGACATCATGGTAAGAATCTGTTTCATTAAATAACACCCCACTACAACTGCATGCCTCCTCACACACCGGATGCAGAACCATAGCATCTCTGCATTCAAGCATGTACGAAAATGCAAGCAGCAGCATAAATATTAATCTCACATACACCCAGGGGGAGCGACAGCGAATCAGATTCCGATAAGGATGCCGCCTACTGGAATTGTTCAAACCTAAGCCGTCAATCTCCCTCCCCTGTTTAGGACTAATTCCCAATCTATAATAACCAAAAATCAAAACTATATGTGACAGGCCACATTTCTGAATTATATAAGAGTGTCACGAATCTATTATCCCATGTACTCTGGGTTACCTAAAATGTCAATCAGAAAATCGCAATGCACTATCATAGATGATAGTTTTTCTCATTCAACCAGTTGGTTGAACAAAAAAACTGACTTGATTCCCCCATCCACATGCTCGCTGTGGATGGGGGAATCCTCCTTGCTGAGCTATTGTATTCTGACAGTGGAGTGACTTGCCCGCTGTCAGAATACACTGATCAGCATTGCAGACTATAGCCTGCAGCGCTGATCAAGTGGGGAAAATCTCTTAGGGCGGTTGAAAAGAACTCAATGTAACCTTAGTGTTTAATCTTAGTGCCCATACATGAATCGAAATTTGGCCGGTCCCTGCTGAACCGGACAACCGTATAGCTTTACTAAGATAGTTAATTGTTCTTCCATCTCTTTGTCCAGCTTCAGTTCATCAGAAATAATTTTCTTTTCACTGTCTTGATGTAGCTCATGCTGTGCAGGTTTCACTTGCAGCCACTGCTTTCATTAAAAAGACTGTTTCATTATCCTGTAAAAAGGAACCAGCTTCTTCCACCATTTTTTGTGGGCTCAGACAGATTAATGGTTATACTTATGGTCTTGAGGATGAGGTTCAAACCCTTTCCTTTTACAGTTCAATCTACGAGAACTGTGAGTGCTTCTTGAGCTTTTAGGCACTGTTTCCCAGATTTGCACAGCTGTTACCTGGTCTTCTATTGCGTTCAGATGCGTTTTCCCCAATGTTTAGGCCTCATCTGATGCCAAATTCAGAAATAGGGCAGCAGGTAGCTCTTTAAGCTTCAGGCAGTCTCAAGTTTTGTTGCTTTGTGAACCTGTTAGTATTTTGTTATAGTTGCCCACCCCTCAGTTGGATTGCTTTTTGGATGTTTCAATTGTTTCAATTGTCTATGAATCCTGTGCACCTTAATAAAAAGAGGATTTTTGAACTTGCCGTTCTCTTCATTTAGTGTTTAGCCATCCTACTCCTAGTGTGTCTTGTCTACAAACTGAGACATGCTGGGAGTGGGGGATGTATAACAGGCTGGCCACTTTTTTTTTTCTTTATTGTCAGTGTCCATATTCTTCTTAGTATATTCTTGTAGTATAACCCAGTTGCCTTTGAATCCTGTGCCCCCTAATGAACTCCATAAAACGGATTTTACAGTATATACAAAAATCCTATTTTTTCTAGGTATGCAAGTCATGTGCAATTAATTAATTAATGTATCTTTTTTTTTTTAAATGTACGATAACAGGTATCAAAGCATCCGAAGAACAATGACAAATGATCAACCAGATGAGGTGGCAAATCCAGTTGATGCAGCGGTACCAGTTGAGGATGTTGATTATCATCATTCAAATGCAGGTTTGTCAATACATTGTAATATTATTTTGTTTCAGCTAGTAGTAGTTAGTTCCTTCCTGACATCAAGGATAGGCTTATGTAACTAAAACAGGTTAGTTACAAAAATCACACCTTTCATCCTGTTCTTGGACAGTGAACATCGAAACATTCCATGGTCATTGGTGTAAGGTGTCTTTGCTACCTTCTGGATATATTTACTGGGGTATCTGTTGACATTCATGGGATCAAAAGAAGTGGCTTTAAGAAGCTACACAAATATTTTGTTTCCTTCCTTTAAATATTTAATATTCTAGTAAAAGTAGCATTGCAGACAATAGAGATAGCGCTGCCTCAATATTTTTTAGTGTGTTAGGTCAGTACAAGGTTGGGATAATGTTGGGCAGAGGTTATGGGCCGGGGTTCTAGGTGCTTAACCACTTCCCGACCGCCCTATGCAGATCTTTGGGAATTCGTACACCCCTTGATCGCCCCTAGATGTTAACCCCTTCCCAGTCAATGTCATTAGTACAGTGACAGCGTATAGGATTGGCACTGATCATTGTATTAGGACACTTTCACACTGGGGCGGTGTGAGCGTCAGCGATGCTTTTTGGCCACTAGCGGGGCGCTTTGAACCCCCGCTAGCGGCCGAAGAAGGGGTTAATAGCACCCGCAAAGCACCGACGGCAGCGGCGGAGGCGACCGCGTCCTGTCACTAGCTGGGTATGGAGACGAGTGAGGGGAAGATGGCCCCCACCTGCCTCCATACAATTGCTGGGCGGAAGAGACGTCAAAACGTCACTTCCGTCCACAGCTCTTAAAGGGCCATTTTTTTAAAATGATTTTTTTATATGACATTTTTTTTTCTTTATTGCATTTTAGTGTAAATATGAGATCTGAGGCCTTTTTGACCCCAGATCTCATATTTAAGAGGTCCTGTCATGCTTTTTTCTATTAAAAGGGATTATTCCTTGTAATAGGAATAAAAGTGACAATTTTTTTTTAAAAAAAGCTGTGTAAAAATAAAAGGTAAAATAAATAATAAGAAAAAAAAATCTTTTAAGCACGCCCCGTCCCGGCGAGTTTGCGCGCAGAAGCGAACGCATACGTGAGTAGCACCCGCATATGAAAACAATGTTCAAACCACACATGTGAGGTATCGCCGCGATCGGTAGAGCGAGCGCAATATTTCTAGCCCTAGACCTCCTCTGTAACTTAAAACATGCAACCTTTAGAATTTTTTAAACGTCGCCTATGGAGATTTTTAAGGGTAAAGGTTTGTCGCCATTCCACGAGCGGGCGCAATTTTGAAGCGTGACATGTTGGGTATCAATTTACTCGGCGTAATATTATCTTTCACAATATTAAAAAAAAGTGGGCTAACTTTACTGTTGTCTAATTTTTTTATTTAAAAAAGTGTATTTTTTCTAAAAAAAAGTGCGCGTGTAAGACCAATGCGCAAATACGGTGTGACAGAAAGTATTGCAACGACCGCCATTTTATTCTCTAGGGTGTTAGAAAAAAAAAGGATATTGATTGGGGGTTCTAAGTAATTTTCTAGCAAAAAAAACTGTTTTTAACTTGTAAAGAACATATCTCAGAAAGAGGCTCGGTCCTTAAGTGGTTAATGTCCCGCAAGCGCACCGCTCCAGTGTGAAAGCACTTGGGCTTTCACACTGGAGTGACAGGAAAGGTGCTTTGTGGGTGCTATTTTTAGTGCTAAAACACCTGTAAAGCGCCTTAGTGTGAAAGTAGCCACTATTGATGTCAGCCTCAGTTAGTGTACACCCAGCTAGTGTCAGATTGCTCGTTGCACTATCACAGTTCCACTATAAGTCACTGATCACCGCCATTACTAGTATAAAAAATAAATAAATACAAATTCCAGTATCTACACCAGACGTTCTAACTTTCATGCAAACCAAATACAGTGTGTTTCAAACAGAATGACTCGATTTTAAAACTGTATATCTGTGCAACCACGCACCACCGATAAATGAAACCTGTGCTACTTGAATAGGCGTGGCCTAGAATGTCAAATGACAGCCACTAGATACCACTGCTAGCGCTCAAATAGACCTTAACCTCAGTCGTTAACAAGCTGGTGTCTGTGCAACAAAAGGCGTTTTGTGTTCCCCAATTTAGCAAACCTGAGTCCATAACAATGGTGCAGCGTGCATTTACACAGCGTTTTGGAATTGATCCACCAGTGGCAAAGAACATTCATCATTGGTATTAACAATTTGAACGTGTCGACCACACACTTCAGAGAAAATGTGCAACGAATTCAAGAGGCTTTTGCACAAGTCTGCTCGTCGTGCTAGCCGAGAACTTGCGATCCCTCAAAAGACTGTTTGGTGTTTGTTAAGACGACATTTGCTTCTGAGGCCATACCGATTGCAAGCTCTTCGTGTAAGTGACAGAAGACAACGTTTAGATATCTGTCATATTCTTAGATGACATAGAGGACAGATTCATAGCGCAGTTGATTTTTTAGTAACGTTTTATCCAAGCAGTATACGTTTTGCATCACAATGTTCGCATATGGGGACTTGAGAAGCCACAACGTGTACAGCATGAGCAAGATTCATCAAAAATGTATGTGTGTCTTTGTTTACAAAGCTTTATGGCGCTTTCTTTCTTGAGGGAAACACTTTTACGGGACATTCCTATCTTGAAATGCTGAAGGACTGGCTTTCTCCAAAACTTAATAAGGAGATTTCATTTTTCAGTATGTTTTGGCCAATCATCATACAGCAATACACTGCGGTCTTGCAGTGCATTGCAACGGTCTTGCAGTGCATTGTGGGGTGCTCAAATTTGCCGCGAATGCCCCATAAAGTTCCGCGAACAGGAGAACACCCGATGTTTGAGTCGAACTTACGTTTGACTTGAACTCGAAGCTCATCCCTAGTGGGGATATGTAAAACAAGACACGTTGTTGAGGAATTCAGCTATTGTCTTGATGTTATCCGTGCAGTAGGTGGAAGGCACATAGAGCATTTATAACATTTATAACGTGGTGAGTGAAACTTTAGGACTTAAGTTTGTAATTTGTTATATAACTGTAACACATTTTCATTATTAAATATAACTATTTGAAATCGGGTCATTCTTTTTGAGACACACTGTAATATACACTTAAGATTTTTTTTTTTCTCTTACCAAAGACATGTATCAGAATAAATTTTGGCCTAAGAAATTCGAAAGTAAAAAAAAAATTATATATAATCTTATTATTTATTTATTTTTATTTTCATATTTTTTTGTCTATATTGATAAAAAAAATAACCCAGTGGTGATCACATACCACCAGAAGAAAGTTCTATTTGTGTGAAAAAAAGATACAAATTTAATTTGCGTACAGTGTTGCATGTCCGCGCAATTGTCAGTTAAAGTAGCGTGCCAAATAACAAAAATTGCTCTGGTCATAAGGGGGGAAAATCCTCCAGGGATCTATCATTAAAGTGTAGCTTTGGTCAAAATGTAAAATCACGTATTCATTTCAACTTTGTATTTCAATTATTTCTAGCCTACTCCTCCTAATCTGAACAATCTTGTAAATTTAGTATGTGGTGTTTCCCACACATTGAATTCCTGGGATTCTGTGACACGTAGTTACTATGTCCTGTGGGTAGGCACTGCTGTCTCACACATTTCACAGAGCCTGCCTTCTGAACTACAGAGGTGCTGAGCGGAAGAGTGTCAGGTGTCGGAGTCAGTACAGGAATCACTGCTGGCAGGCCATAAGGAAGTTCTGGAAACAGATGGCTAGCAGACAGGTAGCAATCACAACATGAAAGGAGGTTTTTCAAGTAAGCTTATATTAGATTGTCAAAATTAACCAATGTAATATTACAATACTGGTGTTATAAAATGAAAGTGTATGTTGTGACCCTAGATTTCCTTTATTTTTTATTTTTTACTGTTCTGTTTCCTAAAAGACAAAGTACATATTGTACATGTATTAATTTCCATTCTGTGGAGTATTATTTAGCAGCGTTCAGTTGTTGTTTCCCAAACATTTATTTGATATGAATTGCTTTGTGGATGCCAGATACTCACAATCAAACAATGTCGCCATTAAAGGAACCCTGCTGGGGCGAAGCACAGGTCCACTTTAAAAAAAGATGATGAAAGAGAATTTGGAAATTGAAAAAGAGGAGCTGTAACATTTTAATTTTGCTGACTTGATGATCATGATTTGATTTTAGACTTCCGTAGAGAGAACGCACTTCCTCATTCTACCTCAAGGTCGAGGCTCAGTCTGCTTCTTCACTCTCCCCCAGTGAAATTCCTCACTAGTCCAGAGTTCTTCACAGTTTTGCATTCAAACCCTGTAAGTAGTAAACTGTTTCCAAATAAATGTATCATGATCACTTCATTCAGCTTGGGAGAAATGATAACCTAGTAGTTTTCTGAGAATATAATAGATACATGATATAAGATTTCTTACATACACAACATAATTTACTATCTATGTTTAATATTATTATTGTTATACAGGTTTTATATAGTGCCAACAGTTTGCGCAGCGCTTTACAACATGAGGGCAGACATTACAGTTACATTACAATTTGGTACAAGAGGAATCAGAGGGCCCTGCTCGTTAGAGCTTACAATCTAAAAAGGAAGGATCAATTGATACAAAAGGTAATAGCTGTGGGGGGATGAGCTGATGGAGGAAGTAAAACAGTGTTAGTTAGAAGTAGGATAGTCTTCTTTGAAGAGAAGGGTTTTCAGGGATCGCCTAAAGATGAATAGATTAGGGGACAGTCCGGCAGATTGGGGTACGGAGTTCCAAAGGATGGGAGAAGCTCTGAAGAAATCCTGGAGGCGAGCATGGGAGGAGGTGACAAGGGAGCTAGAGAGTAGGAGGTCTTGGGATGACCGAAGAGAGCGGCTTGGTTGGTATTTTGGGGCTAGGATAGGGTAGCTGGGGGCAGAGTTATGGATGGCTTTGTAAATTATTGTTAGTACTTTGAATTTTATTCGTTGGGTGAGTGGAAGCCAGTGGAGGGATTGGCAGAGAGGGGTGGAGGGCACTGAATGGTTGGTAAGCTCTTAATGGATGAGTTTTGCAGAGGCATTCATTATGGACTGAGGGGGGGATAGTCAATGTAAGGATAGTCAAGAAGGTTATTCTCAATGAGGTGGTCGCTCAGTCGGTTGTAGACTAAACGTTCAAGGAGTTTGGAGGCAAAAGGGAGTAAAGAGATGGGTCTTAGGTTAAGATTGGTGGGATCTAGTGAGGCCTTTTTTGGTATGGGAGTAACCAGCACATGTTTTAGAGGGTTGGGGAAGATGCCAGTAGAGAGTGAGAGGTTGAAGATATGCGTTAAGAAGTGTAGGATTGAGTCAGATGGTGACCGTAGTATTTGAGAAGGAACAGGGTCCAGGGGGCAGGAGGTTAGGTGGGCATTAGAAAAAAAGTTAAGGTGCATTAAGGTGTATGTAGACCCTAACAATGAACTTCTCTTATTTGCTTCCTTTTGGCCTGCTAAATATACCACTGAAAGCAGTTCAATAAGTTAAAAATTACCTATTGATCTTGTCAGAAATTATAGCTGTTCTGTGTACTATCTACACTTCCCATGTTATCTCGGGGAGCCCAAATAGCCCTTCCAGTTTGTAACATGGGACTGTAGATAATTAGTGGATATGTTGTGGATATGAGAAGATGGGTCAAAATACGTCGTTTAGCAAAAAACAGCTAGGCAGGGCTAACACCGGTCGGTTCACAAAAATGCTGCATGATCTCAACTCACAACAGGAATCAGGAGTTGGAATGCATTTCTGGCAGAACAACATGTATTTTTTTTGCCCTGGCATACACTTGAAAACATGTTTTTTGGTTTTACTAGAAGTCAATATAGTTAAAAAGTAAACATGGTTTGTAAGATGATTTGCCTGTTTCTTAGTGTACAGATTAGCTGCAGTTTATAAATCTGCCTGAAAATGGGGTTTTACATTTTTACATTGTGTTATTTTTCTTTGGATACCATAAAAAGTGCTCCCTATAAAGGATGACAGTGAAATTAAAGATTTTGTTTTTTTACTGAGTGAGGTATATTAACCAAGCATCATGCCCTTTTAGATGTGAACAAATACCTAATTAGCTTGGGCAGAGAAGGCAATAAACTCAAATTGTCCCTGTACAACACACACACACTGTCCACTGTACCCTGTCACTAGGGGGCTTGTGCCAGTGATAAAGTTAAGTGAATAAAACAATTTTGTAATTGATCTGCTGATACTGTGGCCACCTGCCACAGTTTCAAGATGACATTGGGACAGGAGGCCATAGAGCCTTCCTCCTACCACCAGCAACCCAGAAAATAAAGCATTCCTGCAAGGCTACAACACAGTTAGCATTGGAAGATGAAGAGTAATTCCAGGGTTTTAAAGGTGCACTTAGAAAATATTTCGCACTGCACACCACAAAACGTGACCCTTAAAGTATGTTCTTTATGCTTAGAGAAGAAGCACTGCAGTCTTGGCTCAACACCAGAATATCTAAATGATATGGACACATTTATACGACACTGCTATAATGCTAGATTTTGGGGCCTGCTTGAGGCCACAGGCCAAAACCACTCACAATCCAAGCAATGTTCAACATGCTTCTGGGTTTCCCCTTTATGGACCCTATTGAACTAGGCAAAGTTCACAGGATTCCTGTCCCTTATAACTGTGACACCTCTAACCCTTGTGATGTACTATGGGGGTGCATTTCTTTAAAGAATATGTAAACCCAACATTTTAAATACCTGATATGTGCCTGCTGTACCATGTACTTGTATGAAAAAGTATCTTGTTCTCTTTGTATTGCTTCCTTTGTGTGAAATCCCTGGTGTTCCTTCCAGTCCCTCTGCTTTCCGTGATCAGTTCTTTAGCTGTGCTGGGAACTCGGCCTGCTCTCCTCCAATGATCAGTCTTACCCCCTGACACATCCCTATGCACAGCCTTTCACTGGGAAGTTTGGTGTGCTGTTGCTTCCTGTTTTTTGACAAATCCCACATGTGATACCACCAGCAAAACACTGGTGATAAATATTGCATATTGTTTTTTTACTCTCTGGTTCATTTGTGCATTGGACTTAAAAGATTTTTTAAACAATATTTACCGGCAGATTTTTTTTGCGGTTATTACCGCATAATGTTTTTTGTTTTTTTTTAATTGGACTTAATTTACCACATGAAATAATTTATGCAAATGAGTCACGTGACTGCGTTATCGCATTCAGTAAACGTTAGTGAATTGACCCCTTTCTTGAATCAAACTAGTGAATGTCTGGCATACCTTACATCCATCACCAAGAGCTTATACATGTTTCCCTGTGGCATCCTGGCACCTATAGCAGAATCAGTCCTTTCCCCTTAGTTGATGCCCAGTCTTCCATATATGATGTGGGATTTTGTCAAATAATTTCCCACTCATCTTCTCACTCGAGGTTCCCAATACACCTAAGTTATTTTTACATCAGTGTGTGAATGAGACTTTTCTCATGGAGTCAGGGAGGCTAAAAGCTCTACCATTACTAATTTCATAGCTGATCACAAAATTGACACTACGCCCTCCACAATCAGATTGGAGCCCTCAGCTATGTTCTACGGGTTCTCCCATTGTCCATGGTTCCCTGCCTGGAGAAAAGGAGAAATCCATTCAGATTCCTAAACTAGAAGAAATCTGTCTTAGAATCTCACAAATCGATCTCTATATGAGCATGGAAACAGATTTGGGAAGAGATTAGTCCATTTTCATAGGGCTTGTTCACACTAGCAGTTGAGGGGTGGTAAAACCCCATCATTGAGCTGCTTTTTTACCGCCCCCACACATCCGCTCCCATTTTAGCCGGCTGGGATGTACGCATATCCTGGCTGTGAAGCTTTGCACCTGCCAAATGCAACCCATTCAAGTTAATGAGGTGGTTGCTTCATGCTAGTGTGGGGTTCAAGGGGTTAAATCAGGTGGTGAAGGGGTGATACAACGCCTCCTCACTGCCTGTCAAATGATCTCTAAAGAGCAATCTGAACTTGGATTGCTCTTCAGAGATCAAAGCACATGTGATCAAGCCCTTAGAAACATATACCTTTAATCCCCTCCCAGAAAAGAGCCCCGCCCTCTGAACAATTTATATTTTAAACTGATCAAATAAATACTTCCATGCTTATTATTCTGACCTTTTATCACATATGTTAACAGGGCAGCTCCACTCCCATCCCAGATGAAGTGCCATGCATAGCTTCCTATATAGCTAGCACCGCTCTCCCTTCCTTCGATGCTTCTGCTATTGAACACTTAGCAATGCCAGTTATTTCGGAAGAAATCAAGCATGCAACCCGATCGTTACCAACAGGCAAGAAATTGGAATTGGAAACCACCTTTAATGACATTTCTCCTGAATGCCCATTTACAGACCAGCTTCTAGAAGTTTGAAGTTCAGTTATTGCCAAATAAGCTAAAGGTCTATTTCCCTTATAAATGTGGATTTGAAAATTCATGCTAAAATAATAGCTAATAGACTTAAACTTATATCTCCCAACCCATTCCTAGGGACCAGGTTAGTGTTGTATCTAACTGGTAGTATTTGTACTTAATCAGGTTGATTTTGTATCTGACAGTAGCAGTATGCCCTTGACACTTCGTAATCACCCCCAGACTCAGGGTATTCCTCTCTGCTTACTTTCTTTTAACATAAAAAAGGCATTTGATCTTCTCGTCATTTCTATATGAAGCATAGGGATCTCAGATGTTATGGTGTACAGAATCATTGCCCTCTATCACCAGCCAACAGCTCAAATATGAGTCAATAGCAGGCTTTCCCGTTCGGTACTAAACCACAGCAGTACCCGACAGGGATGTCCGCTTTCTCCATACTTGTTTATACTAGCAATGGAGCATCTTGCCAATATCACTTGTCTGAGATATAGGCTCCCCATAGATTATGATACACCTGTGGACAATTTTTTGACAAACTCTTTCAATGTACAAATTCACTTATGAGGTCAGATAATCCTCCATTAGATTTAAAGGAGTGTTTTCCTGTTCGGACTCCACAGTCTGCCATAGCCAATAGCCAATACTAACTGACCTTCAAACTTAGACATCTTATGCCGCGTACACACGACCGGACTTTCCGGCAGACTAGGTCCGACGGTCTTCCCTAAGGATGAGGAAGCTATTCCACAATTAAGTAAAGAATAACCACATCCAATCTCAAAACTACACAAATTAGTAAAATGAATTCCAAGTGTGTAGTCTGATAACATGTAAAACGCTCATTCATCAGTGATGAGAAAGGCATAAACAGTCTCAAAAATATAAAAAGTAGAAATAGTGAAAAAAATATAATTGTGACAAATAAAGTGATAATTTAAAATGTCCGCATTTCTGATGGAAATGAGATATAAATAACAGACTTAGTGATAATAATAAAATGTCCACAATTCTAGTAGGAGGTGTGGCCACCGAATGAAGACTGGAGATTGTCTAGTCCCAATGATATATCATGCAGATAAAGCGAATTCAATATAATGCAGATGATACATTAATATCTCCTCAGCAATGATCCGAATCAACATAAGGGATAAGGTACTCTTACCGACTTTGGTGGACTCACAGGCCGTTGGTGGTCAGTCAAACGGGCTTGCACTGTCTTAAGATGAATGACAGTATGAGAGTGGACCATGCGCTGGTAAACTTCCTCTTCAGATAGGGGACCAGGATCCTGCCCGGATGGTCTAAGCGATCACCGTCCTTGTCAGCATTGGTAAACCTCTAGCCAGGTAGCAGGATTGGGATTCAAACTCAGAAACTCAGGGCTGGTAGGCAGAAGTACTAGCTTGTCATAATGTGCTCTCCTGTGCTGCAATGTCACTGATCCCAAGTAATCATCTTCACTCTGCCTCCCTTCTGGGTTTTGTCTCCAAATTCTTTCTCCATTGATGTTGTTTAGTTCACATTGAAGTCGCATCGCGGAAGAACTATCGGCTCTAGCCAGGGTGGCCCTCCACTTTAAGTGGCTGAAGAGACAAAACCCAGAAGGGAGGCAGAGTGAAGATGATTACTTGGGATCAGTGACATTGCAGCACAGGAGAGCACATTATGACAAGCTAGTACTTCTGCCTACCAGCCCTGAGTTTCTGAGTTTGAATCCCAATCCTGCTACCTGGCTAGAGGTTTACCAATGCTGACAAGGACGGTGATCGTTTAGACCAGCGGTTCCCAACCTGGGGGTCGCGACCCCCTGGGGGGTCGATTGCCGATTCTCAAGGGGGTCGCGGATGCTGGCCGAGATGCTGCCTGAGATGCTGGCCGAGACGGACCCGAAGTTACTGCCGGAGTCCGTCTCGGCCAGCGAGATGTCACTTCCTGCAGAGGAGAGACTGCACGGAAGTGACGTTCCGTCGCCGCCATCTTGGTACTCTCGTCCACAGTAATGCTTAGACTTAGAAGTCGGCAAGAGGACATCTTGTTACACCCACCGAAGTCCGCTTGCCGTGGATGAGTGTACCAAGAGGGAGGCAACGACACACCTGAAGAAGAACACCTGTGTCACTGTGACATCTGGTAAGTCAGACACACAGGAGAATCTGAGAAGATAACATTTTTTTCATTATGTTACTTAACATTTATATATATATATATGTATATATATATATATATATATAAATGTCCCAGTTGGTTCCTCAAAAGTGTTTATTCCGTGCCAGTGCTAGATACATGTTTGGGTGCTATACACTTTGTGTATCTAGCACTGGCACGGAATAACCACTTTTGAGGAACCAACCGGGACGTTTATATATAAATAAGTGGTGGGGGCGCAAACAAACTGAAAAAATCTGAAAATAAAAACCCCCATTAAAACGCCGCAACTGTGCCTTTAAATGCAGCCACTGTGCCCATCAATTGTCGCCACTGTGCCATCAAACGCAGCCACTGTGCCCTTTAATTGTTGCCATTGTGCCAAACACAGCCACTGTGCCCATCAATTGTCGCCACTGTGCCAGCAAACGTCGCCACTGTGCAGCCAATGTGCCCATTAATTGTCGCCACTGTGCCATCAAACGCAGCCACTGTGCCCATCAATTGTCGCCACTGTGCCAGCAAACATCGCCACTGTGCAGCCACTGTGCCCATCAATTGTCCCCACTGTGCCCATCAATTGTCGCCACTGTGCCAGCAAACGCCGCCACTGTGCCATCAAATGCAGCCACTGTGCTCATCAATTGTCGCCACTGTGCCAGCAAACGCTGCCACTGTGCCATTAAACGCACTAACTGTGCCCTTTAATTGTTGCCACTGAGCCAAACGCAGCCACTGTGCCAATCAATTGTCGCCACTGTGCCAGCAATTGTCGCCACTGTGCAGCCACTGTGCCCATCAATTGTCGCCACTGTGCCCATCAATTGTCGCCACTGTGCCAGCAAACGCCGCCACTGTGCCATCAAATGCAGCCACTGTGCTCATCAATTGTCGCCACTGTGCCAGCAAATGCTGCCACTGTGCCATTAAACGCACTAACTGTGCCCTTTAATTGTTGCCACTGTGCCAAACGCAGCCACTGTGCCCATCAATTGTCGCCACTGTGCCAGCAAACGCAGCCACTGTGCCCATCAATTGTCGCCACTGTGCCAGCAATTGTCGCCACTGTGCCCATCAATTGTCGCCACTGTGCCCATCAATTGTCGCCACTGTGCCA
This sequence comes from Lithobates septentrionalis, assembly GCA_037952835.1. Lineage (NCBI taxonomy): Eukaryota > Metazoa > Chordata > Amphibia > Anura > Ranidae > Lithobates > Lithobates septentrionalis. The sequence continues at coordinate 922,515 of JBBDGP010000016.1, forward strand.
GCAAACGCCGCCACTGTGCCATCAAATGCAGCCACTGTGCTCATCAATTGTCGCCACTGTGCCAGCAAACGCTGCCACTGTGCCATTAAACGCACTAACTGTGCCCTTTAATTGTTGCCACTGTGCCAAACGCAGCCACTGTGCCCATCAATTGTCGCCACTGTGCCAGCAAACGTTGCCACTGTGCAGCCACTGTGCCCATCAATTGTCGCCACTGTGCCATCAAACACAGCCACTGTGCCCATCAATTGTCACCACTGCCAGCAACACCGCCACTGTGCCATCAAATGCAGCCATTGTGCCCATCAATTGTCACCACTGCCAGCAACACCGCCACTGTGCCATCAAATGCAGCCATTGTGCCCATCAATTGTCGCCACTGTGCCAGCAAACGCCACCACTGTGCCATCAAATGCAGCCACTGTGCTCGTCAATTGTCGCCACTGTGCCATCAAACGCAGCCACTGTGCCATCAAATGCAGCCACTGTGCCCTTTAATTGTTGCCACTGTGCCAAACGCAGCCACTGTGCCCATCAATTGTCGCCACTGTGCCAGCAAACGTCCCACTGTGCAGCCACTGTGCCCATCAATTGTCAGCACTGTGCCCACTGTGCCAGCAAACGCCGCCACTGTGCCAGCAAACGCGACCAACGAAAATAATTTTACTGTTAGGGGTCCCCACAACTTGGGAAATTTTATCAAGGGGTCACGGCACTAGAAAGGTTGAGAACCACTGGTTTAGACCATCCGGGCAGGATCCTGGTCCCCTATCTGAAGAGGAAGTTTACCAGCGCATGGTCCACTCTCATACTGTCATTCATCTTAAGACAGTGCAAGCCCGTTTGACTGACCACCAACGGCCTGTGAGTCCACCAAAGTCGGTAAGAGTACCTTATCCCTTATGTTGATTCGGATCATTGCTGAGGAGATATTAATGTATCATCTGCATTATATTGAATTCGCTTTATCTGCATGATATATCATTGGGACTAGACAATCTCCAGTCTTCATTCGGTGGCCACACCTCCTACTAGAATTGTGGACATTTTATTATTATCACTAAGTCTGTTATTTATATCTCATTTCCATCAGAAATGCGGACATTTTAAATTATCACTTTATTTGTCACAATTATATTTTTTTCACTATTTCTACTTTTTATATTTTTGAGACTGTTTATGCCTTTCTCATCACTGATGAATGAGCGTTTTACATGTTATTAGACTACACACTTGGAATTCATTTTACTAATTTGTGTAGTTTTGAGATTGGATGTGGTTATTCTTTACTTAATTGTGCAATAGCTTCCTTTCTCTTAACTTCCTTACATAGATGTTTGTACTTTAGCGCTACACTGTTTATATTTAGGTATTTTGCACAATTTGGTCTTATTGTAGTGTTGGCTGCTGTTCAACTTTTCTGACTGGCGCGGTATTTTCTATCCATTTTCCCTAAGGATGTTTGGCGGAGTTCCGATGGACTTCCGAACGAACGGACTTGCACATACACCAACGGACTAAGTCTGTTCGAAAGTCCGTTCGTTTTGAACGTGATGACGTAAGATAGGACTAAAAAAAAGAAGTTCAATAGCCAGTAGCCAATACCTGCCCTTGTATCGTATTTGGTCCGTCGGACCAGCATACAGACGAATAGTTTTCCCGATAGGAATTGAGTCCGCCGGACAGATTTGAAACATGTTCTATTTCTAGGTCCGTCGGATATTTTAAATGAAAAATGATCGGATTAGCCCACACACGATCGGAATGTCCGACGGACTAATTCTGTTGGACCTAGTCTGCCGGAAAGTCCGGTCGTGTGTACGCGGCATTAGATACACAACAGATAGTCAGTTGCTGGAAATAACAAGATATCAGACAGTTAGATTTAAATGGTTTGTTAGAATTTTGGGGAGTGATAGAGAGAGGAGCTCTTCTTTCACTGGTCAGTCACAGGGTGGGGGTGTGGAAGAGACCATGTAAGTGTTACTGAACTGCAGATCTCCTGCTCTGCCAGATAGGGGTGTGCTGTGTGGCAGAGCTGTGTAAATCTCTGGACTGGACAGACAGAAATACAAATGCTTTGTTGAGTAAAACAACTGTCATATATGTACTTCATCTTTGTATTTAGCTATGTGCCTGGGGTCCAGATATAAGTAAAGAATACAATTTGCAATCTTTGTTTTCTTTCTCGAACATCACGGGACACAGAGCCACAGTAATTACTGATGGGTTATATAGGGTATCACTGGTGATTGGACACTGGCACACCCTATCAGAAAGTTCAACCCCCTATATAATCCCTCTCCTTGCAGGGATACCTCAGCTTGGATTGTGAGTGGTTTTGGCCTGTGGCCTTAAGTAGGCCCCAAAATCTAGCATTATAGCAGTGTTGTATAAATGTGTCCATATCATTTAGATATTCTGGTGTTGAGCCAAGACTGCAGTGCTTCTTCTCTAAGCATAAAGAACATACTTTAAAGGTCACGTTTTGTGGTGTGCAGTGCGAAGTATTTTCCAAGTGCACCTTTAAAACCCTGGAATTACTCTTCATCTTCCAATGCTAACTGTGTTGTGGCCTTGCAGGAATGCTTTATTTTCTGGGTTGCTGGTGGTAGGAGGAAGGCTCTATGGCCTCCTGTCCCAATGTCCCAGAGACTCTAGGGGATCTCGGTCGGGTTCTGAGGACCCCCTTTCTGCAGCATCCTCCCCCTCTGAGGGGCCAGGGACGGCTAGCCAGAGGGAGCCATTGGGGTCAGGGGCTATACCTGCCTCCGGCACTTCAGCCCCTGTATACATTACACAGGAGGTTTTTTCCTCACCCATTAGTGGTTTAGAGGAGAGATTAATGGCTGTGATTACATCTTCATTTAGTGGAAGAAAACGCACTAGGCCTTCCTCTGTTTCCCAAGACCCTCAGGAAGAGGAGCTCTGGGATAAAGGAGGCAAATCCCTTTCAGAGGATCGGGATGGGACAGATGATTCCTCTTCTGAGGAATCAGGTGGAGAGGGACCCTCTGCGACTTCCCAGGAGGAGAAAGTCTTAGTGCAGATCCTTACTGGATTGGTCCGCTCCACATTTAAGTTGCCCGTATCTGAATCAGTTAAAGAACCCTCTTCTTCTTTGGGGTCACTGAAGCCTCCTCAAACAGCACATGCTTTTCCTGTTCATAATTTACTTGAAAAGCTCATTTATTCTGAGTGAGATCACCCAGACAAACGTTTTTTTCCGCCGAAAAAGTTTTCAACACTTTATCCGATGGAAGAAAAGTTTATTAAAATGAGGGGAATACCGGCTATTGATGCGGCTATTTCCTCTGTTAATAATAGTCTGACTTGTCCTGTAGACAATTCTCAGATGCTCAGGGATCCTGTAGATTAAAAAATGGAATCCCTATTGAAGGATGTTTTCTCCTTGGCAGGTTCAGTGGCTCAGCATGCAGTTGCAGCGATTGGAGTCTGTCAATACTTAAGAGACCATGTTAAGCAGGTTATCAAAGTATTACCTGAACAGCAGGCCCAGGGGTTGGATAACCTTCCTGCGGCCTTATGTTATGTTGTTGACGCCATCAGAGATTCTATCGTGCAAACCTCCCGTCTTTCACTGGGGTTGGTGCATATACGTAGAATCCTATGGTTGAAAAATTGGTCAGCCAAAGCACCATGTAAGAAGCTGCTGGCTGGGTTTCCGTTTCGTGGTGCAAGGTTGTTTGGAGAAGACTTGGATGACTATATCAAGAAAATCTCTGGTGGGAAAAGTACTCTTACCTGTCAAGAAGAAGAGTAAGCGTCCCTCTTTCAAACGGACTCTTTCCCCAGCGCCAGGGGCTTCAGCCTCCAGGCAGTCTCGACGGCCTCCTCTGTCTGGGTTCAGAAACAAGAGTCAACCCCAGGAACAAAAGAAGTCCTGGGGGAAGAAGCCTACTAGGCAAAACACTAAGACCTCTTCATGAAGGGGCGCCCCCGCTCGCTTGAATGGGGGGAAGACTGCGACAGTTCTCAGAGCTCTGGCAGGAGGACTTCCAGGACAGATGGGTAATCTCCACAGTAACCTTAGGGTACAAGCTGGAGTTTCAGGAATTTCCCTCTCCTCGGTTCCTCAGATCAAGTGTTCCCAGAGATCCAGAGAAGAAGCAGTCGCTCCTTCTAGCGTTAGAGCGACTTTTGTCGCAGGAAGTCATTATGATGGTTCCCGCAAAGGACCAGGGATTGGGCTTCTATTCCAACCTTTTTACGGTCCAAAAACCAAATGGGGATGTCAGACCCATTCTGGATTTAAGGGATCTGAACCGATTCCTAAGGATTCAGTCCTTTTGCATGGAATCAATTCGGACAGTAGTCTCCACCTTGCAGGGAGGAGAATTTCTGGCATCGATAGACATCAGAGATGCATATCTGCATGTGGCCATTTTTCCTGCGCATTTAGAAGTTTCTGCGCTTCGAGATAGGAGGGCGCCATTTCCAGTTTGTGGCTCTGCCTTTTGGGATAGCCATTGCACCTCGGGTGTTCACAAAGGTCTTGGCCCCTCCTTTGGCCAGATTAAGGGCTCAGGGTATAGCTGTCATAGCATACCTGGACGACCTGCTACTGATAGACCGGTCGGTAGCCTCCTTGAACGGGAACTTGAGAACCACAGTCAAGTATCTGGAACGCCTAGGTTGGATCCTCAACCTAGAAAAATCTTTCCTAAAACCAGTAAGAAGACTGGAGTATTTAGGTCTGATCATAGATACAAGCCAGGAGAAAATATTTCTACCTCAGGCAAAGATCACTGCTTTAAGAGAGCTGATTCTGGCAGTCAGGACCAAGAAAGGTCCTTCTGTCCGCCTTTGTATGAGACTACTAGGGAAGATGGTGTCTTCATTCGAAGCAGTTCCCTATGCTCCGTTTCATTGAAGAATGCTGCAACACAGTATTCTGTCGGCCTGGAACAAGAAGGTTCAGGCATTAGACTTTCCGATGCACCTGTCGCATGCGGTGCGTCAGAGCCTCAATTGGTGGCTCATACCCCAAAACCTGCAGAAGGGGAAATGCTTTCTACCGGTTACCTGGACGGTGGTAACAGATGCCAGTCTGTCAGGTTGGGAAGCAGTTCTGGAACAGTCTGCGATCCAGGGGATATGGTCCAAGACCGAGAGGACCTTACCCATCAACATTCTGGAGATCCGGGCGGTATACCTAGCCCTAAAAGCCTGGACTATCAGGCTACAGGGTTGCCCGGTCAGGATCCAGTCCGACAATGCCACAGCAGTGGCTTATGTCAATCATCAGGGAGGCACCCGGAGCCGAGCTGCTCAAAAAGAGGTGAACCAGATCTTAGTCTGGGCAGAGATGCCTGTGCCATGCATATCGGCAGTTTTCATTCCGGGGATAGAGAACTGGCAGGCGAACTATCTAAGTCGCCAGCAGTTACTTCCAGGGGAATGGCCTCTACATCCCGACGTCTTTTGGAACATATGCCAAAGATGAGGGGTCCCAGATGTAGATCTCTTTGCATCCCGATTCAACAGAAAGATAGACAGATTTGTGGCAAGAACGAGAGATCCTCTTGCATGCGGGACGGATGCGTTGGTTATTCCGTGGCATCGGTTCTCACTGATTTATGCATTCCCGCCTATTCTGCTACTACCGCGACTTCTTCGCAGGATAAGGCAGGAAAGGAAGTCAGTACTTCTGGTGGCCCCCGCTTGGCCCAGAAGGACGTGGTATGCGGAAATAGTAAGGATGACGGTGGGTTCCCCGTGGACACTACCGGTACGACCAGACCTGTTATCTCAAGGTCCAGTGTGCCATCCTGCCTTACAAACGCTAAATTTGACGGTTTGGCTATTGACACCCACGTTCTGAAGAGTCGTGGGCTTTCAGGTTCTGTGATATCTACCTTGATCAATGCAAGGAAGCCAGCTTCCAGGATGATTTATCCTAGAGTCTGGAAAGCTTATATAACCTGGTGTGAATCCAGGGGTTGGCATCCCAGAAAATATGTGATAGGTAGAATTCTTGATTTTCTACAATTGGGTTTAGAGATGAAGCTGGCCTTGAGTACCATCAAGGGCCAGGTCTCGGCCTTATCAGTATTATTTCAACGGCTACTTGCTTCGCATTCTTTGGTCCGAAACTTTATACAGGGGGTGACGCGTCTTAATCCTCCGGTTAGGGCTCCCCTAAACCCCTGGGACTTGAACTTGGTTCTGGCTGTGTTACAGAAACCGCCTTTTGAACCAATAAGTCAGATTTCTTTGGTCTTGTTGACAAGGAAGTTAATTTTTCTGGTAGCCATTTCTTCTGCTAGAAGAGTATCAGAATTAGCAGCCCTTTCCTGTAAGGAGCCTTATTTGATTGTACACAAGGATAGAGTGGTATTGCGCCCTCATCCTAGTTTTTTACCAAAGGTGGTTTCTGATTTTCATTTAAACCAGGACATTGCTCTGCCTTCCTTTTTTCCAGATCTCTGTTCTCCGGAAGAGAGATCACTACATTCGTTGGATGTAGAAAGAGCAGTCAAGGCCTATCTCGAGGCAACTGCTCAGATTCGCAAAACGGATGTTTTGTTCATGCTGCCAGAGGGTCCCAATAGAGGACAGGCAGCGTCAAAAGCTACCATTTCTAAATGGATTCGACAATTGATCATTTAGGCTTACGGTTTGAAACAGAAGATTCCTCCGTTTCAGATCAGGGCACATTCCACAAGGGCTATTGGTGCTTCTTGGGCAGTGCATCACCGGGCCTCTATGGCTCAGATCTGCAAGGCCGAAACCTGGTCTTCAGTCCATACATTCACCAGATTCTATCAGGTGGATGTGAGAAGGCATGAGGATATCGCCTTTGGGCGTAGTGTGCTGCAGGCAGCGGTACAGGGTCCTCAGGTCTGATTACACCCTACTTGGTCGTGGTTTCCCCCCCCCCCCCCCCCCTCAGATAGCATTGCTCTGGGATATCCCATCAGTAATTACTGTGGCTCTGTGTCCCATGATGTTCGAGAAAGAAAATAGGATTTTTTAAAACAGCTTACCTGTAAAATCCTTTTCTTTCGATGGACATCACGGGACACCCCCTCTTCTAATACGCTATATTGCTTGGCTACAAAACTGAGGTATCCCTGCAAGGGGAGGGATTATATAGGGGGTTGAACTTTCTGATAGGGTGTGCCAGTGTCCAATCACCAGTGATACCCTATATAACCCATCAGTAAATACTGTGGCTCTGTATCCCGTGATGTCCATCGAAAGAAAAGGATTTTACAGGTAAGCTGTTTTAAAAAATCCTATTTTTTTTTTTGTTTTTTTACTGCACTGATTTGCAGTTTTAGTTTTGTCAAAAGTAGTTATGTATGTGTTTGTCTTCATTGTAATTGTAAATCATGTGGTACTTAAAGTGGAAGTAAAGGCAAACCCTAACTCTAAACCTAAGCAAATAACAAATAGGACAAAATAACAGAAAAAAGTCAATGTGCATAACTATTCACCCCCCTAAAGTCAATATTTTGTAGAGCCACCTTTTGCAGCTATCACAGCTCTAAAAAAATGAATAAAAACCAAGCGCTGATGTGGATAGATATGTGTGATATAAATAAATTGTGCTTAAAAATATATATATATACCAATATAGTTAGTGCTATGAAAAAATCAGTAAATAAAAGCTGCTATCAATATAGGGTGATCAGATAACCAAACAAATATTACTAAATATAAAATTGATGCGCTTTAAATAAATAGTGCACAATATGCTGCTGCGACTAAGCTTAAATCCAGGAATAAAAAATGCATACATGTGAATAAAATAAATAAATAATTATAGTGCTAATACATGTGTTAAAATTGCCAAAATAAATCTTCAAATTGGCGATGTGACGGTGAATATAAATAAAATAATAATAACACTCTGAGTACAATGTCCAGGCAGAGATAAATAGTGGGGGAAAGTAAAAATAATTAAACAGTTCCTTCCCTTAATCCAGATTGATTGACTCACTGGGTTAGATCGTTTGTATCAGGATATTTAGTTTTTCTTGCATCCCACTTTAGCCATAATACTGCTGTTGATTCGGCTCTCAGGATAAAGGTTTTATGCAAAGCAAGCAAAGAAAAAATAGATCATTGTGCAGTGAACTTACTAGATGGTACATAAGCAAAACAGGGACAAGAGATACACTCACAAACTCCTGGTCTATTAGAAGCATTCAAATATGCAGATTGCAGTCAGCCGCTGTGGACGAGGTTTCCCATAGAGAAACAGCTGCTGTTAACCTTCAGGTGTATTGCAGCACTGAACGTCCTAAGCTCCTCCCATGCGTTACATCACTGACACGTGATTTTTTTCAAGCTCTAAGCCGCTATGGATAAGTCTCTATGAGCTTGCCACATCTTACCACTGGGATTTTTGCCCATTCCTCCTTGAAAAATTGCTCCAGTTCCTTCAAGTTGGATGGTTTGTGCTTGTGAGCAGCAATCTTTAAGTCTGACCACCGATTTTCTATTGGATTGAGGTCTGGGCTTTGACTAGGCCATTCCAACACATTTACATGTTTCCCCTTAAACCACTCAAGTGTTGCTTTAGCAGTGTGTTTGGGGTCATTGTCCTGCTGGAAGGTGAACCTTCATCCTAGCCTCAAATCACAGGTTTTGCTCAAGAATATCCCTGTATTTAGCACCATCCATCTTTCCCTCAACCCTGACCAGTTTCCTTGTCCCGACTGCTGAAAAACATCCCCACACCATGTTTCAGTGTGGGGATAGTGTTCTTTGGGTGGTGTGATGTGTTGGGTTTGCGCCAAACATAGCGTTTTCTTTGATGGGCAAAAAGTTCAATTTTAGTTTCATCAGACCAGATCACCTTCCTCCATACATTTTGGGAGTCTCCCACGTGCCTTTTCGCAAACTCAAACGTGCCATTTTGTTTTTTTGCAGAAAGTAATGGCTTTCTTCTGGCCACTCTGCCATAAAACCCAACTCTATGGAGCGTACGGCTTATTGTCGTCCTATGTACAGATACAGTTTCTGCTGTGGAAATTTGCAGCTTCTCCAAGGTTACCTTCGGTCTCTGTACTGCCTCTCTGATTAATACCCTCCTTGCCCGGTCCGTGAGTTTTGGTGTTCGGCCATCTCTTGGTTTGCTGTTGTGCCATGTTCTTTCCATTTGGTTATGACAGATTTGATGGTGCTCCTAGGGATTTTCAAAGATTTGGATATTTTTTTATAACCTAACCCTGACTTGTACTTCTCAACAACATTGTCCCTTACTTGTTTGGAGAGTTCCTTGGTCTTCATGGCAGTGTTTGGTTAGTGGTGCCTCTTGCTTAGGTGTTGCAGTCTCTGGGGCCTTTAAAAAAGGTGTGTATATGTAATGACAGATCATGTGACACTTAGCACACAGGTGGACATCATTTCACTAATTATGTGAGATTGGTTGCACCAGAGCTTTTTATGGTCTTCACAACAAAGGGGGTGAATACATACGCACATGGCAATTATTAGTTTTTTATTTCTGAAAAATAGTTTTATGTATATATTTTTCTAATTTTACTTCACCAACTTGGACTATTGTGTTCTGATCCATCACATATAATTCAGAATAAAAAAACATTGAACTAAAGGCTGTAATGTAACAAAATAGGTAAAAAGCTAAGGGGGGGTGAATATTTTTGCAAGGCATTGTATATTTACCTATTTTGAAGCTGCTCCGGTCCAGTCTCCAGTGGCGCCCTCTGTGTGCAGGAGAAAGCCTACAACTCCTTGCCGGGAAATGCCTGGGAAGTAACGACAATTATGGGGCGTGACGTCACTTACTATGGGGCTTCCATTGTCGGCTGCCTCTCCTACACACTGAAGTCGCCACTGACAGCTCAACCTGAAACCGGATCAGAGGTAAGTATAGCAATCTTTTTTTTTACAGGCCTAGATAGATTAGGCTTAGTATGTGGGTGGCAATAGGTTTAGAGTTAGGTTTTGCCTTTACTTCCACTTTAACTAATCAATGTCATGCAAAACGGTCATTTGGCTATACATCACTCAAGGGAATACATTATATATTGCCACTGTATGTGCTGTGTTAATAAACTGTTAATTATTTTGTTTTTTAGAGTGCCTACCGCATGTTTACAAATAATTCTTGTTTGAAGCATATGATCACCAAAGTTCGGAGAGATGCCCATCATTTTGAACGTTACCAACATAATCGGGATCTTGTAGGTTTTTTGAATTTATTTGCCAATAAGCAAGTTGAGTTACCGAGAGGCTGGGAAATGAAACATGATCATCAAACCAAGGTATGCATGGTTTTGATATAGTGTGAAAGTGTGATAAATGTATCCTTGAATAGGAAACATAAGATGGCATTTAAGTCATACCATTTGTTATCATCAGCAAATTTTGGGCTGAGAATAGCACAGTAACGCCTTACTTAGAAGAGAAGGTTTTTACATGTTTTAGACAGGCAGGTCAGCCTCTTTGCCCTGGAGCACCTTCCAGCTGCATGCACAAACTCCACCAGCCCGGGGAGCCGAGTGCTCATTCTCCCCCTGGCAGCTCCTCACTCACAGTTCTGGCAAACTCCCTGGCTCATGTTCTCGAGAAAACTCTGGTCTCTGAACCCACCAGCACAGCACTTCCTGTAGCCTGAATCCCCTGGGCTGTCTTTTTTCATTTCATCCTTCTCTTCCATCCTCCTCTGCGCACAGCCCACCTGCAGGCACCCAATAGTTCTCTCTCTGCCTCCCTGTGGGTTTCCTTCCTGTCTCTTCCTTGGCTTTCCTGTTTTTCTCCCTGTCCTGGCTGCACCTCCTCCTTATTGTTGGACAGTAGCTGGTCTTACCCAATCAAAGTCCTCCTTCCTTCACTTCCTTCTGCTTCATTGCCCAATCAAGCAGAAGGGAGCAGAGGATGGGCTTAAAAGGGGAGACAGCAAGTATGCTGAGTGGAGCGATCGCATCTCCTAGCACCATTCTGTATCCCTGCCTGCTGGGCACAGGAAATTGCATCACATGACCAGCACGCAGCCATTAGGGGGTCATTTTTACAAACATCTGCTCCTATTCACAGACACTTATAGACGCCATCAAAATATACAGATTTTTACAAACTGTCAGTGAATTAATGAACTGTTGGTAACCCTGGGGGTAGTACAGACAGCAAAACCAAGTTGCAGTCAATCCATCAAATGACTGCGAAAACAGAGAATAATATTGGTCAACCTGTTGCCAACCACTGGTCTAGTCTAGAGGAACCCAAGACACCACTGGGAATAAATTACAATTAGACTTGCACCAGTATGTGACAATATATCTGTGCTAACTTTAACAATCAAAGGGCAGGACAACAAAATGTTTTTCGTTGCTTGTTGATAGGATAAAAAAACAACCGAGAATCAGAAAATACATCCAAAAGGTAGTCCTAACTCTTCAATATGCAAATGAGCTTTCCGCAAAACCTAACAACCACAATAATTGAAGGCATATTAGTCATGGCTTGTCTCTGGGGAAGTACAGTACTTAATTGGATGTATGGAAATTCAGCATCTCTAGGTGTATTTTTCCTTTTGGTGCTGAACATCACATACAGTGTATACTGTTTGGACAGCACCATCTAGTGGCTGAATTGAAGATTCACATGTCTAGTGAAGCAAGGGATGGCAGGTCCCATATATTTTTTTGTATGACTCTGAGCTGTCTGCACTGAGGCGGTGAAAATTAGAGGTAGCCACACAGACAGATATGCTGCATTTTTGAACAGTTTAGATGTGGGGACAGTTAAGATATAAACATTGATTCAAAGAATTCTTCTTTAATTGCACGCAATTGTTGTATGTGTAGCTGGGCACGTACATGAATACACACATTCCATATTCCTACTTGTTAATGTTTATTGGCTTTTTTGCAGCCCTTTTTTGTTGATCATAATTCTAGAAGCACTACGTTTATTGACCCACGTCTTCCATTACAAAGCAGCAGACCAACTAGTGCACTATTACATCGGCAGCATTTAACAAGACAACGCAGCCACAGTGCTGGGGAGGTTAGTATAAACTTTATTCTGAAAAACTGGAACCACTAAAGCTCACCACTGTTACATGCCACACGTTACAATCACCTTTAGATCGACCAACATGTTTTTTATTACAAGGTCCTGGCTGATTGGATTCATATTGAATGAATAGTTTAGTTAAGTCTTCATATTACATAGCTTTGATAAATCTAAAGGAAGTGTATACAGAGATTGTATGCTCAGATTGTAATGCGTATGGTTAGCGTAATGCCCTGTATACACGACCGGAATTCCGCTCAAGCCGTCTTGCATACACATGGTCACACCAAATTCAAGAACACGGTGACATACAACACATACTACGGGACAACACATACTACGGGACAACACGTACGACGTCTCATACTTGCTTCAGAACATGCGTAATTTTTGGTACGTCGGAACAGCATACAGACGAGCGGTTTTCCCGATAGGAATTTGTTCAGTCGGAAAAATATGGAACATGTTCTCTATCTATGTCCGTCTGAATTTTCAACGTAAAAAGTCCGATGGGGCATACACACGGTCGAAATATTCGATGAAAAGCTCCCATTGGACTTTTTCTGTCGGAAATTCCGACCGTGTGTATGGGGCATTAGACCTAGTATCCACATGCTTCAGCTTGTAAATGCCAATTCAAATAGCAATGTGAACAGCAAACCATTTTCTTGAACAGGAACCTAAATGACAAACATCAAAAAAACAAATAATGCAACAAAAACACATCCAAAATGATTCTGTGTGTCTCACAAAAAAACATTTTTCCAATAAGGGCTCATGCACACAGGCACATTTTTCAATAGAGTGTAAACATACTAGTGTAATTTGGTGTCCAGAGACCCTAGTGCTGCATATAGATGTAAGGTCCTAAACACAGTCTGTCTGTGTGCATTTGCCTCTTTACACAAGTAGTGGGGCATACCTGTGCCAACAGCCGCCTACACCTATTCATTTCAATGGGCAGCAGGGGCACCTTGGAACCAAAATATGCTAGCGTATTTGTTCTGTAAGGAGGAATGAGCTCATGTGCAGAAGCCCTAAAAGCAATCTCAAAAAATTAACTTCACATGAAGTCCCTATTCCATATAGTGAGCAATTCCAGCCAGAATCTTTATGCAGTCTCGTTAAAACACCCTCTATGCACCAACTCCACCTGCAAATGAACACAAGCTCCCTTTTTTTGGTGGACCTTAATTATAATCTTATAAATAAAGCCAGGCACTTAAGTATACCCATACAAGGGGCGTGACGGGATGTGAGCGAGGCAACAAGTGTTTTTCTGGAGCTCCGCAATTATCCTGGAAATAATCCGATTTTCTGAGCTTTTTCTGACCCTTATTCTGTCTCCTACACTGCCGGGCTAATATTGGGACATCCTGGACATGAGAAAGACCGGGCGCAAGCCCGGCAGACATCACAGCACTCACAGCGCCAGACACGCTCTGCACGAGGCCCGGAACAAGGACCCGCCTCCGCCATCTTGCCTCCCAGGCAGAACTCTAAGAGCGTCAAGAAGAAGGACAGGGAGATGGAGAAATCAGCAGCTGCAGCAGGACATGGCCAGGAGGATCCCCCACCGGCCTCCCCAGTTCAGGGGGATGCCTCGGATACTATCACCAGACCCATCCTGGAGGCCATAGACGCCAGTAAGGCCGCGGTAATGGTACAAATTGACCATCTTGCCACAGAATGCACGCTTATCAGGCATGGCCTAGATAAAATCCGTGGCAGGCTTACCACAGCAGAAGGCAGGATTTCTGATGTGGAAGATGCGTCACACTTACAGGGAACATAGTTACATAGTTGGTAAGGTTGAATAAAGACACCAGTCCATCCAGTTCAACCTGAGTGAGTGTGAGTGCGTGTGTGTCTACAATTGTCCCTATCCCTGTACATTGTGTCTCATTAAGATGCTCATCTAATATTATTTTTATTTAAGGTACCCATATAGCGCCGTCAATTTACACAGCGCTCCACACATACACCACACACTCATATCGGTCCCCACCCTCAAGGAGCCCACAATCCAAGGTCCCCAACTCGCACCCATATACCTAGGCCAATTTTTGGACAGAAGCCAATTAACCTACCAGCATGTCTTTGGAGTGTGGGAGGAAACCGGAGTATCCGGAGGAAACCCACGCAGGCAGAGGGAGAACATGCAAACTCCAGGCAGGTAGTGTCCTGGTTGGGGTTCGAACCAGTGACCCTTTTTACTGCTAGGTGAGAGTGCTAACCACTACACCACTGTGCCGCCCATACACCACTGTGCCGCCCATTGACTGAGCTGCAGGAGCTTGTAAGATCCCTCCAACATCGAGCCGCCGAGGACAGGCAAAGGAGGAATAATGTCAGGGTGGTGGGATTACTCGAAGGGGCGGAGGGGGCTAAAACCACCATGTTTGCAGAGCAATTTTTCAAGCAAATCCTGCAATTGGCCGACCTACCCCCTACCTATGTAGTAGATGTGCACACCGGGTACCCACAGGTGTCCGACCCCCTGGCGCATTCCCGCGACCATTTTTGGTTAGGTTCCTTAATTATCGCGACCGGGACATGATCATGACGGAATCAAGGAAACATCAGGAACTGCGCTTTGAGAACTCAAAAGTAATGCTGTTCCCCGACTTTTCAGCCAAAACCCAACGGAAAAGGAGATCCTTTAATGATGTCCGCAAGAGGATGAGAGAAAGGGAGATCCAGTACAGCATGCTGTACCCTAGCAGGCTGCAAGTGCAATATAAAGGATCAATTAAATTCTTTGATAACCCATTGGAGGCCAGCGAATGGCTGGACAGAAACCCCTAAGTCTGCGAGCTACTGAACCATGTTTGTTCCAAGATCTACTGGGGCCCTGGAAGGTTAAACTGGTGTGGTAATCTCCACTTGCTGAGCTCCTGTTGTGCTATTTTCATTTGTCAAGTTCCTTTTTTGCTCCTCTTTCGTTTTTGCTGTTATTTCTCCTCTATGAAAATAAGGGGCTGTTTCTGACTACCTGCAGTGCATAACTCCTTTTGCCCACAAAGTTTTTACTTTTACAATGTTATACCTGTTGGGGACCACTAGATGGCTCTAGGAGACCATGTCAGAAGATCTGCTAAAATGCCATGTGAAGGCTAAACAATGCTCCTTGATCCTTATCCCATGGGGCTCCATGAGGATACGTAAGAATGTCATCTTAATTTGCCGAACAGTTCGTCACAAGGTTGAGGACTTCCTATACTATTTTTGTTCTCCCTTTTTTTGGGTGTTTGGGACTAAGCCACATACCAGTGGTTGTGTGATTTTGTCTTGGTTTTTTGTTCAGTTCTGGTATAATGGCGGGCGGGGATTGTTTTAACTCAGTTCATTACTAACAATGGGGAAAATGTACAGTTTGTATGTGGCACTGGTCTAGTGTTTCAGCCAGTACCTGTAGATTATACAAGGTGCTGCATTCAGGCCCCTGGTACTTAAAACTCTGTCAACAGGTTAATGGCTAAGTATGCAAAAATTGTGTCATGAAATGTGAGAGGACTGAATAATAAGTACAAATGAGCCTCAGTTTTTCAGTTCCTTAAACAATCCAAGCCGCATATCACCTTCCTGCAGGAGACACACCTGGATGGTAGCAGGGTCCTGGCTATGCGCAGGTCCTGGGTTCAAAAAGCCTTTCATGCTACTTTTTCCACATTCGCTAGAGGTGTCTCGATCCCTATCAGTAAGTACCGTACGTCAGGTGTTCTCGGACCAGGGGGGTAGGTATGTGGCTGTAATGTTAGGCATTTATCAACATAAAATGTTACTGGTGAATGTTTACTTGCCTCCTCCTGTCAATGTGCAGATACTATATGATATGTTTACCAGACTGAATAGAAGAAAATAAATTTCGCGCAATATTAAAAATATGTGAAATATGGTGTAAATAAATATATTGTGGAACACTGTTAGTCTGTTAGGTGGTAGTATTAAAATCTCTCTTGTGTACTATAATAATCGCTGCTTTTACTGAAAAAGTGAGGCTTAAATAGTAATAAATAATGAAATAATCCTCATACCACCCTATAACTAGCATGCATAAATAAATGATGACATATAGCATACAAATATGTGCATAAACATATGTGCATAAAAATATTTCCAGTGAATCGTGTATGATCTTCTAAAAACCATACACGATTCACTGGAAATATTTTTATGCACATATGTTTATGCACATATTTGTATGCTATATGTCATCATTTATTTATGCATGCTAGTTATAGGGTGGTATGAGGATTAGTTCATTATTTATTACTATTTAAGCCTCACTTTTTCAGTAAAAGCAGCGATTATTATAGTACACAAGAGAGATTTTAATACTACCACCTAACAGACTAACAGTGTTCCACAATATATTTATTTACACCATATTTCACATATTTTTAATATTGCGCGAAATTTATTTTCTTCTATTCAGTCATTAAGTGTTTGGTGTGGACACCCATATTTTGCGGCAATATTTATTAATTATTTTACACAGCACTATATTTCACCTGATCACTTTACCATTAAAAATCCGCCAGCGCGAAGGACAATTTTATATTTTTATGTTTACCAGACTGGCTCCACTTGCTCACCTCCCCCTTGTACTGATGGGCGATTTCATTGCTATTTTAGATGCGTTGGACTCGTCCAATACGGGGAGGATAGGCTCTGCTGATCTTCTCTCCTGAGCTTCGGTGACTGGGCTGACTGAGCTGTGGCGATCCAGGAATCCGTCTCGCAGAGCCTACTCTCATGTCTCATTGACCCACTGCTCGTCGGCCAGGATAGATTTGACGTTATCAGGCCTTGTTGCCATTTGCGAAGGACATAGATTACCTGGCCGGGGGTATATCTGATCATTGCCCCTTATCCCTCAATCTCAGCTTGTCTGCTGGGGGGGATGGTAGGATGGCGGCTTTCCCCAGGATGGTTGCAAAATGAGCAGGTATCTTCCCGCTTACGAGAGTCAATCGCCTCTTACTGGTCAACCAATGAGGATACGGCAGATCCTCCTGTGGTGTGGGACGCATTTAAGGCAGTGGTAAGAGTAGAATGTATCTCAGGTATTAAATCTGAAAGGGTGACACATAATGCTGAAATCACCAGGTTACAGGACACTGAAAAGAAATGTGCGGAGAGACACGCTGGCAGTCCCTCTGAGACCACGTATTTGTCTCTGATGGAGGCTAGGCGTCTTCTCTCCCTGCATTTCTTGGATCTGGCTCATACGGAGGCAAATCACAGGGCGAACTCTGTGTTCGCAGAAGGAGACAAAAATGGGAAGTTGCTGGCGAGATTGGTGGCGGTAGACAATCAGATAACAAATATCCCGGACATTAGAGGTAAGGGTGGAGATCTGGTCAGTGACCCCATAGCAATACTGGGTGAATTTAGAGATTTCTTTGCGAAACTTTACACTCCTATTCAGAGTTATGACCCTGCTGCTTTAGATGTCCTCTTGGAGGGACTAAACCTCCCGAGATTATCTGAAGCCGAACAATTGGAGTTGGATGGTAAGATCCCCAATAAGGAGATAGTTGCAGCTATTTTTGATTTTTCCCCCTATAAGGCTCCGGGGCCGGATGGCTTTCCCGCGGACTTTTACAAAAGTTATGCTGGAGAATTAGCCCCGAGACTGAACACACTTCTAGCCCAATGTTTAGAATTAAATAGACTTCCAGCCTCCATGCTAGATGCGTATATGGTCTTACTGCTGAAACTGGGTAAAGATCCTTTAGATTGCGCATCTTACAGGCCCATCGCTCTGTTAAACACGGATCTGAAAATATTGAGGAAGGTCTTGGCCTATAGGCTGGTCGGGGTGATCTCCTCCCTGGTCAATATTGACCAGACGGGTTTCATGCCCGGAAAATCTACTGATACTAATTTAAGAAGATTATTAACCCACCTCCAGCTCTCGGGGGACTGATGCTGGTGCCATGATCGTTGTGTGGATCGACATAGAAAAGGCATTCGACTCAATTGATTGGGGATACATGCTCCGGGTGCTTGAGGTAATGGGGTTTGGCAGGGTTTTCCGGCAGTGGATTGCCTTGTTATATAGCAATCCTAGGGTGGCAATTAGGCTGGGCCAGAATACATCTCCCTTCTTTTCAGTGGGTAGTGGCACTAGGCAGGGGTGCCCTTTATCCCCATTTTTATTTGCACTCATGATGGAACCTTTAGCAGTGGCACTTAGATCATCTAGTGAAGTCAGGGCTATTAGAGTGGGTACCATCAAGGAATGCCTAGCATTATATGCGGATGACATGCTCTTGTTTCTAGAGGACCCAGGGTCCTCGCTGCATGCGACCCTGAAAATTTTCAATGACTTTACCACCGTTTCGGGCTTGAAGGTGAATTGGAGTAAGTCCTCCATTCTGCCTTTGAATGCTGGGGCTAGGGAAAAGGCTGACCAAAGTCTGCTGCTGAAGTGGGGTTCCTCCATCACATACTTAGGAGTTAAGATTACAGCTAACAGTACTGATTATATGACACTCAACTTGTTGCCCCTATTGACATTTTTTAAGCAGAAGGCGCAGGCCTGGCAGAGGCTTCCTCTGTCGCTTATAGGGAGGATAAATTTACTGAAAATGAAAATTCCTCCAGTCATATTGTATTTCTTGAGACACACTCCGGTATGGGTCCCCAAGTCTTTTTTCAAACAACTGAACGGCATTACTAGCTCGTTCCTCTGGGCCCCCAAATATCCACGAATAGGACTCAAGGTGCTTGAGTCCCTGGGGTCATGGGGGGCTGGCCCTACCTGACTGGAGGAAATATTATCTTGCCTGTCAGATGGTGTTTGCCCATAAATGGTTGTCATCTGATGACGGAGATTCCGCTACCATCGTGGAAGCGGCCCACTTGGGGTCGTATGAGACCCTTCGTTTGGCCATCCACAGGGTACAAATTCGGATCTACCACTCACACTGGCTATGAAGGCTACTATTACGGCATGGGAGGAGGCGGTTGAGTTAGCATGCCAGAGTAATTTGGGTTTCTCACCACAGACTCCGCTGTGGGGGAACCCTAAATTTTCTCATTTCCACTCGTTCCCGGATCCCATGGTGTGGGCGGTCAAAGGAATAAAGCTCCTAAAGGACATAACAAGGGATGGGGTACTCCTGAATTTTGATCAACTAAAGGACAGGCACGATCTCTCTAACCCATATTTCTTCAGGTACATACAGCTTTACCACGCCTTCCAGGCCCAATTCAGGGAGCGGGCGGTATAGTCCATCCTGTCGGCTCTGGAAGACATGCTTATGGTGGAAGACCTCCCTAAAACTTTATTGGTTACTTATAAAGAACTGTTCAAGTGAAGTCTGGCACTGACTAAGTGTAGGGAGCGATGGGGGGGTGAAGTCCCTGATATAGAGGTGGAGAAATGGGATGATATGTGGGAGAACCCCTTTAAACACTTGGTCTCGGCAAGGGATAGACTTATCCATATCAAATTTTTGCACAGAATTTACTTCACTCCTGCCAGGCTCTACGCGTCGGTCTCCTTGGAGTGCTGGAGATGTGGTTTTTCACCGGCTGATGCCAAACACATCTTCTGGGAATGCCCTCAAATTAAGACCTTCTGGTAAAGGGTGGCATCTTGCATAGAAGACATACTGACGATACATATCCTGATATCAATTAGAGTATGTCTTTTGGGTCTGGTGGAGGAGGTGGTTCCATCCAGTGCTCTTAGAACGTTACTGAACATCCTATTCTTTTATGGGAGAAAGGCTATATTACTTAAATGGAGGAACTCCTCTCCCCCCAGTGTACCCTTTTGGAAGGGGATTGTAAATTCCATGCTGCCTTACTATAAGGCAACGTACCACTCTAGGGGATACGGGAAAAAGTTTAATAAAGTTTGACAGGCTTGGTTCAACTCGAATACAACTGCTGGCTAGATCTACCCATGGTCTCGTCTGCTGTAACAATGGACCTGGGAGCCTGGGATAAATAGACACCTCTTGTTTCCCTGGTAGGCTGAGGGTCGGGCCTTAATGACTGTAGAACTGTCCTCTAGATACTAAAGTAACATGATAGTGATAGAAGTGCAGTGCATTGTTATTACGATGGCCACATTAATATGCCCGTAGACTAAATCCCGGTATGCCCCCTTTGTGATCTAAGGTAAATCTTCCATCCGAGGACCGTGGTGAACTGAGTTATGGGCTGTTGGGGGGAGGGGGGTGGGAGGGTCGGGGATGGTTTTTCAAGTGTACACACAGTCAGTTACCTATGTTAGGTAGATTGAAATGTTGTGTCAACAGTTGACCATGTTGGTCATGGAGGGACTGGCGTTGTGTCAAGTCCACTGATTTTTCAATGTATGTTTGTTTGTCTTAAAATACCTTAATAAAGAGAATTTTGCAAAAAGAAGTGTACCCATACAAACAGTAATAGTTGTCAGAAGAGGGCTGCTCTTACTTCCCCAACCTCCATCCACAATGTATCATAACGATAATAAAGCAGCACATAATGTGTTCAATTTTAATGTGTCCAAGTTTATTAAAACAGTAAAAATAAAGTGCACTGGAGAACAATGCATTTGCCAGATCCTCAGTACGGCTGTTACTACCAGTCCTGGTGTGCATGTTTTTTTTATCATCAAGACTATTCTTGCACCACTAAACTCTGTGTGTCAGGTTCGCTGATAAAGTTCTTTGAAAATGTTGTCCATTTGCTAGTAGAGTTGGTGCAAAGAGCGTGTTTTTTAAAGAGATGGCATGAAGATCCTGGCTGAGATTATTCACTATATGAAAAAAAGACATTATGTGGAGGTTTTTTTTTTTTCATTGCTTTTATTGAGAAAAACTGCATGAGGGCGATTACAACTGTGAGGATTTTTAAAATCATGTTATTTGTTATTATGATAAGTAAGCATTGCACTGTTTAGCATTTACGTTTGTTTTAATGATCTATTTATCTATGCGCTGGCAGCTTATATTTGAAAAAAGGTAAGCGCGCACCACAAGGACCAAGGAGAGAGATTGAGAACTAACTTTGTTGGGGAACTTAAACCGCCATAGAGCTTCAATCTGGGTGTTTTGAATACAGATTTTTAAACAATGTTTTTAGCAAGCTTTAAACAGTGCTGATGCTCTTATACAGGCGCATCCCAACTGAAATCTGTTCTCAGTATGCCCAGACTGGAGCTGAAAGGTGCTAGCCTGTAATTGCTGTTTTGTTATTATGGGTCTTTGCCCTCCTTATATCATACTACTTGTAAGAAACCATGTTCAGAAAAATGCACTACTGCTAAATCATCTCTGTTCAGTGACTAACCATGAAACAAACAATTTCATTTTATTGCCAGAAATAGCAATCGGTGTATTTTATTTAAACTGGGGAACAGTTACTTTGCATTATTCAAACACAGATCATAAAAGGGTGATTACAGTGGGGACGGAAAGTATTCAGACCCTCTTAAATTTTTCACTCTTTGTTATATTGCAGCCATTTGCTAAAATCATTTAAGTTCATTTTTTTCCTCATTAATGTACACACAGCACCCCATATTGACAGAAAAACACAGAATTGTTGACATTTTCGCAGACATATTAAAAAAGAAAAACTGAAATATCACATGGTCCTAAGTATTCAGACCCCTTGCTGTGACACTCTATATTTAACTCAGGTGCTGTCCATTTCTTCTAATCATCCTTGAGATGGTTCTACACTTTCATTTGAGTCCAGCTGTGTTTGATTATACTGATTGGACTTGATTAGGAAAGCCACACACCTGTCTATATAAGACCTTACAGCTAACAGTGCATGTCAGAGCAAATGAGAATCATGAGGTCAAAGGAACTGCCTGAAGAGCTCAGAGACAGAATTGTGGCAAGGCACACATCTGTCCAAGGTTACAAAAAAAAATTCTGCTGCACTTAAGGTTCCTAAGAGCACAGTGGTCTCCATAATCCTTAAATGGGAGACGTTTGGGACGACAGAACCCTTCCTAGAGCTGGCCGTCTGGCCAAACTGAGCTATCGGGGGAGAAGAGCCTTGGTGAGAGAGGTAAAGAAGAACCCAAAGATCACTGTGGCTGAGCTCCAGAGATGCAGTCGGGAGATGGGAGAGAGTTGTAGAAAGTCACCCATCACTGCAGCCCTCCACCAGTCGGGGCTTTATGGCAGAGTGGCCCGACGGAAGCCTCTCCTCAGTGCAAGACACATGAAAGCCCGCATGGAGTTTGCAAAAAAAAAACACCTGAAGGACTCCAAGATGGTGAGAAATAAGATTCTCTGGTCTGATGAGACCAAGATAGAACTTTTTGGCCTTAATTCTAAGCGGTATGTGTGGAGAAATCCAGGCACTGCTTATCACCTGTCCAATACAGTCCCAACAGTGAAGCATGGTGGTGGCAGCATCATGCTGTGGGGGTGTTTTTCAGCTGCAGGGACAGGACGACTGGTTGCAATCGAGGGAAAGATGAATGCAGCCAAGTACAGGGATATCCTGGACAAAAACCTTCCCCAGAGTGCTCAGGACCTCAGACTGGGCCGAAGGTTTACCTTCCAACAAGACAATGACGCTAAGCACCCAGCTAAAATAAGGAAGGAGTGGCTTTACAACAACTCCGTGACTGTTCTTGAATGGCCCAGCCAGAGCCCTGACTTAAACCCAATTGAGCATCTCTGGAGAGACCTAAAAATGGCTGTCCACCAACGTGTACGATCCAACCTGACAGAACTGGAGAGGATCTGCATGGAGGAATGGCAGAGGATCCCCAAATCCAGGTGTGAAAAACATGTTGCATCTTTCCCAAAAAAACTTATGGCTGTATTAGATCAAAAGGGTGCTTTTACTAAATACTGAGCTAAGGGTCTGAATACTTAGGTCCATGTGATATTTCAGTTTTTCTTTTTTTAATAAATCTGCGAAAATGTCGGGAATGAGGGAAAAAAATGAACTTAAATGATTTTAGCAAATGGCTGCAATATAACAAAGAGTGAAAAATTTAAGAGGGTCTGAATACTTTCCGTCCCCACTGTACATATGTTAGGAGCTTCATTAAGGTAAGCAGGCTGAAATAAATTCAGTGGAGCCTTTATAGCATAATAAGAATAGTTTTTGGCATCCTTGCCCAAATCCCAGGGCCCAGTGTTAGGCCAGTCAAGGAATTTTTAGCCTGTGACCCACAGAATGTCTTTCTTGTGTGAAGACTTAAAAAAAAGAAAAACACTTTGAAAAGGTTTGCTTGCTGTGAAAGACACGAGAAAGTGTTCTGGTTTTTATTTAGCAAGGCATGCATTTTTTAACAAATGTTTGCAAACCAAATTAACAAATGTACAAATAACTTTGTGCCAGTTTCAGTACCTTATCTGTGTTTGCCAGAAATTATAACTAACAATTCTTGAAGAATAGGAATATACTTTAATTTATATTTCTATAAGGAAATACAGTGGCTTGCGAAAGTATTCGGCCCCCTTGAACTTTTCAACCTTTTGCCACATTTCAGGCTTCAAAAATAAAGATATAAATTTTTTATTTTTTGTGAAGAATCACCAACAAGTGGGACACAATTGTGAAGTGGAACGAAATCTTTTGGATTTTTGAAACTTTTTTAACGAATAAAAAAATGAAAAGTGGGGTGTGCAAAATTATTCGGCCCCCTTGCATTAATACTTTGTAGAGCCACCTTTTGCTGCGATTACAGCTGCAAGTCGCTTGGGGTATGTCTCTATCAGTTTTGCACATCGAGAGACTGAAATTCTTGCCCATTCTTCCTTGCAAAACAGCTCGAGCTCAGTGAGGTTGGATGGAGAGCGTTTGTGAACAGCAGTTTTCAGCTCTTTCTACAGATTCTGGATTAGATTCAGGTCTGGACTTTGACTTGGCCATTCTAACACCTGGATACGTTTATTTGTGAACCATTCCTTTGTAGATTTTGCTGTATGTTTGGGATCATTGTCTTGTTGGAAGATAAATCTCCGTCCCAGTTTCAGGTCTTTTGCAGACTCCAACAGGTTTTCATCCAGAATGGTCCTGTATTTGGCTGCATCCATCTTCCCCTCAATTTTAACCATCTTCCCTGTCCCTGCTGAAGAAAAGCAGGCCCAAACCATGATGCTGCCACCACCATGTTTGACAGTGGGGATGGTGTGTTGAGTGTGATGAGCTGTGTTGCTTTTACGCCAAACATATCGTTTTGCATTGTGGCCAAAAAGTTAGATTTTGGTTTCATCGGACCAAAGCACCTTCTTCCACATGTTTGGTGTGTCTCCCAGGTGGCTTGTGGCAAACTTTAGACGAGACTTTTTATGGATATTTTTGAGAAATGGCTTTCTTCTTGCCACTCTTCCATAAAGGCCAGATTTGTGCAGTGTACGACTGATTGTTGTCCTATGGACAGACTCTCCCACCTCAGCTGTAGTTCTCTGCAGTTCATCCAGAGTGATCATGGGCCTCTTGGCTGCATCTCTGATCAGTCTTCTCCTTGTCTGAGCTGAAAGTTTAGAGGGACAGCCAGGTCTTGGTAGATTTGCAGTGCTCTGATACTCCTTCCATTTCAAAATGATCGCTTGCACAGTGCTCCTTGGGATGTTTAAAGCTTGGGAAATCTTTTTGTATCCAAATCCGGCTTTAAACTTCTCCACAACAGTATTACGGACCTGCCTGGTGTGTTCCTTGGTCTTCATGATGCTCTCTGCGCTTTCAACAGAACCCTGAGACTATCACAGAGCAGGTGCATTTATACAGAGACTTGATTACACACAGGTGGATTCTATTTATCACCATCAGTCATTTAGGACAACATTGGGTCATTCAGAGATCCTCGCTAAACTTCTGGAGTGAGTTTGCTGCACTGAAAGTAAAGGGGCCGAATAATTTTGCACGCACCACTTTTCAGTTTTTTAATTGCTAAAAAAGTTTAAAATATCCAATAGATTTCGTTCCACTTCACAATTGTGTCCCACTTGTTGGTGATTCTTCACAAAAAATTAAAATTTTATATCTTTATGTTTGAAGCCTAAAATGTGGCAAAAGGTTGAAAAGTTCAAGGGGGCCGAATACTTTCGCAAGCCACTGTATACACATAGCATGGTATTTATATTGTCCATCACTTCTGTTACAGGTTGGAGAAGATGCACGACATGCAGGGCCCCCAGTTTTACCTAGGCCTTCTAGTACCTTTAATACAGTCACTAGAAATCACTGTCCGGATATGATGCCAGTTGGTATGTATTGCATTCATGTATTGAAAGATATTTAGAAAAATGACTTCTCTATCATGCAGTATATTTTGTAGGTGTTTTTATGCCCTGTATGTATATGAACAGGAATAGGAGTATAGAATTTGACGTGTCTATGTGAAGCTTTTATTACTTTGCAGGGGGTTGGAGCTCTGTGCAGACTGTTCTCTTCTCCCCAAGTAATTAACTTCTGAAAGGGAGGGGTAGCCTCAAAGCAGTAGTAAAGTGTCAAGAAAAACATTCCCCCTGCAAGTTAATGTCATAATGTGCTAGTATGCATCACATACTAGCACATTATGTCAGACTTAACATAAAACAAAGCCCTCCAGTGGTGAGCTGTCACAGTTGACTGGGCTTCCATCTTCATCCGGTCTTCCTTTCCTGGTTAGCGGGCTCCGGCCATTTGAATTGCCAAGCCCTGATGACGTCACTCCCCCACATGGGCAGGGGTGCCACAAACACAGCACAGTGTTCTGAGCGAATGGTATGCCGTCCCTTTAGAGCACAGTGCACATGCGCCAGTGATGTCACTGACTGCAGAAGTAGAGAATATCTCCTAAACAGTTCATGTTTAGGAGATATCCCTTGTACCTACAGGTAAGCTTTATTCGAAGCTTACCTGTAGGCACAAGTGAGCAAGTAGTGTTTACTACCGCTTTAATAGCAGTTCTAAGGTCACCTGCCAAGGAGTAAAGAGAAGAGCGAGTGCTGATAATCTGTAAGAACAGTGGATTCTAATAATAATTGTGGACCATAAGTCTTAGATTATCTTGTGTGTATTACTTGAAGGAGCAGTTTTTGCTGCATCTTATTTTAAAAGCGTTGTGTTTTTAATTTAAAAAAAAAAAAAATTTTGATTTGGCATTGTGTCCCAGCGTGACAGTGCTTTTCACTGGTTGGCACTAACGGAATCGGGGCACACGGATGCAACCTCCAAAAGGGAGGAGCAAATTAAACTTCCAGGAGGTAGTTTGTAGTCTGGGACATGATGTCCATGGAAATAATGCAGTGTCCTTACAATGGTAGTGTGGTTATGACTACAGAAGAAAACAAGAACACAGTAAATACTTGCATGTTTTGCACCATTCACTTTTAAAGTGATCATCTAGCCTAATATTTTAAAATAAAGAAAATGGAAATGTCACAGAATCTATTTTTTAACTGAGCATATGAATATATGAAAAAAAGTTATGAGGAAGGGGGCTTGTCTCCTGAAATGCGTCAGCTTTCCAACTACAGTGATTTTGGCATCCACTGTGCTGGAGTTGTGATTTGATGGGTTTTTGATCTTTTAATATTTGTGAGTATGTTTTTTCACTATTCAATCAATTGGAAATGGTGTTGAAGGCAATGCACTATGTGTTTGCGCCCTCCTTTGTTTCTTTTTACTGCTTTGGAGTTTACCCACTCACGGAGAGCAGCATCACTTTAAACATTGTACCATTAGATGTAAGACATAGTGAGCACTGAGGCTTGTTTGTGTCTTGGATATGTAAAAAAGTACAGGTGCAAGCAGGGGGTTCCAAATGCACATGCACATTCATATTATGCTGGTGCAGTTCAGTGGGAAGGAATGCAGTGGTTTTCAGTTGAAGGGAAAGTATAGTGTATTTTCAGTTGGCACACATCTTGCAACATTTACTTTTGTAATTTTTTAGGTTTGGATAGAGTGGAGAGGGATAAGAACACCTGTCAGGTTTTTATTGCTGTCTCTGGCCACCCCCCCCCCTTTTTTTCCTTTTACAAATAGAAGGTGTTATTAAGCAATGCAGAAATACAATCACCGAAGCAGCATACATAGCTCAACAAGTGCCAATGTGTCTTAATCAGAATTACAACACCAGTGAATTCTCACTAGGCCATTGCACATGGGACAATAGTGAAGAAAATCAATCCAGCCGTATCAAGAGAGAAACTGGATAGCAGTCATGGCTATATTAGTAAAATTGTCACAATAATTATTCAGAATAGGATGGACTACTTGAAAATGTCACCTGAAGGAGTCTGTTCCATTAGACAAGGTGATAAAAAGGGAAGAGGGGAATAAAGAAAAATAAAAAAAGAAAGAAAAAAAGGGGGGGTAGGAGGGGTAGGAGGATGGAGAAAGAAATGGAGGGAGGGGAGAGGGCCATGAAAGGGAAGGAAGAACTGAGACTGCTTGTCAGGTCACCTCGAGGCTAGGTGACAGATGCACTGTGTAGGAGTCAGAAGTGCACCGCTAGGTAGTGGACCCTAGGACTGATTGCTGCGGATTGAACCCTGGAAGGTTCAGGAAGCAGGTCTACTGGATCACTGACACAGATCCCACTGGGAGCTAGAGCAGAGATTCCCCAGGGCGCGGAGTCTAAGAGCCAGCAGGTGTTCACCAGAGCCTCTAGTGGTGAGGATGGACTGTGCTGCAGTCTGGCTCCAGGTCGCGGCCCCCAGGGTCTCACAGCTCATGCTCACGGTAGACTACAGGAGAAGAGGCAGCAGGCTGGAACAACAAGGAAAGTAAAGGACAAGCCAAGGTCGAGGCCACAAGCAGACAAGGACAACAGAGTTCACGCCAAGGTTAAGGGTAACAGGCAAACAGGGATGGTCGGGGACACGCCAAAGGTCAGGGTCACAAGTAGACAGGAATAGTAAGAACAGGCCAAAGTCGGTAACTTGAATCAGACGTAGGAAACAGCAAGTATACACGAAAGCTAACACACAATGGTTGATCAGCACTGCTGGTTTGCAGTGCACAGGTTATTATAGGGTTCCCTGATAGGGCCTGGGGTGGGGCCATGCTTAGAGGAGAGGTTATAAAACCAGTCAGGTGAGAGGCAGCTGGTCTTAGAGATGAACACATGGAGACAGGTAAGCTGACAGAAAACTATTGCTTAACCATGACACTGCTTTACTCCTATCCATATGAACTAAAGATGGAAATAAAGGTAGACTCAACTATAACAAAGTGTTGAGAAGGGGTTTTTAATCTGAGCCCCAAGAATCTATCCACAAGGACCAGATCTTATCAAATTTCTTAGGGCAATTTCTTTCTAAGTAAGCTTATACAAAGGTAAAACATAGATTAACAGTTGTAATTTAATTGAGAAATTATAATCGTTTGGGAGCCACCAACTCTTAGCCCTAGATTATTATTATTATTATACAGTATTTATATAGCGCCAACAGTTTACGTAGCGCTTTACAACTTGAGGGTAGACAGTACAAATACAAT
The DNA here is from genome assembly GCA_037952835.1 of Lithobates septentrionalis. Classification (NCBI taxonomy): domain Eukaryota; kingdom Metazoa; phylum Chordata; class Amphibia; order Anura; family Ranidae; genus Lithobates; species Lithobates septentrionalis. The sequence goes on from JBBDGP010000016.1 coordinate 950,946, forward strand.
ACAATTTGATACAGTAGGAATCAGGGGGCCCTGCTCCTTAGAGCTTACAATCTAAGAGGGAAGGTCAAGAGATACAAGAGGTAATAACTGTGGGTGATGTGCTGATTGAGAAGATAAATCTACAGTTGTTAGGTGGGGGCCAGATAGGCTTCTCTGAAGAGATGAGTTTTCAGGGATCGTCTGAAAGTGGATAAAGTAGGAGAAAATCGGACGGATTGGGGTAGAGCATTCCAGAGGATGGGGGAGGCTCTGGAGAAGTCCTGAAGGCGAGCATGGGATGAGGTGACAAGGGAGTTTGAGAGCAGGAGGTCTTGGGAGGAGCGAAGAGAACGATTAGGTTGGTATTTTGTGACTAGGTTAGAGATGTAGCTGGGGGCCAGGTTGTGGATGGCTTTGTAAGTTATAGTTAGTATCTTGAATTTAATTCGGTGACTGAGTGGCAGCCAATGGAGGGATTGGCAGAGGGGTGTAGCAGACGCTGAGCGGTTTGTGTGGTGGATGAGCCTGGCAGCAGCGTTCATGATGGACTGAAGTGGGGATAGCCTATTTAGAGGTAAACCAATGAGGAGGGAGTTGCAGTAGTCAAGGCGGGAGATGACCAGGGAGTGGATTAGAAGCTTTGTGGTGTCATTGGTTAGGAAGGGGCGTATCTTGGAGATGTTGCGAAGATACTTGAACTCCTCTACCCAGCATAATGGAGTATTCATAATTAGCTTAAGATGTGAAGGGCTACTGCAATGGTGTAAGTCTAAATTAAAGGCCTGGTCAAATCTCCCACTAACACTTATAGGGAAAATTAATTTAATTAAAATGAAAATGCTCCCGGTTCTACTGTATACACTAAGGCACTCCCCGGTCTGGATACCTAAAACCCTCTTCCAACAACTAGATTCCCTAATGGCTTCCTTTCTGTGACAATCACATCTGGCCAGATTTAGCAGGAAAATTCTACGCAGGTCTTGGACACAGGGGGGACTTGCTTGCCTTGACTTTCACACGTACTATTTGGCAGCAATGCTCACCCATGCCCACAATTGGCTGGTCTCAGAGGATATCAGTGCATCAGTAGTCTTATGAGGCCCTTCGCAACGCCCTCTACAGGGGGATAGGGGGTTCACTGATAACCCTAACACAAGCTATGAAAGCGGTTGTCAGGGCTTGGCACACAGTGGTAGATAAGCCTAACCTGGTAAAAGGCATATGGTCCCCTGACACACCGCTTTGGTGTAATCCCAGGCTGAAGGAATTTCACTCTTTACAAGACCCCGGCCTGTTGGCTGGCAGGGGCATCAAATATTTGAAGGATGTTTGCGATGGCTTGGGGTTGTTTACCTTTGACAGACTGAAGCACAAATTCCAATTCCCAAATTCTTTCTTTTTCAGGTTCCTGCAGCTCCGCCACGCCTTTGACTCATAATTCAGATCGGTACAGCTCCGGGTTGAGCATGACGATCTCGAAACTCTGCTAAATGATATTAATCTCCGTAAACCACTATCTCAAATATATCAGGCACTGCTTCCCTCCATTCAGGTCGGATTGGATGGGCTGCGGGACCGGTGGCGGACGGAGGTGCAGGAGCTGGACAGTGAAGACTGGGAAGACATTTGGGATTACCCATTACAACCACTAGTTGCAACTAGGTACCATTAGTTAATTAATACAATTCAAAATCCTGCACAGAATATACTACACACCCCAACGCCTTCATCGCATATACCCAACCTCGTTGGCAGCTTGCTGGAGATGCTCTGGTGTCCCTGCTGGTTACCTACATATATTCTGGGTTAGCCCACAGGTTCAGGACTATTGGAAAGAGGTAACTCAATTTATCCACGGATTGACTACTATACCTATTCGTCTGACAATTTAGTGTCTGTCTCCTCGGTCTTGTGGAACAGTTGGCGTTAGCTAAAGCAACCCGCACCCTAATAGGTATTCTATTATTTTATGCCAGGAAAGCCATAGTACTAAAATGGAAGTCAGCCAACCCCCCTACCGGGTCATCGTGGAAAACATTAATTAACAAAATTATCCCCCTATACAAAGCAACATATTTATCCCGAGGATGCCCCCAAAAATTTGAAAAAGTCTGGCACTTGTGGACAGATTCAGAGTCCACGACAGATGACCAACCTGTTGGAGACCGCCCTGACTAGATGCCCTGGGTGCCTACCTAACCCTGTTGGGTGTTGGGGTCCAGCCCCCAACCAAGTGAGTGGTGGCATCAGTCCAGAGGTTGAGTGACTTCACTCGACCCTAGCTGTCCTTGCAACATCTGGCTCTGACAGATGAGAGGGATGAGAAGTCCTACAAGAACAGATATATCCTGTCAACATCCTACCATGTTGAAACTGGGTACTAGATATGTTGTTAGTAATTTTAACTGTAGCTAGAATTGTTTAGTTTTGAGATACACCGTGAGTTGTACGCTGTTATGCACATGGCTATGTGCACCAATTGGCCGGGGTATGCCCCAATGGCCCTGTTTTGTACCTCCACAGAAGAAATTTTTCAATAAAAAGAAAAAAAAAAAAGGAGTGAAGGGCTAAGTGAGAAAATGAAAGTATTTACTCCAGTTAATCCTAATCCCAGACTGGGTACTGAAGGTGTCTATAATCTGCAATGGAGCTTGTAAAACGGAGGCCGTATCATTAAGGTATAGGAGCGTGTCATCAGCGTATAAGGATATTTTCTCCTCCAACACCCTGACACAGATGCCCCTTACTGAGTCAGCTGCCGTGATTTGAGCAGCCAGCGGTTCCACCGCAAGGGCAAACAGACCTGGAGAAAGGGGACAGCCCTCATAAAGAGGGAATTGAGTAGACAGGGACTTATTGGTACTAATCCTGGCCTACTGTGATAAATATAGCATGCGTATCCAGATAATAAAACAACATCGGAATCCAAACTTATGGAGGTAATTCCACTTTACAGAGTCAAACGCCTTTTTGGCATCAAGAGAAACAGCCACCCCTGGGCTGTTCGCCTCTGCCCTAGCCACGTAAGTAAGCAGCCTACGTATATTAATATCAGTACCTCTCCTCGGCATGAATTCAGACTGATACACATAAATAAAAGCCGTAATAACCTTGTTCAGCTGATTCGACTGAACCTTAGTAAGGATTTTGGCATCCAGCCAAATGAGATGTGAAAATTGGTCTGTACGAAGAACACCGGTTAGGGTTCTTTCTGGGTTTGAGGATAAATACCACCACTGCCTCCAACATAGAAGTAGACAAGGAGCCAGATTCAAATGACTGCGTCAGCATAGAATGAAATATAGGGAGTAGTTCCTCAATGTAAGTACTAATGAATTTGGCCAGAAGACCATCTGCACCAGGAGTTTTTGTCCAGATTGGAGGGTGAATACAGTAATTTGCAGTTTTTCCAGTGTGATGGGGCCATCTAGCTTCTCTCTATAGGTAGGGGTAAGTTGGAGGAGTTTAATAGTCTGCAAATAGACAAATAATTCCTCCTCCAAGTGGACCGCTGTGGAACTGTAAAGATCCTGATGTAGGATGCAAACTAGAATTAATCTGCACTGGATCCGTGACCACATCTCTGGAAGGAGAGAGTATACAAGATATAGACACGGGGATGAATATTATTGCCCAGATAATGCTAAGAGCCACCCAATCTTCTCCTCCTGTTCAAAATCCTCTGAGACTGTGATTCTGGGATGGACAGAATGTCTCCTTTGAGAACTGCGGCCTCCGATCTTTCAGCCTGGGTGAAAGCTTCCCACATTACTTATGTCTGAAGGTGGAGAAACTCTACCCTCAAGGCATACACACAGGGCCGGTACAAGGGGTGGGCGGAAGGGGCGGATGCCCTGGGCGGATCAATTTATTGCAGGAAGGGGGGCGCAGCAGTGGAGTACTAACTAGGGGGGGGGGTGTCAGGCAGCTCCCTCATCCTCCCCTGTATGAAACAGTGAGAGCGGGACAGGCTTGCTTGTGCAGCGGCGATGTGACATGCTGACAGCGCTGGGAGAGCTCAGGCGGACTGTCCCATTGTCACAATGCTGTGTGTCTCACTCTGTTAAATTCTAATAGCCCAGTGAGTTCAACTCCCCCCTCCCTCCACAGAGATGGAAGAGGCTCTGCCCCTCCCTCCCCTCTGTTTCTGTGTCCCGTCCATGCTCCGTGCAGCCCGTGTGCTGCCTCTGAAAGGAATGTGGGGGCGGGAACATTTAAACAAGTAGCCGCCGATGGAACTAGTTTTAGCAACCTGGGAACATCCAAGTGAGTTATCAGAGCTGTCACTGTGTCCAGACTCTGCTCTCTCTTTCCCAAATCTTTCACTCCCAATCTTTCCTCTGTTGTCCTCCAGCAGAGTCTTTCATTAACTCTATGCTAATAGTTGGCCCCATCATGTTCCTTTAGCCAGGGTTTTCACTAGTATGATCATAGACATTGCATGTGATTCGCACCGCATTGCTGTACAAATCACATGCAATGTCTGTGCAATGCGAATTCAGCCATACAAACTGTATGGCTGAAATCGCATTTGCACCAAAACTGTGCAGGACCCTTTTTTTGGTCTGCACTGGAATCGGATTGGATGGGTGTTTACACCTATGCAATCCGATTCCTGCACCATTTTACAGTTCTCACTGCAATCTGCAAACTGATCTGGGGGTGTCATTAATTTTACATTGACACTCATAGAAGTTTGCAAAGGGCAACATGGACGGCCGACAAGCAACATGCAATGCAGGAATCCGCACTGGAATCGGTCGGATTCCCGCATCGCATATATGTGAACCAGGACTAAGGATGATCTCTGGCGTGTTCGCATGCTGCACATGCCGAGCCCGCCAGGAAGTCGGCAATGCTCTAATCACAGGCAGTGAGACATTTCCTGATCTCTGCAGCCGCACATCGGGAAATGTCTCACTGCTTGTGATTAGCGCCGTGCAATGCCGACTTCCTAGCGGGCTCGGCGCGTGCAGCATGCGAACACGCCGGAGATCATCCTTAACCAGGACTCAAGTGGGTTCACACTAAGCCTGGATTCACACCTATGCATTTTTAGTGCTTTTTGCATTTTGCAGATTTGCACTACAGCCCATTAAACATGGTTTCCTATGGAACACTTTCTGTAGAGCAAATCTGCAAAATGCAAAAAGCACTAAAAATGCATAGGTGTGAATCAAGCCTGATACCCTGTGGTTCAGTTGCAGTGCTGGTGTATACACAGTTTTCCTGCATTTACCTTAATTTTCACTACAGTCCCACAGACTTCTATTAGGTTACATATTTTTACAACATTTTCTGAAAGTGCACCAAATGTCCTCTATACTGAATCTTTGGTGTGCTTTCAGAAAACACAGTAAAATTACACAAGCTAATAGAATTCTGTGGAACAGCAGCTAAAAATAGGGATACAATGCAAAAAAAACTGCGTATATGCCAGCACTGCGACAAACTCCAGGACACCAGTGTGAACCCAAAGGCTTCAGGGTGCTGTGTAATGTAAAGGAGTCCAGAGGTGCAGGGTGCTGTGTAATGTAAAGGGGTCCAGAGGTACAGGGTGCTGTGTAATATAAAGGGGTCCAGGAGGTGCAGGGAGTTGTGTAATGTAAAGGAGTCCAGAGGTGCATGGTGCTGTGTAATGTAAAGGGGTCCAGAGGTGCAGGGTGCTGTGTAATGTGAAGAGGCCCAGAGGTGCAGGGTGCTGTGTAATGTGAAGAGGCCCAGAGGTGCATGGTGCTGTGTAATGTAAAGGGGTCCAGAGGTGCAGGGTGCTGTGTAATGTGAAGAGGCGCAGAGGTGCAGGGTGCTGTGTAATGTGAAGAGGCCCAGAGGTGCAGGGTGCTGTGTAATGTAAATGGGCCCAGAGGTGCAGGGTGCTGTGTAATGTAAAGGGGTCCAGAGGTACAGGGTGCTGTGTAATGTAAAGGGGTCCAGAATTGCAGGGTGCTGTGTAATGTGAAGAGGCCCAGAGGTGCAGGGTGCTGTGTAATGTAAATGGGCCCAGAGGTGCAGGGTGCTGTGTAATGTAAAGGGGTCCAGAGGTACAGGGTGCTGTGTAATGTAAAGGGGTCCAGAATTGCAGGGTGCTGTGTAATGTAAAGGGGTCCAAAAATGCAGGGTGCTGTGTAATGTAAAGGGGTCCAGAGGTGCAGGGTGCTGTGTAATGTAAATGGGTCCAGCGGTGCAGGGTGCTGTGTAATGTAAAGGGGTCCAGAGGTGCAGGGTGCTGTGTACTGCAAAGGGGTCCAGAGGTGCAGGGTGCTGTGTAATGTAAAGGGGTCCAGAGGTACAGGGTGCTGTGTAATGTAAAGGGGTCCAGAGGTGCAGGGTGCTGTGTACTGCAAAGGGGTCCAGAGGTGCAGGGTGCTGTGTAATGTAAAGGGGTCCAGAGGTGCAGGGTGCTGTGTAATGTAAAGGGGTCCAGAGGTACAGGGTGCTGTGTAATGTAAAGGGGTCCAGAATTGCAGGGTGCTGTGTAATGTAAAGGGGTCCAGTGGTGCAGGGAGTTGTGTAATGTAAAGTAGTCCAGAGGTGAAGGGTGCTGTGTAATGTAAAGGGGTCCAGAGGTGCGGTGAACTTACAATTTAACCATTTGCCGACCCGTCGCAGTACATATACTGCGACAGGGCTGCAGCTACAGTATTGTATTGTTGTATTGTAATGTTGTATTGTTTTAAGTGTTTTCTGGTTTTGAAAGTCACTGACGCTTTCTTTATACCCGGGGGGGGGGGGGGGGCGCAGTTTGCCATCTTCGCCCTGGGCACCAGATGGCCTTGTCCCAGCACTGCATACACATGTCATTTGTCTGTCCTTCCCAGGTTGCGGGACGTTTCTATACTGCCTTGAGGCATATATGATCATGTTCTGCTTAGGTTGCAGCTCACCACCTGCACAGCAAATGGTGATGGGCTGTGGCGACTTTCCTGCTTTGGGCTTTCCAATCCAAGGGTTAATACTTCATACTGACGAGACCTTACTGACTATTGGGCCCATACTGCTGGCTCTGCATCCCCAGCAGCGACCTACGATGTCTTTAAGACTTTCATGAGAGGTAGCTTCCAGACTACCATACAGAAGGTTTGGAGGGGCAAGAGGGCTGACCTAGCTAGAGCTGAGTTCAGGGCGACTAATTTGGAGTCCAGTTATACACAGACACAGAACAATCTGTATATTTACCTCTTCAGGCGGCGATTAGGAATGTTCACCGGGACCAATTTAAAGTCACTCATTAATATATTGTCATCTCTGTCCCCTTTAGAGAGATTCACTCTGTGTTAGTCCTGGTGACTGTTATTACCAAAAGTGAAAGAAAATCCAAAATTTTGAGTCATTACCAAAACCGGAACAGACGGAAAATCTTCCAATAGAGTAGCTCTTGTGACAGCTAGGGATTCCCTCACTTTCTGTTGTGTCTGTGGGATGGGAAATGATGAGAAATCACCCAAATGGGACACAGATGGCAAGGTAAACCTGAGCAAAATGCTCTGAAAAAATTAGAGGTGCACCAAATGATCAGCTCAAAAGTAAATATACCTTTATTCCTGACAATGAGGTTACAATAAGTAGAAATGCAGTGGCCAATGACAATGCAGTTGCAAAGCCAATGGGCCCTTTTTCATTTGACTCCAGATTAAGGACTTCTTTCAGCAGATTGTATTATAGTCTATGTAATAATAATAGCTACTAAGCCTAAGCCCTAATAAAGGAGGATTTGCTGACTTCTCAATTGCTTTGGATACTGCTTTTCTACTTATTGTTACTTCAAGAATAAAGGTATATGGACTTTTGAGCTGATCTTTTGGCACTCTATTTTCCTTGTATATCCAGTTTTCTCAAGTCAGATGGCTCCCACGTTGTGTTTCTGAGTGGCCGAAGTCAAGTTGATAAGAGCTACTTACCACCTGTATTTGAAGAAAGCCAAGTCCGAGTCCAGCACCTCAATTTTTTCCCCTCTAGTTTAAATAAGAAAAAAACTTGACAGGGATTATAACACACCCTTACTATATACAGAACAAGAATTCAACATGTGAAACTAGAACCCCCCTTTGTGCCATTGAACCAGCATGGAAGCCCAGCAACTAGCATTATTATTAGTTAGTCGGCAATAGAAACTACTACTTGTTTTGCTCAAGACATGTTTTTTTTTTTTTTATGGCACAGATCTCCTGTAATCCTGTCTGTGATCCTTCTGTCACACTGGTGTTGAGCAAAACCTTTTATGGGTTTTAAGCCTAGCCCAATGTGTTTCTATCTATTCCATAACAACTATTTTCTTTCAAGGTGTTGACTAATCATATCACTGGCCTTAATCTTAATTTTCTGTTTTTTCCATCACCTGTATCCTATAACAGAGTATGCAAAAACGAACACTTGTGTGCCCTCAACATATTGATAATACAATGGGCACATCACTAACAATATGAAAATGATATATGCATATTGATATATTCTTACTTCCTCTTCTGTTTTTGCATTTTCATATTTCTAGGTTACAATGAAAAAATTGTAGCGTTCTTGCGTCAACCTAACATCTTTGAAATTCTCCAGGAACGACAGCATGAGCTCTGCCGAAACCATTCTCTCAGGTACTAATGGCTGTGGAAATCTCCATAAATAAGAAAGCGACAACAAAAGAAACACAACTGGCTTTAGGCATTTCCTACTCTATCGATCTATCTAGAACTTAAAAAAATAGTTTTGGCTTTAAATATAATTTAGTTTTGTATGCTCTGGCTATATTTTAGATAAAGCTTGTATTAATATTCATTGTGTCATGTTGACCTAAAGATTTCACTCTTAAACAGGGAAAAGATACAGTTTATTCGGGCAGAAGGACCCTCAGGACTTGTTCGCCTCTCTGGTGATGCAGATCTTGTTATTCTATTAAGGTAAAAAGTCATGCTTGTTTCAGGAGATTGAATGTAGCAACTGAATGTTTAGTATAGCAAATATGCAACAGTAATTCTTGAAGTAGAACTAAAGACAAAACTTTTTTTGGTCATTTTTTTTTTTTTTTTGCAGTTGGTATCCCATTTGGAAGATTTCCCTTCACTTCCTGTCCAAAACAGGAATTAGGAGAAAACTTTCCAACGTGAGGGAATCCCTAGTTGGCACCAAAGTTATAGCAAATAAATAGCGTTTAATAGCTACAAAATATGTATTTTCTTTGCTTCCTCTCATGACTACTTTATTCTAAAAGTTGTACAACAGTTCTGTTAAAGGCATTGTATACATTCAAATGTTTTGTTGTTTTACCTAGGTATTAGTGTAGTTATATTCCCTGTGTTCTTTGTAATGGTGACCTCACATGTTGTGGCTGCGGTTTGTAGGGTCATGGCTGATCGATCCTCTATGTCCATGGTTTATCACAACTAGCTCAACCCTAATGGACAAAGGGGCAAGAAAAAATTCCTGTTCCGGGTCACGGTGTCCATTGCATGCAATGCCATCCATTCTGTGTGAGGGTGCTAATGTAATGAAAAAAACAATAAAAACCTTCCATCTGCATGGTGAGCTGCTTTTGGCTGTGTCGGATCAAATTATCTCTCACGGATTTTGGGATATGTAGTTTCTTCTAAGAAAGTGTTCGTTCTCAGACTACAGACAGAAGTCACGCATTACCCTGTGCAGTGTCATACCCCATCCCTCATTTTTAACACAAACAGGAACTTTTGACAGTGGAATGTGAAGATTTACTCTGCTATAGTCTGTGCATACAGGCCAACAAGTGACACCATGAAACTACATGATCACTGCACATCTTACGTAGGTGAAACAGCAGCTAGGAAGGTTTATAATGCCTTTAAATAATTCCTCCTTTCGTCAATTCAATGTCCCTGACTTTGAGCACACGTTTTGCTGGAATTCGGGTGTTCATCAGACACATAAATTATTATTATTATTTATTATTATACAGGTTTTATATAGCGCCAACAGTTTGCGCAGCCCTTTACAACATGAGGGCAGACATTACAGTTACATTACAATTTGGTACAAGAGGAATCAGAGGGCCCTGCTTGTTAGAGCTTACAATCTAAAAAGGAAGGGTCAATTGATACAAAAGTTAATAGCTGTGGGGGGATGAGCTGATGGAAGAAGTAAAACAGTCTTAGTTAGAAGCAGGATAAGCTTCTTTGAATAGAAGGGTTTTCAGGGATCGCCTGAAGATGGATAGTTTAGGGGACAGTCGGACAGATTGGGGTAGGGAGTTCCAAAGGATGGGAGAAGTTCTGGAGAAATCCTGGAGGCGAGCATTGGAGGAGGTGACAAGGGAGCTAGAGAGCAGGAGGTCTTGGGAGGACCAAAGAGAGCAGCTTGGGACTAGTATTTTGGGACTAGGTTAGTGATGTAGCTGGGGGCAGAGTTATGGATGGCTTTGTAAATTATTGTTAGCACTTTGAATTTTATTCGTTGGGTGAGTGGAAGCCAGTGGAGGGATTGGCAGAGAGGGGTGGAGGACACTGAATGGTTGATAAGGTGGATGAGTCTTGCAGCTGCATTCATTATCAACTGAAGGGGAGATAGTCTATGTAAAGGTAGTCCAATGAGGAGGGAGTTGCAGTATTCGAGGCGAGAGGTAACCAGGGAGTGAATTAGAAGCTTGGTGGTGTCATTAGTTAAAAAGGGGCGTATTCTGGAAATGTTGCAGAGGCTAAGGTGGCATGATTTGGACAGGGATTGTATGTGGGCCTGAAAGGACAGTTCAGAGTCTAAGGTTACCCCTAGCACCCTGGCATGTGGGGACGGACTGATAGATGTGCCATTGATCTTGACAGAGAATTCAGGGGAGGGGGGAGGAAATATTATGAGCTCAGTTTTAGATAGATTCAGTTTGAGGAAGTGGTTTGACATCCAGGCTGATATGTCTGTTAGTAAATCAGTGATGCATGAGGAGATTGATGGGGTGAGCTGAGGGGGAACCAGTTTTAGCCCTGGTTCACATTGGAGCAATTTGGCAGCAATTTCCGGCAATGGCACTATCCAAATCGGTGCAACGCCGCATTTCCGGCACTGCACCAATTCCCAAAATTAGGTTTTTTTTGGCGACTTCGTGGTGCGATTTCCATTGATATCATCCGGGAATGAAATTGTGCGAGTTCAGCTAAATTTGAACGATTTCAATCCCGCTGTCAGTGTAAACCTGGGCTAATAGTTTTATTACTGAAGCTGTCTTCCATGTCTCAGCCTTAAAGTGTGTCCATGAATACCACATTCTGCGTCTTACTACCTGCAAACCCTGGCAGACAATATACATAGGACCTAGACTATTACTATTCTTTAATCCAGAATAACTCTAAGATCTTGTTCACACAGGCTTCAGCCCGTGTTAAAAGTAAATACAGTAGGGGTGAAAAGTATTCAGACCCCCTTAAATTTTTCACTCTTTGTTATATTGCAGCCATTTGCTAAAATCATTTAAGTTCATTTTTTTCCCTCATTAATGTACACACAGCACCCCATATTGACAGAAAAACACAGAATTGTTGACATTTTTGCAGATTTATTAAAAAAGAAAAACTTAAATATCACATGGTCCTAAGTATTCAGACCCTTTGCTCAGTATTTAGTAGAAGCACCCTTTTGATCTAATACAGCCATGAGTCTTTTTGGGAAAGATGCAACAAGTTTTTCACACCTGGATTTGGGGATCCTCTGCCATTCCTCCTTGCAGATCCTCTCCAGTTCTGTCAGGTTGGATGGTAAACGTTGGTGGACAGCCATTTTTAGGTCTCTCCAGAGATGCTCAATTGGGTTTAAGTCAGGGCTCTGGCTGGGCCGTTCAAGAACAGTCACGGAGTTGTTGTGAAGCCACTCCTTCGTTATTTTAGCTGTGTGCTTAGGGTCATTGTCTTGTTGGAAGGTAAACCTTTGGCCCAGTCTGAGGTCCTGAGCACTCTGGAGAAGGTTTTCGTCCAGGATATCCCTGTACTTGGCCACATTCATCTTTCCCTCGATTGCAACCAGTCGTCCTGTCCCTGCAGCTTAAAAACACCCCCACAGCATGATGCTGCCACCACCATGCTTCACTGTTGGGACTGTATTGGACAGGTGATGAGCAGTGCCTGGTTTTCTCCACACATACCGCTTAGAATTAAGGCCGAAAAGTTCTATCTTGACCTCATCAGACCAGAGAATCTTATTTCTCACCATCTTGGAGTCCTTCAGGTGTTTTTTAGCAAACTCCATGCGGGCTTTCATGTGTCTTCCACTGAGGAGAGGCTTCCGTCAGGCCACTCTGTCATAAAGCCCTGACTGGTGGAGGGCTGCAGTGATGGTTGACTTTCTACAACTTTCTCCCATCTCCTGACTGCATCTCTGGAGCTCAGCCACAGTGATCTTTGGGTTCTTCTTTACCTCTCTCACCAAGGCTCTTCTCCCCCGATAGTTCAGTTTGGCCGGACGGCCAGCTCTAGGAAGGGTTCTGGTCGTCCCAAAAGTCTTCCATTAAAGGATTATGGAGGCCACTGTGCTCTTAGGAACCTTAAGTGCAGCAGAAATTTTTTTGTAATTTTGGCCAGATCTGTGCCTTGCCACAATTCTGTCTCTGAGCTCTTCAGGCAGTTCCTTTGACCTCATGATTCTCATTTGCTCTGACATGCACTGTTAGCTGTAAGGTCTTATATAGACAGGTGTGTGGCTTTCCTAATCAAGTCCAATCAGTATAATCAAAAACAGCTGGACTCAAATGAAGGTGTAGAACCATCTCAAGGATGATCAGAAGAAATGGACAGCACCTTAGTTAAATATATGGGTGTCACAGCAAAGGGTCTGAATACTTAGGACCATGTGATATTTCAGTTTTTCTTTTTTAATAAATCTTCAAAAATGTCAACAATTCTGTGTTTTTCTGTCAATATGTGGTGCTGTGTGTACATTAATGAGGAAAAAATGAACTTAAATGATTTTAGCAAACGGCTGCAATATAACAAAGAGTAAAAGATTTAAGGGGGTCTGAATACTTTCCGTCCCCACTGTATATACTGTGCCAACAATATGTATAGGCACTTTAGGGTCTTGTACAAATAGGCATCAGTTTTTATAAGCGCAGTATGCACATCAAGCTTTTGCCTTTGTGGCAGTCAGCACTTGCATCTGTGTTTAACCTCCTCATACTGGAACCAAATGGTGCTTTAAAGGCTTCAGTAAAGCTGCTTGAAAGTTTTGCAAAAGCTTGCTGTACACACTTATCTTACACAAGCTAAAGCCTGTGTGTGCAAGGCCTTAAAGCTGAATTCTGGGGAAAGAAAAAAATTATCCCATGCAATGGGGCTGTCGCTGCACCTCAAGAGTTACATGCTCATCTAGGTCTAGGGTGCCGTAAAAAGATCCTCCAGTCCCACAGGCCTGCACTGCTAGACTGGTTGCCACAACCTGTTCTCCCCTATGTTCTGGTGGTTGCAGGTCCTCTGACATTATCAAGTACAATGCGAAGTCCATAGAGAGCGTGGGTGATCAGGTAAGTAAAACTGTTTCTCCTTGTCCCCTAGACCTAAATGAGCATTCAATCCTTACAGTGCTGGGGGAACTCCACCTCAAGGAAGGAGACTTACTTTCTCTGGAAATAGGCAGTTTATATTTATTTGTATGTGTTTTAAACAATTACTCTTAAGTTTATGCTTCAGAAAGTGAATATAAAGTTAGGCACAGTGATCTGTCATATCCTTTCCAGGCAGAAATATATCTAAAATACATCTACATTTGGATAAAACAAATATCTCTCATGTGTTTCAATAATCCTTTGTTTGCTTGTTTGCAGTCTTTTTGAAGAAGAAATAATGTCATATATTCCACCACATGCCTTACTACATCCCAGCTATTGCCAGTCTCCACGTGGCTCGCCAGTGTCTTCTCCACAAAACTCCCCTGGTACAGTATCTGCTGCTCTCAGAGATTACCAACATGAAATGAATGTGACACTCAATGTGTGTTATTAGTTTGTCTTAAATTGGCCATACGCACACAGTGTGAGTGGATGAACCTTCTCTGTCAGCTTCTGTATCCCGACAGCAGGAACCTGTGGTTGTCAGAATACCTGAACAGAGCCCGCATCTGAAAGGATGCAGGCACTGTTTGGCTTACAGTTTTCCACCTTGTTCCTTGAACAATCAACTTTTGTCAAGCCAAGTGGTGCTGACAGGGTCACCCACAGTTTGAATTTGTGTGATTCAGCGTGAGTTCGCTGAAATGCAAGCCATGTATGGCAGCTTTACACATTGTGTACATTAACAAATCAGGCCATAGTGATGAAGGGTGGATAGAGGAGAAGAAAAGGGGTCAATGTCAGGAGTAGGTCTTGTTTAATCTACTTCTCTCGACAGGACATGTTGGAAAATTTTCCATCGGTTAACGGCTGCGGCCAATCAACTTCAGCTGTTGATCAGTGTATTCTGACAGTGGAGGGTGCCGCTGTTGAAATACAATGTCCCAGCAGGACGCATTCCTACATCCACCTTGTTTGTGATAATGGAGGAATCTGTTCTGTTGGCTGAAAGAAAAAAAAAATCATGTATGGCCAGCTCTAGTGCAGGGATAGAATGCTGCATTCATTGGAAAGTTAGAAAAAAGTGTAACTCTGCTGTTGACTTTGTAATATTGACAGGTGGTCATCTGTGTAAATAAATAAATGCTTTCTTTGACCATTCATTTTTTTTATGAAGTTTTATTTTCTAATTAATTAGTGATAAAGTCAAAGGATTTTTTAACTAGTGTTAAAACAAATAATGTTACTATAATAAAAAGTGAACATTTTATTCTGTTTTTCAACCCATTTGGAATTGCATAAAAAAGATGTTTTAGGGTGAACACATTACTCCAAATGTGTGTGATAGACCACTGCTCCTTGCTACTTCACAGGGAGCTATGTGATTCATATGAATTTCGTTGATTATGTTTCATCACTAGCAATTTTAGTAGAACAACCACCCTATTTGAAATCAGCTGAATAACAGGAGTTCTTTGGGCAATAGTCACAGCGGACTCATCATTTTGCCTTCTGCAGTCAGATTGTAGTGTATACATATTAACCAATACTGCAACTAAACTGATCCTAACCTATGGATTCTGATTCTTCCAGGAACTCAGCGTGCCAATGCCAGAGCACCAGCACCTTATAAGAGGGATTTTGAAGCAAAGTTACGGAATTTTTATCGAAAATTGGAAACTAAAGGCTATGGTCAGGGACCTGGGAAATTAAAGTAAAGTTTATATTTTTTTCTGTATAATATTAATACTTTTTGATTGAGTTTTTTATGCTGATTTTAGATGTTAAAGTGGTTGTAAACCCTTACATATACCCAGTGAAGTGACAAATCCTGTTACATAAATTGTACCTGTTTATCTACAGCAGAGGTCTCAAACTGGTGGCCCTCCAGCTGTTACGAAACTACATGTCCCATGAGGCATTGCAAGGCTGACAGTTACAAGCATGACTCCCACAGGCAGAAGCATGATGGGACTTGCAGTTTCCCAACAGCTGGAGGGCCGCCAGTTTGAGACCCCTGATCTACAGCCTCCTTTCCCCTCCATCCATTCAAAGTGCAGAATTTACTCAGGATCCCTCAGCTCTGAAAAGCAGGGGGCGGAGAACTGTGAGAACTGAAGTTATATCAGTGAGGAAAGCTCATTAGCTGATTGGAGGGAATGGACACACCCCCTCCACACAGCACACAGGAACAGAACTGTGACTGTCAATCAGCTGGAGCTTCCTCTCCAGTCACCATTTTTCTCTTGGTGTCAGGAAAACTTGTCAAAAGTGACTCATGCAGATGGCAGAGGAACAAAGCAGCAGACATAAATGACACTTAGTGCTTTGGATTGAGACAAGTACACACTATAGAGGGATATGCTTTGTTCATATTTCATGTCTGAGGTTTACAACCACTTTAAATCTCAAAGGAATTCAGTGGCAAGAGAAATATGGAGGTTGTTATTGCAGATAACCTTGTTGTGACATAAAATTTGATTAAACCCAAGAACAAAAATGTATTTTTGCATTTTACCAGTAGTTAGATGTGGCGGCTGCATTTGTTTTCTTTTTTTTAGGCTAAGAACATTTTCAGCAAGTACATAAAATATCTGTTGATGTTGTCATATGAGCTGAACTGAAAGCATAAACCAATGTTATCATATTTGTGTAAACTACTAATCCCTTCATGCCTCATATAATAAAGATGAACAATGGCAGACATGTTTGAAGGCTAGACCGAGTGAAAACTATGGCTGCCTCTAAAGATGCAGTAGATGAGTGAACGTAGCCATCCAGAGACAGGAAGTAGTTGCAGGATTCCCTGGTAAATATAAAGGCAGAAAAAGTCCTAAAAAAAAGAAAATGAATGCAGCCACCTCATCTAAGGACTAGTGAGCTGCAATATATTTGTTTTGTTTTTAGGTTTTTAAACACTATAAGTACCGTATTTATCGGCGTATAACACGTGCCTGCGTATAACACGCACCCCAAGTTTAGGAGAGTATTTTAAGGAAAAAACTTTTAGGAGGGAAGTTTAAGGAAAAGAAATTTACATTAAAATGCCCATCAATGCAGCCTCATCAGTGTTCATCTGCAGCCTTGTTAGTGTCATTGCAGCCTTTTCAGTGTCAGTGCAGCTTTGCCCCAGTGCAGCCTTGTCCCCAGTGCAGCCTTGTCCCCAGTGCAGCCTTGTCCCCAGTGCAGCCTTGCCTCAGTGCAGCCTTGTCCCCAGTGCAGCCTTGCCTCAGTGCAGCCTTGTCCCCAGTGCAGCCTTGTCCCCAGTGCAGCCTTTTCCCCAGTGCAGCCTTGTCCCCAGTGCAGCCTTGTCCCCAGTGCAGCCTTGTCCCCAGTGCAGCCTTGTACCCAGTGTCCATGCCTGCCGCCGCCGACATACACATGCTAGTAGTTTTAAATATGTCGCCGCGGAGTTCGGAGGGACTCGGCCCCGGCGGAACTGAACGAACGCCGCCGAGATACACATAGTCGAGTGTATTCGGCTCTTTCCGGCGCCGCTCACAGTCCCGCCCACTCCCGCCCTATGATGGACATAACAGAGGTCCAATGGCGGGACTGGGCGAGACTGTGAGCGGCACCGGAAAGAGCCGAATACACTCGACTATGTGTATCTCGGCTCTGTGATTTTGGCGCCGCTCGTTCAGCACCACCGAGTCCCTCCAAACTCCGCGGCGCCATATTTAAAACTACTCGCTATGTAAATGTCGGCGGCGATCGCCGCCGATAGCTCACAATTAGCGGGGATCGGCGTATAACACGCACCCACGACTTTCCCCTGATTTTAAGGGGAAAAAAGTGCGTGTTATACGCCGATAAATACGGTACTTTCTAAATCACTCACATAAAAATCATGTAGATAAGACAAGTCATAATTCAGATCTGCACACTTGTTCTAGGTTTGTGCATTAAATATTTGTAGCACTGTTCTAGATGAAACCCAGATACATCAGAACACCTATTATTTTTTTTTATTTTTTTTAGTCTTATCCTTTCAAGCCCACGCAATTCTCAAGCCCCAATGAAGGGGGAGTGCCTGAGTCCCTAAAATGTAATATGAAATTATTAAAAATCTGCTTGAGCCCAACAATCATTGGTGTAAGGCTGGGTTCACACTAGAGCACGGAGCAACTCACAGCAGGTGTCCGGTGCTTCTCCATTCACCATTTCAGGTCTGATTTCAGCCCGAATTTGTGGCTGAATTCGGACCTGGAACAGACCAAAAGACACACAGTATTCCTGTGCAATTCGCACCGGAGCCGCTCCAGAGATGTGTGAACCGGCTCCGTAGAGAGCCGGTCACAATCTCCTGAAATGCTGATTGGATGCGGGGAAACCCGCATCCAATTTGCACTAGTGTGAACCCAGCCTAACAGTCCTGTTTCCTGTTAATTGTTTAGAAGATTTTCTCATCTTCAGGGCACCGTCTTTTTGGGTGCCTTGTTTTGGTGACAGCAACCTTACCAGCGCTAGAAAACTCTAAAAGCTAAAGTTGCTGTTGACTGTACAAGACTTTATTATCTGAAAGATCCAGCTACGTACACTAACATATCCAGAATAGTTTATTAGGAGTATGTTGGTAGGGACACTCGGTGTAATACACAGAGACACTATTTTCATATGGGATTTTCATTCCAATCTCTAGGCTAAACTTGTGTTTTTAGTTTTGGATAGAGTAGGGAAGGTTTAGACCCTCTGTCAAATTTTTATTGCTGTCTGTGTCCCCATTGTGGAGTTTCACCCCTGTATTTGTACTGGTGGCCATTGTCACTGAGAAAGAAAGTAAGGGAGAACAAAGTTGTTCTTAAAACAAGAGATGAGAGCAAATCTTCCAGTTGGGACCCCAATTCCAGGGACAACTGTCTAAGAGGGAATTTCACCTCACTTTTTCAAATTTCCTTTTGCTTCTTTGGGACATGAAGTCTGAGGAAATTTCCCCAATGGCACACACACAAAAAAAAAACTTATGGGGTTTTAACCCTTTCTTCCTCTATCTAAAAATATTTAAAAAATGGCTATACATACACTTTAATACCTGACACTGCAGAAATAAATAATTGTTTTTAAAAATCGAGATATTGTAATTTAACAGTGAATTCATTAATACCATTATATTTTGTACTGACACAAATGGGAGATCAAGAACTTATAAGGGCGTGTGTTACCTTTCTAAAAATCAGTCTCCTCAATCCAAGGGTAGTATACTAGCTCCAGGACCACAGTATGCGAAAAATGCTCAGCCTCATGGCTCCTTAACTAGTATACATGTTTAACAATGAAGATCTCTACCAAGTTTTTTCCCCATTTTATCTCCTCCTTTTGTTTCAGATTAATTATAAGAAGAGACCATTTACTTGAAGATGCCTTCAACCAAATTATGGGATATTCCAGAAAAGATCTGCAGAGAAACAAGCTGTATGTTACATTTGTTGGCGAAGAAGGGTAAGCATAACACTATGGCTTTTGTAATTTTTTCTTTTTGCATAGTGATCATAAACATTGTGACCTATGTCAGTAAACCACTTCAGCCCCGGAAGGATTTGCCCCCTTAATGACCAGGCCATTTTTTGCGTTACGGCACTGCATCGCTTTAACTGACAATTGCACGGTCGTGCGATGCTGTACACAAACAAAATGTATGTCCTTTTTTACCCACAAATAAAGCTTTCTTTAGGTGGTATTTGATCACCTCTGCGTTTTTTTATTTTTTGCGCTATAAACAAAAAAAGACCAACAATTAAAAAAAAAAATAATATTTTTTTTTTTATTTTTTTACTATAATACATATTCAAAAAAATATATAAAAAAGCTAATTTATTCATCAGTTTAGGCCGATATTTATTGTTCTACATATTTTTGGTAAAAAAAATCGCAATAGGCGTATATTGATTGGTTTGCGCAAGAGTTATAGCATCTACAAACTATGGAATAGATTTAGGGACTTTTTTTTAATTGTTTTTACTGGTAATGGCAGCAATCTGGGATTTTTAGTGGGACTGCAACATTGCAGCGAACAAATCTGACCCCAAATGACACCTTTTGGGGACCAGTGACATTATTACATTGATCAGTGCTATAAAAATGCACTGATCAATGTAAAAATGACACTGGCAGGGAAGGGGTTAACTTTAGGGGGCGATCAAGGGGTTAAGTGTGTTCCCTGGATGTGTTCTAACTGTAGGGGGGATGGGCTTCCAGGGACATGACAGAGATCACTGTTCCCGATCACTGGGAACAGTAGATCTCTGTCGTGTCACTAGGCAGAATGGGGAATCGCCTTGTTTACATAGGCAGCTCTCCGTTCTGCCTCTCCTTACCGCGATCGCGGGTCGTCGGCAGACATTGGGTCCGCAGGACCTGCGGGCACGCTCCCACGCCAAGGGCGGCGCACGCGTGCCCACTCTTTTTGCACGGACCGACATACAGGTACGTCGGCTCGCGCAGGAGAGTTGACCTGCCGCAATATATCTGCGTGAGCTGGTCAGCTATTGGTTAAACTGGTCATAGATGATTTACTTATTTTTTTGATCAGCCAGGTTGCCTTATCCACACATTCGAGATGGCTGGAGGAATCCCCCGTCGGGACATCGTATTCTGACAGAGGTACCTGCAGCCGTTTGGCTGCAGCTGCTGATTGAGAAAAGTTTTATAACATGTTTCTTCACCAGAAGTCAATCAAACGATCGACTTCAGTTGAGAGGAGACGGCTACACACTTTCTGCGCCAGACAGATTTTGATCAGTGTATGTCCAGCTTAAAAAAACAATGCGGGTCCTTAAGCGCTAAAACTGATATCATTATAAAACCATTGTCTTGTCTTACTGATACTTCATCAAAAGGCTAGGTCCCAGTGCAGCTGCCAACTCCTGGAGGGAAGTAAATAGCAAATGGACAAACATGCAGCGCTCAATGGGTGCCAGCAATAAAAGATTGTTGTAGGAATTGTAAACAATCAATTTCATTTATTGGATGCACATGAAGATAAAAGTCTGACATTGCAGGTAAACAGTAAAATCAACCTTGGTTAAAATCAATAAACACAGTCAAAACTGAATTACTCCGAAATAGTAGTGTCAGCGATCCGCCATGACTCCAGTAAGCACAGGGTTAATGTCAGCAAGTAAGCTGTGTGTGTCAAGCCTCAGCGGCAGACTCTGTGGCTGTAATGCACATGAATGATGGAATGGGGGGGTTACAGCTGACTGGAGTGCAATGGAGGGTGCAATGAGGAATGCCAAACTCACTGTGACCAGAGATGTGATGTAAGCCGCGTTGGAAGATTCCACTGGTCCCGCTGGCTGGCCAAACATGCTGGGACCTGGCTTCTGGAGCGGCGCTTTGGCTTGTGCAACTGAATCCAAGAACCGGAAGAACCCGAGCTGAGCTGATCAGAGCCGAAGGTTGTCGGAAGTGAGAAGAAATCAATGCTGTGCGGAGACGAGTGCTGGGCAGATCGCAAGCTTCGCTATGTTGCCATAGCGACCATGACTAACATGTTTCACGCGCCTGCGCTTTGTCAAAGTAACGGGCACTGTTGGCAAAGTGAGATAAATAGGCATGTGAGTGGGAGGCAGAGGAGAGTGTCAGCTCTTGAGATGTTAACCCCTTGTATGCGGAACACACAAGTAATACAAATGTACAATTATTGCATAGACCCACAATAATAGATGTAAAGAATATATTGCAATCAAGAAAAAAGTGAATCAAGTGGAAAACAAGAACGAAAAATAATGATAAAAATGAAAAAAAGGAACAAAGGGAAATAATGATAAAAAAATAAAAATTCATAAAATAATTAGTAATAAATTAAAAATGTGATATTGAAATCGATATTTAAAATGGACAAAAATAAATACATGCATGAATACAAATATAAATATGTATATATTATTATAATTGTTGAAGAAAATTAATAAATGATTAATTAATGACTAAAAACTGATACAGGAAGGGAAACAGGTTTGGGTACAAAGGGACGGACTAGAGGAATTTTTAGAATTATATCAAAAAGAATCCGTAAAAGTGTCAGTAAAAGATCCAGGGATATTGTACTAACAGCCTGGACTTGGTCATTGTTGAATCACGCTGAGGACATCAATTTCTTCATTGAGTCCCTCGGGCGAGAGGGAACCCAATAGATATATCCAAAAAGTCTCCCTTAGACTCCGAAGGGAGAACCTTTCATTTTCTATTAGGGTACCTCTAGGGATGGCCTCGATGGCAAGTACTTCTATTTGTCGAAAGTCTTTATTGTGTACCAGGCGGAAATGTGCCGGAACGCTATGTTTAATGCATCCCTTTTTATCTAGTCTGCGGTGCTCACCTATTCTAGTTCGCAGGGTACATATCGTACGACCTACTTATAGAAGACCACATGAGCAACGCAGGACATATATAACGAATTCCGTAGAACAGGTAATAAATTATTTTATCTTAAAGGACTTGCCTCCATTGGTAGTTATTTCAGAGCGACCATGGGGAACTGACTGACAAGTGAGGCAGCCTCTCTTCCGACACTGAAAAATCCCAGTTCTATTATCTAAAAAAGTTCTAATATCAATAAAGGATCCCTTATTAGTCAGTTTGGGTTTGGTCAGTTTGCTGGGGGCAATGATGTTCTTTACCATGCGTGAACGTCTAAAAGTGACCTGTGGCCTGGAAGGAAGTAGGGGGGCTAAAACTAGACCAAGTTTTAGGATGTCATAATGTTTGTTTATCATTTTGGTGATGGCCCTGTATTTACTATTAAAAGTGGATACAAATCTTGCCATAGGGTCGTGGTCAATGGCCTGTCGTAATCTGTGGAACTGACCCTTGGGAATGTTGTCTTTCCATGTGGGATGATGGCAACTATTATAATGGAGGTAATAATTACCAGATGTAGGCTTGTTGTGATTGCTAGTGATGATAGTTTGTTCATCATGGGACAAAACTAGATCCAAAAACACCAGTTTGTTCTGGTCTATCTCATGTGTGAAGGACAAACCCAATAGGCCACAAAGGTGGAAAAAAGATCTGGAGCCCCTCTCCAAATCCATAGGACATCATCTATATAACAGCCGAAAAAAACAATGTATTGGGAGAAAGGATTGTCAGTCCATATTTTCAAATCCTTCCAATACCCCATTGTCAAATTAGCATATGCCGGGGCAAAGCTGGCTCCCATAGCTGTGCCCCTCCTTTGCAGGTAGAACTGGTCCAGAAACGTGAAATAGTTGTGACGCAAACAGAAGTCTATGCTATGAAGCAAAAAATCTGCTTGCCTGGAATTCAGGAATTCATATCACCTATTTTGCCTATAAAGTGCTGAACAGCAGCAATACCCACCTCATGGGGTATTTGACAAAGCGCAGGCACAAGAAACATGTTAGTCACAGTATGGCAACATAACGAAGCTTGCGATCCGCCCAGCACTCGTCTCCGCACAGCATTGATTTCTCCTCACTTCCGGCAACCTTCGGCTCTGATCGGCTCAGCTCGGGTTCTTCCAGTTCTTGGATTCAGTTGCACAAGCCA
This sequence comes from Lithobates septentrionalis, assembly GCA_037952835.1. Lineage (NCBI taxonomy): Eukaryota > Metazoa > Chordata > Amphibia > Anura > Ranidae > Lithobates > Lithobates septentrionalis. Next base: position 973,918 of record JBBDGP010000016.1, read on the forward strand.
AAGCGCCACTCCAGAAGCCAGGTCCCAGCGTGTTTGGCCAGCCAGTGGGACCAGAGGAAACTTCCAACGTGGCTTACATCACATCTCTGGTCACAGTGAGTTTGGCATTCCTCGTTGCACCCTCCATTGCACTCCAGTCAGCTGTAACCCCCCCATTCCATCATTCATGTGCATTACAGCCACAGAGTCTGCCGCTGAGGCTTGACACACACAGCTTACTTGCTGACATTAACCCTGTGCTTACTGGAGTCATGGCGGATCGCTGACACTACTATTTCGGAGTACTTCCGTTTTGACTGTGTTTATTGATTTTAACCAAGGTTGATTTTACTGTTTGTCTGCAATGTCAGACTTTTATCTTCATGTGCATCCAATAAATGAACTTGATTGTTTACACTTCCTACAACAATCTTTTATTGCTGGCACCCATTGAGCGCTGCATGTTTGTCCATTTGCTATTTATGTCCAGCTTAAAGGGCCACTAAGGGACAAACTTTTTTTTCCATTTTGGAAGGGAGTTATAACCCCTGTCAGGTTTTTGCCATCTGTCTCCTATTTGGGAGATTTCGCTTCTCTTCCTGTCCCATAGCCAAAAAAGAAAGTAAGAGAAAATCCTTTCAAAGTAAGGCAATCCCGGTGTGTCCCCAGGGTCACCAGAACTAATGTCCCCATTAGAAGATTTCCTTTCTATTCTTGATTAGATGTCAACCCAAAATATGTGATTTTCTTGTACTTTCACTATCGACGATACTGGTAAACAGGACAAATAGAGAGGATGAATCTCCCTAATGGGGGCACAGACAGCAAAAAAAACCTGGCAGGTGTTCTAATCCCTCTTCACTCTAAATCTAAAACTAAAAAAAACATTTACCCTTTAGTTATACTTTAATGTTATTAAATTTAAACCACATGAAGAGGTTACTGTAATTCTGTTTAAATATACTATTATTTTGACATATTAAAGCGGAAGATATTGCTTATTCCTAAACAGTCCCATGCAATCAATAATATAACCTAAAGTCAGCGATGTGCCCAAAAATGCAAAAATTGCTATTCTATCTTTATTTTGTGCAATTTATTCCCTGTCACGTGGCCACAATCCCCCTAGTTAAAGGAGTTGTAAAGTCTTTAGGTTTTTCACCTTAATGCATTCTATGCATTAAAGTGAAAAACCTTTTGTGCTGCAGCAGCCCCCAAGAGCCCCCCTTTTTCTTACCTGAAATCGATCGTTCCAGCGTCGAGGACAAGCCCAGCAGCTCCAGCCGCTCTCTCGGGTTTTCATTGGATAGATTGATAGCAGCGACGCAGCAGCAGGACTCAGGAGCGCGCCCGCACAAGTGCCCCCATGGAGAGCGGCTCTCCGTGTGGGCACTCAACAAAGAAAAGGGGCCAGGAGCGCCGCCGGGGGAGCCCAGAAAAGGAGGATTGGGCCGCTCTGTGCAAAACTCTTGCACAGAGCAGGTAAGTATGACACGTTTGTTAATTTAAAAAAAAAAAAAAAAAACCTTTACAATCACTTTAAAGCTTTCCATAGGTTCCAGCATTCTCACAGTTGAGGTGGATGGAGGAATTCCCCCTTTTCTGCAATCCTCTTTGTGGGATACTCTGACCCCTTGTGAAGAGAGTAAGCTTCAGAGATCCTAGTGTACAGCAGCTTGCTATTCTAACGATCGACTTCTGTTGAACAGGGACAGCCACACATGGCTCAAAATTTTGCCGGTCTCTGCTGAGCCAGACAAATTTCAATGCATCTATGGCCAAATTAAGGCTGGTCATTGGGTGTGTCTTTTGAGGGCTGTCACTTCCATCAGATTCCCTTCTCGGAGCTCTCACATGAATGAGGATGCTTTTGCATGCTCATTCATAAGAAAGCTGTGACATCAGGAACAGGGCAGGGCTGGGAGAACTGACACTGATAACGGTACTAGGAATTGCCTGTCAGCAGCTACAATATACTGCAATCCAGGGCATTCGTTTTTGGTGACAGAGAAGAGGGATGAAGAGGGGGGCTCTGGGGGGCTGCTGCAGCACAGAAGGTTTTTCACCTTCATGCATAGAATGCATGAAGGTGAAAAACCTCCAGACCTTACAACTCCTTTAAATAGGGGGATTGTGGCCACATGACAGGGAATAAATTGCACAAAATAAAGATGTCAGAATTAGATGGTTGTTTTATAACAAAATATTTAGCAATCCAAAAAGAGCTGTACTTTTAATTTGACAGGAGTTCCATTTTAAATGTAGTCAAATAGCTTTCTGCAATTATTTTTTTTTCTTTTTCTAAGGTTGGACTATAGTGGGCCATCTAGGGAATTTTTCTTTCTTGTCTCAAGAGAATTATTTAATCCTTATTATGGCTTATTTGAATATTCTGCAAATGACACTTATACGGTACAAATAAGTCCAATGTCTGCATTCGTTGACAATCATCATGAATGGTAAGTTCTATTTTATTCCTGCTCTTCGTAAGTGTAAGTTAAAACCTAAATAATGTGCCACATGCTTCTAAATATAATAAGGTTAATTATTTTCCCCACTGATTGAGATGCTCTTAAAGTTGGGGTGCAGCAGTCCCTGGGATCTCACTGTTGCACCATTAGTGAGTGGAGACTGCAGACCAGTTGTTTTTCCTTTGAAGAGTCAAAGTGTATCTCTGAGAAAAATAAACAAAAATATAATCTCTGCAATATATGCATATCTCCCCCATTATAACTTTTACACGTACAGAAAAATACATGTTTATCTAAGAGAAATGCGGTGTGCTCCTATATTCCTGTTTACCTGAATGAACTGTTAGTTAACCATGGAGCACCATCCAGGTCCAGAGCCGTAGCAAAGGCTCAGATGTGACCCTGTCTTTAAAGACTCATTTTGTATGTACGGCCATCCGTGACAGTCAGACCTGACCGGATCATGCATTCCTATGGACTGGTGGGTGTAAACTGACTTGTTTCCTTTTATATCCGCCTACCTCCAGGTCCGATCCTGTCCACCAAAAAAAAAAAAAAAGGGGGAGATCCATCCTCTTCTGTTTAGGCAGAGCGGAATGGAGGTAGTCAGGTGTAAACGGACAGGGGAGTCTGTTTATTCCTGGCTGCCCATAGAGCAGAGCGGGCTCTGTCCCTGTCCGCTCTGCAAAAACTGAGCGGACATGGATGTGTGATCCGATCGCTCTACTCCACTCAGCAGGGGATCTGTAAGCTGATCCTCTCCTAATTGGAACAGAATCTTCCCTGATTGAAAGGGGCCTAATGCTGGTTGGCATGAAGAACCGGAAGCTACCTTGCTAAAGTACCAATGGGTGCCTTTTATATTTCCCACCACTGTTGGTTGTTATCACGGTAAGGAGTAACCGTTCAGTATAGAGGATGCATATCCCCCTGCTGCTTCTGCTTTGCAAAGCATTATGTGAAACTCCAATCTCTGGCATGTTCCTACTACAGTGACCTGGTCATCCCCTGCCATCTGACTCTTAGCAGCAGGAGATGCTTGGGTTTTTAAGCACCTGAGTCATTGCAACTCAGCTACAGCATATCTGTACATAGACACAGAGGGGACAGTCCTGCTACTATGTGTGGCCCCAGCCCATTGTCTCCAAGTGGTTCTTGTGGCATCTACTTGGTCTTTCTGAGGGAACCAAAACCTAAAATCTGGATTCCACTGACCCTGTAGTTATGGGATCTACATCATTGGAACCTCCTTCAGCTCAGGAATCGGGGGCCTCTACAAAAGTCACTCAAAGACCTTGTAAAGGCCTTAGTACAGGCCAGGCTACCGGATGCTGTGACCATCTCTGACCCAGATTCAGAATACCAACAGTCTGTCTCTAAAGAGTCTGCTTTTGAGGAACCACCATCTCCTGCTATCACTTCAGAATTATAAGGGGTCATTTTTTGCCCCCTTATTAAGTAGTGCACACTACCCTGCATTTGAAGTATCAGCCTTCTGTCTCCAGCCTGTGGTCTTTGAGAGCTCCTGCAGCTGTACAGACTTTTCTGTTACATCTGCTTTACCAGATTTTCCTCTGTGTGGGCTGGAAGCACCCTAAAGGGTCCTGATCCCCACCTGAGAGTGTGTCAGAACTATTCCCCTGTAAGAGTGAATTTGTTAAACATTTGTTTCTACTGTATCTGTCAGTAGAAACCCATAGGTATCCTGCTGTTCATCAGTTACACTCTCTCCCTAAGTCCCAATTTAGCAGGCTCTGCCCCATTGTTGCCTGTGACCTTAATCTACCAGACTGTGGCAGTATGGGATGTATCCCTTAAAGAGGGAACTTCTTCTCTGGCAGGTAGTACCCTCTTTAATTAAATGGGTGGAGAAGATGTCTGAAGTCTTGCGCTTCGGTTGTGATGGTCTGCTACAAGCATCTAAACTTCAGTCCTGCATGTGGTCTGCTGTGCTTACAGATGTGCAGAGCACTCTGGCTAAAGTGCTGGACTGCAGATGCCCTTTCTAAAGGGCATATGACTCAACTGGCCTTCAAAGAATGTTGTCTCTTCAGGTCTACCCTGTATTCCACATTCATAGGTCCTGTTGGAGGCTAGAGCATGCTCCTGTTTCAGTGCAGAAGCTCCCAAGAAAGGTCAGCTGAGCTCCACCCTTTTCCTTTGTCTACTTCAGCAGTAGGTACCCCTAGGACCCCAGAGCCTGGCTCTCAGACTGCCCGCAGGGTTAAAACTCACACACCGACCACTGACTTGCCATGTCCACTGACAACCCTTCTGCAGGTATGCCCTCAATGCTACAAGTGGGGGTGTGTTTGAATCCTTCCGTGTCCATGGGAAGCTTGCCCTTTAGGCATTTAGGTGCAGAGAGCATCCCCTTAGATACTCTGGCTAGTTCCTCAGCCTTGGCAGCCTCCTCCTCAGGGAATCTTGGGTTCTCCCACCCCAGATCCCTTGCTCCAGACTCTGTGTCAGCTAGGGTTCCAGAGCTGGCCCTATGAGGACCACCTTTCTCTGTCTCAGAGTTTCCCTTTCCCTAGAACATGCCAATTAACCAATTGGTACCTGGTACCCCTCAGTGTCTCCCCTCCACAGAGGGGCCTTCTTGTTTACTAGGCCGGCTGGAACAAGCCAGGACTTCCCTCACTCTGTTAGGGATCTGAATCATCAGTGTTGTACAGTTGATACTCTTCAGAGCCTGGTCTCTTGTGTTAAACCTAGTGCTCTTTCCTGGCATCTGCTTTGTGAGATACTCTGACCCCTTGTGAAAGGAGTAAGCTTCAGAGATCCTAGTGGACGGTAGCTGAATTGTGTCTTGTCAGGTTTCAGCTACTGTCATCTGTAAGCAAAGGTACCCACCTCAGGCCCTCTCTACTTAGATCCACACTAGGTAACCCATTAAGGCCCTCATCAGACAGTGTGTCTCCCTCCCAGGTGTTAAAGGACCATTCTCTCCTTTTGTTTATTGGCCTACCTTAGCCATTGCCTCTGCTGTTGTGGATTTCTTTTCTGATTAGTCTAGCATGTGTACTTTTATGCACTGGGTATCTGCTAGGACTCTGCTGGCAAGGAATCTTCCCCTCTATCCAAGGGGTTTCTCTCCTGGGAGAATCTCCCCTGAGCTGCCTTCTGGTCTTACAAAACAGGTGGTTCCCTCTACTTTGTGGGATTTCACTTTCGGCGGGTCTCCTGGGTCAGACTCTATTTTACACTATTGAGCTACAAATGTGTCTTCACCACTGAGGACCAGTGGGAACCCTTCCTACATCAGGAAAAGCACGGCACTGTACAACATTGTGAGCATCTGCCTCACGCACATTGATCCCCTTATGGGTGATCAGTTGGGTACCAGTTCCTTTGCATCCTATTGCGCATGTCCCAGGGCGACGTCAGAGGAGGGTGAAACCTGGTCTTGTAGCTGGACATCCTGGCTTGTCAGCTGTCTTCACCATCTCACAGCGATGCTGGCATTCTGCCATCACTGCATCATCTATGCTTTTGGCAGAGGCAGGGGTATACCTATCAGAGATTGTCGGCTTCCTCACTGTGCAATGACCCAGCGGTATTCCGCCATCCATCCATCACTTTAACCCCTGTGAGTGCAGAGGCTCCATATGACTGAGAAAATATGTTTGTCCCATGTGCATTTATTTTTACAAATTATGGAGAATTTGTTTTTTTTAAATATAAACACACATGATTATTTGCATTAAACTAATTAAAATGTTGTATCTTAAAAAAATTGTTTCCTCAAGATGATCTACAAAAATAACTGTAGGTGCACGTAGGCACAAAGTGTAATTAGCATATTCCAGTTTTTGCCAAATGCAGTAGAAATAATAAAGGCATCTCTTTCCATCTTTGCTACCAGTAACCTGGGTGAAGTTTAGTGTGTTTTTTTTTTCTTTGAAACTTATCTGTGTAAGATTCATTCTAGAACATGTACACTATACCTGTACTCCCCGTTTTGCCCCACTATCTGTTTGTATGTAATGGGGATTTAATTATTGTTTAATGTTTATTTTTCAGGTTTAGATTCAGTGGCCGAATCTTGGGTCTTGCACTTATACATCAGTATCTACTAGATGCCTTTTTCACACGTCCATTTTATAAGGCACTTCTACGAATGTAAGTTATTCAAAGAGTATTGTTTGCATCTATATTGGCCGCAAAAGGGCTCATGCACACTGCATCTCAAAGAAGCTTCTTTGAGCTTTTGAGCTCTCATTTTTTTTCTGCCCTGCAAACTCCCCTGCATGTTAGCCAATGTGTCCATGCACACTATGGCTTTTTCAGGAGTTTACAGGCATATGGGCTTACAGGCAGAAAAATCCCCCCACCAAACTCTAGTTTTGGGAGGAGCTTTTGAGCAGAAAAGACACCTAAGCACCCAAAAGCGCGTGAAAAAGTGCAAAAAAAAAGCACAAAAAATTGAAAAATTAGCTGAAGGGAGGGTTTGTGAAAAAAACGCTTATGCTCGAAAAAGATCAAAAATGCACGAAAGAGCACAAAAAAGCACAAGCTTTTTCAAGCTTAGGCAGAGAAATAAAAGCTCAAATGGCTGTAAAAACAGCTTTTTTTTGAGCTGCAGTGTGCATGAGCCCTTACATGATTTAAATTGTAAAAAAATCCACATAAAATGACTCTTCATTCTGAACATGTTGATGTTCAATAAACACGATTAAGATAATGAAATCATTTCTTTGAGGTCTTACATGAGTGCTATGTATCATTTTTTGTTTCAACAAAACTGTCTAGTAACAAATAACCACTACAAGATATGCATAGATTGAATCCCAGCAGTACTTCTTATTTGGAGCCGACTCAACATGTAACTTTATGGGAATACCGGCTCAGTTTATTCTTCAATCACTTTCAAATTTGACATGTATCAATATTGAAGTCGTTGTTGAGTGACAGGAGACAAAGAGACCAGTCCAGGGTCAGACGGCCATGGATCTCATGGATTTCTAGGAAGTACTCCTCTTTGTCCAATGTCTCCAGTATATAAACTAAGGGGTCTGTAGCGATCACTGTCTTATAGGTAATATTATAGCATTGACAATTGAAACAGCTTGGGACACTTCCAAAGCATGAGCAGTACATCACCTTAGGCACCCTGGCACTTCAAACACTTTGCCGAATCCCTTTGATGCCATTTAAAATAGCTTTTGTGGAGTGCAGTATACCCTATGTACTATAAACAGCAGCAGTCACTGTGTTGGCAACTAGGATACTAAAGGTATCTGTTGAAGAGTGTTTTGCCAAATTTCTTCCATGATGACTCTTAAATCCTTTTTGCATCCCATTCTACAAGCGGGAGTTACTTTATCGATTTGACTACAGTGGAGTTGGAAGCACAGTTGGGAAATAAGTCCTCTTATTTCCAGTGGCATACTAAAGGGGGTGTGGTTGCCTCCAGGTGCGCACTTGCTGGGAGTGCTGATAATGAAGAACTGCGAACACATAAAAGAGTTTGCAGCTTCTTTGAGCTTTTGAGCTCTCATTTTTTTTCTGCCCTGCAAACTCCCCTGCATGTTAGCCAATGTGTCCATGCACACTGGCTTTTTCAGGAATTTACAGGCATATGGGCTTACAGGCAGAAAAATCCCCCCACCAAACTCTAGTTTTGGGAGGAGCTTTTGAGCAGAAAAGACACCTAAGCACCCAAAAGCGCGTGAAAAAGTGCAAAAAAAGCACAAAAAATTGAAAAATTAGCTGAAGGGAGGGTTTGTGAAAAAAACGCTTATGCTCGAAAAAGATCAAAAATGCACGAAAGAGCACAAAAAAGCACAAGCTTTTTCAAGCTTAGGCAGAGAAATAAAAGCTCAAATGGCTGTAAAAACAGCTTTTTTTTGAGCTGCAGTGTGCATGAGCCCTTACATGATTTAAATTGTAAAAAAATCCACATAAAGTGACTCTTCATTCTGAACATGTTGATGTTCAATAAACACGATTAAGATAATGAAATCATTTCTTTGAGGTCTTACATGAGTGCTATGTATCATTTTTTGTTTCAACAAAACTGTCTAGTAACAAATAACCACTACAAGATATGCATAGATTGAATCCCAGCAGTACTTCTTATTTGGAGCCGACTCAACATGTAACTTTATGGGAATACCGGCTCAGTTTATTCTTCAATCACTTTCAAATTTGACATGTATCAATATTGAAGTCGTTGTTGAGTGACAAGAGACAAAGAGACCAGTCCAGGGTCAGACGGCCATGGATCTCATGGATTTCTAGGAAGTACTCCTCTTTGTCCAATGTCTCCAGTATATAAACTAAGGGGTCTGTAGCGATCACTGTCTTATAGGTAATATTATAGCATTGACAATTGAAACAGCTTGGGACACTTCCAAAGCATGAGCAGTACATCACCTTAGGCACCCTGGCACTTCAAACACTTTGCCGAATCCCTTTGATGCCATTTAAAATAGCTTTTGTGGAGTGCAGTATACCCTATGTACTATAAACAGCAGCAGTCACTGTGTTGGCAACTAGGATACTAAAGGTATCTGTTGAAGAGTGTTTTGCCAAATTTCTTCCATGATGACTCTTAAATCCTTTTTGCATCCCATTCTACAAGCGGGAGTTACTTTATCGATTTGACTACAGTGGAGTTGGAAGCACAGTTGGGAAATAAGTCCTCTTATTTCCAGTGGCATACTAAAGGGGGTGTGGTTGCCTCCAGGTGCGCACTTGCTGGGAGTGCTGATAATGAAGAACTGCGAACACATAAAAGAGTTTGCAGTTTCCATTTAATTAAAGAGGGTACTACCTGCCAGAGAGTTAATTATGGTAAACATTACTACATTACAAACATTATTATCTTTGCACAATTTAGTTGCTGAAGCATACTATACAGCAGGGGTGTAACTAAAACCTTCAGGGCCCCGGTGCAAGAAACCATGATGGGCCCCCCTGACCCCCCCCCCTTCCATCTGACCCCCGGGCTTCCAATTTTGGGAGGGTGTCCATGGATATCCTCTCATAACTCTGCCTCCCATATGCCCCCTTGGGACGTGCATCCAGCGCAATCACGGCAGCCCTTTACCATGTGATTAGCTGTCTGGTAAACAGACTTGCTGGGTATCGGCAGCCCTTTCCTCCCACACTGTGTCTGTGTAAGGAAAGGAGAGGCGTTACCTGCCAAGAATGTCAGTAAATTGTTTACACTAATAATCAGTGCTGCCTATCAGTGCCACCTATAAGCGCTCATCAATGCCACCTATTGGTGTCCGTCAATGCTGCCTATCAGTGCCACCGATCACTGCTGCATTTCAGTGCTGCCTATCATTGCTCATCAATGCGGCCTATCAGTACCACCTATCAGTGCCTATCAGTGCCGCCTATCAGTGCTCATCAATACTGCCTATCAGTGTTTATCAATACTGCCTATCAGTGCCCATCAATTCCGCCTATCAGTGCCCATAAATGCTGCCTACCAGTGCCGCCTATCAATGCCGCCTATCAGTGTCCATTAGTGCCACCTATCAGTGCTGCATGCCCATCAGTGCCGCCTATCGGTGTTCATAAATGATGCCTATCAGTGCCACCTATCAGAGCTTATCAATGCCGCCTATCAGTGACCATCAGTGCCACCTATCAGTGCTCATCAATGCTGCCTATCAGCGCCTATCGGTGCTCAATTGTCTATCAGTGCCACCTATCAGTGCCCATCAATGCTACCTATTAGTGCCCATCAGTGCTCATCAATGCCGCCTATCAGTGCAGCATATGCGTGCTGCCTATCGGTGCTCATTAATGCCCATCAGTGCCATGCCGCTTATCCATGCCACAGATCATTGCTCATCAATGCCACCTATCAGTGCCACCTACCAGTGCCTAACAGTATAGCGTATTAGTGCCCATCAATGCCTCCTATCAGCACTGCCTATCAGTGCAGCCGATCAGTGCTCGTCAATGCTAGCTGCCTCCTCAGCACGGCTCTGAGCGGAGAGCTTATCTGTCATACTGCTCAGAGCCGACAGTTCTCCCTGCTCCCCCCTCTGTCCTCCCTCCTTCCTCTCTCGCACGGAATGACACAGCCCGTCTGCTCCTTATCCCCCCACCGCTCTCCCGTATGTGTACTGCGGGAGGTGTGAGCTTGTTAGCTTCACACTTGACTTCCTGCAAAGCACACAGGAGGAGAGGGGAGGGGGAGAAGGAGCAGATTGGCTGTCTCCTCTCTAATCCTGTGCCAGAGAGGAAGGAGGGACAGAGGGGGGAGCAGGGAGAACTGTTGGCTCTGAGCTGTATGAGAGATACACTCTCTGCTCAGAGCCGTGGGACTAACAACCCCGCTGGGGTCCCCCGACAGTGGCGGAATGCCAGGGCCCGGTCGCAAGTGCGACTGCTGCAACCCTGGTAGTTCCGCCACTGCTATACAGGTACAACACAGTGCACAGCAAACAGTATATAGGTGTGTCTGAAACCGTTTTTCTATTATTAAAGTATAATACTGCATAATAAATTGTCTTGGACTAAAATAAAATTTCTCCACAGTATAGAAAATATTATGTTTCTATAAAAAAAATACCAAAAACTGATCAAACTTAGCTTGGACCTACAATTATCAAATTGTAAGCCAATCGCACAAGCAGGAAATTATATATCTGGGGGGATTCTGTATACCAGCTGTGTACAGAATGCCTCCAGGTTGCCATATTGCATTGCATTTTACAGAAAACTACAGCGCTACAGATTGAAAAGACAAGCTCTGCCCCCCCCCCCTATCCATTTACAGAAGGCTTTGTATTTTGTGAATGGGTTCACATAATACACAGTGCTTATTGATTGGGCGAAATGAGGGGAGGAGAAGGGAGAGCTGCTGCATAGGACACTGCAGCTATAGAAAATGAGACCAGAAGGTCCAGCACCAGAGTGTGGGAAGTACAGTGATAGCTATACTCCAGGTGTTCAGTAAAAATGTAAATTGTAATTGAAAGAGGTAAGGTGGCCATGAGGTGGCATGCATTTTAGAAAGTGCCTGAATTCCTGGAGTTTAGCTTTAAACAGGGAGAGGAATGATCACTTACAGCCTCTTTGAAAAATCATGTGTGTGTGGAATCATGTATAGTGCAGTATGGAAGATTATGACTCCTGAATGTAATATAGAATATAATGAGATTTATATTTTATTCTAAAGTTTTTCCCTTGAAAATTAAAGAACTCTGGAAAGAACAATAATTTCAGGATCTCTACATTACGAGAATGAAGGTGCAGTAGCACATAATGAGGTCACCCCATTCCTTTCCTTACTTTTTTGTAAGTAATCTTCCTGACTGACACCAGAACCCTGATCAGCCCACTAGGAAGCTAATGTAAAGACAAGATTAAGTTATTGATAAAGGCTGTATTTATGAAAATGTTTGATGAACACATATCTAGATTAAGGGGTAATGTTGGAATTCATTTTTTTTTTTAAATCTTCAATCTTACACCTTTGTAGACTTTGTGATTTGAGTGATTTGGAATATCTGGATGAAGAATTTCACCAGAGCCTGCAGTGGATGAAGGACAATGATATTCATGATATGCTGGACCTTACGTTCACGGTGAATGAAGAAGTATTTGGGCAGGTATATTTTTCTTATTAACTCTGGTCCTAATGTCATATGATTATATAGAGATAACCAACATTTTAAAAAAATCCTATTCACCCAGCAACCAAGTAATATGCCCTCGATGTACCACTTGTTGTTACATACAGTGGGGGGAATGAAGTAAAGCGTTTGGACAACTTTTCTGCTGGTATGTCTTCAAAAAGTCCTGCATCAGATTCACAAAAGCTTGCTGCCAATTTTGCTAGTTTTTCCAAAACATGCAATAGATTTTGGTAGTTCCTAATATCACCACTTTTACAAAGGGGGGCCATGGCTGCACCAAATTCTAAAGAATTATCTCCAATTTGTAAATAGCTAAGCTAGAGGTAATTAAAGCCTTGTACAAATGATGAGAATATTCGACAAATGATTGTCCATTTTTTATTGCATGCTAATCTCATATCGAAAATGAAGAGGTTACTCAAGTTAGGAGAATGTAATGTATTCTTTCATTTCTGAGCATGTGTGGTCTTGGTCGTCCAATTTTTTTCGGATGAATACTGTACTAATTAAACGAATACCGTTTGTTCTGTTTCGTGTTTGTCCTTTCAGATAATTTTGCATGAACTGCCTTGCTCGTCTCTCGAAAGTTGTGTTGCTAATGTTTAGATTATCATGTGATCACTTCGAAGGCAGTGTTTTTTTCATCCGATTTTCTCATTGTGTGTACTAGGCTTAAAGTATAACTAAAGGCAACACTTTTTTTTTTTCGTTTTATACAGAGTGGAGAGGGATTAGAACACCAGTCAGCTTGTATTGATGTCTGTGCCACCGCTAGGGAGATTCACCCTCTCTATTTGTCCTGTGTACTATTATCTTTGAAAGTAAAAGTAAAAGAAAATGCCAAATTTTGTATTGTTGTCAGAAAAGAAATAGGGAAAATTCCACAGGGGACACTAGTTCTGGTGAGCTGGGGGTCCCCAAGGAATGCATTTAATTTGCAGACATTTACCCTCACTTCCTGTTTGGCTATGGGACCGGAAGTGAAGGGAAATCTCCCCAAAGGGACAAAGAAGGCAAAGAAAATATGACAGGATTTATAACCCTCTCATAACCTTATAACCAGTGATGCTGACAGTGGGCAGGGCCTAAAGGGGAAGCTGAGGGACTAGTTCCTAATCAGGTTGGATCCCTCCTTGTCATCGACAGCAGGCAGTGGGCGGATTCTATAGTTAATAGCAGGCTGTCTACTAGCTGTGGATTTCATTCACACTCTGCTGTCATTCACAAGCTGAGAGAACCTGATCAAGAACTAGTGTCTCTGAATCCTCATAAGACTCTGCCTACTCAGCCACAATACTCCTTGGCAGATGGACTGTCTGTGTGATAGCTACAGCAGTGGGGAGGTAGCTCAGTTGCCCCGAGGATACGCTGCCTGTATAGATAGGGTTCACTGTCTTATTTTACCCTTTCTTGGTAATGAAAAACATTTCTGGGAATTCATAAAGAGTGTGTATAACACTCTTTAGAATTCTGTCATGTCTCCACTCCAATTCCAGTTTCCAGTAGGTACATATGTTTAGGGCAAGCACCAACATCGGTGGTGCAGAGGAGAGGCAGAATTCTAAAGATTGTCGTAGACACTCTATGATTTCCCCAGACTATGCTTGAGTTACCAAGAAGAGGTAAAACAGGACAAGTCGCTTTATCCCTTTTTCACAGATTAGACTTTTTAGCCCAGTAAAAACATTGTTGTAGCCTTTGTAGATTCCAGTAAACCAACTGGAACTTTAATACAGTGGAACCTTGGTTAACGAGTAACGCGGTTAACGAGCGTTTTGAAAGACAAGCAACTTTTTTTTTCTAAATTCTGACTCGGTTTGTCTCACAAAACTAGCAGAATTCAAGCTAATAGGCGCATTTGGCCACAGGTGCGGGGGCGCCGGTGACACTCAGAATGGTTCGGAGCCGTTCGCAAATACTCGGACTCACTCGGAGATACTCGGAAACACTCAGAATACTTAGTTCCTGAGTGTTTACGTGCCTTTCTGAGGCTTTTGAAGTTTAGCCGAGCTGTCCCCTAGTATTTCCGAGGCTCTCCGGCGCCCCCCCCACCTCTGGCCACATGCGGTATTGCATGCAATAGAAGTCAATGCGAAACGAATTATCTTCGTTTCCATTGACATCTATAGGGAAACTCGCTTTGATATGCGAGTGCTTTGGATTACAAGCATTTTCCTGGATCGGATTATGCTCATAATCCAAGGTTCCACTGTAGCTATAAATAAAACTATATAAACATGTACATTACTGTGTTACTTCAGTGCATGTTAACACACGATCCACATTGCAGAGCCATATATAAGAAGTGGCACCCAAAGGCACACCTCTGTTAGCCTTGTGTTATGGTGTGCTTGTTAAATTTAAAAAATGATGTCCATTTCCTCATGCATTAAGGTGTGCTGCCAGCCCATTCCAAATGAATGCAGGGCACCTCTACTCTTGATAAAATAGGGATCTTCACAGCACATTTAAGTATTTGTGATAATTCTGTCCTTTATTCACGTAAAGTATCAGGCATCACAGGCCAACATTTCAGAGCCTCGCAGGATCTCTTTTTCACTCTGCCTTGAAAAAGGTAATAATACCCGAGTGCACTGGTGAAAATCCCCATTTTACAATGATTGCATGGTGGCACCACCCAGCAATTCAACACAGCACCCTACACAAACTGTGGACGAGCCTGTAAAGAATGCAACAGGTACAATACTACTTCTCAACTCACGATAACAGGTTGTGTCACTGCAACACATAGTGTGAATAAACTCTTAGTGATATAACAATGCAAACATTCATATCTGTGTGAAATTTGTTGTGCTGGCTATTTATAGTTGCTGACATAAATGTATTGTGATACCATGAATTTTATACTATATTTTGCATTATAAAGAAAATCTTTAATGCTGAACTCCAGTCTAAATTCACAGTTGAAATATAAATATGGGATCTATTTACCTGCTGAATAATCAGTTACTTTTGTCCAGCCGGTCCTGAGGCTGTCAGACAGGACAGTCAGGTTGGTGACCTCATCATTGTCAGCCAATCCAATGGCTCCTTTTCCCAGTCTCCATTCTACTACAGATAGGACTACAGAAGGCTGATATCAGAACATATTTAGGTTTGCATTTAAAATACATTTATTGATTTAATAATAAATGCATAACTGCAAAAAAGATGTTTTTCATATCTGTCTGGAGTTCGGCTTGAATATATGTTCATTTATTTTAGTTATTATTCAAATACATATCCCTTGTTTGGAAAGATTACAGAGAGAGAGCTTAAGCCAGGAGGAGCAAACATTCCCGTAACTGAGAAGAACAAGAAAGAATACATTGAAAAAATGGTGAAATGGCGAATTGAAAGGGGAGTTGTACAGCAGACGGAGAGCCTGGTGCGGGGCTTTTATGAGGTAAAGTGTATACATACAATCTGAATAATGAGCTGTCATTTATATGACAGAGAAGCAATAACCTGCTTGCTTGGTTGCGATTTAAATACTTTTTTGATAGGATTATAACCAAATCTACCTTCCTACTTTATAAAAATAGTTTTTCTTATGCAGTTATAAGAACTGTGCTGCTGTACTTCATTACTTCTGACTAAATTCGTAGTCAGGTCTCTATTATGTCCATAAATGTTTTTTTTTTAGTTGTTGGCAGTCTAGTGAGCCACAGTCCTATCTACCTTTTTGGAGCCTGCAGTAGCAAGATTTGCCTATTGCAGTTCCTGGCCATGTTGCTGCACACTTTGAGGTTTTTAGTGTTGCCATCCACCTCTGGGCATTCTCATTATCTCTGTTCGATGCTCCATGATATTAAAGGAATTAAAATCTAACCAGGAGCATTCCCTTTTCTCTGGTGCTATCTCTGTACATATTGGAGAGATTTCCCCCTACTTCCTGTGTGTCGCTTGGACAGGTCATGGAAAAAACAGTTGGATAAAGTGCAGTAATGCTACTTACCTACCCCCTTGCGGGAGAGATCTCCCGCTGAGCCGGTGGACCAAGGCGGGCTCCGTGGAAACGAAGTCCGCCTCGTGTGAATGAGGCCTTAGCTTTCTTTCTCTGAGGGCCGATCTTGGCAGCCTGCCAGCCCTCTAATGTAGCACGAAGCTGGGGTTTCTAAGCTTTTAGAAACCTGACTTTAGAGTCTGTGGTGATCTTCGAAGATCTATGAAAATATAATTACAATAAAAGTAGCTACAGAGGTCAGGGATGGTTTGTTTTAAAGGTCTTTTAGTGCTTGTTAAAGCAGTGTTCCAGGCATTTTATCCACCCCCCCCCCCCCCCGCATTGTGACGAGTTCCTTTATTCTCAATGGAGTGTTTTTGTTTTTTTTTGTTTCAAGCAGTAAAAACACCTTTTTTTGTTGTTATCCTTGCTTCCGCAGTACCTAGCCGCAGGGAGGTACGTCATGTCCGGGCACGCGGTGGCTGCTGGATTATGATTGTCATCAATCCCAGGAGACAATGCCTCGCAGCTTGTAGCATTGCTATGGTGTTTATGCGCATGCGCACGATCGGGAGGTGCATGCTGGGTAGACAGCAGCACAATATCCTGGAAGGACATACCAGTGGGCTTGGGTTGCCCACACTCAAGATGGGAATGCGCTCGGCGGGGACTGCTAAGTAATTTTTTTTTAAACAAATAACATTTAAAAAACCTACATTAGATACTAATGCCGCTTGCTATAGGTTTGGGTGTGAACAACATGGGGGTGTTTTTCACAAAAAACAAAAAACACTGGAACTCTGCTTTAATAATATGTAAATAGTTTAATGTCCATTGTCTGAGTAGTGAGCACAGGTGCACTTTGAATAGAAACTTTTCTGTTGCTCTATACATTTGTTTTACTTTCAGGTTTGCTGCAGTTAATCAAAAAAGTAATAAAGACATACACACAGCCACCTTCGGGTATACAGCATGAATCTAGGCATGTTTTTGCAGGTGCTGCATCTAGCTACCCCATAGACATGCATGGCTGTAGGCAGCTCTATGCGGGCATACAATGGTACTTGCATCAACCAGTGCATGTGTACAGACAGTCTGTGTTTAGGATTTTGGGTCTATGCAGCTTTACGCAAGTATGCACACGCACAGCTGCGTACAGCCATTTATTTCTATGGGGCAGCTGTACGTAGCATCTGCAGGGAAATCCTCCCAAACATTACGCTGCATGGCCACAGGCAACTGTGTTCATGAGCCATTAAAGTTACATTGCAATTAACTGCATGTGATAGTTGCAGCTAACCACAGTGTAAGGGCTCATGCACACTGCATCTCAAAAAATCAGTTCCTACAGGCTTTTGAGATTTTTTGAGCTCTCATTTTTTCTACCTGGAAACTCCCCTCCATGTTAGCCAATGTGTCCATGCACAATATGGCATTTTCAGGAGTTTACAGGCATATGCTCTTACAGGAAAAAAAAAACACCACCAAATCCGTGTTTTTAAGAGGAGCTTTCAAGCAGAAAAGACACCTAAGTGCGCGAAAAAGTGTAAAAAAGCACAAAAACGCCACCAATAAACTCAGGGGAGGGTTTGTGAAAAAAAAATGCTTATGCTCAAATAAGCTCATTAACCACTTGGGGACCGCTAGCTGCCATAACCCCAGTGTTTTTAAAAACGGCCGGCAGTCCTTCGGATAAACGTGGTCTCAGCGGGAGATCACTTTTATTGGGGGCGGGAGAGGGCCGCCGCGCTCCGGTCGTCTCCGCCGCCTACCCGAGCCGTCAGTAGTGGTGGAGACAATAGCCTCTGCTCCCCTCAGAACCTGGATGCCAAGTGAGGGAAAGCTGGCCCCTACTCGGCTACATAGCATTGGAGGGCGGAAGCAACATCAAACGTCACTTCCACCCAATGCTCTTCAAGTAGAATTTTTTTTTTCTTTGTAAAAAAAAAATTACATTTATTTTTATTTATTTTTTTTATTGCATTTTAGTGTAAATATGAGATCTGAGGTCTTTTTGACCCTAGATCTCACATTTAAGAAGTCCTGTCATGCTTTTTTTTATTATAAGGGATGTTTACATTTCTTGTAATAGGATTAAAACTGATCCAAAATTTTTTTTTTAAAGGATAGTGTAAAAATAAAATGTTAAATAAGAAAAAAAAAAAGAAAAAAATTTAAAGCGTCCCGTCCCGGGTGTTCAAAACCACACATGTGAGGTATCGCCTCGATTGTTAGAGCGAGAGCAATCATTCTAGCACCTCTTCCCGACAACCCTGGCCGGTGGTGTGTGTGGTGCGACTTCTATTCAAATCAGTGGGCTCTCATAGGGAACCATTGATTTTGAATAGAGGCATAGAAACACTGCGAAAAGCTAGTGCCGTTAAACATGCATTAATGCCAATGCAAAAAGCTACTAAAAGCACGTTTTTACAGCTGCTTTTTCCTGGCGTTGGTAGTGGCTTTGCAGCTCGTCTTTTCTAACGCCCTGTGTGCACGAGGCCTAAATGTTTTTTTACATTTTATCAAGCACTGATGCTGTAATCTAGTTATTATCACCAACCAATCTACTGAGCAGGGTCTGGCATTGACACCAAAGACAGAAAGTACACAAAGTCTTTTTAGCTGTATAGGTTGTGGTAATGTAATTTTGGAGCTGTCCAGGGGCAATCTTGTGATTATTGCATGGATGGTTCAACTTCATTTAAAAAAATTGTTTATGTACTTTTACAGATAATTTATTAGTTGAAAATATAATACAGCTGAATACATATTTGCAATCTGTCAGGGGTTATGTCTTATGTAGTTCTCCTATTAAAGGAGAGACAGATAAAAAATAAGACTTTGTTATCTGTATTCTGGGAGCTTTCATCCACATGCAAGGTGAGCTAGTAATCCTTTCAGGTCTTATGCCCTAACCTGTATAGAAGTGATATAGTGGGAGTGGCAGACAGGCCCTTGATTTACTCAGCTGTAGTAGCTGATAGTTGTTACTTATGTCATCCTTACATAGATTCCCTTGGCCCCTTTCACACTGGGGCACTTCTAAACTGCCAGTAAAACATTTGAGCGCTTTTGAAGAGCTTTTCGGGCGCTTTTGAAGAGCTTTCCATTAATTTCAATGGAGAGGGGCATTTTTTCACTGCCCTGCCAGCGCACTGCCCCAGTGTGAATGCATTCATTGATTTTAATGAAAATAGGTTTTAATGGAAATAGGTCTTTTAGCATGAAAGCGCCTGCAAAGCGCCCCAGTGTGAAAGGGGTCTAAGACCCCTTTCACACTGGGGCGCTTTGCAGGCGCTACAGTGCTAAAAATAGCGCCTGCAAAGCGCCCTGAAAGAGCCCCTGCTGTCTCTCAAGTGTGAAAGCTCCGAGGACTTTCACACTGGAGCAATGCGCTGGCAGGACGCTAAGGCCCCTTTCACACTGAGGCGCTTGTAAACTGCCAGTAAAACACTGTGCACTTTTGAAGAGATTTTCAGGCGCTTTTGAAGCGCTTTCCATTCATTTCAATGGAGAGGGATGTTTTTTCACCACCTTGCCCGTGTGAAAGCATTCATTGATTTTAATGGAAATAGGTTTTCATGAGCTTTTCAGGCGCTTTTTTTAGCGTGAAAAGCGTCTGAAAAGCGCCTCAGTGTGAAAGGGGTCTAAAAAAGTCCTGCTAACAGCATCTTTGGAGCGGTGAAGGAGCGGTGTATACACCGCTCCTTCATCGCTCCTGCCTATTGAAATCAGTGGGGCAGCGCAGCTATACCGCCGGCATAGCGCTACTGCAGCAGTGCTTTGCAGTGGTTTGAACCCTTTCGTGCCTGTTTTTTAACCCTTTCTCAGCCGCTAGCGGGGGGTAAAAGCGACCCACTAGCGGCCGAATAGGGCCGCGAAATTGACGGTAAAGTGCCCAGTGTGAAAGGGGCCTTAGATAGCCTGTGAGAATGCCTGACCACTCCTGCCAACAATGAACTACAAAACCTGCTGCTTGTCCCATCTGTGTCCCTTGCTGGGATTGTACGAGAGGCAGTTGTGCTTGAGAACCACAATATGGGGAATTTTATTAAAGGAATCAATTTTCCCTTAGCTATGTGAATCTGTGTTACTTTAAACACCAAATCATATACTGAGGAGTTTAAAAAAAAAAAAAAATTCACACAAAATTGGAAAATTGAAGCGCTTCCTGCTAACTGAAAAATGCACTCTTTTAGTAATTCAATCCTCATGAACAGACGTGAGGTATATATATCTCCTAAGCAATCCAGGGTTTCACAGTCTGTTGGCAAAAGGGTTAAGGGAGGAGTATGGCCTTCTTATGCTCTCCCCACTCTGCCCCCGACCAGTCTGGGTATCCTGGACCGCTGTAGAACGCCATCCAGCTCGCAGGTACTTTCTTTACCCTTTACTTAGTCTTGTCTACCTTTTTATTCTCTTTCTCATGACTATTTATCTGCCTCCTTTTTTTTTCTACTTCCCTCTTTACCCCTCCCCCTAACCAATTCAGGCCCGGACCTGGGCTTTACCGCCCCTCCTTTTTTTTTATATTTTTTTCTTTCTCTATTTTTTTTTCTTCTACCAAGGGATGGGAAACCCCACGTCTCCTGCTCCACTTGGCCCTGGACCACCATGAAAAGTGTACTACTTCTGTAATAATATGTTTTTCTATTTGTATTGATCCCCTGCGTGGGACTTATTTGATCAGGTTCCTTAGTATGGCCAAAGTTCATTCATTCGCTGTCGGCTGACGTCACTCAGCCCATACAGGCCCTGGATTAATTCTGACTTTAAGGTCGGGATCTACCCAGATGCCTGAACCGGCAACTCACTTAGCCAGTGATGATATTTTGCATTGTATGCTTGCAATTCAAGTAGAAGTATTTTTAATAGGCAGCCCTAATAAAATATTTTCTTTTCAGGTGGTAGATGCTCGTCTGGTATCTGTATTTGATGCAAGGGAGCTTGAGCTGGTTATTGCAGGAACAGCAGAGATTGATTTAGGAGACTGGAGAAACAATACAGAGTACAGAGGAGGTAAATGCTTTTTCATATAAAGGGACTCTGCCTATTGGTGATATTTATTAAATTAATTAAAGTGGTTCTAAAGTCTATTTTCTTTTTTAATACATCATGAGACAGGCTAATATTCATGACCTGTGGGTTATACTTCATCTCCAGGTGAATGGACACTGGTAGACCAAAGGTCTTTAGACAGGAAGTGATCCCCTATATAACCCCTCCCATACAGGAAGTACTTTAGTTTTTTTTTACCAGTGTCTGCAAGGTGGATGGCATGGTTGTTTGAGCTCTCTGAGCTTCAGGTCTACATGGTACCCCAGCCTCACAAAGACGACTCAAGATCCTGCAAGGTTTTGCCTGTAATGCCACCTCCGGGTGCTGGTCCCTGCGAAGTGGAATCCTGGACACCACAGCGCTAAGGCATTCCTGCAGGGTGCTGTACACAAAGGGAGTGGACCCTAAACATGAAAAGGGTACCCAGTCCTTGAAGGTCCTCAAGTGACAGGAACCCGCCGTGAAGGGTGAAGATTGGGCTCTTAGTTTCTAAGCTGCCCTGTGCCTGGTTGGGTAAGTGAATCCCCTTTATTTAATATTGTGGGGTGTCCCAGTGATTGTAACAATCAGTCAAGCTAGCTAGAGGCTGGACATCTGTGTACTGTGATCATACAGGGGAGTTTTTGGGCTAGCTGTGGGTGTTAGCAAAGTGTACCTTTTTTTCTTGTGGTCTGGCTGTTTTTTACCTGTATGATGGTGCACGACGGTGCGCCATTTTGCCTTGGTTCGCCACGGCGCACGTGCGTTCGCAAGAGCACCTTTGTTTGTTTGGCAGCCATGGCGCTCACGGCTTCACTGCACACGCGCTGTAGCTTTTATCTGGGCGCACAAAGATTTGCGTCATACGCGAATACAGCCATGCCTGTTCGACGGGACCGCACACGTGTGTGCGCACGCACTTACAGAATGCTTATTTACTTACTTGACTTACAGTACTTGACTTACAGCCAGCTTATTTAAGCTGTATATGCCAAGCATGTGGGGCTTCCAGAAGGCAGCTGTGGGACACAGAGCAGGCTCCGAACCAGGCATTTGCAGCAGTTCATTTCTCCTTACCCGGGTCACGTGAGTCACCAGGTATTGCTTGGCAGGCTAAAGGTGCTTAGCAGGATTGTTGCATAGGGGCTTGGTGAGCTCTATTAAAGGGTCTCTCTTCTGAGGTGTGTTAATACTACACCCAGGTACTCCCTTTTTGTCGCTAGTAAATGTCTTCAAAAAAGAGGAGCGGGACTAACACTACAGGGAAGGGCACACCTATGTCATCAGTAGTTCCTGATGAACCTAGTTGTATCCCCTGAAGGACCAGAGGCTTCCGGGCAAACGGAGACCCTGCGCCTATCTGGGATTGTGCCTAAAATCAACGCTGCTGCTTCACCCTTTATCACTAATGATGAACTGTCCTCAACCCTAGCCGTGTTAGAGCATAGGATTACTGGATTGATTGCCTCCATCCCGCAGGGTGGCAAGAAGCGTGACAGATCCCCCTCCCCGGAGCCTCCTAGTCTGGAGCAGGAATGGGTTGAGGGTGGGGAAGAGCTTAAAGCTCAGGATTCTGTGGATGGCCTGGCGGGTGAGTCGGCTTCCGAGCAATCTGGACAAGAAGATATCCAGTTTGTTTTCCGCCTCTCAGTCACAGAGGCTTTTGATCCTGACTCTCACCGAAATGGTTCGCTCTGCCTTTAAGTTGCCTCTTGCAGAGGTTACTGAGCCTCCCTGGTCCTCTTTGGGATCCCTGAGGCCTCTTCAGGCCACACGGGCTTTCCCCTTACACCCTCTGTTGGAAGGCGGTGTATGCTGATTGGGAACATCCTGACAGGATTTTTGTTCCTCCTAAGAGGTTTTCCTTTTTATATCCCATGGATGAAAAGTTTGTTAAGAAGTGGAGTATGCCAGCCGTAGATGCAGCAGTCTCTTCTTTAAATAAGAAGTTGACTTGTCCGGTAGATAACGCACAGGGCTTGAAAAACCTTGTTGACAAGAAATTGGAATCATTATTAAAGGCTTCCTTTTCTTTGGCCAGTTCAGCTATTCATCCAGCTGTTGCAGCAATTGGTATCTTCCAATCCATAAAGGATCAGATCAGACGGCCTGCAGGCCTAACCAGGATAATGATCTGCCTGAAAATAAGGCAGATATTCCTCGAGCACTGTGTATTGCTGTTGATGCCTTAAAGGATTCAATACAGCAGGTTTCTCGTTTGGCTCTCTTGTCTGTACATATGCACAGACTTTTGTGGCTGTAGAACTGGTCAGCCGAGCATTCTTGTAAGAAGTTATTGGCAGGTTTGCCCTTTATGGGGAACGTTTATTTGGTGATCATTTGGACAAATATATCCAAAAGATTTCCGGAGGGAAGAGTTTTCTACTTCCTGTGAAGAAAACCACCAGGCGTCCCTCGCTTAAAACCTCAGGGACTGCTTCCTCAAATGTCTCAGCACCAAGGCAGTTCCGCCGCCAACAGGGCGCTAGGGCCAGGGGCAAGCCACAAGGCCAGAAAAAGGACTGGGTCCAAAATTCTTCTAAACCCAGCACCAAGCCCTCCTTATGAGGGGACGCCCCCACTCTATCGTGTGGGGGGAAGGCTGCTGCACTTTGCGGACATTTGGAGGACAATAGTTCAGGACAAGTGGGTCACCTCAACTACATCTATTACGGTTACAAGCTGGAGTTGCGGGGGGTTCCTCCTCCAGAGGTTTTTAAGATCCATCGTTCCCTCGGATCCTCCAAAAAGAGACTTATTGCTTCAGGCACTACATCATTTAATGCATCAAGGAGTGATTGTAGAGGTTCCTGTACCCGAAAGGGTACGAACATATTTACGGTTCGAACATATTTACGGTTCGAAAACCGAACAGGGAAACGAGGCCCATTTTAGACCAAAGATCCCTGAACCAGTCCTTTCGGATGGAGTCTGTCCGCTCAGTAGTAGCCTCACTCCAGATGGGAGAATTTCTAGCCTTCATCGATATAAAGGATGCATATTTACACGTACCTATCTTTCAGCCTTAACAGAGGTTCCAGCGATTTGCAGTAGAGGAACGTCATTTTCAGTTTGTGGCTCTACCCTTCGGGCTTGCTACAGCTCCCCGGGTGTTCACAAAGGTCCTAGCACCAGTACTGGGTCTTTTAAGAGTCCAAGGGATTCCTGGTGCTTGGGTATCTGAATGACCTCCTGCTCAGAGATCACTCACTACAGGCTCTAGAACAGAGCATAACATGCACAGTGCGGTATTTGGAAAGCTTAGGCTGGATCATAAATACCGAAAAATCAACCTTGAGACCAGCTCAGTCTAAAGTATTTAGGTCTGATGCTAGATACGGTCCAAGCAAAAGTATTCTTGGGACTTGCAAGGATGTGTGCCCTGAAGGATCAGGTGCGTCAGATAAGGGGCACCAGACAACCCTCCATTCTGCTCTGTATGAGTCTTCTAGGGAGGATGGTATCCTCCTTCGAGGCAGTGCCCTATGCCCAGTTCCATTCCAGGCCTCTACAACAAGACATCTTGTTGGTTTGGAACAGGAGAGGACAATCCCTGGATTATCCAATGTTCTTATCTCCTCGGGCACGCTTAAGCCTAAACTGGTGTTTGCAGGATCAGAACCTGCAAAAGAGAAAATCCTTCCTCCCGGTAACTTGGAGAGTACTGACTACAGATGCCAGTCTCTCAGGCGGGGGAGCGACCCTAGAAGGACTCACAGCTCTGGGGAAATGGTCAAGGACAGAACAGATCTTGCCCATCAACGTCCTGGAATTACAAGCAGTACGACTGGCCCTACGGTCCTGGATGGTGGAGCTTCAGGACTGCCCTATCAGGGTTCAGTCTGACAATGCCATTGCAGTGGCCTATATAAACCACCAAGGCGGTAGCAGGAGTCATTCAGCTCTGAAGGAGGTGAACCACATACTAGCCCTTGGCAGAAGGACGTGTGCCAATTCTATCGGCAGTCCATATCCCAGGAGTAGAGAACTGGAAGGAATATTATCTCGGCCACCAGCAGATCTGCTCGGGGGAATGGTTCCTACATCCAGGGGTGTTCCAGGAAATTTGCCAATGTTGGGGATGGTCAGAGGTCGACCCACTGGCATTCAGGTTCAACAACAAGCTACAGCAGTTTGTGTCCCAAACAAGAGATCCTCTGGCAATCGGAGCAAATGCTCTAGTAGTTCCATGGAGCCAGTACTCCATAGTTTATGCTTTCCCTCCGAGATCCTTCTCCTTCCACATTTGTTGTGCAGGATTCAGAGAGAGGGAGTTCCAGTCATTCTGCTGGCACCAGCCTGGGCCAGAAGGCCCTGGTTCCCGGAGATTGTGAGACTGAAAATAGACGGGCCATGGATGCTTCTACGTCGCCCCGATCTACTGTTTCAAGGTCCTATATTCCACCCCAATTTACAGTCTCTAAATTTGATGGCATGGCTATTGAAGCCAGGGTGTTAAAGGACTGTGGCATCTCAGGACCAGTGGTGTCACTGTCTACCCTAGTGAATGCTAGAAAAGCTGTCACTAGCAAGATCTACCATAAGGTCTGGAAGAATTATATTGCTTGGTGTGAAGCCAAAAAATGGCATTCTCGGAAATACGTGATTAGGAGAATTTTCTCTTTTCTACAGTCAGCTGTGGAAATCAAATTGGCTTTGAGTACAATTAGAGGTCAAGTTTCGGCCCTATCAGTATTCCAAAGGCCTTTAGCCTCCCATTCACTGGTCCGTATCTTTATGCGGGGGGCAACTCGCTTGCTTCCCCCCACTAGAGCCCTTGCACACTGGGGCGGGGGGGCGGCGTCGGCGGTAAAACGCTGCTATTATTAGCGGCGTTTTACCGTCGGTATTCGGCCGCTAGCGGGGCGGTTTTACCCCCTGCTAGCGGCCGAGAAAGGGTTAAATACCACCGCAAAGCGCCTCTGCAGAGGCGCTTTGCCGGCGGTATAGCCGCGCCGTCCCATTGATTTCAATGGGCAGGAGCGGTAAAGGAGCGGTATACACACCGCTCCTTCACCGCTCCGAAGATGCGGCTAGCAGGACTTTTTTTACCGTCCTGCCAGCGCATCGCTCCAGTGTGCAAGCCCTCGGGCTTTCACACTGGAATGACAGTAGCGGCACTTTCGGGGCGGTTTGCAGGCGCTATTATTAGCGCAATAGCGCCTGCAAACCGCCCCAGTGTGCAAGGGCTCTTAGGTCACCTATGTGTCCTTGGGACTTGAACTTGGTGCTGTCTGTGTTACAGAAACAACCATTTGAGACTATAAAGGCAATTCCATTAGGCTCGCTGTCACGCAAGCTAGCTTTCCTCGCTAGAAGGGTGTCGGAGTTGGCGGCCCTTTCGTGCAGAGAACCATACTTGATCCTTCACCACGACTGGGTCATGTTACAACCTGTTCCATGCTTTTTGCCAAAAGTGGTGTCGGCCTTTCATTTAAATCAGGACATTATTTTGCCTTCCTTTTTCTCTCAGCCTAGTTCAGCAGAAGAGAGACGACTGCATTCTTTGGACGTTGTCTGGGCAGTCAAGGTTTATTTGTCTAGATCTGCGGAGATCCGAGGATCAGACTCCTTTTTTGTTTTACCAAAAGGACCCAAGAAGGGGCAGGCAGCTTCCAAAGCTTCCATTGCCAATTGGGTCCATCAGTTCGTCATTCAGGATTATGGTCTGAAACGTAAAGCTCCTCCCTTTAGGGTGAGAGCTCATTCTACCAGTGGTGTAGGAACCTCCTGGGCTTTTTGCCTTTAGGTATCTGAGGCTCAGATTTGTAAGTCTGTTACCTGGTCTTCAAAGAAAATGATTTTACAGGTAAGTATGACAAAAAAATCCTATTTTTATTTTAGCCTAAAATGCATTCTCTGCATTATGGTAAAATAAATTGCTGCTATTTTTCTTACCCACCCTCTACCCCTAAAAACTTGCCTGACGCCTCTCACCGATGCAGTGCTGCCTGGCTGCAACACTGCTCTTCTCAATTCCTTGTCTCAAAGGAGACAGCGAAAAATATAAAGCTCTGCGTGTCTATAGACGCACACGGCCCAGATCAGGAGCACACGTGGATGCCCCTATAGAACACAGCTTCCTAAGGGGGCACTCAGAGGAAGAAGTGGAGAGTGCCAGCAGGAGACTGCCAAGGAGGAGTTAAGGAACCTCTCTGTGCAATATCGTTGCACAGAGCAGGTAAGTATAACCTATTTTTCATTTTAGAAGAAAAAAAACTTTAATATCACTTTAAAGTTGCACTTTCTACGGAATTCTCCTTTTGCTTATTTCCCGACCAATTGCACATCGTAGAATACATAGAAAATGAAGGGCAGTGTAGTGTTCTGAGTTTCACAAAATCAGGTATGATGTCTAACATAAACTGTGTAAGAATCAGCATTTTGAGATAGAAACAGATTAAGAAAGATTAAAGCTGACAGATCTCTCTCCTTTCATCATTGTTGACAGCTTTAGGCATAAAATGGGGACAATAGTGATTATCCAGTTTTACATAAGGTAGACTTTGTGTTCAATTGAAAATTGAGTGATCAGGCAGACAACAGCAAATTTATTCTCTTCTCATGTTCTAATTCTTCTCAGGCTACCATGACAATCACATTGTCATCAGATGGTTTTGGGCTGCTGTTGAAAGGTTTAACAATGAGCAGCGTCTCCGTTTGTTACAGGTAAGTACAATAACAGTGTCATCTTGCTATTTCAGCTATCTGTGTATGGTAAATTATATTTTTTAGTATTGATTCAATTCTTTCTTTCCATACACTGTATATTATAGTGAGAGGGGTTACCTACCCGTGAAAGACTTGCAAACATACAAAACAGTCATGTTTTCTTTGCCACACACAGATCTCTCGGTTTCACAAGTCACTTACCCACTCATGCTTTACACCGGTCCCTGCAATGAGAAGATGCTGCATGAAGTGCTTTCTTCACTTTCTCACTGCAAGCTGTAGTGGGGTAGCTGTTTTTTTTTTTTTTTTTAATCGAAAATAAAATTTATTGAGCATAATACAGGAGATTACATTCAGAAAACATGGTGCAATCGCCACCAGACAGAAAACAAAACTAAACAAAAAAGAAAAAATTGTCTGACATGTTCTGGTAACAGTAATATTACTAGGCGCTGCTATTTGCAAATGAGGTATGATTTTACATATTCATGATGGGTATGGATAATGGTAACACTCACCGAGGAAGCATGACAAGCTGGCTTAAAAAGCATACAACATTAGTCCGTACAGGTGGAAGAGTCATCCACCCACCTATCCCAGATCTTATGAAATTTACGGGGGCATCCTCGATGAGAGTAGGGGACCCTTTTGTAGGGGAGAGTGAGGTTTACAGCACTTTTCTATTGCTGTATGGTGGGGGAGGTAGCGCTAAGCTACAGCATTCTGGCTGTGAATAGGGTTTCCTGTAGGAATGTCAACAAGTATTTCTCTTCCTCAGGAACGGGGAAGAGGCCAAGTAGAAATTGGCGTGGGCATAGTGTCAGAGAAGAGCCCATACAGTCATGGAGAAATTTAACAACTTGCAACCAGTATTGTTGGATAGGTGGGCAAGCCCAAATTAGATGGTAGAAAGTGCTGTCTGTGTCTCCACATCTGGGGCATGTTGGGTTGGCATCCTGCTTATACTTGCATAAACGAGAGGGGGTGAGGTATGATCTATGGAGGATATAGAGATGGGTAAGGCGGTCTGAGAGTTTAGGGGATACTTTTTTACAAGACTCTAATATTTCCCCCCATTCTTCATCTTCCATCTCCCAGGTCCGCCTCCCATTTAGATTTTAGTTGGTATGCATGTGCGGCGGCCGATGGCAGAAGAAGTTGGTTATATAGTATGGAAATTCATTTCTTAGGGTCTTCATCAAGGATCACATCCGCCAGGGTCCCTGATTCTAGCATAGGAGTTGAGGCGCTAAATTGGGACTGAAGGGCATGTCGAACCTGGAGGTAATGAAAGAACATGTGGTTAGGGAGGGCAAACTCTTTCTTAAAGTGGGGTTTCACCCAAAAAAAAAAAAACTACATGAAAAATGTAAAATAAAAATACAAAAAAAATTTGGATATTTTTTTTTTTTTTTTCTTGCCTCTAAATGCCTGTTGCTAGGTGGTCCCTCGTTGTCTGCCTCTTCCAGTGCCTGGGCTGGTGACATCACTTCCCCCTCGGCACAGGAAGGGCTCAGCTCTGCTCCCTCCCTCCTGTCAATCATCTGGGACCCATTACAGGTCCCAGGTGACTGAGCGGCCAAACGCCGCGCCGCTTGCGCATGCGCAGTCGGTGCCAGGCTGTGACGCCACAGCCCGGCGCCCACAGTTGCAATGCCGGCGCCGCTGAACGGAGGGGGAGACGAGCGGGGCTTCGATCCCCCGCATCGATGGACCCTGGGACAGGTAAGTGTCCAATTAAAAGTCAGCAACTGCAGTATTTGTAGCTGCTGACTTTTTAAATTTTTTTTTTTTTTTTTTTTTTTTACTGGACCTCGGGTGGAACTCCTCTTTAAGGGCTTGGAATGTCTTTACTGCACCCCCAGCAATAAGTTGGGACAAGTATATAACTCTCCTGGCCACCCACATCTTATGATCGGGGATGCTCATTAACTCAGGCAGTTGAGGGTTGTCCCAGATATGCGTGTGGGCAAGCAGGGGGGGAGCCCCAGTGATGGTTTGTGCTAGCTGCCAAATTTTATGGTGGTGGGACAACATAAGGCGTCTATTACCCTGATGGTTGCAGAAGAGTATCTGGAAGGGGTGGGCCACAACATCGGTAGCCGATGTGCATACCAGTGTGGAGTAACGGAGCTTGTCATGTCAGTTGAGGTAGTAGAAATGGGATAATTGGGAAGCTATGTAATATGGTGCTCGATCAGGGAGGGCCGTGCCACCCAAGTGTACGGGGCGTTTTAAAGTTTGCCATGACAGCTTGTGCCTGGAGGAGCCCCACACAAACGTGTTGAGAATAGATTCCATGGATCTAAATATGTGGGCGGGGATGTATAGGGGGCAGTGCCAGAATAGGTAGAGTCGTTTGGGAAGGAGTATCATCTTCACTAAGTTAATGCGGCTCATAACTCCAAGGGGGAGTCTGGACCAGACTTTTGTTTTATTTTTGAGAAGGTCATACACTGGTTCTCTATTAAGGTGTGCATAGTCTGTGAGGGAGCGTGAGCCCTGTATGCCCAGATATTTGAGTGTGTTGATCCTCACCACGGGGAGAGCCTCCTGTTAAGCTGTGGGGGCAGAGGTCTATGGGGAGGATTTGAGACTTAGACCAATTCATTTGCAGTCCCGAAAAGGTGCCAAACCGCTGGATCAGGTGTAGTGCCGCTGTCAAGGAAGGACCTGCGTCCTCTAGATAAAGGAGCATATCGTCTGCATAGAGACTGAGCACTTCAATCACCTGCCCCAAGCGGAGGCCCTTAATGTCAGGATGCGCCCTAATGGCAATGGTTAAAGGCTCAATGGCTAGTGCGTATAGCATAGGCGATATGGGGCATTCCTAACGGGTACCACGGGACAGAGGAAAGGGATCAGATGTCTTACCATTGACCTGGATCCGGGCGGTGGGAGCCTGGTACAGGAGCTGGAGCCACCTGATGAATCTAGAGCCGAAGCCGAATCTACGGAGGCATTCCCACAGGTAGCCCCACTCCACAGAGTCAAATACCTTTGCGGCGTCCAGGCTAACCACCACCCTGGATCCAACATTGTCATGTGTGGCTTGGAGATTCATAAACAGTCTCCTAAGATTAAATGCTGTATTTTTATTGGGCATAAAGCCAGTCTGGTTGGCATGAATGAGGCTGAGTATCTTAGGGCAAGAATTTTGGCCAGTATTTTAACATCTAGATGTAAAAGGGAGATGGGGTGATATGATTCAGGGTATAAGGGGTCTTTTCCTGGTTTCGGGATGAGGACGATAAGGGCTTCACCCATGGAACATGGGAGGGTGCCAGAATCGTAAATATGGGAATATAGCGCCTGCAATTTGGGGAGGAGGGCCTCATGGAATCTGGAATAAAACTCCAAGGGAAGACCATCAGAGCTTTTGATGCCGGCAGGCTCGCTGTCGCTTCCGTTATACATTTCTCAGTTATGGGCACTTCCAGGAGCTCTATTTGAGGGTCCGTGAGGGAAGGAAAGTCTGTTTTTCAGGAGTGAGTGTAAATCAGTTGGAAGGTAATTGGTCTTTGAGGTGTACAGGTCAGAGTATAAACGCCTGAACTTTTGGGCTACCTGTGCAGGGTCTGTAAGCGTGAGTCCAGTCTCCGAACGGAGCTGAACTACCACAGGGGGGCTGTGATCTATGTGGGCCACGTATGCCAGAAGTTTCCCAGCCCGCTCACCATGCTCAAAGGTTTTTTGTTTACTAAAGAATATGCCACTTTTAGCTTTTTCGAAGTGTAGGTGGTCTGTGAGCCTGGAGTGTAAGCGAAGTTAAGCGCAATTGGAGGACGATGGGTCTGCAAGGAAAACCTGCTCGAGGGAGCCAAGCCTCTCCTCGTCCTGCTGTAGGATTAGTTTAGAGGAGGCCTTATGTCTGTTTACGCTTATAGAGAGGATTGAGCGGGCATGTAGTTTGAATGCCTCCCACACCATCCCAGCTGAAGCCGAAACCGCATTGGAGAGAAAGTAGTGAGTCCACTCGCATTGAATGGCCTCTAAGTCCATGAGGACTGTGAGCCAGAATGGATTCAGTCTCCATATGCGGGTCGGGAGGGTGGAGGGCAGGCGAAGGGTGATCCAATTGAGTGAATGATTTGATAAGACCCTGACCCTGAACCCTGCTTCGAGGAGGTCCTGGACCAGGGTAGGGGAAAGCAGTATCATGTCTATGCGAGACATAGCGGCCTGTGAGGGGGCGAAACAGGAGGACGCGGTTGTGGTAGGGTGTTTGAGTCTCCAGGTGTCTGTAATGGCAAATTCCAAAAGGAATCTCCCAAACCTAGTCAGTGCGGGCTGGGCTGACGTTATGTTATGCGGGCGGAGTCTGTCAAGGAGGGGGTCGATGACCATGTTGAAGTCTCCTATCCATATGGCGGGTACTGCGGGATGTTGGGTCATGAAAGCCAAGCCTTCTTTAAGAGCAGCAAGCTGAAATGGTGGGGGGATATAAAAGGCTAGGATGAGGACCTCAAGTCCCCCTATGGTGGCATGTAGGTACAGAAACCTGCCTTGCTGATCCGACTGCAGATTATGAAGCTGAAATTGGGCCGATTTGGCGATGAGGATAGCAACACCTCTAGAGTTGTTGGTATATGGGGCCTGGTAGACCCAGCCCAGCCAGGGCTTCTTGAGTGCCAGTTGCATTTGGCCTGTTATGTGGGTCGCTACGAAAACAGATATGTCCGCTTGTATTTGTTTGAGGTGGGAATGGACAGCAAGCCGTTTAGGTTTGGCCCTCAGTCCTCTTACATTCCATGTGACTAATTTAAGGGTTGCCATATTGACAGAGGTATTGGTTGGGTGTATAGCTGGATCAGAGGGGGTAGTCCGCGCCCACATCCACACATACCTAAATCCTCATACACAGAAACATGTATAGAGACAAAAATCCTGCGTCCCATTGTATATTGGAGCCCTGCAAGTGGGACAAAGAGAGCAATAAAGTATCTGTGGCAGACCTGCAGGGAGCCATTATGGAAGGAAGTTAAACAGGCGTAAGTAATAGCAAACAGCAGTATACACATTGCGGTAGTAAACATGTCAGGTATTTAAACAAGAAAAAGGAAAAAGAGAAAAAAAACACATAAACTTTGTCAGCACTGGACCAGCGTGGCACATCAAACTTGTGGCAGTCCTCCACAGCCGTGAGGACTGCTGCTGGTCAGGGAAACAATTCTTGGGAGAACAGCGAGGTGCACCATTGTCGGCAGGAAAAGGGAAGATAAACACGGAGGTGCAAATGGAATGGAAGTTCTGGTGCATGCTCAACTGTCCCTGGGGGCGAATAAAAGTCATCAGAAGTGCACTGCAGTGCTAGGAAGTCTAGCATCTGGGTGTTTGGGGAGGTGCAAATATCGCGCTCCTAAGTGGCTGGATACGGGTGTCTTGTGGGGGCATTATATAGTAGTTGAAGCGTCATGAGTGGCGGCATGCCTGGTGTGCAGCAGGCCAGGGGAGAAAGGTGTAAGCTGTATATGGGCACCTCAGGGGTTACCATAAGCACAATGAAAGAAGGGGAGAGAATGAACATGAGATGAGCTGCAGCCAACTCACGGTTCAAGAGGGTGGCATCCAGGGCGAAGATCTCGGGATCCCAGTCCTGCAAGATTTATCTGTGGGAGTGCAAAGACGGGAGGCTATGATGGTGCAGGGGCAGCTGCATCTTACCTTTCCAGCCAGGGGATGACTGCGAAGGGGTCCTCAAAGAAGTGAGCCTTACCATCCCGGATCACTCGGAGGCGTGCTGGGGACAACATGGCATAGGGTAAGTGATGATTGCGCAGTTGTCGCTTGGCTTCTAAAAACTGCCCGCTTTTTCTGGACCTCAGCAGAGAAATCTGGATACACCGCGATGGGCGTGCTTGCAAATGGTATGTTGCCCCTTTCGCGGGTGAGGCGTAGAATTGCATCTCGGACCCGGTAATTCAAGAGCTTTGAGATGAAGGTACGCGGGGGGGCTCCAGGTGGTGGGGGCTGCACAGGCAGCCGGTGCGCCCTCTCCACCATGAACGTAGAGGAGAATACCTCTCTGCCATAGTTAGTGATGAGGAGATTCTCCAAAAACGCGGGAGGGGTCCGATCCCTTGGACTTCTGGAAGTCCCACGAAACGAAGGTTACAGCAGCGGAGTCTGTTCTCCATGTCGTCCTGCTTACCTAGGACGACATTCAGTATTGGAGCCGCTCGGTGGTGACCTGCAGCGGTGGGATATCGTCTTCCACCAGTGCTATTCTGCACTCCGTTTCGGTCACTCTTTCCCGCAATTTTTATATATCCTGGCTGATTAAGGAGATGGCGACTTTGACCTCCTCAATCTTAGATGTAGGGGCGTCTGCCAGAGGGAAACAGCTTTGAGGATGTGGGCTGTGTCTCCAGAGAGCGGGGCCTCCTCCACAGCCGAGGGTGCGGCGCCATCTTCCCCCCCGTTGAGTCCCGCTCCTCATGGCGGTATTTATCAGGTTTTGCCAGCGCTCCTGGGGCTCGTTTCGGTGGCGACATGAGCTCGGTAGGATTGCTGAGTGGTACGGATGGTGTGTGCCAAGTTAGACGATAAATTAGCCCCACAGGATCGGGTTAGAGGACAATGTGCAGCCGGGGCTCTCACTCTGCAGTCCTCACGCCATACAGCTTCAGGCCACGCCCCAAGGGTAGCTGTTTTTTTCAGAGTTATTTAGCAACTTGCAATATAACAGGAATCAATGGGTGGAGTGATCTCCTTCCTGATAGTGCCTATATAGTTCAAGCTGTGACCTCATCCAGAGGGGAAGCATGGGAGATGGAGCATGTAAGGTAAGTGCTGCTGAGCAGCAGTTCTTCCCACTGACACAGGTTCACCGTTCTTCCCACTGACACAGGTTCACCGTTCTTCCACTGACACAGGTTCACCGTTCTTTCCACTGACACAGGTTCACCGTTCTTGCCACTGACACAGGTTCACCGTTCTTTCCACTGACACAGGTTCACCGTTCTTCCCACTGATACAGGTTCACCGTTCTACCCACTGATACAGGTTCACCGTTCTTCCCACTGATACAGGTTCACTGTTCTTCCCACTGATACAGGTTCACCGTTCTTCCCACTGATACAGGTTCACCGTTCTTCCCACTGATACAGGTTCACCGCTCTTCCAACTGACACAGGTTCAGAACCCTTCTTCCCACTGACACAGGGGCACTATTTCTTCCACTGACAGACATTTATTCCCTTCCACTATCACATAGACATTTATTACTCCCACTGACCAGTGAAGCAGGGGCTTTTATTATGACCACTGACAGTGGAATTTTTTACTCTTACTGAAGCCTTGGCATGTTTACTCCCTGACACTGGGACATTTATTACTCTCATTAGCACTAATGCAAGGGAATTTTTATTTACTCTTACCACTGACCTCTGATGCCAGGGCATATTTTTGTTTTTTACTCCTACTTGCTACAGTCTAGCCCACAAACAATGTGATGGACAATGAATCAGCCTTTTGTTTAAAAGGTCCAGGGGGCCTCTATACTAACTATGATGTCACAGTCATTAGGATGACATGGCAGATATGTGTGTGTGTATTTATACATACACACACACATGGTATATAGATAAGGTAAATTAATCCTATGCTTTATGTACAGTAGGTATCTATGGTAATTTGTATATATCTTTGTTTAAGCAAGTTGTAATTTGAAATTTCTTTGTTTTGGTAGTTTGTTACAGGTACTTCCAGTATCCCATATGAAGGTTTTGCCTCCCTCAGAGGCAGCAATGGGCCAAGACGTTTCTGTGTGGAGAAGTGGGGAAAAATCACAGCTCTTCCAAGGTATTAAAACAAGATGACTGCATAAGATTATACTTGGAATCAGATTATGTGTACATGGTCTTCAGCAATAAAGCATGCAGAGGGTAAATAGTGGAGACACTTTATAGGAAACAAATATTTTCAATGGGAGAGGACAGAAATGGCAGCTTCTACACCTCCTCACTGCAGATTTTGCTTAACCACTTCAATACAGGGCACTTAGACACCTTCCTGCCCAGATCAATTTTCAGCTTTCAGCGCTGTCGCAGTTTGAATGACAATTGCGCGGTCATGCTACACTGTACCCAAGCTAAATTTTTATCATTTTGTTCCCACAAATAGAGCTTTCTTTTGGTGGTATTTGATCACCTCTGCAGTTTTTATTTTTTGCTAAACAAATAAAAAAAGACCGAAAATTTTGAAAAAAATAAAAGTTTTGCTTTTGTTTCTGTTAAAAAAAATTGTAAATAAGTACGTTTTCTCTTTCACTGATGGGCACTAGGGATGAGCTTCGAGTTCGAGTCGAACTCATGTTCTACTCGAACATTGGCTGTTCGCAAGTTCGCCGAACAGCGAACAATTTGGGGTGTTCGCGGCAAATTCGAATGCCGCGGAACACCCTTTAAAAGTCTATGGGTGAAATCAAAAGTGCAAATTTTAAAGGCTTATATGCAAGTTATTGTCATAAAAAGTGTTTGGGGACCTGGGTCCTGCCCCAGGGGACATGGATCAATGCAAAAAAAAGTTTTAAAAACGGACGTTTTTTCAGGAGCAGTGATTTTAATAATGCTTAAAGTCAAACAATAAAAGTGTAATATCCCTTTAAATTTCGTACCTGGGGGGGTGTCTATAGTATGCCTGTAAAGGGGCGCATGTTTCCTGTGTTTAGAACAGTCTGACAGCAAAATGACATTTTGAAGAAAAAAACACATTTAAAACTACCCGCGGCTATTGCATTGCCGACAATACACATAGAAGTTCATTGATAAAAACGGCATGGGAATTCCCCACAGGGCAACCCCGAACCAAAATAAAAAAAAAAAAAATGATGTGGGAGTCCCCCTAAATTCCATACAAGGCCCTTCAGGTCTGGTATGGATATTAAGGGGAACCCCAGCCAAAATTTAAAAAAAAAAATGATGTGGGGTTCCCCCTAAATTCCATACCAGACCCTTCAGGTCTGGTATGGATTTTAAGGGGAACCCCGCGCCAAAAAAAAAAATACGGCGTGGGGTCCCCCCAAAAATCCATACCAGACCCTTATCCGAGCACGCAACCTGGCAGGCCGCAGGAAAAGAGGGGGGGACGAGAGTGCGCCCCCCCCCTCCTGAACCATACCAGGCCACATGCCCTCAACATTGGGAGGGTGCTTTGGGGTAGCCCCCCAAAACACCTTGTCCCCATGTTGATGAAGACAAGGGCCTCATCCCCACAACCCTGGCCGGTGGTTGTGGGGGTCTGCGGGCGGGGGGCTTATCGGAATCTGGAAGCCCCTTTAACAAGGGGACCCCCAGATCCCGGCCCCCCCCTGTGTGAAATGGTAAGGGGGTACTTACCCCTACCATTTCACTAAAAAAACTGTCAAAAATGTTAAAAATGACAAGAGACAGTTTTTGACAATTCCTTTATTTAAATGCTTCTTCTTTCTTCCTTCATCTTCTTCTGGTTCTGGCTCTTCTGGTTCTTCCTCCGGCGTTCTCGTCCAGCATCTCCTCCGCGGCATCTTCTATCTTCTTCTCCTCGGGCCGCTCCGCACCCATGGCATGGGGGGGAGGCTCCCGCTCTTCTCTTCATCTTCTTCTTCTTCATCTCTTCTTCCTTCTTCTCTTCTTCATTTCTTCTCCGGGCCGCTCCGCAGCCATGCTGGCATGGAGGGAGGCTCCCGCTGTGTGACGGCGTCTCTTCGTCTGACGGTTCTTAAATAACGGGGGGCGGGGCCACCCGGTGACCCCGCCCCCCTCTGACGCACGGTGACTTGACGGGACTTCCCTGTGACGTCACGGGGAATGCCACAGGGAAGTCCCGTCATGTCCCGTGCGTCAGAGGGGGGCGGGGTCACCGGGTGGCCCCGCCCCCCGTTATTTAAGAACCGTCAGACGAAGAGACGCCGTCACACAGCGGGAGCCTCCCACCATGCCAGCATGGCTGCGGAGCGGCCCGGAGAAGAAATGAAGAAGAGAAGAAGGAAGAAGAGATGAAGAAGAAGAAGATGAAGAGAAGAGCGGGAGCCTCCCCCCCATGCCATGGGTGCGGAGCGGCCCGAGGAGAAGAAGATAGAAGACGCCGCGGAGGAGATGCTGGACGAGAACGCCGGAGGAAGAACCAGAAGAAGATGAAGGAAGAAAGAAGAAGCATTTAAATAAAGGAATTGTCAAAAACTGTCTCTTGTCATTTTTAACATTTTTGACAGTTTTTTAGTGAAATGGTAGGGGTAAGTACCCCCTTACCATTTCACACAGGGGGGGGGCCGGGATCTGGGGGTCCCCTTGTTAAAGGGGGCTTCCAGATTCCGATAAGCCCCCCGCCCGCAGACCCCCACAACCACCGGCCAGGGTTGTGGGGATGAGGCCCTTGTCTTCATCAACATGGGGAAAAGGTGTTTTGGGAGGCTACCCCAAAGCACCCTCCCAATGTTGAGGGCATGTGGCCTGGTACGGTTCAGGAGGGGGGGGGCGCACTCTCGTCCCCCCCTCTTTTCCTGCGGCCTGCCAGGTTGCGTGCTCGGATAAGGGTCTGGTATGGATTTTTGGGGGGACCCCACGCCGTTTTTTTTTTTTTGGCGCGGGGTTCCCCTTAAAATCCATACCAGACCTGAAAGGTCTGGTATGGAATTTAGGGGGAACCCCACGTCATTTTTTTTTTTCAATTTTGGCAGGGGTTCCCCTTAATATCCATACCAGACCTGAAGGGCCTTGTATGGAATTTAGGGGGACTCCCACATCATTTTTTTTTTTTTAATTTTGGTTCGGGGTTGCCCTGTGGGGAATTCCCATGCCGTTTTTATCAATGAACTTCTATGTGTATTGTCGGCAATGCAATAGCCGCGGGTAGTTTTAAATGTGTTTTTTCCTTCAAAATGTCATTTTGCTGTCAGACTGTTCTAAACACGGGAAACATGCGCCCCTTTACAGGCATACTATAAACACCCCCCAGGTACGAAATTTAAAGGGATATTACACTTTTATTGTTTGACTTTCAGCATTATTAAAATCACTGCTCCTGAAAAAACGTCCGTTTTTAAAACTTTTTTTTGCATTGATTCATGTCCCCTGGGGCAGGACCCGGGTCCCCAAACACTTTTAATGACAATAACTTGCATATAAGCCTTTAAAATTAGCACTTTTGATTATTCATGTTCGTGTCCCATAGACTTTAACGGTGTTCGCGTGTTCGAACAAACTTTTTTCCTGTTCGCATGTTCTGGTGCGAACCGAACAGGGGGGTGTTCGGCTCATCCCTAATGGGCACTGATAAGGCGGCACTGACAGGCACTGATACGGCGGCACCGATGAGGTGGCACCAATGAGCGGGCACTGACGGGCACTGACGATGGGCACTGAAATGCGGCACTGATGGGCACTGGTAGGCGGCACTGATGGGTGGCACTTATATGCAGCACTGATGGGCATTGATAGGCGGCACTGATGGGCACTGATGGGTGGCACTGGTTGGCACTGATGGGCACTGATATGCGACACTGATGGGCAATGAAAGGTGGCACTGCTGGGCACTGATAGGGTGGCACTGAGAGGTGGCACTGCTGGGCACTGATGGGCACTGATAGGCGGCACTGATACGTGGCACTGATGGGCACTGATACGCGGCACTAAAATGAGGCACTGATGGGCATCCCTGGTGGCACTGGCAGTGCTAGGCATTGCAGTGGGCACTGACTGGCAGCTGCCTGGGCACAGATTGGCAGCTGCCTGGGCACACAGTGACATTTCCCTGGTGGTCTAGGGGCATACCTGGTGGTCCAGTGGGGATCGCTTCCCTGGTGGTCCTGGGCGGCATCCCTGGTGGTCCTGGGTAGGATCCGAGGGGGGGCTGTGCTGATAAACAATCAGCACAGACCCCCCCTGTCAGGAGAGCAGCCGATCGGCTCTCCTCTACTCGCGTCTGTCAGACGCGAGTGAGGAAAAGCCAATCACC
Source organism: Lithobates septentrionalis (assembly GCA_037952835.1). NCBI lineage: Eukaryota > Metazoa > Chordata > Amphibia > Anura > Ranidae > Lithobates > Lithobates septentrionalis. The sequence goes on from JBBDGP010000016.1 coordinate 1,013,568, forward strand.
GGCTCTTCCTGTTTACATCGTGATCAGCCGTGATTGGACGGAGACTCTTTACCTAGATCGGTGTTGCAGGGTGTCAGACTGACACCCCGCAACAACGATCGCCGCGATGCGCGCCCCCGGGGCGCGCAGCGGCTAGATATTCCTGATCACGTCATATGACGTCCGATCAGGAATATCAAACCACTTTGCCGCCGTCATTCTGTAATAGGGCGGGCGGCAAGTGGTTAAATTTGGTTCTCGAGTTGTACTCATTTTTTAGCAAGCTGATAATATTTAAAATCGCTTCAATAGATTTTTTTTTTTTTATCATTTTAAAAAACTGTGGCTATAATAATACTGCTCTTTGGTGTAACATCTCAAAAAATAATTTAAAAAATGTAATGGCCCTTAATGGTATGTTAATTATAGATATGTTACATGTATGTAATGAGGATATCATCAGAAGAATTAATGTATGCTAAGGAACAATATAAACTTCTGTAAAATGCATCTTGCTTTTAGTAAATCAACCCCATAATGTCAAATATACCGACAGTAGATTTCCTTTTTGTACATAAAGGGACAAATAGCATCTCCATATACATGATAATAGGGTTTTGCTGCCATCTTCAGGTGATTGGACACTGACAAAAAAGACAGGAAATTCCCTTCTTGGCAAAACCCCTCCCCATTAGGCGAGGCTTCAGTTTTTTTGTTTTTTGCTATTGTCGTAGGTGATGGCCATATGCAGTCTCTGCATGAAAAAGTAGCTAGCTTCTCACCAGTTACACCTAGGTTTAGGAAACTAGCTTTTCCCTATGGCTTATCTACTCTCAGTGGAATATACCCGTACCACACTGTGGACATGTTGGATGGCCTGCAACATTGCTGGTCAGAACTGGACCCTGCAGAATCCTTTGTGATCTGCAGCTGAAGAGTCCATGAAGGCCCTTGTGACCGTCTGTGATAGCTGAGGATTGGACTACCCTTTGGGGGTCCTATGGCAGACTGGTGAGTGTCCTTGGGTAACCGATGTAGTCGCTGCTGGTTCCCCCTTTTTGGGTAAAAAAGGAATTTTTTTGCCCAAAATTATTTTTTTCTTTTACACTGTGTAGGTGTTTTTTTGCAACTATACAGCCTCCTGGGCACCAAAAGTAGGAGGCAGAGAATTTTTCTCCACCCCCTGCATTAACTCAGGACTGACTAGGCACATGCCCAGTGCAGCCATTGATGTTACGAGTAGGGCATAGCGCTCTGGCAACAGCCATCATAGATCCTAATGTGCGAGTAGCATTGTGGGTTCTTGAGGGACTACTGGTTCCAGCAGGCCAGAAATGTCAATGGGACTACAGGTTGTAGCGGTGCCTTGTAGCATTGCAGATTACAACAGAGCTTTTCTTATGGGACTACAGGACACAGCAGACCGATTGCTGGTGAGACTACAGTTTGCAAGAAGCACCCACACTCAGAGACTGTTTGCTTCACATTCCTTGGTGTGTGCCTTTGTGCAAGACGTCAAACATATTATTGCACCGGTCAGGATTCTGTTGACTCCATGGGACTTCAACCTGGCACTTTCTGTATTGCAGAAATCATAGTTAGAACCCATCGAGTTATTTTTCTGGTTGCCATTACTTTGGCTCGCAGATTGGCTCCAAGTGCTGCCACTCCCTCTTTTAGTCCTGTCGTGCAGGGAAGCACATGGGGCTGATATTAAGTCAAATTCAGGTATTTGCCCTAGCTGCATTTAAAAAATACATTTCATGCTTAAAAAAAATCATAACTACATCAAATGTTGTTTTCTTTTCTCGGACATCACGGGACACAGAGCCACAGTAATTACTGATGGGTTATAGGGTATCACTAGGTATTGGAAACTGGTCACACCCTAATCAGGAAGTTCAACCCCCTATATAACCCCTCCCCTTCCAGGGATACCTCAGTTTTTACGCCAGTGTCTTAGGTGTTGGACGTGCAAAGATGTCCTGTGCTGAAGCTCCAAAGGGAATATCCTAAGATACTGGGGCAAGCCAGGCGAACCGGATCCATTCAAAGTGTCTTTCATGGCCGAATTGGATGGTACCCGGGCCTCGTGTCCGAAGAAACGAGGTTTTACCTGTAACGCTTCTCTTTTTAGAGAGCTGGACCCGCGGATCAGAAGTGGCTTTCTCCTTTAAGGTAAATGCATGCTATGCCTATTGTGACCACCGGGGGCGGCCAAGAGCACAAACCTTCTCATGCTTGATTCTGTCTCAGCGTCCGCTGCACAGGCTCTCCCACTGGCTCTAAGGTAAGATGGTGGGGGGTTTTCTCTGCTGGGATGGTCCCCCCAGGCTAGGGAGAGGCTCAGGTATGCTGGAAGGCGGGTGAGACCGCACTGTCACAGCCGCCGCCGAAGCCGCATTGCAATGCAGGGCCCATCACTGCCGGCCTCCTCCTGATTCCCTCACCCCCAGCCTTCCTTCAGGCTTGTCAGGAAGGGTCGGCTCGCGCGGGAAGCGCTCGTTTTTTCAAAAAACGAGGGGGGGGAGGGGGGGGAGGGGGGCGTCAGCACAGTGTCAGCGTGCTCAGACGCCCACAGTGCCACAAAGTATGGCTATTTAAAGCACACTGTACAGGTGCTCTGAGCCTTAGAGGGACACAGAACTGACAGTCGCATGTAAGGTGGGACACAGGCATTCCCCTGGGCTGCATTTACTAAAGAACACCGGATTGGGCATTTGGTAGCAAGGCTTTTTAGCCAGACTACATCGCTCAGCAGTCAGTGTTCGTTTGATACCTCACACCTTGTTGCTTTGCACTATGGGTAGAAGAGGTTCAGGTACCCCAAGAACCAGAGGCACTAGGGGGTCTCGTTCAGGTTCTGAGGACCCCCTATCTGCTACACCATCCCCTCCTGAGGGACCAGGGGCAGCTGGACAGGGAGAGCCATTGGGGTTAGGGGCTACACTTGCTGCCGGCACTTCAGCCCCTGTGTACATTACACAAGAAGTTTTTTCCTCAACCATTACTGGATTAGAGAAAAGACGAATGGCCGTGATTACATCTTCACTTAGTGGAAGAAAACGCACAAGGCCTTCCTCTGCTCCCCAAGACCCTCAAGACAGAGGAGCTCTGGGATAAAGGAGATGAATCCCTTTCAGAGGATCGGGATGGGACGGATGATTCCTCTTTTGAGGATTCAGGTGGAGAGGGACCCTCTGCGACTTCCCAAGAGGAGAAAGTCTTAGTGCAGATCCTCACTGGTTTGGTCCGCTCCACATTTAAGTTGCCCCTATCTGAAACTACTACAGAAACCTCTTCTGCTTTGGGGTCACTGAAACCTTTCCAAGCAGCACATGCTTTTCCTGTTCATAATTTACTTGAAAAGCTGCTTTATTCTGAGTGGGATCACCCAGATAAGCGATTTCTTCTGCCAAAAAAGTTTTCTACACTTTATCCTATGGAAGAAAAATTTATTAAGAGGTGGGGAATACCAGCCATTGATGCGGCCATTTCCTCTGTAAATAGTAGTCTGACTTGTCCTTTAGACAACGCTCAGATGCTCAAAGATCCTGTGGATAAAAAGATGGACTTCTTATTGAAAGATGTTTTTTCCTTAGCAGGATCAGTGGCCCAACCTGCAGTAGCAGCGATTGGAGTCTGTCAATACTTAAGAGACCATGTTAAGCAGGTCATCAAAGTATTACCTGAACAGCAGGCCCAGGGGTTTGCTAACCTTCCTGCGGCTTTATGCTATGTTGTTAACGCCATCAGAGATTCTATCGTGCAGACCTCTCGCCTCTCGCTTGGGTTGGTGCATATAAGTAGAATCTTATGGTTAAAGAACTGGTCAGCCGAAGCACCATGTAAGAAGCTCCTGGCTGGGTTTCCCTTTCGTGGTGAAAGGTTGTTTGGAGAGGACTTGGATAATTATATCAAGAGGATCTCCTGTGGGAAAAGCACTCTCTTACCTGATAAGAAGAAGAGTAAGCGTCCCTCTTTTAAACGGACTCTTTCCCCAGCGACAGGGGCATCAGCCTCCAGGCAGCCACGACGGTCTCCTCCGTCTGGGGCAAGAAACAAGAGTCAACCCCAGGGACGCAAGAAATCCTGGGGGAAGAAGTCTTCTAGACAAGACACTAAGGCCTCTTCATGAAGGGGTGCCCCGCTCGCTCGAGTGGGGGGAAAGACTGCTGCAGCTCTCAGGGCCCTGGCAGAAGGACTTCCAGGACAGATGGGTAATCTCCACGGTAACCTTAGGGTACAGTCTGGAGTTCCAAGAATTTCCCTCTCCTCGTGTCCTCAGATCCGGTGTTCCCAGAGAACCAGAAGAGAAGCAGTCGCTCCTTCTAGCGATAGAGCGACTTTTGTCGCAAGAGGTCATTGTGGGGGTTCCCACAAAGGATCAAGGATTGAGACTCTATTCCAATCTTTTTATGGTCCAAAAACCAAATGGGGACGTCAGACCCATTTTGGATTTAAGAGATCTGAATTGATTCCCGAGGATGCAGTCCTTCCGTTTGGAATCAATTCGGACAGTAGTCTCCATCCTGCAGGGAGGAGAATTTCTGACATCAATAGGCATCAGAGATACAGGCCTACCTGTGCCCCTTTTTTCCTGCTCAACTGAAGTGTCTGCAGGCAAAGATCACTGCTCTAAGGGAGCTGATTTTGACAGTCAGGACCAAGAAGGGTCCTTCTGTCCGCCTTTGTATAAAGCTGCTGGGGAAGATGGTGGCTTCATTCGAAGCAGTTCCCTATGCGCAGTTCCAGGCAGGACTGTTGCAACACAGTATTCTGTCGGCCTGGAACAAGGAGGTGCAGGCATTAGACTTTCCAATGCACCTGTCGCATGCGATGCGTCAGAGCCTCAGTTGATGGCTCATACCCGAAAACCTACAGAAGGGGAATTCCTTCCTACCGGTTGCCTGGGATCCTCTTGCAGGCAGGACGGATGCGTTGGTGATCCCGTGGCAGCGGCTCTCACTGATTTATGCATTCCCTCCTATTCTGCTACTGCCACGGCTCCTTCGCAGGCTCAGGCAAGAAGGGAAGTCGGCACTTCTGGTGTCCCCCATGTGGCCCAGAAGAACTTGATAAGCAGAAATAGCAGGGATGACGGTGGGTTCCCGGTGGACCCTACCGGTACGCCCAGACCTGTTATCTCAAGGTCTAGTATTCCAGCCTGGCTTACAAACGCTAGATTTGACGGGTGGGCTATTGAGACCCACGTTCTGAAAAGTCGTGGGCTTTCAGGTCCTGTCATATCTACCTTGATCAATGCAAGGAAGCCAGCTTCCAGAATGATTTATCATAGAGTCTGGAAAGCTTATGTATCCTGGTGTGAATCCAGGGGTTGGCATCCCAGGAAATATGTCATAGGTAGAATTCTTGATTTTCTACAATTAGGATTAGAGATGAAGCTGGCCTTGAGTACCATCAAGGGCCAGGTCTCGGCCTTATCAGTGTTGTTTCAACGGCCGCTTGCTTCGCATTCTCTGGTCCGAAACTTTATGCAGGGGGTGATGCGTCTTAATCCTCCGGTTAAGGCGCCCCTACACCCCTGGGACTTGAACTTGGTTCTATCGGTGTTACAGAAACAACCTGTTGAACCAATACGTCAGATTCCTTTAGTCTAGCTGACGAGGAAACTAATATTTCTGGTAGCCATCTCTTCTGCTAGAAGAGTGTCAGAAATAGCAGCTCTTTCCGGTAAAGAGCCTTACTTGATTATACACAAGGATAGAGTGGTACTGCGCCCTCATCCTAGTTTTCTACCGAAGGTGGTTTTAGAGTTTCATCTAAACCAAGACATTGTTCTGCCTTCCTTTTTTCCAGATCCCTGTTCTTCGGAAGAAAGGTCACTACATTCTTTGGATGCAGTAAGAGCAGTCAAGACCTATCTGGAGGCAACTGCTCAGATTCGCAAGACGGATGTCTTGTTCGTGCTGCCAGAGGGTCCCAATAGAGGACAGGCAGCGTCAAAAGCGACCATTTCTAAATGGATTCGACAGTTGATTATTCAAGCTTACGGTTTGAAACGGAAGGTTCCCCCGTTTCAGATCAAGGCACATTCCACAAGGGCTATTGGTGCTTCTTGGGCAGTGCATCACCGGGCCTCTATGGCTCAGATCTGCAAGGCCGCAACCTGGTCTTCAGTTCATACATTCACCAGATTCTATCAGGTGGATGTGGGAAGGCATGAGGGTATCGCCTTTGGGCGTAGTGTGCTGCAGACAGCGGTACAAGGTCCTCAGGTCTGATAGCACCCTACCGGGTTGTGATCCCCCCCCCTCAGTTGGCATTGCTTTGGGACATCCCATCAGTAATTACTGTGGCTCTGTGTCCCGTGATGTCTGAGAAAAGAAAATAGGATTTTTTATTACAGCTTACCTGTAAAATCCTTTTCTTTCGACGGACATCACGGGACACAGAGGTCCCGCCCCTCTTTTAATACACCTATATTGCTTTGCTACAAAACTGAGGTATCCCTGGAAGGGGAGTGGTTATATAGGGGGTTGAACTTCCTGATTAGGGTGTGACCAGTGTCAAATACCTAGTGATACCCTATAACCCATCAGTAATTACTGTGGCTCTGTGTCCCGTGATGTCCGTCGAAAGAAAAGGATTTTACAGGTAAGCTGTAATAAAAAATCCTATTTTTAATAGATGCCTAGAATTCAACTTTGAAAAAAGATAAAAAAAAGATTTAAAAAAACGTCAGAACTTCCTGTACAAGTTTTTGGGAATGCAAAAGCAGCAGGAGCAGGTCAAGTTCAGGTCAACTACACCTACAATGAATTCTGAATGACCTTAGGAGTGTCTCAAGCTGTTATCAAACACCTGCTGCATTCGGCTATCACACAACCCTTGACACTGGCCCTTAATGATGTGGATAGTGCAGAACTTGAATTTATATGGACTTTACTTTTTTAACTTACTAGTTGGACAATTGTCCTACAAGTCATTATTTATTAAAAGGCAGCATGACTCAATTCTATGTCTGCCATTTCTGTAGCACAATATGAATTTTTTTTTTTTTTTTCCAGGGCCCATACATGTTTCAACCGACTAGATCTTCCACCATATCCCTCATTTTCTATGCTTTATGAGAAGATGTTAACTGCAGTTGAGGAAACAAGTACATTTGGCCTTGAGTAATTCCATCTATTTATGACGTTCTAAAGCACCTTTATCAAACAGAAGGTTTGCAAAGCTGGCATAACTACTCCAAAACTTCAAGTTCAACTTTGGAAAACAGACTGTTTCAGTTATGATCTGCCAAATTCTGCAAACCTGAGACTCTAGTATGTCACTGTTCCTGCACAAGTCTGAATAATACATTTTGTACAACATGAATGAAAGGAAAAATATCTTGCAATGAACAGTATAATTTTACACTATAACATACTTTCTTCTGTTGTTACATCTGTAATCCTACCAGGACAAAACAGATAAACTGCACTAAGTGGGAGTGACAGATATACACATTATAATGCATTCCAGTTTTGCAGGTAATGTTAAGATGCTTGCATGCTATGCATCTTAATTTTAGTTACACTAGCCAAGAGCAAACATACCAAGTCAGATTTACTAAACGTGTGTCAAATGTGATGCATGTTTAAATCTGCAAACTCTTTTAATGCAACTATCAGCAGTTTTAACTGATGTGACACATGCAAAAAAAAAAAACTGCACATTTTCTGTATCGATGTATATTTCCCAGGAGGCACAGGTATGTGGTTGCTTTCTACACTTAAACATGTATGTTAATAGTACTGTTTTTAATCACATCATTTGTCAGAACCACAAATACTAAATGTTATTGTAAAATATTTATCTTATTTATTATTTGCATTTTCTGATGCATTAAATCATGTGCTTTAAAAAAAAATGTAATGCTGACACTGTTAATATTTTCAGATTCGTAAATTATTGTTCACATTCATAGGAATTTTGAATGTGTTCCTTTATATACTATACTGTACAGCTTAACACTGTTTTTTTTCTGATCTATTTTTTTTTCCTATTGGATGCAGCCCTGTTTTAAAGCAAATATTCATTCAGTTATTGAAGAAAAAAAAATATTGTTGATTTATTTGAATTATTTTGTAGAACTTTTTCTCAAGAGTCCTTTTTTTCTACAAAAAAGGTATTATACATATTTTTTGGACCATCATATGACAATAATTAAAAAGTCATAAAAATATGTTTGATTACCATCTTTATTAAATAAACAACCTATGTATGATTTTGAGACGTGCTCCCTTTAAAAAGCATATTGCAGTTTACAAAGTTATGTATGCTTTGGTCAGGTTATGTAAACTAACAAAACGTCATTGGAGGCCAGAAAGGTACCTTAGGTAAAAAAACTGAGTAGCACTGATCATTGCATTTGTTTGTCAATTCTGAGGCAATTAGGACTATTATCAAAGAAGAAATGTGCTGCCATGAGTAAAATTTTGAGCAGGAATTTAACAAATTTTTTGTACGAAGTTGACAGTTTTACATATCATCTTACCATATTTTATATTGGGAAAGCTCAATTCAGATGTCAGTTTCCAAAATAATTTATAAACAATTTCAAATATACCATTATATTAACACTTTGTGTGGAAGGTTGTAAGATCCAGTATAATCTGAAATGGTGTTATTCTAATAATGCATGGATGTCTTAAAATGTGCAGTTAACTGAACACTATGTACAATACCGTGAAAGAACACATTTGATTATTTTTATATAGTTATTGTACAATAACAATGGAATATTTCAATTGTTAACATTTATGAACATGTTAATATCATCTCTATAACTGCATAAATGGGCTTTGATGTATTATTTAGCACCTTCAATAATAAAGTTTTTATTTGCTTTTTTTCTCTTTTGTTATATTTTACATTTTAAATGATAAAAGATGAATGTGTAAAAAATGTAAAACAGTTTATTATTTTATATACAAAAATATAAAACCTTTAATATTTTTAATTTCAATAAGCAGCAGTACAAACTAATTCTTAACACTGCTAAACTTGCCAACATTATTGATGTGAAATTAAGGGTGAAATTACCTAAACCAACTGACAAATAATGGACGCCAACTTATTTTTGCTGGAGGATTGCACAGGCATCTTTGAAAAAGTTTAGATTTGTGACCCATGAAGCAATTAACACACACAAAACCCCATCATGAGATATATAGGACTATGTTACTCCAACATTTCATATTCCTGATCTGTGACTGTGTTACCATGAACTTGTATGAAAAAGTATTCTGTTCTCTTTGCATCGCTTCCTTTGTGTGAAATACATGGTGATCCTGCCAGTCCCCTTGCTTTCCTTTTTCAAACTGACCACTTGGTTTGAAAGCACATTATCCCAGCGTAGTCAGATTTTTCCTTGCATTCTATATTGGAGCACAACCTGCCCGTACTCCAGTGGTCAGACTTGTGCTGACACGCCCCCCTGCCCAGCTTTTCAGTGGGAAGCACAGTGTACTGCTATTTCTCTGCCTATATATATATATATATATATATATAGTATCTCACAAAAATGAGTACACCCCTCACATTTTTGTAAATAATTTATTATATATTTTCATTTGACAACACTGAAGAAATGACACTTTGCTACACTGTAAAGTAGTGAGTGTACAGCTTGTTATAACAGTGTAAATTTGCTGTTCCCTCAAAGTAACTCAACACACAGTAATTGATGTCTAAACCACTGGCAACAAAAGTGAGTACACCCCTAAGTGTAAATGTCCAAATTAATGTGTAGAACCATCTCAAGGATGATCAGAAGAATTGGACATCACCTGAGTTAAATATATGAGTGTCACAGCAAAGGGTCTGAATACTTAGGACCATGTGATATTTCAGTTTTTCTTTTTTAATAAATCTGCAAAAATGTCAACAATTCTGTGTTTTTCTGTCAATATGGGGTGCTGTTTGTACATTAATGAGGAAAAAAATGAACTTAAATGATTTTAGCAAATGGCTGCAATATAACAAAGAGTGAAAAATTTTAGGGGGTCTGAATACCTTCCGTCCCCACTGTACAGTGGGGAAAATATCTATTTAAACCCCTGCAGATTTTGTAAGTTTGCCCACTAACAAAAATTAAGGGTCTACAATTTTTATCATAGGTTTATTTTTATTGATCGAGACAGAATATCAAAAATCCTGAAAAAAATGCATGATACAAATGTTATAAATTGAGTTACAAAGTTCAGTGAGTAAAATAAGTATTTGATCCCCAAGCAAAACACGCCTTAGTACTTGGTGGAGAAATATTTGTTGGCAAGCACAGAGGTAAGACGTTTCTTGTAGTTGGTTACCAGGTTGGCACACATCTCAGGAGGGATTTTGGTTAACTCTTCTTTACAGATCTTCTCTTAAGTTTTTTTGGCTGTCACTTGGCAACTCAAAGTTTTAGCTCCCTCCATACATTTTCTATAGGATTAAGGTCTGGAGACTGGCTAAGCCACTCCATGACCTTAATGTGCTTCTTCTTGAGCTGCTCCTTTGTTGCCTTGGCAGTATGTTTAGGGTCATTGTCATGCCTGAAGACCCATCCACGACTCATCTTCAGTGTTCTGGCTGAGGGAAGAAGGTTCTCATTCAAGGTATTACAATACATGGCCCCTCAATGCAGCAAAATCAGCCTGTACCTTTAGCAGAGAAACAGCTTCAAAGCATAATGTTTCCACCTTCGTGCTTGACCATAGGGATGGTGTTCTTAGGGTCATAGGCAGCATTTTTTTTCCTCCAAACACAGCGAGTCGAGTTAATGCCAAAGAGCTCAGTTTTGGTCTCATCTGACCACAGCACTTTCTCCCAATTCTATGAATCATTTCGATGTTCATCATCTAAATGGCAAACTTCAGATAGGCCTGTACCTTTTTGAGGAGGGGGACCTTGTGGGCGCTGAAGGATTTTAATCTATGGCGATGTATTGTGTTACCAATGGTTTGTTTGGTGACTGTGGTCCCAACTGCTTTGAGATCATTCACAAGCTCCTCATGTGTTGTTCTGGGCTGATCCCTCACTTTTCTCATGATCATTCTTACCTCATGAGGCCAAATCTTGCATGGAGCTCCTTCTCACCAAGCTTCTTGCTGATGGTCTTGTAGTCCATTCCAGCCTTATGCAGGTCTACAATCTTGTCCCTGACATCATTTGACAGCTCTTTGGGCTTGCCCATGATGGTGAGGTTTGAACGGAAGAAAGATTCTGTGAACAGGTGTCTTTTATACACCAAACAAGTTGTTGTTAGGAGCAACTTCCTAAATTGACAGGACTAATCTGTGTACCACATGGGCACATACTGTAGCCAGTTTGTGGGAGCCAGAATTAATGTTGGTTGGTAGGGGACCAAATCTATATATACAGTATCTCACAAAAGTGAGTACACCCCTCACATTTTTGTAAATATGTTACTATATCTTTTCATGCGACAACACTGAAGAAATGACACTTTGCTACAATGTAAAGTAGTGAGTGTACAGCTTGTATAACAGTGTAAATTTGCTGTCCCCTCAAAATAGCTCAAGACACAGCCATTAATGTCTAAACTGCTGGCAACAAAAGTGAGTACACCCCTAAGTGAAAATGTCCAAATTGGGCCCAATTAGCCATTTTTCCTCTCTGGTGTCATGTGACTCGTCATGTGACTCATTAGTGTTACAAGGTCTCAGGTGTGAATGGTTGTTAAATCTGGTGTTATTGTTCTCATTCTCTCATACTGGTCACTGGAAGTTCAACATGGCACCTCATGTCAAAGCACTCCCTGAGGATCTGAAAAAAAGAATTTTTGCTCTACATAAAGATGGCTTAGGCCAGTGATGGTGAACCCATGCCACAGCTGGCACGCAGAGCCCTCTCCGTGGGCACGCGAAGATGAAGAGCCGGCCATCTTGTACGAGGTGCATCTCGTCCACACCGTACATCTGCCCCATAGAACTACATTTCCCACAGGGCTCTGGGGCCAGGGGTGACGTGTCCGGGGTGGGTGTGGACAAGACAAAGCCGTGCTTCCGGATTGGGTGCCGCATCTCTCACGGGCGGTCTCTCACAGCAGAGTGGCTGTGGACCAAAGCCGTCTCCCCCCTCCTCGGCTGTGTATATCTACACAGCCCGGAGCAAGGATACCCACACTTTTCTGAGGTTTGTCCTATGTTTATTTTATTGTAGATAGATACAGGAGGGGGACAGAGTGACCAGGAAGAGGGTCTGCACTGAGTGGGGAGGGAGGTCTTCAATGACTTCATACATCAACTGTGTTTTTAGATATACAGAGGTTGGGTCTCCAGCATAAGAAAAAGGGTCTCCAGAATAGCAGACTTTGGGCAGTCTGGGTGGTTTTGTGTTGCAGTTTGGGCACTCTGGTTCAAAAAGGTTTAGCATCACTGGCCTAGGCTTCAAGACGGTTCCAAAAACACTGAAACTGAGCTGCAGCATAGTGGCCAAGACCATACAGCGGTTTAACAGGACAGATTCCACTCAGAACATGCATCGCCATGGTCGACCAAGGAGGTTGAGTGCATGTGCTCAGCGTCATATCCAGGGGTTGTCTTTGGGAAATAGACGTATGAGTGCTGCCAGCTTTGCTGCAGAGGTTGTGGGGGTGGGGGATCAGCCTGTCAGTGCTCAGACCATATGCCACACACTGCATCAAATTGGTCTGCATGGCTATCGTCCCAAAAAGAAGCCTCTTCTAAAAAGATGCACAAGAAAGCCCACAAACAGGTTGCTGAAGACAAGCAGACTAAGGGCATGGATTACGGGGGGGCGTGTCCAAGATGGCGACGTGAGCAGACGCTTCTTTCTGAGCTCCGCCGGAGTCCTCACTGCCATCCGCGCCATCGGGGGCTAGTCACCCTGCAATTCACAGGCGGAGGTAGCCTGAGGCATCGCCTACCTGAAGGACCGCTCAGCAGACTCCAGAACGCCCGGCAGAGGCCAATATCCTCCCGATCCCCCATGCCCCGGTCCCCCCACATGGCGCGCGGAGCCGGCGCCTCCTAGGCCTCCAGTGGGACCGCGGGCTTAGTTTGGCCACTAGAACTGGGGCCCCCCCAGACATTGACATAGCCTATCGGCTCCCCCTGCACGCCACAGCGGCTTTCGATTGCCCCCTCTCCTCCAGCTCCGGCCTCCATTCTCTGCAGAAGCCAGCACCCACCGCCATCTACTAGGCCCCGAACGGACCCGCGGCCTCGCCTGAATAGACAGCCGGAAATCGTCCACGGGCGCCCCACCGTCCATCGGCGGACGCCGGGCACCTCCTCCTTCTCCAACACCATAAGGGACACCCCGCTCGGATCTTGGGGCATAGGAGGCCTTGGTTGTGCAGACGCAGGATCCTGAATGAGGTGCCGCCAGTCGGGTGCAACGGCCGGTAAGGGGAAAAAATACAACTTTCCTCCCTCCCCAGAGACCCCCCTTTCACTGCAAGCACCTCCAACAGGCCCTAGGCCCACTCGCAGCACACACAAGGCCTCACAGACTGCCCTGATGGAAGCTGATGAGGCAAGATCCCCCTGGCTAATGGAAGTCATGGCGGCCATAGCCACCTGTCAGTCCACACTCACCGCAAAAATAGAAGCAGTGCAAATGGACATGGGCCCTTGAGACAAGACATGGATAAGCTCCAATCCAGGGTGGCAGAAACAGAGCAGAGGTCAGCAACACAGAGGACACAGTTGCAGAACACAGCGCAGCACTCCACACACTCCAAACCAAGGTTAAAGCCCTAGAGTACAGAGCAGAAAACGCCAAGAATAGGAACAGATGCAACAACCTGCGCATAGTGGGTCTGGCGGAGGGGTCAGAGGGTAACAACCCAACATGCTATGTGGAAGACATGCTACGCAATCTTCTGCCTGATGCCCGCCTTTCCCCCCACTATGCAGTGGAAAGGGCACATAGAATCCCACCTAAACTTGGGCCCCCCCTCGCACATTCATTCTAAGGCTTCTTAATTTCCGGGACAGAGACAAAATTCTTCGCGCTTCCAGAAATGTGGGTGACTTAAGGCATCAGATCATTCGATCACGTGAAAGCAGCATTGAGGGCGCGCAACATCCGTTACAGTGTCCTATTCCCAGCGCGCCTGAGGGTCCAGGGTGGAGAGACAACTCGCTTCTTCACCTCCCCCAGAGAGGCGTCTGCCTGGCTGTATACGCTGCCACATGATCGACAACCCAAGAGCCTGACATGTGAGTACTTACCGTCAACGATTAGAATACACTGGGCCCTGAGTTCATATCTCCTGCAGTTGCTAACACTACAACTCTTGACTCAATCCTCGTCGCAAGGCGGTTTAAATTGCACCTGTTGTGGCTGTTTCCAAAATGACTGCCTGCACGAGAGGCCCACACAATTACTAAGATAGTGCCCCTGAATAGGTGAACCAGGAGACTCTCAATGCCGACATGGCGAGCGCTATTCCCTCTCACATAGGGACTTCAGGGAACCGGACTACCACTCACATTTAAAGATGGTTGTTTTTTTTCCCCTCCTTTTTTTTTTTTTTCTTTTTTTCTTTCTCCATCTTCCACACTGAAGGGACATGCCCAGCTCTATGCTCAATTGGTCATTTCCCCCTTCTCCTCCTTACTACGGGTTCCCGACAGACGCAGTGACACTCCAGCGGAGCCCTTAGCCGGAAGGGAGCAGCTCTGCTCATCCGAGACCCCCAGGAACTCTTGAGGGGTCGAGGCGCCTCTTGCACAGGACCCCCCTTTTGCAGTCGGCGTGCTGATTATGGTTGAGATGGATACCTGCCTCAGCTTTAAGGGGTTGGGTGGGTTGCCCCAAGGGGGCTGGTTTATTGTTTATGGTTAATTTTTGTTTTTTGAAAAGATTGATGTTGCTAATATGTTTTATAAATGCATTGCAAATGTCAGTACTGTATGTCTCCTCATGTCGTCCCCTCCGAGTCGGGCGGGCGGCCTCGGGGAGAGAGCATCTCGTGAGTCCTATTTTCCCCTTATCAAAAAACAAATATGTCATCCCTTAACATACTATCATGGAACACCAGGGGTCTGAACTCCTCTGTCAAGAGGTCACTGGTGTTCCAATTCATCAAGGCCCACAGCCCACACATCTGTATCCTCCAGGAAACACACCTTGTGGGTAGTAAAATTCTGGCCCTAAAGAAACCCTGGATTGGATACCATTACCATTCCACACATTCTAATTTCGCAAGGGGCGTTAGCGTCCTGGTCCATAAATCTCTCCCTTTTAGGCTGCTAGACCTGGTGCTGGACTCGGAGGGAAGATATGTAATAGTTCATGCTCAGATACGTTCTATGAAGTGGGTTATAGCGGGTGTATATTTGCCACCCCCAGCATCAATACCTCTTCTACACCAGAAAGATAGCCTCAAAGATAGCAGAATTTTAAAACGATAATATAGCTATTCTAGGTGACTTCAATATGGCCCCTAACCCAGGTGTAGATAGGATGTCCACCAGTGGACACTCCCACCCTGGACTGGCGGAATGGGCGGAGATATATGGCCTGACGGTGTGTGGCGCTGGAGGAATCCTCACCTTAGAGCATACACCTGCCATTCCGCCTCCCACAGATCCTTCTCCAGGATCGATTTGGCATATGTGGATGGCCCTGCCCTATCCAAGGTAAAGGACACTAGGATACTTCCCAGGGGTATATCTGACCATGCGCCGCTCCTCCTGACGCTGGAACTCTCCTTCACTCCAGGAAATACCTTGTGGAGACTGTCCAGATTCTGGGTTTCGGACGAGGCGGTGGATGGTCACTTCAGGGGGGCGATGCAGGAGTACTGGGACGTCATTTCTGGCTCGGCCAGTGCATTAACGGTGTGGGACACTTTTAAAGTGTACACCAGGGGAAGATACCAGACCATTATAGCCAGGGTCCGTAGGGAGAGGAGAGCTGACTTGGTTACCGCAGAAAGAAAGGCTGACCTGCAAGAAGCGCAATTTCTTAGATCTAAGGATCCCAGAGACTATGACGTACTTCAGCTTCTGAGTGGGGAGGTAGTTTGCATTCGCACCTCCCTCACTCAGAAACGCCTTCTCGCCAAAGCGCATCGCATATTCAAACAGAACCTGATGGGGATCTCAGATACGCCCCAGACGAGATAAACGACTGCTTTGTATCCTTTTTTAGAAATCTCTACAGCTCTAAGGCCACATACACCAGCAACGAACTGACCTCCTACCTAAACCCCATTGACATCCCGGTCCTAACCGCAAAAAAACGCGATAACCTTGACGCCCCCATCACTACAGACGAACTATTGAAAGCCCTTAAGACTCTCCAATCGGGCAAGTCTCCGGGTCCTGACGGCATACCCGTCGAGTTTTACAAACAATATGCAGAAGAGCTGACAAGCAAACTGCATGCTATGCTAACCAAGGCGCAAAGGCTGGGGGCACTTCCAGACTCCTTGGGCGAGGCAGTGGTGATCCCCAAGCCGGGCAAAGGCCCGTCCCTGTGTCCCTCCTACCGTCCCATCTCCTTAATCAATGTCGATGCAAAGCTCCTGGCCAAAGTGCTGGCCATGAGACTCAACACAGTCATAACAGCCCTAATACACCCGGACCAAACAGGGTTCAGGCCGGGGAGGGGAGCAGACATCAACATCAGAAGGCTTTTCACTCATATGGATAGGGCGCAGTCAGAATCGGCGGGAGTAGTCATCTCACTGGACGCTGAAAAAGTCTTCGACTCCGTAGAGTGGGAATTCCTATGGCAATCGGATTTGGACTGAAATTCTTGACATGGTTGCGGATGCTTTACGCTGATCCTAAAGCGAGGGTCCGCACGAATGGCACCCTCTCCGAGACCTTCCCTTTGGGCAGGGGCACCCGTCAGGGCTGTCCCTTGTCACCGGGGCTTTTCGCCCTGGCGATAGAGCCCCTTGCCATTACTCTGAGGGCGGAGACAGGAGTGAAAGGTATAAAAGTGGGTACAATTGAAGAAAAAGTGTCCCTATACGTGGACGACACCCTACTTTATCTCGCTGATCCCTTGCAATCACTGCGGAAGGCTCTGGACATATTTGAAGACTTTGCCCAATTCTCATGCATCCGTATAAGCTGGGGCAAGTCAGTTTTATCCCCTCGCTTCCCTGGGCGGACATCGGCACCCCACTCCAATGGGGGGACGAATTCACCTATTTAGGCATCAAAATTAGCAACACCACATACAAGTTTTTAGAAAAGAATGTGCAGCCTCTCATCTCCCAGCTTACAGTAAAATGTACAGCTTGGCGCACCTTACCGCTCACTCCCGTGGGCAGAGTTAACTTGCTCAAAATGGTGTTCCTTCCTAAATTTTCTATACTTTTTCCGCAACACCCTCTCCCATATACGCAGATCATTTTTCAGACGTCTAGAAGGGATTTTGGCTTCTTTTGCATGGGCTGGGAGGCCCCCTAGAGTGGCAAAGCGGATGCTATACCTTCCTCTGTCGGGAGGAGGTCTGGCCCTCCCAAACTTTCTATTATATTATTGGGCTGCCGTACTGGTCACGGTGCGCTGGTGGTTCTGCCAGCCCAGACAAAATCCCGCAGTGAGACTTGAAGCTGCCATTTTGGGATTATACGCGGCCTTGACCAATCTAGTGTACAGTGGACCTAAAGCCCCCCACCCCCTGACGATCTCCATGAAGACTACTGTTAGAGCATGGAGGGAGGCCAGGGTAATATATGCTAAACCGAACTGCATATCTCCACACACTCCGCTTTGGGGTAACCCTACTCTCCCCCATCTTTACGAAATACCAGACCCCTCACAATGGGCCAAACGGGGAATCACCACCCTAAAACACATAATAGCCGACGGCAAGATTATGCCTTTCCAGGACATAAAACGACAGTACTCCCTTCCCCGATCCTTTGAATTCAAATACTGGCAACTAAGACATGCGATAAGGGCGCAATTCCCAGACAGGCTGACTCTGGAACCGGACTCAATCGAGCGACTGCTGACCTCAAGCGCGATGGGAAGCCTCTATCCACTCTGTACGATGTTAAACCCACCCGCTCAATGGACAAATGGAGGGAGGATATCCCGGCTGTGGGGGAGGACGAGTGGGAAGACTGTGTCTCGACCTACATCCCAACTATGATAGCAGCCAAGCACAGATTCATCCAGCTCAAATTTCTTCACAGGGCTTACTTCACCCCGCATAGAATGGCCAGAATATACCCACATCTTTTTTTTTTTTTTTTTTTTTTTTTTACAGTTATTATTTTGTTTATTTTTACAAATAAAAATTTACATACATACAGAATTAGAACAGACAGATACTGAGAATTACACCCAGCATACAGGACAAGATAAGTGGTACTGTGCAGAGTCCATACATACAACATAGGAAGGGATTCTGAGAATTATACCCAGGTTGGGCTGCTCTAGGCAAGCACACCTCCCACAAGAGTCCCAGGCTTCTCGGCCTAAACAAAGACTTTCAGGTGAAGCTGTGGATGGTGGTGAAGGAGGAACGACTGAGTTCTGGGAATGGAAAGCAAACTGCAAAGACTGAATGGACATGTAAATGTTTGTGAAGGGAAGTGATGGATGGATAAGAGAAAGTCTGTCCAGCAATATGAGAATGTTACTCAGGACAGTCCAAGTTCTGGAAGTATAACTCAGTGCAGTCAGCCATTGCAGCAACAGAAAGCCCAGCAGAGTTGAGCTCATTTGATTCAGAGTAGGGCTAAAACAGTTTAGAGTGGAGCAGAGACATCTGTTGCTCCCAGCACTCCTCAAAAACATAGGAGAATTTCATTAGAACAGAAAACTATTAAAGAAAACTTACAACTGTGTGTAATGGTGGGCAGCGGCCATGGACGTTCCTCATGCTCCAAGCTGCAGCAGAACAAACGTAATAGCATAGGTGTGTGCAGGGGGTGTGCTGAGTGGGCCTGGGCACACCCTAATCACCAATAAAAAAAAAAAAAAAAAACTGCGCTATGATAACACTAAAAAACTAGGCGAAAACAACACATGAATGAACAAAAACCAACAAGTCTATTGGAACGAAAAAAGCCAACAAGTGAACAAAGACACGCGACCACGAAAATCATCCACAAAGACAAAAAAAGTCCAAACACAAAATACACGAATCCCTCAGTCACTCCCAGTGAAGGCTATGTAGAAAACATGGTACAAAAAACACGCCATTGGTTTGGCGTCCGGATCTCCAGTTTACACACAGGCTTACTTTGCTTGCCTTCTGGTAAGCACGAAATCTATGTGGTGGTGGATCACAATGAGTGGAGTTTTTTTTCCCATGTTTTCTACACAGCCCCCACTGGGAACAACTGAGGGACCCGTGCCCTCCGTGCCCGGACCCCTTCTCTATCTCTATGGATGACCCCCATGGCCACACATCTCCAGCCACTCACCGACTTTCTTTCATTCCAATACACCCATCGATCTTCACTCATTCATACATCGTTTCCACCCAGCTTTCCAATACCATCACAGCGCAGTTCCTTTTCTTCTTTGGTTCCATATTTTTTATTAGATATTTAAAGAGTACATTGTACAATTAAACATTGTACGTCGTGCAACGACGTCTGTATAACAATCATAGATATGAACTTCTATCCACAAACAGGGATCTAGTAGAAACATGTATATACGAATGTAAGTAATAGTCGTGTCATTTTGTATAATGCTAACAGGAATAAAACTCTGATAGGTCGTATTCGGTCCATTTCACAAGTGTGTCACCCCATGTGGGACCTTTAGTGGCACAGGAGTGAAGCGGACCCTTTTGTGTTGGACACGAAAGTTCCAAACAGTGGAAAAAAGAAAAGAAAAGAAATTTTTCAGTTACAATGGTAACATAACATTTCTAGGGAGTGATGGGTATTGCTCGGTCAAGAAGGAGGGTCAGAACAGCCGTTCGTTTGTACGCTGGGTGCGCAGTTTCTAGTCCAGTCGGTCCAAGGTTGCCATGCTGTGCATATTTTAGTGGCTTGCCCAGATAGTGTGGCTGTGGTGGTCTCGTAACTGTAGTGTAGTGATACCAAGTCTGTGACTTGCGTAAGCGTCAGATGTGTGTCAGATTTCCAGTGTCTAGCTATATTGAGTCTGGCTGCCATGAGGATGTGGGTGATTGTGGATTGGAGGGGGTGAGGAAAGTCCTCAATAGAGAGGTTGAGGATCGCTAGGGCCGGTGTTGGAGGAGTCGTGATTTGAATGATGGTCGAGATTAAGTGGAAGATGTCTTCCCAGTATTTGCGGAGTTTGGTGCACGACCAGAAGACATGTATTAGGTCGCCTGTGGAAGATTTACATCTCCAGCAAGTATTAGGGATTTGAGGGTTAAAAGATGTTATGCGGGCAGGAGTCAAATACCATCTTAGTGTAATCTTCTGTGTAAGTTCCCATAGGGCCGCGCATTTGGTGGATTTGTTGAGGGCTTGTTGCCATTGTGTATCTGTAAACTTTATGGCAAGGTCTTTTTCCCAGGTGTGGTGGGGTGGCATTTTGGTAAAGGTACGTTTTTGGTGTAGATTATTATAAAAATATGAGATGCCTTTGATTTTTGTGCCGGGGTCGGTGAGGTATTCCCAAGTCTTGGGGTGTATATTATAGATGGGGAATGGTATAGTTTGCAGGCAGTGACGTATACGGAGGTAGGTGAAGTATTCGGATGCGGGTATGTCGTATGTGGTTTGAAGTTGGGGGAATGATTTGATGTGGTTTTCTTGTAGTATGTCTTGTATGTAATTTATACCTTTAAGGATCCAAGATGAAAGTGAGATTTCTGGCATTAGATGGAGTAAGGATTTTATGGGGATGTGGGATTGTGGTGTGGTGGGAGAGTATTGCATTTGGGATGACGCTTTTTTCCATGCCTGTGCTGAGGCTTTCACGGTGGGAGATAGGGATTTTGGGATTGGAGCGCCTAGGGGAATGCTTAGCAGCCATGTTTGTAGGTTTGGTTTTATGAGTGAAGATTGTTCAATGTGGCCCCATAGAGTGGATGGGGATGGTTGAAACCAGCAGGGTAGTTGGGCCAGAATAGCTGCCAGGTGGTAGTCTTCAAAGTCTATTGAGCTCGAGCCTCCTACCAGTCTGTGTTTGATCAGTTTTGTGTGGGCACATCTGGGTCTTTTTTCTTTCCAGAGGAATTTATTAAACAGCGTCTGAAGGGACCTGAAGAATGTGGTGGGCAGGGGAATGGGTATGGTTCGAAAGTAGTAGAGTATCTGGGGAAGGCAGATCATTTTAAAGGCCGCAAGGCGACCTGTCCAGGAGAGTTCGTGTTTCGCTATGTTTTGCGTGGTCGCTTGAATGTTTTGGAGGAGTGGCAGAAAGTTACATGTATAGAGTTTTTTAGTCGTCCTCGGTAATTGTATGCCTAGATATGATATGTCGGAGTCTGCCCAGGCGAATGAATATTGGGCTTGTAGGAGGTTTCTTATAGTAGCGTCCACCTTGATGTCTAGTATGAAGGATTTAGTCGTATTGATTTTGTAATATGATATCGAGCTAAACCAATTTAGCATCTTTTGTACTTCTGCCAGGGAAACAGTCGGGTTGGTGAGGATGAGGATAACATCATCCGCAAACAGGCTAATTTTGTGGTGATGAGGGCCAATCTTTATGCCCGAGATGGCGGCATTAGATCGGATATGCTCTGCTAGGGGTTCCATGACCATGTTGAATATGAGGGGGGATAGGGGGCAACCTTGGCGGGTGCCGTTTGTAATTGGGAATGGTCGGGATAGCATGCCTTCCGTGTAAACCTGTGCTTCGGGGTTGGAATATAAAGCCATAATGGCTCCGAGAATCTGGCCTTGAAATCCAAACTTCCGGAGGACCGACGCTAGGTAGGACCAGTGAACCCTATCGAACGCCTTCTCTGCATCCAGGGAGAGGAGCAGAGAAGGCGTTCCGGTGGACTCAGCGTGGTGAATAAGGTTAATCATCCTCCTGGTGGCATCTGAGGCTTGTCTGCCTTTTGTGAATCCTGTTTGGTCTTGGTTTATAATTGTGGGCATAATTTTGAGTAATCTTGTCGCTATAGATTTGGCGTATAGTTTGAGGTCGAGGTTGAGTAAGGAGATGGGACGAAAGTTTTGGGGGACATTCGACTGTTTCCCTGGTTTCGGTATCGTGATAACTAACGCTTTTAAATATTCTGGCGAAAAGGTGGAAGAGGAGGCAGCATGATTGAATAGGTCACTAAGATGTGGGATCAACTGGGAATGAAATTGTTTGTAATATTCCCCGGTTATTCCGTCGGGGCCTGGTGCCTTCCCGCTGGGGAGGGAGTCTATGGTTTTTTTAATTTCTTGGTCAGTGAATGGGGCGTTTAAGGAGGTCAGTTGTTTCTCAGTCAGTTTGGGTAGATTAATGCCGCGTACACACGAGCGGACTTTACGGCGGACTTTGCCCGGCGGACTGGATTTCGTCGGACAATTCGATGTGTGTGGGCTCCAGCGGACTTTGTTTTCTCAAAAGTTGGACGGACTTAGATTTGAAACTTGTTTAAAATTTATCCGTTGAAATCGAGTCCGGTCGAAAAGTCCGCCGTCTGTATGCTAGTTCGACGGACAAAAAGCCACGCTAGGGCAGCTATTGGCTACTGGCTATGAACTTCCTTGTTTTAGTCCGGTCGTACGTCATCACGTACGAATTCGACGGACTTTGGTGGATTGTGTGTAGGCAAGTCCGTTCATTCAGAAAGTCCGTCGGAAAGTACGTCGAAAAGTCCGCCGGGCAAAGTCCGCTCGTGTGTACGCGGCATTAGTTTGCATAGGAAGTGATCTATTTCGTCCTGGGAGGGTTGTGGGGTATGGGGGTCCTGTTTCAGGTTGTAGAGGTCTTCATAGTATGTGCTGAAGGCATCAGCTATGTCTTGGGGGTTGCTTAAGGGGGTGCGGGTATGGGGGTGAATGAGTTGGGTTATTTTAGTTTTGGTACGTCTACCTTTTAATCGTTGGGAGAGTTTCTTGCCAGCTTTGTTGGAGGTGGAGTATGAAGACGCTTTGATTTTCCTGTGAAGGAATTCGTAGGAGTGGAGAAGTAGAGTTCTAAGTTCCTGTCTGAGGTTTAGTAGTTGGTTGGCCTGTGGGTCTCGGGGGTCTTTTTTGAGCCTGTCCTCTAGGGTCGCTATCTGGGATGTCAGTTTGTCTATCTGCTGCGTCCTCTTCCTCTTATGCTGAGAACCAAGTTTAATTAACATCCCCCGCATAAATGCTTTGTGAGCGCTCCACACCACGGCAGGGTCGGGCACCGAGCCTTTGTTCAAGGAAAAGAATTCATTGATGTGTTTTGAAATTTCTGGGGCGTATGTGTCGTTTTGTATAATATAGTTAGCACGCCAGAGAAACGTATTTTTTTGAAAATTGGTGTCCTGTAATGTGATAGATATGGGGGCATGGTCCGACCGTGTCGTGGTGTGGATCTGAGAAGCAGAAATTTTTAGTAAAATGCATTTGTCAGAAAGGAACAGGTCTATTCTTGAATACGAGTGGTGTCTGGGTGAAAAAAAAGTAAAGTCACGTTCAGAGCCGTGGTGACATCTCCAGACATCATACAGGTCCTGGGAGGCGATGAATTTCTTTAAAGGAGAGTCACGGCGTTTAGTCGGTGAGGTGGAGTCCATCAAGACGTCTGGGACTAGATTGAAGTCGCCACAGATGATCTGGTGGCCTTTTCGGATGGTGTTGGCAGAGCGAAGAACTTTGTGGAGGAATCTCATTTGGTGGGAGTTCGGGGCGTATATATTGATTAGGGTATAAGTTGCTTTGTTGATTGTGCAGATTAGGATGATGAACCGACCTTCTGGGTCTGATAGTGAATCAAGGAGTTGGAAGTCTAAAGTGTCCCGAAATGCTATCATGACCCCTCTCGATTTAGTGGGGTGTGTGGCATGGAATATGTGTGGATATTGGTGGTTGTTGCATAAGGGTGTATTGGAATGCAGCAGGTGGGTTTCTTGGATACAAAGCACGTCGCTGTGGAGAGCCGAGGCGGTTTTCCACAGTGAGTGACGTTTGGCGGGATGGTTTAGCCCGTTGACGTTCAAGGAGAGAATGGTGATTGGCATCTTGCGGTGTGAGTTGTGCACAACACTTACAGTTAGTTGACGGTGGGTAGATCCGGAGGTACCTGGCGTTGGGATTCAGCAGGTGGGTAGCAGAAGTACGAGACTTGACGGTAGATTGCAGCGGAAGTAGGCTGGTAGTGGAGGCAGGTGCAGGAGGGTCCTGGGTCAAGGGATTGGTGATAGCTTCGTGGCAGATTGGACGGCTGAAAAAAGATAGGACTAGAATACTGCGAATAGAGCAATGTGTTAGAATGCAGTAATGATGATTAAAGAAAAAAAGGAGATAAGGAAAAAAAAACAAAAAAATCAGTGGTAGAACAGTAACTTGTATAGTATAATACAGGTGGTGAGGCTTGTCGATATGATCCAATAGTGGGAAGTTCGGTTTAGTTGTTGGAGGTGGTGCTTCTAGTGGTAGAAGGATCTCTAGAGGGGGTGAAGAACACCGTGTAATCCTCTATTAGGGGGTACAGAGAGTCAGTGATACCGGGAGAAGAAGGCAGGAGAATCAGGTTGCCAGCGCTCAGGGGAGCCATAACGGATGTTAGCAGCCAAGTGTGGTAGTGGTGTAGACATCCTCAGTTGGGATTGCGGTTTTGTGAGTTGCGGGACGTATTGGGTCCTCTGTCTGAGGGAGGTGGTTTGGATAACTCGGGGATTATCCGCCAGGAGTGGAGAAGCTTTAGGCCCTTTTCTAGATCTCCAATGGCGTGCGTTTGGCCATTGTGTACAATAAGGATGGTTGCGGGGTAGCGCCATTTATATTGTATCTTATGGTTTTGCAGGCTTTTGGTTATCGGGTTAAGATGTCTTCTCGATTGGAGGGTGTACTTGGACAGGTCGGGAAAGAGTTGAATGCCAGTATAGGGAGCAGGCAAGGGTGATTTAGCTCTGAGCCCCATGAGGAGTTTCTCTT
Organism: Lithobates septentrionalis; assembly: GCA_037952835.1. Classification (NCBI taxonomy): domain Eukaryota; kingdom Metazoa; phylum Chordata; class Amphibia; order Anura; family Ranidae; genus Lithobates; species Lithobates septentrionalis. The sequence continues at coordinate 1,038,517 of JBBDGP010000016.1, forward strand.
TAATGTGGTAGAAGTGGACCCTCATTAGGATGTCTCTGGGGACCGAGGTTGCTAGGTGGGCAGGCTTGGCAATTCTGTGGATCCTATCTATGATTACATCACGCGGGGACGCTTCAGGAATCACAATATGCATCAGTTCTTTTGCGTATCTCGGCAGGTCCGCGGGGAGTATGGCTTCGGGGACACCCCTCAACTTTATGTTGTTTCTGCGGGACCTGTCTTCTAAGTCGGCCAGCTTGGCCCGCATCCATGCCTGTTCTTCTTTAACTGTGTCATAGGCATCAATGATTTCATTGACTGTGGATGTGCATGCCTGTATCCCTCTCTCAGTGTTAGTCACCCTGTCATCTAGCAAGTGCATATCAGAGGTGATTCTGTGGAACATGGATGAGAGGTCCGTCATGAGGGAGGTCTGGAGGGAGATCAGCATGTCCTTCAGTGTGGTATCCATGACTGGCTGCCCTGATGTAGGGAAGGATGCCATTGAGGAGTTCAGGGCCTGGTCTAGGGAGAAGGGAGTAGGAGCCTGGGCCTCAATTTGTTGGTGTTGTGACCGGTGCGGCGGCGTGTCTAGCCGCATTTTAGCTTTGGCTGGGCTGCTGGGGAGGGGGTCACCCTCCGGAGTCTGGGATGGGTCAGGTACAGTACCTTGATCCTTGTGATCAGCCGTGGAGGCGTCCGGGAGGTCCGTGTAAGGTCCGCGCGGCGCGGCCTGGTCGGCGCCATCTTGGATATCCCAGCCCGCCGGCTTATAGGCAAATTCGGTCAGTTTCTGGGGCCTGTGGTCGGTATATCTCTTTCTGGATGCCTGCATCGTTGTCTCCTGAAGGTGAGGAGTGAGGATGGGTGCGGATGGCGTCGTTGTTGCGGCCGATTGCGCTGGATTGTGTCCCCTGGCTGGCGAGCTGTGAGCTTAGGCGTCCATCTTCCTCTCCAGCCGGCCACGCCCCCCAATATACCCACATCTTGACCCGTACTGTCCTAGGTGCAGGACTGAGGAAGGGACATTCTGGCACATGGTATGGGCCTGTCCAAAGCTCGGACCATACTGGGAGGGGGTGGCGGACATGCTTAGTGACATTGGGGGAACCAGGGTGCCACTGGATCCCATTGTGCTTCTGCTGAGCTATTTGGGTGAGGTGGAAGGGGATAGGTACACTAAACTCTCCATTACATTCTTCTTGTTCTATGCTAGGAGGGAGATAATGTTACATTGGAAGTCGGCTGAACCCCCTACCCTCAACTCCTGGAAGAAGGCGGTGGACTCAGTGTTACCATTATACAAACTCACATATGAGAGCAGACAGTGCCCTGCCAAGTTTGACAAAGTTTGGTCGACCTGGATGGCTGCGCGTGAATGAGGGGCCGGGGATAGGGGACCTATTGATGGATTCCCCTCTGCTCCGCTGGGGATGCTTACTCTCCCCCCCCCCCCCCCATACACAGGGCACCGTCCGGCTTCGCCAGAGGAGGATTAAACCCAACTTGCCAAACTTGCTATGCAATTAACAGTTTCCCAGGGGTGGCGGCTAAACGACCTACTGAACTCTGGGGTGGGCTCTAGAGGAGAATATCCTTAGATCCCACCAGATAAGATATGCAGGGAGAACGAAAATATGGACTTGTGGGATGTAAAATTTCTGGATAAATGCCTTGGTCTAATGCTGTAAGGAATAAGATACTTCATGCCGAATGCTGAATGTTTTGTAATGCTGATTTGTTAAATAAAAACTCTTTTCTGTTAAAAAAAAAAAAGGACATGGATTACTGGTGGTATGATGAGACCAAGTAAAACTTATTTGGTTCAGATGGTGTCAATCCCAGGTGAGGAGTACAAAGACAAGTGTGTCTTGTCTACAGTCAAGCATTGTGGTGGGAGTGTCATGGTCTGGGGCTGCATAAGTGCTGCCGACACTGAGGAGCTACAGTTCATTGAGGGAACCATGAATGCCAACATGTACTGTGACATACTGAAGCCGAGTATGATCCCTTCCCTTCCTAGACTGGGCTGCAGGGCAGTATTCCAACATAACGACCACAAACACACCTCCAAGACGACCACTGCCTTGCTAAAGAAGCTGAGGGTAAGGTGATGGACTGGCCAAGCATGTCTCCACACCTAAACCCTATTGAGCATCTGTGGGGCATCCTCAAATTGAAGGTGGCGTAGTGCAAGGTCTCTAACATCCACCAGCTCTGTGATGTCATCATGGAGGAGTGGAAGAGGACTCCAGTGTCAACCTGTGAAGCTCTGGTGAACTCCATGCCCAAGAGGGTTAAGGCGGTGCTAGAAAATACTGGTGGCCACACAAAATATTGACACTTTGTAAACAATTTGGACATTTTTACTTAGGGGTGTACTCACTTTTGTTGCCAGCGGTTTAGACATTAATGGCTGTGTGTTGAGTTATTTTGAGGGGCCAGCAAATTTTCACTGTTATACAAGCTGTACACTCACTGCTTTACATTGTAGCAAAGTGTTGTCACATGAAAAGATATAAAATATTTACAGTGAGATACTGTATGTGTGTATATATATATATATGTATATATATATATATATATATATATATATATATATATATATGTATTTATTTATGGTCCTGGCCCTATGACCAAGACAGATATGGATCACATAAACAGGAGACAAGACTCACAACATAAATAGACCTGAAGTGTGCCTTGGTGGTCTGATCAATATGCTAAGAAAAGGGGGCAAAAGACTTATGCCGCGTACACACGGTCGGACTTTTCGTCTACAAAAGTCAGACAGCCTGTCCGACAGACTTCCGGCAGACTTTCGGCGGACTTTTGATGGACTTGCGGCGGACTTTCTAACGAACAGACTTGCCTACACACGATCACACAAAAGTCCGTCGAATTCTTACGTGATGACGTACACCGGACTAAAATAAGGAAGTTCATAGCCAGTAGCCAATAGGTGCCCTAGCGTGGCTTTTTGTCCGTCGGACTAGCACACAGACGAGCGGATTTCGGGGTCCGTCGTAGTTACGAAGTAAAGATTTGAAGCATGTTTCAAATCTAAAGTACGTCGGATTTGAGGCTAAAAAAGTATGTTGAAAGTCCGGAGAAGCCCACACACGATCGGATTACCAGCCAGCTTTAGTCCGTCAGCGTCCGTTGGACTTTTGTAGACGAAAAGTCCGACCGTGTGTACGCGACATTAGGGAAATAACTCTTTATTGGTTCTTGAGGTTATTGAGCCTGCTTGGTGAAGGCCTGTGCCATTTCCACCTGAGGATTTGGGATGTATGTAGCAAAGCAAGCTGACTTCCATCTGCCTAACTTCTTGATCACGTGGTCTGGTACTCCATGCTGGGATGCAGCTGAAGCTGCTCCAGTCCGGAAGGAATGTCCTGAGAACGGACTGGGGTTAAAGCCCAAGTTGCCTAGGAGGATCCTGACATGCCTAATAAACTGTCTGCCACTCAGAGGGCTGGTCAGAAAGGCCAGCTACGTGTGTCAATATGATATGAAAGCTAGGACGTGTCTAACGTCACCTATCGCTGTCCTGGGGCAAGAGGCCAAAAACTTGCGGTAAATGCTCCAAGCAGTGCGATAGGCCTTCGGTGTGTTGCGTGCCAAGGAGTGGTTAATGACCTGGGTTGCGTTGGCGAGGTGCGACTTTAGTCCATCGTCAGCAACGACCAGGGTGGGACAGGAGTAGTTGTTGGGTTGGCTCCGGGCTCCTGCTGGAAAAACAAAGTAAAGTTGAAACTGGACAGTGCATCAGCTGCGATATTGGATTTGCCTGGAACATATTTGCAGAAACTATTAAGCTGGTGATGGAGTGACAGCTGCACGAGCCTGTGCAGGAAGGACATAATGGGGAGTGACTTGGATCTGCCTTTATTGATCATGTCGGCCGTGGCCTGATTGTCTGTGGTGAAGACCACCATTTGTCCTGTCCAGGTGTGGCCCCAGACCTGGACAGCTGCCACGATGGGATACAGCTCGAAGAGTGATGAGGACATGGTGAAACCAGGGATTAAGAGGATTTCTAGGGCCAAGGTTCAGCGAACCAGTGGCGGTCGAAAATGGCCGCAAAGCCCATGGAGGCTGTGGCATCGGTGGCCACCTGTGGTGACTTAGCTGATACTGCTGGGATGAACATTGAAATGCCGTTCCAGCTGGTGAGGAACTTGTCCCAAATGGCTGTTTGCTACTGCTGCTTGGTCTAGTTTGAGAACCCGATCTGGATCTTGCACTGGTTGCTCGATGAGCAGGGAGTCATCAAGGTAGTGGATGACTGTGTGACAGCGGGCCTGGTGAGAGAGAATCCATGTGAGGGCCTGAGCGAAGATGTCAAACAGCCATGGACTGCTCTTGGACCCGAAGGTCAACTTGGTGGCAAAGAAGTAAGACTCCCTCCACTTAATACCATGCCACCCCCAGAGGAACGGTTCAACAGGGAGGAGTTTGAACGCATCAGAGATGTCTGCTTTGGATAGCCAGGCACCGGGACCTCTCCTAATGATGGTTTGGATGGCCAGGTCAAGAGGCGTACTTGAGGGAAAATTCCTCGGAGGGAATCGATTCGTCGATGGCCATCGACTGGAGGTTCCTGCACTCATGGATAGTGAGGGGTAAGGTGATGAGGCAGGTGTGTAACCCCGTTGTGAAGCCGTGCACCAGTAATATGGCCGGTGATAGACATGTGCTCCGTCAATAAATTAGTTTCGTTCTGTTTCGTATTAGCCGTTAATTTGTAATTCGTGTCCAAAATAAAATTTGGAGTCGTACGTCTTAGGTGCGCCCCTCTTCCTATGCTCGAGCTGGACTTCTAGTGGTCAATAGAAAAACTCTCTGACCGGTCAGTTAATCAAGACACCATGCACAGCGTGTGGATTATCAAGAATACAAAGGTTTATTTCCGGCTTCATAGAATATAAGCAAAACACAATCAGAACTGTACAAGGGGGAAGGCCCCTTGGGTAACCAATCACAAGCAAATGACAAAAAATGACAGAGGTTATACAATCGATACTAATATGAAACATATTTATGCCATTTCTGCCTAGAGACAGACTCAGCGTCATATTCCTAAGAATACTCTAAACTTATCTACTTGATCTCAGACCAATGTCCCTAACACACACTATATGTTCTGGACATGTAACTGCTAAATATCAGCTCTAACCGCAGGCGCATCCTGCTTCGCATTCTGCACTTAGCACTTCTGAAAAACTTGCAAAAGCTAGCATGAGATACTCTGATGTGTTAACATAAGCTAAAACTTTGTTAAAAACAACATCTCTGCTAAAATCAAGGTTAAGGAGAAACCCTGGCGAAACCCTGAATAAGGCCTGAAGTTGGCCCTGGATTATGTCTTATGCCGCGTACACACGAGCGGACTTTACGGCAGACTTTGCCCGGCGGACTTTATGACGGACTTTCCAAATGAACGGACTTGCCTACACACAATGCACCAAAGTCCGTCAAATTCGTACGTGATGACGTACGACCAGACTAAAACAAGGAAGTTCATAGCCAGTAGCCAATAGCTGCCCTAGCGTGGCTTTTTGTCCGTCGAACTAGCATACAGACGAGCAGACTTTTCGACCGGACTAGAGTTCGACGGATAGATTTAAAACATGTTTCAAATCTAAGTCCGTCCAACTTTTGAGAAAACAAAGTCCGCTGGAGACAACACACGATCGAATTGTCCGACGAAATCCCGTCCGCCAGGCAAAGTCTGCCGTAAAGTCCGCTCGTGTGTATGCGGCATAATCCTTACAATCTCTCCTTTGATCATTACAAAGTCTGTATTGATCACCAATATTATCCATTATACCATCTCTGTTTTGTGTAAAGCATAGAAACAAAAGAACATATTATACATGTCATTGAAAAAGCTGATGGGCAGATTGAAAAGTTTCTTTTAGGAGGGGAAAGGAGGAAAAAGAATGTGGCAAGTCACTTCACCCTTTTGGGGAACAGGAGGAGAACCAGAGTCTGTAGGGGGTTCCTGTTATTGAGAGAATTGGAGTTCCATTGTTTCATCTGTGGACATGTATATTTTTTGGTGATCAGGGGCTTTCTTTATCCTTGATGCGTGGATCCATTGTGGGCTTTGGTCCGTCAGTACTGCTGTTCTGGATACTTTTAGGACTACAAATGAGCTTTGAAAGACAGAACCTGGTTGTTTACGGACCGGGAGCTGTTTGATGAGCACCTTGTCCCCCGGGACGAAAGGGTGTGTTGGTTCTGTGGAAAGAGGAGGAAAGGTGACAGCAACCTTGTCAAAGGTTCAGTAAGGCTACTTACCAGCTTTTTCACATACTCTTCTTGTAAAGAATATAGATTAGGTTCCTCTCCTATTTCTGTCTATTTCCTTTGTGCTGGTTTTTCCATTAATATCTCATAAGGGGATAAGCTGTTTCTGGAATGGGGTGTGGTACGGATTTGGAAAAGTATTGCGGGAAGAAAAGCTAACCAGTTTCTCAAAGTTCCTCCTGTCGCTTTCTTTAGTTTATCTTTAATATTTCTGTTCATCCTTTCTACTACTCCTGCACTTTGGGGGTGATAAGGGATGTGTAGTTTCCATTGAATACCTAACAAATCAGCCTATCAGCGAGTGCATTCCCTTTTGCTATTTCTGTTTTATCATATGAGTGCCCGCGAACCTTAATTACATTAATGTGGCGAGGAAGAAGGAGCGCTTTCAATAAAGCGTCCACATGCTAGTAAGAGCAATTAGTTCTGCTTGTTGCGCTGAAGTTACTTGCAGTGGTTTACTTTCTAAGATAATGTCTGGGAGCATGACAACTGAATAACCAATCTTGTATGTGTGATCGTCAGGACGTGTACAGCTACCGTCTACAAACACATGTAGGTAATCAGGGTTGGGGGTGTCTTTTAAATCATAACGTGGTGAAGTAGATTCTAGAAGTTGCTTGTTACAGTCATGCTGTGGGATAGGGTTATCCTCAGAAAGATGTAAGAGAGAGTGTAAAAACCTGACTTGTGGTGTTGTCTCTGAGCATGATTTGATTTCAAGGTTCTGTGTGTTAAAGAGTATAACTTCATAGCCACTTGTATGTTGTGCTGTCATATGCTGAGTACTCATGTTCTACATAAGATGAACTACCGAATGTGTTGTGTATAATGTTGTCTGCCCTCCCAATGTTATTTTGGATGCCTCCTTTACAGTCATTGCACAAGCTGCGATAGCTTGAAGGCAAGAGGGCGTCCCCTGAACCTGCACGGGTAATTTCTTGGACAGATATGCAACTGGTCTCAAAACCCCACCATGTTGTTGAGCTAGAATTCCTGCAAACGCTGGACCCTGAGACTACACAATATAAACAGAATGGTTTATTATGGTCAGGTAGACCCAATGCAGGTGCCCTTGAGAGGGACGCAGTGAGGGTGGCAAATGCTTGTAGCATTTCCTCAGTCCAATTAATCATTTTTGGAGAGCCCAACAACGTAGCTGCTCTAAGGATCGAATCCCAGTGTGAGCAATCAGGTATCCATTGTCTGCAGTAGACAATCGAGCCAAGGAAGGAGAGAAGCGCAGCTTTCTCCTTCGGGGGACTGAGGCATGTAAGTGCTTTGACCCGAGCCGGTGACACCAAGCATTCCCCTTGTTTGATTATACACCTCAAAATACTCAACCTGCGACCTGCACCACTGGATCTTTTTGCAAGACGCCAAGTGACCTTCTGAGGCGAGATGATGTAAAAGGTGCTCAGAGTCGGACTCACAGCGTCCCTGGCTCTCACTACACAGCAGTAGGTTATCTACATATTGAAGCAGTATGGAACCCTGAGGAGGTGTCCAGTCGTCAAGGGATCGTTTCAATACCATAGAGACGGCTGCTGGGCTGTCAACAAATTCTTGTGGGAGCCGTGTCCAGATCAATTGACCCGGCCCCAAACAAAACCAAAGATCCTTTGTGCGTCCTCCCCAACCGGTACACAAAAAAAATGTGTTCCATGGACTAACTATTTCCTTTAGTATGCCTTCCTTTTTGTATTCTTCAATCAATGGTGAAATGCCCTGCAGTTTTTCTTCTGTAAGGGGATATTGTTTTTTGGAAGTGTGGTATTGTGTTGGGTTTGAAAGTAGGAGAGTAAGGTGTACAATTAAGATGTCCTACAGAGGTTTTGTCCCTAGCCCAAATTGGATGATTTTCTAGAGGTCCAGGTAGATGCATGTAATGTCCCCTGAAGTCTTGATATTTAGGATTAGTCAAGTCACTTAGTGGAGACTTTGCTGTCAATCCACCTTCCTGGTCAAATCTTATATTGATTCTTAAAGCAGACATTAAGTCTCTTCCCATTAAGGAAAGGGGGCAGTCAGTCAAAACAGCAAAACACATAGTTGTAAGAGGTTCGTCCTGTAATGTACTAACTTGTAATGGAGGAGTCACTTTATGTTGGACGTCAGTTCCATTAATACCCATTGAGCAACCCTCTGTACATTCTGGAGTAATAAACCTTCGATCAGTGAGTGATATTTTTTATGTAGACGAACTAAAAATGAGTAAAAATCTTCCCCGGGATTTTGTTTGCAAGATAACATAGTGTGTACACTTGTGTCCCCTTTGTATGCTTTCTGCCAAGCTAGTTGGCCCCAAAAAATATCCCACTCTTCTCAAACCACTCTTCTGGTTTGTCATAGGGATCTGCCCCGATAAAAGCTGCCGCTACATCAAATTCAAGCGTGGTTTCAGGGTATACTGCTTGAATAATGATTTGGAGATCTTCTGAACTCATCCTAGCTCCTGTACAATACCTTTTTAGAAAAGCTGCAGCAGCTCTGGGATCCTTTCTAAGTTTGGGACATGTCTCTTTGATCTCCCTAACAGTGCCTAATGGCAGGGGAATTTGGACCTGGGTAGTGCCCATGGTAATAAGGGGAAAAGCTAATGCCATAGTTCCCCCGGATTCCTGACCTGTGGTGATCAGTGTCCCAGGGCGAACAGGGGATCTTACAGGGGAGGTGTCCGGTGTGTTGGCAAAAGTAAGTAAGGGGGCCCTGTCAGAAGTCTCGTCTGGTATATCCCCAAGTTCGGGTATATCCTCCTCATTAAGGACGTGTCCTTTGTAGATGAAGGGGAATATACGGGGGAAGACTTTCCTATGTTTTTGATTTGGGACCTATCAAAGGACAGCTGCTGAAGGGCTTTCCAAGTGTCCTCCTCTCTCTTTTTCTCCCTTTCTCGCTTTGCCTGCAGTCTTTTCTCCCTTCTCTCCTCCTGAACTCTCTCTTCTTCCTCCTGCTCCTGGTCTCTCATTTTTTCTTTCTGAATCCTGTTAATTGTTTCTGTGGCTTTCCTATCCTTTTCTTCTTGGTCTAACCATGCCGTCCCCTTGTGGTCTACTATGGCAGTCAATGCCCCCATCGTTAATTCTAGGGAAGGATAGAGTTTTTTCTTTGGTCTCTGGGGCTCTGGATCTGGGTCTGTTTTGACCATAACGTAAGGTGGTGGGGGTGCCAAACGTACATATTCTCCCGATCCTATTTCTTTGTTCTGACTGTAATACCGGGTTGGAGGAGTAGGGGCAGTAGGGACAGGGGCAGGCAAGGCTCCCCTTTGGGACCTCTCTTCGGGTTGGGGAAACTTCTTTCTATATTCTTTTAATGCTTTGGACCAAATTTTATATCAATCATATATTCTTTATCATGAGGAAACGGTGGATAATTGTATAGTTTGTGTTGCCCACACATTTTAGTGACCTCCTCCCATTCCTCCCCTGAACATGGACCATATTTAGTCAGTCCTGAAATTTGTAGAGCGTGCACTCTGGCCAATATATTTGTCCAAAACGGTTCAGTACAATGTTTTCCATAGTTTCCCGACACGAAATCTAAAGGGGTGGGTAGATCCAGCTTACCTTCTGGACTCCCCTTTCCCGGTTGATTTCCCATATTCAAATTTGCAAGAAATCCTCAAAATCTTATACTCTATATTATGTCTCTATTTATACACATCAGCTGCTGAACAAACCATCAATGATTTGACAAACAACAAATCTTACACCAGTTCTAAATTCAATTGTACTCCTGACACCTTTGACTGTTAAACCTTCTTGAAATTCAAAAGTATTATGTATATTGAAAATAATGTCTGTATTCGGGGTACCCCTTCACGAAACAAAGGGCCTTTGCCCACCTTATGAAAGTATCCACCTGGGACTGCAGAGACTAAATATGACCTGTCCTTTGTATACAAACAACAAACCTGTTAAACACTCAGGGCAACGTCCCTCTGGCATTGAAAATATTAGAGGTTTCCACTGACCAGTCCTATTGATTGAAAACAAGGTTTTCAATCTTTTTTTATTCCTGGGATCCTGGCCAACCTAGCGAGGACTCCCCTTTTTGAGCGAGCTACCTATTAATGTTCCTAGAACTCAGGCAGAGATGATACTTCTGCTCTGAGTGTTACAGCGTGTTGGGGTGCAACATTGACAGAGCAAGCTATTCAAAAATACTTTTTTACAAAAGTAAATTTAAAGAAAGCTTACCTCTGTTCAAATGTACCCCACTTCTGGTACCATATCTTAGGTGCGCCCCTCTTCCTATGCTCGAGCTGGACTTCTAGTGGTCAATGGAAAAACTCTCTGACCGGTCAGGTAATCAAGACACCATGCACAGCGTGTGGATTATCAAGAATACAAAGGTTTATTTCCAGCTTCTCAGAATATAAGCAAAACACAATCAGAGCTATACAAGGGGGTAGGCCCCTTGGGTAACCAATCACAAACAAATGACAAAAATGACATAGGTTATACAATCGATACTAATTTGAAACATATTTATGCCATTTCTGCCTAGAAACAGACTCAGCGTCATATTCCTAAGAATACTCTAAACTTATATACTTGACCTCGGACCAATGTCCCTAACACACACTATATGTTCTGGACATGTACCTGCTAAATATCAGCTCTAACCACAGGCGCATCCTGCTTCACATTCTGCAGTTAGCACTTCTGAAAAAGTTGTAAAAGCTAGCATGAGATACTCTGATGTGTTAACATAAGCTAAAACTTTTTTAAAAATAACATCTCTGCTAAAATCAAGGTTAAAGTGGAGGGCCACCCTGAAAAAAAAAAATTCACCAAAAATCCTAAAAAAAAATTGAAAAAACATTTGAAAGAAAAAAATTTTTAAACTTACCTAAACCCTTGTTGCTAGGCAGTCTTCCTAATCTGCCTCTTCCTATTCCGCGGCGTGTTCTGCTCCTCGGTGAGCAGCCCTGTTGTCTTCTGGCAACTGTGTGTGTTCCCTGAACACCGCGGGGCCATTCACAGAGTGCCGCGCCGCTCACGCGTGCGCAGTAGGAAAATGGCAGTGAAGCCGCAAGGCTCCACTGCCTGTTTCCCTTACTTAGGATGGCGGTGCCGGGATCTGAGAGCCGAGGGACGGGTCGGCCTCGGGCGGCCGACATCACGGGCACCCAGGACAGGTAAGTACTTATTTAAAGTCAGCAGCTACAGTGTTAGTAACTGCTGACTTTTAAATTTTTTTTTTTCAGGGACGGAATCCCGCTTTAAGGAGAAACCCTGAATAAGGCCTAAAGTTGGCCCTGGATTATGTCTTATCCTTACAGTACGAAATCCGAATTTTCGAACAAACAAAGGTTTGTTAACTTTTCGTAACAATTACGAACGTTCGTTATGATGAATTTAAAAAAAATACCTTTCTCAATATGGCAATATGTCGTCGGACACATTATGCTCATTATGAGAGACTCCCACCATCCCTGTGCTGTACTGACTTCCTCCTGGGGCTGTACCCCTGCTGTGCTCATTATGAGGGGCTCCCACTATCCCTGTGCTGTGCTGACTTCCTCCTGGGGCTGTACCCCTGCTGTGCTTATTATGAGGGGCTCCCACCATCCCTGTGCTGTGCTGACTTCCTGGGTTTGTACCCCTGCTGTGCTCATTATGAGGGGGCTCCCACCATGCCTGTGCTGTGATGACCTCCTGGGTTTGTACCCCTGCTGTGCTCATTATGAGGGGGCTCCCACCATCCCAGTGCTGTGCTGACTTCCTGGGTTTGTACCCCTGCTGTGCTCATTATGAGAGGGCTCCCACCACTCTGTGCTGTGATGACTTCCTGGGTTTGTACCCCTGCTGTGCTCATTATGAGGGGCTACAACCATCACTGTGCTGTGCTGACTTCCTGGGTTTGTACCCCTGCTGTGCTCATTATGAGAGGCTCCCACCATTCCTGTGCTGTGCTGACTTCCTGGGTTTGTACCCCCTGCTGTGCTCATTATGAGGGGCTCCCACCATCCCTGTGCTGTGCCATTCCGCTCCTGAACAGTGAGGTTGCTAGTTCCTTTGCTCCTGTGCTTCCAGAGACCAGGGGCTAGAGTTACTTCTCTGTCCCAGGAGAGATGCTGGATCCTGGGGAGGACCCTGGTGGGGGCCCCCTGGATAGGCCTCAGCCTGTGGAAGATTCTGGGCCTGGCCCAAGGAAAGATGAATCTCTGTCTGCCTTTAGACAGAGGATTGTGGAAACGTTGAAGGAAGAGGAGAAGTTGGTAGATTTGAAAGCTGAATTTAAAAAGAAAAAGCAGATTTGTGCCAAGGTGTTCAGCAAGAAGAGACCGGCTCTGAGGCCTGAGTTGAAAGACCTGGAGCAAGCTGTGCGGAAACAGAAGGAACTGGTGTGTTCTCTGAAGGAGAGTAGTGGGGCATTTAAATAAAAATATAAGAATGAAGAAAGATTTAGGCAAATGAGAAGAGGAGCCGCTTCCTGCATGGAGGCTGAGGAGATGTAGGTACAGAGAGCAGAGAGTGAGAAAGTGGGCCCGTAGGATGAGCCCAGCTTTTCAACACCTCAGACATCTGCTCAGCCCTCAATGGTGGAGGCCTCTGTCCCCTTCCCTCCCCAGCAATGTGGAACATCTGAGCAGGAGGTTGAAGGTTCTGGCATGCTGGATTTCATCAATAAACTGGAATCCCATCCAGATGTGGCTTCCCAGGATGATGAGGAGAAGATGGACACCGTTCCTATCCCTGTGGAAGAAAGACCTGTGGAGAGAGCAGGTACAGTGTGTGTGCAAGATGTTGTGAACTTTAATGACAATGGGCATGCTCAGGGTTGTAGTGCTACAGGCAGTCAGCCCAGACCCATGGACAATGCACAGCATGCAATAACATCTGCTAATAACTGTCAGCTTCAGTCTGCAGAGAGGTCCATGGACAATACAGAGACTTTGCCTGGACCATGTACAGCGGCTGTTCCTGTGAATGGTGGAAGAGATTCTGGGTGCAGTAGTGCTACAAGTCTCCTGGAGTCTGCAGTGGACAGGATTGAAGCTGAGTGTTCAGAGCAGGGGGAGAGGGCGGGTCCTGCCTCTGCTAATCAGAAGACTGCCAGCAGGTTTGAATGTGTCTAAGGACAAGACTGCAAATGCTGGTGGTGTAAAAAAACTTATGCTGGTGTTGCTGCCACAGGTTCTGGGAAGGGGGAGCAAGCAGGGAAGGAGCATGGGAATGTTCCATCTTCCTCCCTGTTTAAAAGGAGGAATGTTGTCCAGTTAAAATGGGAAGGCGGTAGAATCCCACCACATAGGAGGGCAGTGGTGGATAAAATCCTGCAGATGGGGTTTACGCCCATGGATATCTTCGCCCTGATCAGTGCGGCAGGTTCCTATGATTATGATATGTCCTTTATCCGTCCGGAGTCTTTGGACATATTTTGGGAGAAGTATGAACACGTGTGTAGGGGCTTGCCAGACTGGAAAGGGCTCATCCCCAAGCTTGTTTCACGCCAGCCCCTCATTAAAATGGTGACAATTTTTGTCCGTAATGAATCCATACCACAAGGGGATTTAACTGTATGGTTGAGGAGGTATGGAGACGTCCTGAGCCCCCTAAAAAAAATTTTGGATGATCGGGGAATATGGACGGGGTAATGGTCTGTGCAGCTAAAATTAAAGGTCGTTGACAATGTTGTCCAGCATCTGCCATCCTCAGCTTTCCTGGGGAGGGACAGGCTAAGCATCTTCTATCCAGGCAAGCCAAAGCTATGCAATAAGTGTGGAGATAAAGGGCATCTTGCATCCTCCTGTCCAGTGATGAAGTGCTCTCTGTGTCAGGGTGTAGGACATTTGGCAAAGGACTGTAATATCATCAGGTGCAATCTGTGCAATGCTGTGGGACATCCTTACAGTCAGTGTCCTGAGGCAATGCACAACAAGCCTGAGCTCATAAGAGAGTTCTTCCACCTGGACATGGAGGATGCTCAGAGCTCAGCAGCTGGAGTGCCTGTGATTCCATCTGAGTTTGTGCCAATACCCAATGTGTCTGTGTCTCCCCAGTCTGTGGTGCCCCAGTCTGTGCCAATACCCAATGTGTCTGTGTCTCCCCAGTCTGTGGTGCCCCAGTCTGTGCCAATACCCAGTATGTCTGTGTCTTCCCAGTCTGTGCATTTACCTAGTGTGCCCGTGTTTTCTGTAGGTTAAGTACCAGTTTCTGAGAATGTGTCCATTCCTTCTGTGTCTATGTCTTCTAAAATTGCAGAGGCAGCAAGAGGTGCTGAGGCAGGTGCCTCAAGTGCAGTGCTAATCCCACCCCCCACCCCCCCAACGCTGCAGGGTTTCTATTGAGGATCATGTTGTGCAGAGTGGGGAAAATGGTGGAGAGGCTGGCCTGGTGGTAGATAAGGGAAGGGAGAGTGGGGGGGGGAGGGAGGTGAAGGGGAGGATAGGTGTGAGGAGGCTGTTGATTCTAGTTTGTCTAAGGATGATATGGAGTGGTTGGAGGATAGAAGGAGGAGGGGCAAAAGAAGCAAAAAAAGGGGTTCAGTTACCTTAAATCCTAAAGTTTTGCCTTTAGAAAATATGTTTGGGGTCCTGTCAGATGATGACGATGAATGGGACTCGTTCAGTTCAGCGTCCTCTATGGATGATGAGTGCCAGGGTGCAACGAAGCGCGCTGGTTCTCCAGGCAGAGGGAGTAGTCAGGCTAAGAAATGGCTGCCTCAACTACCCTAATGGCAGTTCCCACTCCGTTAAAAGTGGCAACCATTAATGTTGCCAGCTTAAGATCAGTAAATGCTCATCATATGGCCTTATTTTTGCTCAGCGAGTTTGATGCTGACATTTTGTTTTTGCAAGAGACCCATCTGAGTAGTCTGGGCGATATACATCTGGCAAAGAAGGAGCGGAGACGTGGTCCCTAATTTTGGTCTCTTGCGGCCGAGCCTTACAGCGGGGTTGCAGTCCTTTTTTCTGGTATGGTACCATGCCGGCAGGTAATTGAGGTAGAGATAGGGAGATGCATGGTCTTGGACGTCTCTGTGAAGGGGCAGGACTTGCGCCTGATTAACATCTATGATCCCCAGATGAAGTACCTTTTTTCTGGTATGGTAACGTGCCGGCGGGTAATTGAGGTAGAGATAGGGAGATGTGTGGTCTTGGACATCTCTGTGAAGGGGCAGGACTTGCGCCAGATTAACATCTATGGTCCCCAGACGAAGTTGGACAGGAAATGCCTCTTTACAAAGATTAAGCCTGTTCTTTTTACGGCCCAGCAGGTTATCTTTGGAGGTGATTTCAACACCATTACTAGGTCTAAAGACAGGAGAGGTTTCAGAGATAAGCTGGGCTATGACACCCTTTTTCTCAATGCAATAGTTAGGGAAGCAGGTCTGGTAGATGCGCACATTAACCGCTGCCCAGACAGCACAGGGTTCACTTTTCAGCGAGGTAGTAGTCAGAGTAGGATAGATAGGTTTTTTTAAAGGGGGACTCTGCTTTTTCGGCACCTGTGTGTCGGGCAGTGGAGTTTTCCGATCACTGTATTCTATCTGTGACTCTGAATGCCCCAGACATGCCACCTAGGGAGAGGGGTATCTGGAGATTGAATTTGGCCTTCTTGGAAGACGAGAGAGTAAGACAATCCTTTGAGGATTTTATTCAAGCACAGGTAACTATCCTAGACTTTTATAAAATCTGAATTAGGGGATTGGCGCTGTTCACTAGTATAAAATAAATAAATCCACTATAAACAAACTGCTACTACAAGGAAAGCATTTTACCCCAATTATAAATGAATGAAAAGTGTAACACGGTGTAAATACTGTTTGAAAAATAAAAATAAGTGCTGAGAATAATCACAAAAATGTGCCGACTGCCCAAGGTGAAAAATGAAAATAATACATAAAATAATAAAATAGAACTCCAAACAATAATGAGTGATCGATCAAGTGTGTATAGAAAGTGGTTATCAAAGTCCACAAAAAATGAATAATAAATAAATAATAAATAATATATATACAATAAAAAGTATAGGTGAGTTATACCTAAGAGTGGGGACAAACACACTGTTGCCCACTATAAATAAGTGTGTATACTAATGTAGCTAAATAATGGAAAAATATTGAAAAAAATGTGTTGAAAAAAGTGAAAAAAAAACATAAAACAAAAAGAAAAAAGAAAAAATAGGAAAAAATGTAAAGTCCAGGTAACCACAAAATTGTTATCAAAAAGCAACACAAAAACAACAAGTGCCGTGAATATTAGTTCTGTCGTTCAGTAAAACAGTTCTAGTGCAACAGGCTAGTGCATCTTCAAAGGTTACAAGTAAGTCCGTCCCAGTGGTTGTATACTGTCCAGTGTGGAGTCCCCTCTAGTGCCCCCACTCACCAGAGCGCCCAACCCCTGCAGGGGTAATGAGCATGTAGATCCAAATCTGATGATCCAATCGGTCGGTGTCCCCCTCACCACCTTTTATCACTTGTGTCACCAGATCGTTTTCAAAGGACATCCATCCGGACCAGTTACCATGTGCAGGGAGAAGAGAAGAGCCTCATAGTGTAATTCCGAATGTAAGGCAAATGAGAAGAGGAGCCGCTTCCTGCATGGAGGCTGAGGAGATGTAGGTACAGAGAGCAGAGAGTGAGAAAGTGGGCCCGTAGGATGAGCCCAGCTTTTCAACACCTCAGACATCTGCTCAGCCCTCAATGGTGGAGGCCTCTGTCCCCTTCCCTCCCCAGCAATGTGGAACATCTGAGCAGGAGGTTGAAGGTTCTGGCATGCTGGATTTCATCAATAAACTGGAATCCCATCCAGATGTGGCTTCCCAGGATGATGAGGAGAAGATGGACACCGTTCCTATCCCTGTGGAAGAAAGACCTGTGGAGAGAGCAGGTACAGTGTGTGTGCAAGATGTTGTGAACTTTAATGACAATGGGCATGCTCAGGGTTGTAGTGCTACAGGCAGTCAGCCCAGACCCATGGACAATGCACAGCATGCAATAACATCTGCTAATAACTGTCAGCTTCAGTCTGCAGAGAGGTCCATGGACAATACAGAGACTTTGCCTGGACCATGTACAGTGGCTGTTCCTGTGAATGGTGGAAGAGATTCTGGGTGCAGTAGTGCTACAAGTCTCCTGGAGTCTGCAGTGGACAGGATTGAAGCTGAGTGTTCAGAGCAGGGGGAGAGGGCGGGTCCTGCCTCTGCTAATCAGAAGACTGCCAGCAGGTTTGAATGTGTCTAAGGACAAGACTGCAAATGCTGGTGGTGTAAAAAAACTTATGCTGGTGTTGCTGCCACAGGTTCTGGGAAGGGGGAGCAAGCAGGGAAGGAGCATGGGAATGTTCCATCTTCCTCCCTGTTTAAAAGGAGGAATGTTGTCCAGTTAAAATGGGAAGGCGGTAGAATCCCACCACATAGGAGGGCAGTGGTGGATAAAATCCTGCAGATGGGGTTTACGCCCATGGATATCTTCGCCCTGATCAGTGCGGCAGGTTCCTATGATTATGATATGTCCTTTATCCGTCCGGAGTCTTTGGACATATTTTGGGAGAAGTATGAACACGTGTGTAGGGGCTTGCCAGACTGGAAAGGGCTCATCCCCAAGCTTGTTTCACGCCAGCCCCTCATTAAAATGGTGACAATTTTTGTCCGTAATGAATCCATACCACAAGGGGATTTAACTGTATGGTTGAGGAGGTATGGAGACGTCCTGAGCCCCCTAAAAAAAATTTTGGATGATCGGGGAATATGGACGGGGTAATTGTCTGTGCAGCTAAAATTAAAGGTCGTTGACAATGTTGTCCAGCATCTGCCATCCTCAGCTTTCCTGGGGAGGGACAGGCTAAGCATCTTCTATCCAGGCAAGCCAAAGCTATGCAATAAGTGTGGAGATAAAGGGCATCTTGCATCCTCCTGTCCAGTGATGAAGTGCTCTCTGTGTCAGGGTGTAGGACATTTGGCAAAGGACTGTAATATCATCAGGTGCAATCTGTGCAATGCTGTGGGACATCCTTACAGTCAGTGTCCTGAGGCAATGCACAACAAGCCTGAGCTCATAAGAGAGTTCTTCCACCTGGACATGGAGGATGCTCAGAGCTCAGCAGCTGGAGTGCCTGTGATTCCATCTGAGTTTGTGCCAATACCCAATGTGTCTGTGTCTCCCCAGTCTGTGGTGCCCCAGTCTGTGCCAATACCCAATGTGTCTGTGTCTCCCCAGTCTGTGGTGCCCCAGTCTGTGCCAATACCCAGTATGTCTGTGTCTTCCCAGTCTGTGCATTTACCTAGTGTGCCCGTGTTTTCTGTAGGTTAAGTACCAGTTTCTGAGAATGTGTCCATTCCTTCTGTGTCTATGTCTTCTAAAATTGCAGAGGCAGCAAGAGGTGCTGAGGCAGGTGCCTCAAGTGCAGTGCTAATCCCACCCCCCACCCCCCCAACGCTGCAGGGTTTCTATTGAGGATCATGTTGTGCAGAGTGGGGAAAATGGTGGAGAGGCTGGCCTGGTGGTAGATAAGGGAAGGGAGAGTGGGGGGGGGAGGGAGGTGAAGGGGAGGATAGGTGTGAGGAGGCTGTTGATTCTAGTTTGTCTAAGGATGATATGGAGTGGTTGGAGGATAGAAGGAGGAGGGGCAAAAGAAGCAAAAAAAGGGGTTCAGTTACCTTAAATCCTAAAGTTTTGCCTTTAGAAAATATGTTTGGGGTCCTGTCAGATGATGACGATGAATGGGACTCGTTCAGTTCAGCGTCCTCTATGGATGATGAGTGCCAGGGTGCAACGAAGCGCGCTGGTTCTCCAGGCAGAGGGAGTAGTCAGGCTAAGAAATGGCTGCCTCAACTACCCTAATGGCAGTTCCCACTCCGTTAAAAGTGGCAACCATTAATGTTGCCAGCTTAAGATCAGTAAATGCTCATCATATGGCCTTATTTTTGCTCAGCGAGTTTGATGCTGACATTTTGTTTTTGCAAGAGACCCATCTGAGTAGTCTGGGCGATATACATCTGGCAAAGAAGGAGCGGAGACGTGGTCCCTAATTTTGGTCTCTTGCGGCCGAGCCTTACAGCGGGGTTGCAGTCCTTTTTTCTGGTATGGTACCATGCCGGCAGGTAATTGAGGTAGAGATAGGGAGATGCATGGTCTTGGACGTCTCTGTGAAGGGGCAGGACTTGCGCCTGATTAACATCTATGATCCCCAGATGAAGTACCTTTTTTCTGGTATGGTAACGTGCCGGCGGGTAATTGAGGTAGAGATAGGGAGATGTGTGGTCTTGGACATCTCTGTGAAGGGGCAGGACTTGCGCCAGATTAACATCTATGGTCCCCAGACGAAGTTGGACAGGAAATGCCTCTTTACAAAGATTAAGCCTGTTCTTTTTACGGCCCAGCAGGTTATCTTTGGAGGTGATTTCAACACCATTACTAGGTCTAAAGACAGGAGAGGTTTCAGAGATAAGCTGGGCTATGACACCCTTTTTCTCAATGCAATAGTTAGGGAAGCAGGTCTGGTAGATGCGCACATTAACCGCTGCCCAGACAGCACAGGGTTCACTTTTCAGCGAGGTAGTAGTCAGAGTAGGATAGATAGGTTTTTTTAAAGGGGGACTCTGCTTTTTCGGCACCTGTGTGTCGGGCAGTGGAGTTTTCCGATCACTGTATTCTATCTGTGACTCTGAATGCCCCAGACATGCCACCTAGGGAGAGGGGTATCTGGAGATTGAATTTGGCCTTCTTGGAAGACGAGAGAGTAAGACAATCCTTTGAGGATTTTATTCAAGCACAGGTAACTATCCTAGACTTTTATAAAATCTGAATTAGGGGATTGGCGCTGTTCACTAGTATAAAATAAATAAATCCACTATAAACAAACTGCTACTACAAGGAAAGCATTTTACCCCAATTATAAATGAATGAAAAGTGTAACACGGTGTAAATACTGTTTGAAAAATAAAAATAAGTGCTGAGAATAATCACAAAAATGTGCCGACTGCCCAAGGTGAAAAATGAAAATAATACATAAAATAATAAAATAGAACTCCAAACAATAATGAGTGATCGATCAAGTGTGTATAGAAAGTGGTTATCAAAGTCCACAAAAAATGAATAATAAATAAATAATAAATAATATATATACAATAAAAAGTATAGGTGAGTTATACCTAAGAGTGGGGACAAACACACTGTTGCCCACTATAAATAAGTGTGTATACTAATGTAGCTAAATAATGGAAAAATATTGAAAAAAATGTGTTGAAAAAAGTGAAAAAAAAACATAAAACAAAAAGAAAAAAGAAAAAATAGGAAAAAATGTAAAGTCCAGGTAACCACAAAATTGTTATCAAAAAGCAACACAAAAACAACAAGTGCCGTGAATATTAGTTCTGTCGTTCAGTAAAACAGTTCTAGTGCAACAGGCTAGTGCATCTTCAAAGGTTACAAGTAAGTCCGTCCCAGTGGTTGTATACTGTCCAGTGTGGAGTCCCCTCTAGTGCCCCCACTCACCAGAGCGCCCAACCCCTGCAGGGGTAATGAGCATGTAGATCCAAATCTGATGATCCAATCGGTCGGTGTCCCCCTCACCACCTTTTATCACTTGTGTCACCAGATCGTTTTCAAAGGACATCCATCCGGACCAGTTACCATGTGCAGGGAGAAGAGAAGAGCCTCATAGTGTAATTCCGAATGTAAATTTATTAAGCTCAAGCTTACAACAAGAATAAATAAAATCCAAAGATTAAAAACAAATAGCACTCTGCCGGCTGACTCCACGTGAGAAGCCGCAGACAAAGCAGTGTGAGCGGCGTGCGTTCCACAGCCGTCTGCCGATGCCGGAAGTGCAGGACAAAAACGAATGGATGACGAAACGCGTAAGGCGTGGTCTCTTGGTACGCATACGTCCTTTTATCCATTCGTTTTTGTCCTGCACTTCCAGCATCGGCAGACGGCTGTGGAACGCACGCCGCTCACACTGCTTTGTCTGCGGCTTCTCACGTGGAGTCAGCCGGCAGAGTGCTATTTGTTTTTAATCTTTGGATTTTATTTATTCTTGTTGTAAGCTTGAGCTTAATAAATTTACATTCGGAATTACACTATGAGGCTCTTCTCTTCTCCCTGCACATGGTAACTGGTCCGGATGGATGTCCTTTGAAAACGATCTGGTGACACAAGTGATAAAAGGTGGTGAGGGGGACACCGACCGATTGGATCATCAGATTTGGATCTACATGCTCATTACCCCTGCAGGGGTTGGGCGCTCTGGTGAGTGGGGGCACTAGAGGGGACTCCACACTGGACAGTATACAACCACTGGGACGGACTTACTTGTAACCTTTGAAGATGCACTAGCCTGTTGCACTAGAACTGTTTTACTGAACGACAGAACTAATATTCACGGCACTTGTTGTTTTTGTGTTGCTTTTTGATAACAATTTTGTGGTTACCTGGACTTTACATTTTTTCCTATTTTTTCTTTTTTCTTTTTTATTTTTGTTTTATGTTTTTTTTTCACTTTTTTCAACACATTTTTTTCAATATTTTTCCATTATTTAGCTACATTAGTATACACACTTATTTATAGTGGGCAACAGTGTGTTTGTCCCCACTCTTAGGTATAACTCACCTATACTTTTTATTGTATATATATTATTTATTATTTATTTATTATTCATTTTTTGTGGACTTTGATAACCACTTTCTATACACACTTGATCGATCACTCATTATTGTTTGGAGTTCTATTTTATTATTTTATGTATTATTTTCATTTTTCACCTTGGGCAGTCGGCACATTTTTGTGATTATTCTCAGCACTTATTTTTATTTTTCAAACAGTATTTACACCGTGTTACACTTTTCATTCATTTATAATTGGGGTAAAATGCTTTCCTTGTAGTAGCAGTTTGTTTATAGTGGATTTATTTATTTTATACTAGTGAACAGCGCCAATCCCCTAATTCAGATTTTACAACTATTGGATCGCACCTTTGGGGCTTTCTTTATCTGGGGGGCTGCAGTTCGGTCACAAGCCCGTCCTAAGCGTGGAACACCACCATATACATATCCTAGACTTTTGCAGCAGCAAGTCAGAATGGTGGGAGCTTGTAAAACAGCGGAGTGTTGGGCTTTTCAAGTTCATAGGAAGAAAGAAGCAGAAAGATAAGTAAATCACCTACCAGCGTTTGCGGAGGAAACATGACCGCCTTGTTTTGAATGGAGGAGATTCTGGGGCGATCTCTGAGGTGAAGCTCCTCCTTAGGAGACATCAATATGACCGGCACGCCTCTTTGGTTCAGGAGAGGGATTAGGGGAAATACCATTCGCCTGACCCTTACCAGAACTGTAAACAGAGCATAGCAGTTAAGACAGTCAATGGCCTGAGGGACAGTACAGGCTCTCTGATGAAGTCTAGGTCAGGGATCCTGGAGGTTGTCAGGTCATACTATGCCGATCTCCTGGGAGGAAGGAACCTTGATCGGACAAGGATGTTGGGTTTTTTGGACTCTGCACCAGGACTGGAAAGTAATGTTCCTTTGATGAATTTGACAGATGAAATCACTGCAGATGAGGTAGTCCAGGCTATTGATAAACTAGACATCAAGAAAACGCCAGGGCCAGATGGTTTGACAGACGAATTTTATAAATGTTTTAGGACAATCCTGGCTCCCTACCTTGCGGAGGTTTTTAATGGCTGTTTGTATGAGGTTTCTCTCTCTTTTCTCCATGAGGCAATCTGCAGTGATCCTTCTGTCCTTTGATGATTGGGAATTGGCGCCCCATTAGCCTTCTTAATGTCGATAGAAAGATACTGGCAAAGATTTTTTCTGGCGATTATCACCAGTGGCAGGCAGTTTGTTATCCCTCCACCAGCACTGTCCAAGGTAGAAGCACTTTCTCAGCGGTGTTAGCTGTCCGGGAGGCCTTGGAGCATTGTAGGGCTGCTGGTTGGGGTAAATTTTTGCTGACATTGGATCAGGCTAAGGCCTTTGATCGGGTTAATCATGAGTACTTGTGGCTCCTTCTTGACAAATATGGCCTGGAGGGGGGTTTCATTGATTGGCTCAAGATTTTGTAAAAAGGGGCTGAAAGCTTTCCTCTGGTTAATGGATGGGTCGGGCAGCCCTTTGAGGTCGGCTCGGGGGTGCGTCAGGGGTGTCCATTGGGTCCTCTGCTATATGTGTTTGCAATCGACCCCTTCATTAGAAGGCTAGAGAGTGGACCATTGTGTGGGGTACCATTGAGCATCGCTGGTGAGCCTCCTTTGAAAGTTGTGGCCTATGCGGATGGTGTTTCTGTTTTTGTCTCTGGCACTGGGGAGGCGCAGGAGGTGGTCTCAGTGAGAAGGCAGTATGCAGAGTCATCAAGTTCAAAGGTCAACCAGGACAAGTGTGAAGCTTTCTGGATGGGCGTAGAAAGGTGAAAGCTTTGTTCTCCCAGATGACTTCCCGGAGCCCCAACAAAAAATTTGAGTTCTAGGCATTGATTTCGGCCCAGGTGACTATGGTCATGCAAATTGGGTGAACAGGCTGAAGAATGCCGATGCCAAGGTGGCAAGCTGCAAAGGTTGGCGACTTTCCTTGAGGGAAAAGGTTGATCTGATCAAGACTTACATGATTCCGATTTTTCTGTATGTCAGTTTTGTTTGCGTTTTGCCAGTTTCTCTCTATACCAGGGTCTATAGTTGTTTCTTCCAGCTGTTATGGGGGAAGTACAATCTTGGTAACATGTTGGCAGGGAGACCGCCTGGGTGGGTTGGTATTTTCCAGTCCTGGTTTAGGCCCTTTCTGCGAAACTGGGAAAATGGTGGGCCAGTGAAAATGATGGAACTAAATAATGGGGACAAAGGGATGTCTCCCGAAAGGTATAAAATAGGAGGGTCAGCTACCGTCTATTTGCAAAAAATTTAAGACTTTATTGATGAAACAAAATTAGATAAAAGGCATTAGGTTCACCAGAGGCGGTACAATCCGCGCACCCCCTCTAGTGTACCACGCTCTCACTTGTACCAATGAACAAATTACAACTGTAACACAAAAAGACATAAAAAGTCAATAAAAACCACTATGCTCAAATAGCCCCCCATAAACTCCACAGTCCAGGTACCACTCTCAAAAGGGGGGAATTAATGGACACTAGGTTGGAAAAATATTCATGCAAGATATCCCGTGGATATCCAGTAGAATTATCTGGCAATTAATAATTGGTAGCCGTGTCATGCATAGCTATACATTCCTTGCTGTCCACAAGCTGACTACTGGTGCAAAAAGCCGGGATACTACCGTAATTGAATTTGTTTCACTCCCAAATCTTGCTGCTATGATAGACGTAGACCAGACCTGCAGTTAGAGCCTATGTATTGCGGACCGTCACATAGAATAAGGGTTGTAAAATGATGTCACCCTGCAATCATGGATAACTGCATATTGCAGTTATCTACTGCATTTTTTTTTTTTTTTGTGAGTCTATGCAGTTATCCATGATTGCAGGGTGACATCCTTTTACAACCCTTATTCTATGGGATGGTCCACAATACATAGGCTCTAACTGCAGGTCTGGTCTACGTCTATCATAGCAGCAAGATTTGGGAGTGAAATAAATTCAATTAGTATCCCGGCTTTTTGCACCAATAGTCGGCTTGTGGACAGCAAGGAATGTATAGCTATGCATGACACGGCTACCAATTATTAATTGCCAGATAATTCTACTGGGTAGCCACGGGATATCTTGCATGAATTTTTTTCCAACCTAGTGTCCATTAATTCCCCCCTTTTGAGAGTGGTACCTGGACTGTGGAGTTTATTGGGGGCTATTTGAGCATAGTGGTTTTTATTGACTTTTTATGTCTTTTTGTGTTACAGTTGTAATTTGTTCATTGGTACAAGTGAGAGCGTGGTACACTAGAGGGGGTGCGCGGATTGTGCTGCCTCTGGTGAACCTAACGCCTTTTATCTAATTTTGTTTCATCAATAAAGTCTTAAATTTTTTGCAAATAGACTGTAGCTGACCCTCCTATTTTTTACCTTTCGGGAGACATCCCTTTGTCCCCATTGTTTAGTTTCATAGTTAACTACTGGTACAACAGGAGGTATCCCGTCTGATTGACGAACCAGTCATTGCTTGCCAATTTATTATATGGTGATGTGGATTCAGTGGGGTTTTTATCTTTATTCTATTGACGGGCCAGTGAAAAGCCTGAGGGTCAAGCATGATAAGCTCCCGGCTTATGTTGCCCCGTGTTTGAAAATTCTTCAGCAGTGGCAAGTAACAGCAGGAGAAGTCAGATCTCTTCCAAGGAAATTTCTTGAGAAGCGGATCATGAGCTCTGCTTTTTGCGAGCCACTGGCCTTGAGAGATTGCCTAAGCCTGGTTTTAGGGGTGGGTTTGCAATTGATTAATTTGGAGAGAATCCCAATGAAGTTTAGGGATCAGGCTTGGCTTGCCTTTCATGGAAAACTATATGTGGCAACTTGAAGTTTCTTTCCATGAGTGATCGGGGCTGCCCGAGAGTGGAGTGTGGAGGAGTGGTGGAGTCCATGGATCACTTTCTACTTCAGTGCCCTTGTAATATAGAGGTGTACAAGAGGGTTGGGAGGGCTCTGAGTATACCCTTCCTCCCCCATATGAGTTATGCAGAGTGGGTGTATAGGGCATTCCAGACTCGTCGGGATTATGATTTGGAAACACTTTTTTTAGTTAGTCTAGTAGTCCGTTATTTCACGTGGAGTGCACAGTGTCAGGTATCCTTACGGGGTAAAATCCTTACTGTCGAAGTGGTGATGCAGGACATTCTGGGTGAGGTTGGGAAGATTCAGGGTCTTGAGAAAGGCAGGTGGTGGCAGGAGGCCTGGATAAGGGCGTGGAGGAATATCAGAACTCTGTAGCTGCTGCCTGTTGATATTGGTGTGTGCAGCTTTTCTTTGTATTCTTCTTCCACTCCCCTAGATTTTCAGATCAAATATATTTTTCATAAAAGGCTACATGCATGGTGACAGTGATGTTCCTTAGTCTGGCTCTCCCGTAGGGATTGTGTTGTGCGCAATTTGGTTTGCACCATTTATTATGTTCTTGTTTTGTATAGTCATATTCAATTACTTTGTAAATATGTTTTATTTATTTATTATGGTTTTATTGTATATAAGTTGTTGTTTGTAAGATTTTTCAATAAACAAAATTAGCCCCTCATAATGAGCACAGCAGGGGTACAAACCCAGGATGTCAGCACAGCACATGGATGGTGGGAGCCCCTCATAATGAGCACAGCAGAGGTACAGCCCCAGGAGAAAGTCAGCACAGGGATGGTAGGAGCCCCTCATAATGAGCACAGCAGGGGTACAAACCCAGGAGGAAATCAGCACAGCACAGGGATGGTGGGAGCCCCTCATAATGAGCACAGCACAGGGATGGTGGGAGCCCCTCATAATGAGCACAGCAGGGGTACAGCCCCAGGAGGAAGTCAGCACAGCACAGGGATCGTTAACTTTTCGTAACAATTACGAACGTTCGTTATGGTGGATTTAAAAAGCAAAAAATACCTTTCTCAATATGGCAGTAGTCTGACTCATTACTCATTATGAGGGGCTCCCACCATCCCTGTGCTGTGCTGACTTCCTCCTGGGGCTGTACACCTGCTGTGCTCATTATGAGGGGCTCCCACCATCCCTGTGCTGTGCTGACTTTCTCCTGGGGCTGTACCCCTGCTGTGCTCATTATGAGGGGCTCCCACCATTCCTGTGCTGACTTCCTGGGTTTTTAACTTCATCATAACGAATAATCGTAATTATTATGACAATAATAAAATGATAAAGAAAGTGGGTGCTGCGCTGACCTAAAAATGGGGTAAATTACCCTTTAGCAGTGTAAACTCAAAAATCATATGTAGATACACGGTGCCAGAGTGCACGATGTGTAACTTGTAAGGTGCTTATTCGTATTAAAAACGACAATATGTGTCCAACAAGGTAGTACTAAACATGCGCATCAATCCTCATACATGTGTAGCAATCTCTGTAAAAGTGCTATAGTGCTAAAGGTGAACAACAATAAAATATTCTATAAATATATACCCATGTAAACAAAGATCAAAAACAATTCCTAATGCAAAAAAATAACTAAATGACATATTGTGCAGTATAGTGCCAATAAACAAATTGTGCAAAAACCAGCATAGAATACACATAAGTGCGAACAACCCAAAAATGCAAGATGAGTATATGGCGTATATGTTGGTCACTACCCAGACCCTATCGCCCTCATCATATATATATCCTAATACACACTAAATGTGTGTCACATGAATAAAGTGCAAAATTTTAATTGCCTGTACAATCCCTCAAGAAGTCACGTGATCTGGTGACGTCACGCGTAGGGACAGGATAGGCACTGAGACTGACAGGATTTGACGAGCTCGCCGCTCGTAGGAGATATACAGATTGTACAGGCAAATTATGTGAGTACATTCATTTTTAACCTTAATAAAAGCTGATGTGTTTGACAATACTACACTATCTGGTACTCCTCTGATCCTATACATGTGAGCTCTGCTGATACTGAGGAATCCAAGCACAGGGACCATCCGCTCCGGGCCAGGGATCCCAAAGAGAGACTACCCCCTGCAGCATTACTTTTATGCTATTGTCCCATTGCCATAAGGTAAGGGACCACCCTTCACTTGTGTGTGTTTCTTGCACGAAGAGGACAGACACACTCTCTCTCTTTTGGCACCCCACTGGCTGTGATGTTATACACTGTACCTTAAAGAAAAGCTATCACTTTATGGTCCACCCTTATGCTGTTATTGTGACACACGCCTGACGTGTGCAAGGACATATTTGGCATCTATGTGATAAAAGCAAAAGGGTTTGGGAAGTGACCCATATACACGCCACTTATTCACTTTGCATTTTTTGTGTCGTTTGCACTGATTGCAATTTTTGCTGGACTGTGCACATATTTGTTTAATTGCACTTTACACTTGTTGGACTTTGCACAATATTTGCTCATTTGCACTTTATTCATGTGACACACATTAAGGCTATGTTTCCACTATTGCGTCCCCAAAGTCGCGCGATTTACACTGCGATTGTGCGTTGCGATTTGTGGTGCGTTTTGTTGCGACTTTAATAACGACTTTGTGCGACTTGGATGTTCTGCGATTTAGTCCTAGTGATGTAATTCCTTATCCTGTTTATTTATTTCCCCTTCCTCTTTCGTTGTCACGTGTTGTATGTTTGTTAGCAAACATGTTGGCTATGCAATATGTTGGGTCAGCAGTCATTTTGGCTGCTGTAGCAGCATTTATAGATCAAGAAGAGGAGGATAACCGGAGGAGGAGAAGGCATCGGTTTTGGATACATCCCATCATCGCCCAAAGGGAAGTGAGAGGCCAGTTTGGGGTTCTTTACAATGACCTCCGGGCTCATGAAGACAAATTCTTCAACTATACAAGGATGTCAATTAGAAGGTGAGAACATTTTTTGATGTCAACTTGCAAATGCTGCCAGATATATTTATGAAAATGTGTATATGCCTGGTCAGTATGACTCTTTTTAGTATTTTTAGATTTGAATAGCTCGAAGTGTTAACTAGAACCTGATCAAATTGTTAGAAAAATGGAACTTCATTTGTAAATGTTTGATTTTTACATGGTCAGTGTAGATACTAGTCATATTTTTTTCTCTTTACAGTTTTGATGAATTGTTGGCTTTGCTCTCTAGTCATCTAGAGCGACAAAACACCAGTTTCAGAAGGAGTATTCCATCTGTTGAAAGACTCATAATAACATTGAGGTAAATTTTCATACCTACTGTTTCTTCTTCTTAACTTCTATGTGGCTTTTGGAGATCCACATCATTCTTTCATCATCTTTACATGAAGTCCAAAAATAAATACTAGCATGTAATTGTGCGTAAGCTTGTTTTTACAATCTTAACTCTGCCTCTACATCACCTGTGTCTTTCTCCTGCTCCTCTTCTTCATTCTTCACTTCCTCAGGCACCTCCTTCCTAGCTCTTTTTTTTTGGTTTATTGATGTAGCTTAGTGTCAATATGTATCATTATCATAAAATGTATGTACTTTTCCATTTTAGGTACCTGGCAACTGGACATTCCTTTTCCAGTTTGCATCATGAGTTTTTGGTTGGCAAAACTACTGTCAGCAATATTGTCCACGATACCTGCCGAGACATCTGGAATGTCCTTAGGGATTTGGTTCTGAAGAAGCCCACTTCCGAAGATTGGTGCAAGAAAGCGGAACTTTTCTGGGATCGTTGCAATTTCCCAAATTGTCTAGGGGCAATTGACGGAAAACATATGAGGGTAGTGATGCCCATTGGCAGTGGAACAAAATACTTTAATTACAAAAAATATTTTTCTTTTGTCTTACTAGCAGTGGCTGATGCCAATTATTGTTTCAGCTATATAGACATTGGATCATATGGCAGCAGCTCAGACTCCAGTATTTTCCAAAGATCATCCTTTGGAAGAATGTTGCCGGAAAATGATCTGGACCTGCCACAGGACTGTCCGTTGCCAGGAACAAATGGGCCGCCAATGCCATTTGTGTTTGTTGGGGATGAGGCCTTTGCTCTCAGTGAGCATCTATTAAGGCCTTATTCAAATAGGTGTCTGAATGAAGAGAAGCGAATCTTCAATTACCGGTTAATGAGGGCAAGACGAGTGGTAGAATGTTCTTTTGGCATTTTAGCCAACAAGTGGCGTTTGCTACATACCCCCATTAATTTAAAACTGGAGAATGCAATATCTGCAGTAAAAGCAGCATGTGTGCTTCATAATTTTGTTAGAATTCGTGATGGCTATCTTTTTGAAGATTCCCTCATGCACGATCTGGAAGGTGCACAATGGAGTGCCAGTAGGGGCACCACCAATGGTGCCAGTGTGCGTGAGGGATTCTCATCTTATTTTCTGTCTGCTGCTGGTTCTATCCCCTGGCAGCAGGATGCCATAGCATAATGTATGTCATGCATTTTCTGTGAATATTATTTAGATGTATGTTATGTTTCATTGCATCCAAAAGCAGAATAACAGGTATTTACCTCAAATTCGAAAAAAGGATAAGCAGAAAATGCCCAATGTAACCCAAATAATTTTTATTTTCTGTTTTTTTGTGCAGGAAAGCACCCAACATTTTTTAGTTATGTGTTTTGGTGAACTACACCATTTTTTTTAATTTTTACCAAGCACAACAAATAGTTAAATAATAAAATATTTCTCTCTGAAAAACACCAAAATAAAAATCTTTAAAAAAAAAAAAAAAATATCTGAATCTTTTTTACAAGACAACTCTTTTTGCAAGAAGGCAAAAATAAAGAAATACGTTCCATGAACTTAAAAATTCAACAGTTGTTGTTTTGGCCTCCTCAACCAACCAAAAAATAGAGAACAAGTCTTAAACACACATCAAAAATAATAGTAAATTACAATTGCTCGTATGTTTTGTTTTCAGTGGTCCCGGAAACTGAACTATTGGTTGGTCCAGGGAAATCCACTGATGGACCAGGGTAATATTTCCTTTCCAGAAAAGGCGGAACATGACTGGGTGTAGGCTGCCTAAGTTGGTGAGTCGTTGGGGGGCCAAGGGTAGAGGTAGTGGGGTCAGGAATTGGATGCAACATGCGTGGCCTTGAGGGATTCAGCATATTACCATACTGGTCACAGTATGGACGGTTTATTGGTGGAGCATACTGTGTACTTGGAAAGTGAGTGTATTGTTGATAAGGGGGATATTGGGGAAGGGGGGGTTGCATATATGCTGAGGATGTTGTTGGCCCCTCACCCACAAATGATTGAGCAGTTGACATTAAAGCCATCCTGAGTGCATATTTTTTCTCAGGGGGTACCTGTTTACATATGCCTAAAATTACAGTGAGAAATGCTGTGTCTTCACACTGGTTTTCAGCCATTTTAGTGGACATCTGACTGACTACATCTAAAATTTTCTCCATGGGTTTCACAGGCCGGGCACTGCCCCTTGAAGACCTTCGCAAAGGCCTAGAGACATTGCTAGGTCCTGGTTCTGCATCCTCCTCATTCATTGAGTTTGATGTTGACCTTGATTCATCTACGAACAGTTCCTTGTCAACATTGTCTTGGAATTGTTCTTGCTCCTCCTCCTCCGCAGCTTCCTCTGCCTCATCTTCTGCTGCCAAACCCTGTGTGCTGTCTTCCCAGCTTGCTTGGGTTCTGAAATACAAATCACATATTTTTTAAGTAAGCATTACTATTTGATATGTAGAATTCGTAACATATGCCTGCTGATAACTTACTCTCGCATTTCCAACACTGGTTTCAAAAAATCAAGATCCCCGGCATGGGCATATGGGGCTAATCTTTTTGAGCCGGAACCACTCCTTCCTTCTTTTAATTTGCGTAAGTACCGGTTGTAGCAGTCTTTGAGACTTCTCCATCGAGTTTGTAATGAGTGCACTACAAAATATAAAGCAAATAATAAATTTAAAAAAAAATCTTTAGTGACTGCCTATAGGTCATTCATTTGCTAGGCTGCATAATTGATATGGATGGTGTTAAAACAACCGCTAAATATATTACCCATGACACCTACATAATTTGACATGTGCTGGAGGATGTTGACAGGGCCATCTTTAATACTATTTAATATTATTAGGACCGTGGTCAAATATTATTTGCTGGCCCACACACACAGATTTACTTTCCTGCAGCCACAGGTAACAGGAAAGTAACTATATAAATTCCACCATCAACACAGATAGTGTTGACAGGGGATTCCCTCCTGCCAAACCATTGTGATCTCCTGCCAGGAGAAGCGGTCCCCACCAAGAAAACACAGTGCACACACCCATTGGTTACAGAAAGTGCTAAGCAGCATATATCAACCACTTACTTTTTGTAGAACGTTCTGTGGCTGAGAAAGAGTCCCAGGTCTCATAATATATGCGAGCCACCTCCAACCATGCTCTCTCCTTCTTTGCATGATCTTTGTAACCTGGATCTCTGAGGTCATATATTGCCGGACGTTGTCTGACAAGCCGAATAATTTCCTCATTGTCATGCACTTGTCGCTTATTTTTTTTAGCCCTAGGCATGCTTCCTGCTGTCTTCCACACTCACATACATCAATATAGGAAGTGATGTATTTGGGAGGAGCAGAGATCATGTGCTTCCGTAGACTTCCGTGGAAGTCGCAACAAAGTCGCGGTGTCAGACATGTACATACGACTTCATTGCGACTTAATACCTTTCTACGGAGAACAAGTCGCACCGAAGACGGAACAAAGTAGTGCAAGAACCTTTTTTCGAGTCGCTGCGACTTGAGTCGCACCAATTAGAACGGGGACCATTGAAATACATGGGTTTTGACTTGTCATGCGACTTGACATGTGTCAAGTCGCAAAATAAGTCGCACTAGTGGAAACAGAGCCTTAGTGTGTATTAGGATATATATATGATGAGAGCGATAGGGTCTGGGTAGTGACCAACATATACGCCATATACTCATCTTGCATTTTTGGGTTGTTCGCACTCATGTGTATTCTATGCTGGTTTTTGCACAATTTGTTTATTGGCACTATACTGCACATTATATATGTCATTTAGTTATTTTTTTGCATTAGGAATTGTTTTTGATCTTTGTTTACATGGGTATATATTTATAGAATATTTTATTGTTGTTCACCTTTAGCACTATAGCACTTTTACAGAGATTGCTACACATGTATGAGGATTGATGCGCATGTTTAGTACTACCTTATTGGACACATATTGTCGTTTTTAATATGAATAAGCACCTTACAAGTTACACATCGTGCACTCTGGCACCGTGTATCTACATATGATTTTTGAGTTTACACTGCTAAAGGGTAATTTACCCCATTTTTAGGTCAGCACAGCACCCACTTTCTTTATATTTTCTCCACCCATGGGCTTTGTTTGATCCCATTTGGTGTCCGCAGTTGTCCGTATTTACACCTTTTTTCCCAGGTAGCGCAGGAATAATCTACACTTTTAATAATAAAACGACATTAACGAACATTCTTATTTTGTCCGATTCTGAATCTCCCATCGACTACCAGTACCAGTCTCCCACTCCCATATTAAAAAAGGTAATTTTCCCAACCCTCACTTAGCAGCAGAAGAAAACCTCTGATTGGTTAACAAAACACCAGTCACATTTCCGTTGTAACGGAATTTGGATCCAAAATTTGTCAACGAAATTTTGTATTTCGTATACAATTTGGAAGCATAGAAATTCGTATTTAGGATGCTTCCAAATGAATGAATTTTCGGAAATTCGTACGAATTTTCAATTCGTCAGAAACAAACCGCACATGTCTAGCCGGTGAGGGGGTGGGATGTGTAGAGAGATAGAACCCTAACCAACTGACATCTATCCGGCCTAGTCAGGACTTTCCCTCCTGTTTCAGTTGACAGGTGGCCTTCAGGTGTGCTTCATGGCATGCTGTGGAAACATGGAGTAGCCTGCACTGGCCATGGAAGCATCCGCCATGATTGTAATTGTTACATATGGCGGACCCCTACAGAAATGATAGGCCATTCTAGTCTCTCCAGTGGCCGCGGCTGACCGGGGGGCTGGCAAGCCCTGACTGGTGCTGTAGGAGGAAGGGGGTAGAAAGGGCGCCTTGTGGCTGCTTCAGAGCACCAATTCGCCATGTGGGTAGCAGACTGGCAAATAGTACAGAGCGTGGAGGGAGGCTTGCGAAGTGGCGGTAGAACAGCTCCGTGTCAGAAAAGCTCCAGTCTGTCTTGACCTGGAACTAGCTGAGCCTGGCAGCTGCCTCGGCAGAAAATGACTGGTGGTAGTCGTAAAAGGCGTGCCCTCCGTACTTGTATCCTATGTCTGTGCCTGAGTAGAGATATATAGTGGATATAAAAAGTCTACACACCCTTGTTAAAATGTCAGGTTTCTGTGATGTAAAAAAACGAGACAAAGATAAATAATTTCAGAACTTTTTCCACCTATAATGTGACCTATAAACTGTACAACTCAGTTGTACGGAACAACAAACTGAAATCTTTTAGGTGGATGGAAGTAAAAATAAAAAAAATAAAATAATATGGTTGCATAAGTGTGCACACCCTTAAACTAATACTTTGTTGAAGCACCTTTTGATTTTATTACAGCACTTAGTCTTTTTGGGTATAAGTCTATCAGCATGGCACATCTTGACTTGGCAATATTTGCCCGCTCTTCTTTGCAAAAACACTCCAAATCTGTCAGATTGCGAGGGCATCTCCTGTGCACAGTCCTCTTTAGATCACCCCACAGATTTTCCATGGGATTCAGGTCTGGGCTCTGGCTGGGCCATTCCAAAACTTTATTCTGCTTCTAGTGAAGCCATTCCTTTGTTGATTTGGATGTATGCTTTGGGTCGTTGTCATGCTAAAAGATGAAGTTCCTCTTCCTGTTCAGCTTTCTAGAAGAAGCCTGAAGGTTTTGTGCCAATATTGATTGGTATTTAAAACTGTTCATAATTCCCTCTACCTTGACTAAGGCCCCTGTTCCTGCGGAAGAAAAACAACCCAAAAGCATGATGCTGCCATCACCATGCTTCACTGTGGGTATGGTGTTCTTTTGGTGATGTGCAGTGTTGTTTTTGTGTCAAACATATCTTTCGGAATTATGGCCAAAAAGTTCAACCTTGGTTTCATCAGACCATAACACATTTTCCCACATGCTTTTGTGAGACTTTAGATGTGTTTTTGCAAAACTTAGCTGGGCTTGGATGTTTTTCTTCACAAGAAAAGGCTTCTGTCTTGCCACTCTACCCCATAGCCCAGACATATGAAGAATACGGGAGATTGTTGTCACATGTACCACACAGCCAGTACTTCCCAGATATTCCTGCAGCTTCCTGACCAGTTTTCTTCTTGTCTTTTCATCAATTTTGGAGGGACGCCTAGTTCTTGGTAATGTCACTGTTGTGCCATATTGATGATGACTGTCTTCACTGTGTTACATGGTATATCTAATGCCTTGGAAATTCTTTTGTACCCTGCTCCTGACTGATACCCTTTAACAATGAAAACCCTCTGATGCTTTGGAAGCTCTCTGCGGACCATAGCTTTTGCTGTAGGATGCGACTAAGAAAATGTCAGGAAAAACCTACTAGAACAGCTGAACTTTATTTGGGGTTAATCAGAGACAGTTTAAATGATGGCAGGTATGTACTGACTCCTATTTAACATGATTTTGAATGTGATTGCTTAATTCTGGACTCCGCTACATCCCCATTTATAAGAGGGTGTGCACACTTATGCAATCATATTATTTTAGTTTTTTTATGAAATAGTGAATAATGTTGGATTATTTCCAGATACAGATATAGGTCCCGAATCCCTAATAATTAATTCGCAAATAGAAAGTAAGGGAGGGAGCCTAGGCTGCCTCATAGAAAAATGGGATTTTTTAGTGGACCATATTATCTGTATAATAAGGTAAGCACAAACTCAAAAGATGATAAAAATTACATTTTATTAATAACAAAACACGTAATATCAAATATCATAAAATCATGAGCTACAAAAAGTATGTTAGAGATACTCAATACTAAATATCGCTGATCCGCCAATTACTGGAAAGATGCTAGAGTATGCGGTAAGCCAACATGTTTCGCAGTTTCCTGCTTCTTCAAGGGCGTCGCTTACATCTGTCGGCATCTCCAATAGTAGTTACCAATGCCCTAAATGAGGCGTGCATAGCCAGACTCACACCAAATGGCTCAAGCTGCTAACAACCGACCGCGATCATTACCCCAGGGCAGTCAGAGCCTAAGGGGTTGGAAAGTGGGATGTCGGATCACGTGCTGACCAACCTAATAAATAGGTATAGCCTCTAGTGGTTGTAAATATTAGGTGACTTCAGGGCCAACGCCCTCCGGATAGGGTCCGCTGTATCTACTGCTATGAAGCTGGCTTTAGTTTTTTTATTTTTACTCCCCCTCCCCCCGCTAAAAGATTTCAGTTTATTTTTTAATTGAATTGTACAGTTTATAGGTAACATTAAAGGTGGAAAAAGTTCTGAAATGATTTTTCTTCGTCTCATTTTTTAACATCAGAGAAACCTGACATTTTAACAGGGGTGTGTAGACTTTTTATATCCACCGTAGGTCTTCCCTCCTGCTGGGTGCAGCTGAGCATACAACATCTCTGAACATCCCAAATGCTAAAATGAAATTGGTGTCTGTCTGTTTACGGTTGAGCCTGGAGTCTTTCGACTTGATGACCACCAAGACATCCCCCCAGGCGTATGCTCTGTTGTCAGCCAAATCGTGCACCAAAATCAGCAGAGACACTAGATTTACGTCCTTGCCCTAAAAGATGTCCTTCCTGAGACTGGCAGGGGCGAGGTGAGCAGGGAGGACGGTAGATGTGGACTCTGGCGTATCTACAGGAGGGGATGCCAGCGCCGTGACCGGACTGGGTGAGGGAGGGTCGTGGGAGGGCGAACCTCCAGAGCTGCCACTCTGGTCTGCACGTCGGTAACTGTTGCGGATAGAGAGGAGACCATGGAGTGTAGCTGGAAAATGGCCCCAGAGATGGATTGCAGGGATGCCTGATGGATGCTGCACCCTGCAGTGGCTCTCGACGGGAAGAGTAGCATGAAGAGCTCTGCCTTCCTGGTCATAGCAGGGTAGGAGATGCCCTTGCATCTAAGCTCAGCTATGAGCTTGGGAATGGTCCATGTGTGGAGGGACTGCATGCTGCCACTCTCTGAGCCTGCGGAGGGTGACAGAGGGGCGGGTGTGAGGTCAACACTGCCGGCCTGCGACATGGCTCCAAATGTAAGACAAAAAGGGGGTGCAAGTGTTACAAAAGGATGTAGCAGTGGATAGAGAGCGAAGTGGGGCACAGAAAATCAGTTTTAAGAGAAAGATCCGTGAACTACACACCTGACTGGCCCACTAGCAGCGAGGTCCTGGCACGGATCGGGACTGGGTTGACTGGAAACCTGTGGTGAGGCTGACATAAGTGTAAGATGTATACTCCTTTTTCCTGAAATTAACTGACCCACCCCTGTCATGCGACTGGCCCTAGTGAGATGCAAACTGTATGTCGCCCCCCCCCCCCTTTTTTTTTCCTTAACCACTTCAGCCCCGGAATAATTTATCAACTTCCTGACCAGGCCATTTTTTGTGATACAGCACTGAGTCGCTTTAACTGACAATTACGCGGTCGTGCGATGTTGTACCCAAACAAAATGTATGTCCTTTTTTTCCCACAAATAGAGCTTTCTTTTGGTGGTATTTGATCACCTCTGCGGTTTTTAGTTTTTGCGCTATAAATAAAAAAAGACCTACAATTTAAAAAAAAACATTTTTTTTTACTTTCTGCTATAATACATATCCCAAAAAAAATATATAAAAAAAGAAATGTATTCATCAGTTTAGGCCGATATATATTCTTCTACATATTTTTGGTAAAAAAAATCGCAATAAGCGTATATTGATTGGTTTGCGCAAAATTTATAGCGTCTACAAAATAGGGGATAGTTTTATGGCATTTTTTTTTCTAGTTTTATTTATTAGTAATGGTGGCGATCTGCCATTTTTATCAGGACTGCGACATTATGGCGGACACAACGGACATTTTTGACACTATTTTGGGACCACTGTCATTTATATAGCGACCAATGCTATAAAAATGCATTGATTACTGTGTTAATGACACTGGCAGTGAAGGGGTTAACCTCTAGGGGGGCAGTGAAGGGGTTAAGTGTGTCCTAGGGAGTGATTCTAACTGTTAGGGGGCTGGTCTTTAACACACAGGACAGCGATGACAGAGAGCTGTGATCTCTGTCCTGTCACTAGGCAGAACAGGGAAATGCTTTGTTTACAAAAGCATCTCCCCGTTCTCCCTCTCTGTGACACGATCGCAGGCACCCGGCAGACATCGAGTCTGCGGGACCTGCGGTCACGGAAACCGCGGCGGGCATGCTCCCGCGACACCGCTTCTTAAAGGGGACGTACCTGTATGCCCTTTTGCCTACCAGCGCCATTCTGCCGACGTACATCGGCGTGCGCTGGTCGGCAAGCAGTTAAAGAAACAAGAACAACACTATCTTGCGAACACGAGAATGATGTTTCGGATTCTATTGTATGTATTGTATTGTATTGTATTCTAATGCACACTGGACGTTTTTATAGCTGCTTCTAGGGGCGTCTGATGTTTTTTTTTTTCCTGAACAGTCCTCCATGTAAGCCTATGTGTCCATGCACACAGACTTTTAGAAGCGTTTAGAGGCAGGGAAAAAAAAATCACTGCCAGTGCGTCCAGGAGCAGCAGAGTTTGGGCAGAAAAAAACGCTTGAAGCAACTAAAAGCTACTAGAAGCTGCATTTCAAGGACCAGAATAAAAATAGTTTTTTCTGGCTAATTAACGCCCAAGAACTTGACTCCTGTAAAAGCTCCTAAAAGTTTGTAAAAGCTATAGACACTTCGGCTTTGTGCACACTGGATGTTTTGACAGGTGCTGTTTTCGGCTTTAGCAGTTTTTTCCTGCAGCCAGTAAACTCCCCAGTATGTTATCCTATGTGTCCATGCACACATAGGCTGTTATCTGCATTTTTTGGCAGGGGCGTTTTCTGGCTGCAAAAAAAATCCAGAATTATTGGGGTTGAGAGGTGTTTTTCCGCTGTAAAAATGCTCTAATTCTGTAAAAAGCTGAAAAACGCTGAACAACACAGCTATTCAACACTTATGATTAATGATTAAAAACGCTACTGCAAAAATGCGGAAAAACTCATTCTATAGCTACAGCTTTCTACAGCTAACGCTACTGGCATTTTTATAATGTCCAGTGTGCATGAGGTAAGCTTCAGGTATTTTTTCTGCAAAACCATTGTTGGCTTCTAGGAGAGTAAAAACGGAAAATTGTATACTCACCATTACGTAATTTTCCTTTCCTGTCGCATCTTGATCGCAGCATACACTTTGGGTTGTGACTCCGCCCCCACAACCTGATAGGACCACATAACTATAAGTTGCAGAAAGGGCCCCCGCCCCAGTATTCTCTGTATATATACACACATCACCTCAGAAGGGTGGGCGATTGTATGCTGCCATGAAGATGCGACAGGAAAGGAAAATTACGGAAAGGTGAGTATACAATTTTCCGTTTTCCTGTCGCATCATGGCAGCATACACTTTGGGGAATAACTCGCAACTGGGTGGGAATGCAAATTAAGTTTATTAACAAAGAATAGAAGAGTTGGCCTGGATAACGGTTCTTCCTAATCCACTGTGGATAAGCGAGCGGAATCTCCCTTATAATGAGATATAAAGGTGTTCCTGGAAGACCAGGTGGCTGCTCTACAAATGGTTTCCGCCGAGACACTACAGTAGGCCGCCCAGGAAGTTGCCACTGCCCTGGTGGAATGTGCTTTTAAGCCCTCAGGTATCTGATGGTTACTTAGCGAATAAGACTTCTTGATGGCTTTTACTAGCCATGACGCAATGGTGCATGAAGATGCCGCCTGACCTCTCTTGAATCCATGCGGGATAATTAGAAGGCTCTCCGTTTCTCTTATGAATCTGGTTGCCGAGAGGTACTCCAAAATGTTGCCCTTGCGTCTAATGGATGAGGGTTACCCTGATCCCTGACAAGTGCTGGGAGATTAATCTCTTGGTTGAAATGGAAGGATGAGGATACTTTGGGGATGAAGCGATCTGAAAGCCTCAGGACTAATCTGTCTGGGTAAACGATCAGGTATGGTTCATTAGCCAGTAAAGCTTGCATCTCTGACACCGTTTTAGCCGATGCTATGGCTATCAGGATTGAAACCTTTAGTGTTAGGTCTCAGAGGGAGATGTTCTCGAGCGGGAAGAAAGGTTTCTTGGAGAGGACTTCCAGAACAACGAGAGGTCCCAGATTGGGAAGGAAGGTTTTCTGGGGGGCCTTAGTTTTAGGCAGGCCCTTTGAAACTGGATAATAAGGGGATCTTGTGCCCATTTAACGCCTGTCAAGGCGGATAGGGCCGACACTTGGACCTTCAGGGTGCTTGACCTAAGGCCTTTTTCTAGGCCCGACTGTAGAAATTCTAGAATTTGTGATACCGAAGGGGAGGATGAGTCCCAGCCTTGCTGCTGAGTAAAGGCGACAATTTTTTCCCAGACCCTTCTGTAGGTGTTGGTGGTAGATCTTCTGGCCTGGAGTAAGGTGTCCATCACCTTTTGGGAACAGCCTTGATCTAAATACCTAGCCCTTACAGTCTCCAGGCCATCAAATGTAGCTTTTCCGGTTCGGGTGAAGTAGATGATCCTGGGAGAGCAGGTCCGCCGATAACGGGAGAGGGTCTGTCGTGTTCAGTTGCAGGAGAGTGGTGAACCATGGCCTCCTCGGCCAAAAGGGGATCACTGCATTTACTAATGCCGTTGATCTCTTGAGCCTTAGAAGGAATCTCGCTATAAGGGGAGTCGGGGGAAAGATGTAGCCCATGCGAAAACTCCGGGGGTGTTGGAGGCAATCTGTTCCCTCTGCCGTAGGAAAGGGAATTCTTGACCAGAATCTCTGGCATTTCGTATTTGCTGGTATTGCTGCAAGATCTATATCCGGTGATCCCCAGGTCCGAGATATGAGAGCGAACGCCTGGGGACACAGGGACCACTCATTATTGGAGATGAAGCTCCTGCTCAGTGAGTCGGCCAAGAGGTTCTGGGCTCCCGGGACGTAAACCGCCCTCAAGTCTGACAGGTTCAGCTGTGCCCATTCTATAACAGGATGGACCTCCTGCATCATGGAGCTGCTTCTGGTGCCCCCCTGCTTTTTGATGTAGGAGACAGCCACTCTGTTGTCCATTCTCAGAAGGACCTGCTTACCCCTCAGGTGAGGGCTGAAGGCCAGGAGAGCTTGGAATGCTGCCTTCATTTCCAGCACGTTCAAAACTGAATCCTGTGACCTGAATGGCCAGCGGCCCTGAGACGCGTAGTTCTGATAGTGTGCCCCCCACCCCTCCATGCTGGCATCTGAGGTCACTGTCTCCTGAGGAGGTGTGACTATGTGCTTGCTTATCTTGAAGTTGTGAGGCTGTGTCCACCATCGCAGTGATTGCTTGACCTCCTCTGAGATGGAGATCGGCTGGGACATAGACGTGCCATCTCACTGGCGCAGAAAGGAGATTTGGAGGGGTCTTGAGTTCCATTGTGCCCATTGGACCATTGGAATGGTCACTGATAGTGAGCCTAAGATACTGAGGCATGCTCTGGCTGGTAATGTTGTGGTTGAGATTGACTTCCTCACTCTCTGAATTAGGAGAGGTATTTTTTCTGGAGGGAGCTCCACTGTATTCGCCCTGGTGTCCAGTTCTGCTCCCAGGAAGACCATTCTTTGGGTGGGCTGGATATTGCTTTTCTTCCAATTTATTAGCCACCCTAGACCCTGCAGTGTGGAGACTAGAATTTCCCGATGTTGGATGAGAGACTCCTGGCCGTCTGAGAGAAGCAGGATATCGTCCAGGTAATGGTGGACCCTTAGTCCCTTCTCCCTCAAGTAAGCTATTACGGGTAACAGGACCTTCGTAAATGTCCTGGGTGCGGTAGAAATCCCGAACGGGAGGCTTCGGAATTGGAAGTGCCGATGGTTTAAGGCGAAACGAAGGAATTTCTGGAATGCGGCGTGGATAGGGATATGCAGATATGCGTCCTGGAGGTCATATGAAAGCATCCAATCTCCGAGGTTTATTGCTTGGAGGATCGATTGTAGGCTTTCCATTTTGAACCACTCTATCCGGATTGATCGGTTGAGGTTTTTCAGGTCCAAGACCGGACGCAAATCCCCTGGCTTCTTTTTGACTAAGAAAAGCGGGGAGTAGAAGCCTTTTCCTCTTTGTGTTAGCGGAACCTCCACTATTGCCTGTTTTTGAAGAAGATCCTGGATGTACTGGATTAATGACAGCTTTTTCTCCCGGGATGGTGGTAGTTTGGTTGAGCAAAACTGATCCCTTGGGGAGCGTCTTTTGAAAAACCATCTGTGCCCGAATTGGATGGTGGCCACCGTCCATGGGTCTTTTATTGTTTCCGCCCAAACCAGCCTGAACTTTGTGAGTCTGGCACCCACTACTGCTGGCTGGCGGGCGCACCTTCAAAAGGACTTCTGGTCGCCGGAGGCGGGGGTTTTGGGTTTCTGGAATTTAAGGAAGGACGTCTGAGTGTTCTTTTAGCTCCTTCTATATTCCTTCCCAGGCCTATAGGATTTTGCATCCCTGTATCTCTCCGGGAGATTGCGTATGAAGGGAGGAGGTCTCTGCTGTTTTGGTCTTTTGTCCGAAGGGATAAGGTCTGACTTTCCGCCTGTCACTTTTGAAATTGCTGTTTCCAAGTGGTTTTCCTCGTCATACGGTATTTGGCACCAGTTGGACTTAGAGGCAGGATCTGCCGACCAAGGCTTTAGCCATAGCGCCCTTCTGGCCATTACAGAGGCCAGCATGCACCTTGATGCGGATCTAATAGTGTCCACAGAAGCTTCTGCTACAAAATCCCCTGCAAGGCTAAGTTCTTGTAAGGCCTTGACTATCTGCTCTTGGTCCGCACCCTCAGAAGCGAGTTTTGCAGTGCTTGAGGACCAACTGGAGATAGCTCTGCTCACCGCGGCCAGTGCCACGGCTGGTCTGCAGGCACCTCCCGCAAATATGTAAGCTTTTAAGGTCAGTGTCAACTTTCCTATCGAGTATGTCTCTAAACGTCACCGCATCTTCGATAGGGAGCGTCACATGTCTAGCTAGACGCATCAAGGATGTGTCTACTACTGGAGGGGAGACTAGAGGGGACACCTTGGGCTCCTTGAGCGGGTACAATTTGGCAAGTCTGTTAGTTAGACTAGTCTTCTTTTCAGCATTCTGCCATTCCTCCTTGATCAGCTCATCTAACTCGTCGATGAACAGGAAAGCCTCTGGAACTCTTTTGAGATTTGGGAAATATTTCCTCTGTTTCTGTTGGGTCTCCTTGGGCTCCTCCCAGTTTATCGCTTCCTTGACCAATTTAACAAATGGTTCTATTAGCGAAAAATCGAATCCTGCTGATGTTTCCAGCTCTTCGGTGTCAGACGGAGGTTCTTGCTCCCTTGATGTACTGGGATGAGTGGGTGAGGCGCTTTGGGCTGTAAACTCTGCATCAGGAGTTGAGCATTACGGAGTTGAGATTC
Source organism: Lithobates septentrionalis (assembly GCA_037952835.1). NCBI lineage: Eukaryota > Metazoa > Chordata > Amphibia > Anura > Ranidae > Lithobates > Lithobates septentrionalis. The sequence continues at coordinate 1,081,906 of JBBDGP010000016.1, forward strand.
CGGAGAGTTCTCTGGCGTCTGGCTCTTTCCCTTTGGTGGTTTCGTCGATGCATCTGCGACAAGCCAGTTTATCTGGTAGGGCGGTGGCCCCGCAAACCCAGCAAGCGGTCCCAACAGGACGGGAGGGGTGCACTGGTGACTGGTGTCTGAGTGCAGGGGATCTTCTGCGATAAGAGCGGCTATGTCTTGAGTAGGATGTGGATCGACTCCTTCTGTGACTTCCCCTGTGGCCTGAGTGACTTCTTCCGTGTGAGCAGCTTCGTCTGTGGCCGGAGCAGCTTCTCCTGTGCGAGGTCTCTCTTCGCCTTGATTTGGACGATCTTGAGGACCTGATAGGGCTGACCAATTTAGGCAGCCTTAGTGGAATCCTGCTCTCTTTTTCAATCTTCACTACTTACCAAAAGGATCCTCCCCCCTTACCTATTAGGCTGATGGTAATCAGCTGGGGCAGCGGCCTCCATAGAGAAAAAGAGTGATTCACCTAAGAGAGACAGGAAGGTAAGAACCTGCAGAGTAAGACAAGAAGAGTGTACATGCGATAAGACAGCCACTTACCCAGAAGGGGGGAACACCAGGATCGCAGACAGAGCACACAGATAGCCAAACACACAGTGAACGGGCAGGTGCAGATAAAAACAGCATCAGGAGGTTTTTGAAGCTGCCGCCCTGGCCGCCGCCCAGTGAAGGAAACAGAATCTTGGAGACCGCTGCAAAGCAACTAAGCCTGTTTAAGACTTATGCCCCGTACACACGGTCGGATTTTCCGACGGAAAATGTGTGATAGGACCTTGTTGTCGGAAATTCTGACCGTGTGTGGGCTCCATCACACATTTTCCATCGGATTTTCCGACCCACAAAGTTTGAGAGCAGGATATAAAATTTTCCGACAGCAAAATCCATTGTCGGAAAGTCCGATCGTGTGTACACAAATCCGACGGACAAAGTGCCACGCATGCTCAGAATAAATAAAGGGATGAAAGCTATTGGCCACTGCCCCGTTTATAGTCCCGACGTACATGTTTTACGTCACCGCGTTCAGAATGATCGGATTTTCCGACAACTTTGTGTGACCGTGTGTATGCAAGACAAGTTTGAGCCAACATCCGTCGGAAAAAATCCTAGGATTTTGTTGTCGGAATGTCCGAACAAAGTCCGACCGTGTGTACGGGGCATTATACTAAAGCCGCTGACATACCCCTGAGATCACCAGAGTGGGGCTCCTTCCATCTAGCTCGTTTAGAGGCTGTACAGGTGAGGACTTCCACCCAGGAGAGGCTAGAACCTGGCTGGGGCGAAGCGGTAAGGGGGTGCTTCTTAATCCGTTTGGTCCTGACAGGTGAGGAAAAATAAGAGAATACTGGGGCCCTTTCTGCAACTTATAGTTATGTGGTCCTATCAGGTTGTGGGGGCGGAGTCACAACCCAAAGTGTATGCTGCCATGATGCGACAGAAAAGCGGAGTTCCACCCATTTCTGTGTTTATCAAAAGTCAGCAGCTACAAAAAGTGTAGCTGCTGACTTTTAATAAACAGACATTTACCAGGCCCATGGTCCAGCGATGCGGCCGCCCGAAGCCTCACTTCTCTCCTTCTCCTCTCCGTAGCGCCAGCATTGCAAGTGTGGGCACCCGGCTGTGACAGCTTGCGGCTTCACAGCTGGGTGTGCATGTGCGAGTCGCGCTTCACGTTTTGAATGGCCAGGCAATCTTCTGGGACCTGTGACGTGTCCCAGAAGATTGCAGCGAGGGTGGGGGGAGAGGAGAACTTCAGCGATACGCCATGAGTAGAAGTGGGAGCTGGGTACCTGTCAAAACTAGATACCCGCTCCCCCCAAAAAAATGACAAGCCAAATGTGGCCTGTCAGGGGGTTAGGAGTTCTTAAAGTGGAAGTTCCACTTTTGGGTGGAACTACGCTTTAAATAAAGTCCTGTGTGCATGAAGCCTTATGCCCTGTACACACAACCGGTTTTGCATTTTGAATTCCATTCAAGCAGTCTTGCCTACACACGGTCAAACCAAAGTCCAACCGTCTAGAACGAGGTGACTACAGCACGTACGACGGGACTAGAAAAAGGAAGTTCAATACCCAGTGTGCCACCCGTTGGGCTCCTTCTGCTAATCTCGTGTTTGTCTCGTGTTAGTAGAACTTTGGTTAGAGACGATTTGCACTTTTCAGACTCCAGCTTTTTCAGATCGTTTTACTGCTGTTCAGTTTGTGCTTGTGGGTTTGTATCCAGTTTTCAGTGCATGTAGTCATTTCGTATCTGTTTTTTCAGTGCATTCTTGTCTGCTCGTTGCTGATTTTCAGCTCACTCTTCACAGGCCTTGCTGTTCTTCAGCGCGTTCTGTTCTGACCAGCTGACCGTTTTGAAGCCATGTTGTGGGTACATACTCGTCGTAGAGTTTGTGCTGTGTGGGGGCTTAGTGTTGGGGTTCATATTTTGACCCAAGTCCAGTCCATGAACAGGGCGAGGAGGAGTTCATGGACCAAAAATTGGTTACTCCAGCGTGACCAATTCTCGCACATGCCTTTGCTTCGTGAGATCCTTGAGAAAATCCTGATGATACTAGGAATCATCTCAGGATGACGGACCCCGTTTTTCACCGTCTGTTGGCTTTGCTGACCCCTTATATCAGCAGGCAGGATACCTGCATGAGGCAAGCCATCACTCTGGAGCAGAGGCTAGTCGCCACGATGCGGTACTTGGCGACTGGGAGAAGCCTGCAGGACCTCAAGTTCTCAACAGGCATCTCCCCACAGGCTCTGGGGGTCATTATTCCAGAGACCTGTTCTGCCATCATTCAGGTACTGCAGAAGGACTATATTACGGTGTAGTGTAACGGTCACAGCCAAATAATCAGACCAGTGGTGATGTGCAATCTCTACTTTACTTAACAGTGAACTTCAACATAAATTGTACCGGAAATCGTGCAAAACTGGGTATACAGTACAGAACATTAATATGAACTGTAAAGGAGGAGGACTTTTTATTTGGCTCCCAAAGTCACCTCAAACCCTCCCCCCATACAATTTTATCAATGGGCCATCAGAGGGGGTGAGGAATCTGATACGTGGGCCTTATATTTTTGTCTTTAAATACTCCTTAAAATAAATGTTATACTGATTTTGTGCAAGAATGTTTTTTGTGTAATCTGCTTGCAATGTTATGTGCAAAAGTACTTATATTTTTTTTCTTGTTTGACTCCACAGTTTCCTTCAACGCCACAGGAATGGCAGACTGTGGCCTCCCATTTTGCTGACCATTGGGACTTTCCCAACTGTGGAGGGGCTATAGATGAGAAGCATGTCCACATTGTGCCACCACCCCATTCGGGGTCTTACTATTATAACTATAAGGGGTTTAATAGTGCAGTGTTAATGGCAGTGGTGTCGGTACACTATGAGCTCCTCTATGTGGACGTGGGGAAGAATGGCCGGATGGAGGAGTCTTCGCCCAGACGGAGTTTTACCACCGTCTCCAGACTGGTGGCCTGGCATTGCCACCTGATGCGGATAACGTGGAAGGACTCCCCTTCGTCTTTATTGCAGATGAAGCCTACAGTCTGGGCGAGCACCTGATGAGGCCATTCCCCCAAAGGACCCTCACCCCGGAGAGGAATGTTTTTAACTACTGGCTGGCCAGAACGAGAAGAGTCGTTGAGAATGCCTTCGGGATAATGGCCAGCCAGTTCCACCTGTTTCTGACAGCAATCCATATGGCGGACTACAAAATTAACCATATCATCCTATGCTGCTGCATACTGCACAATTATTTAATTTAATTCACAGAATTATATAGCCTCAGTTGGGCCTGAGGCCAGACTTATTATAGAGAATTCCCTGACGGGCCTGGATACTGGCCGTACTGGCTTGGCCCCCCAAAGCGCCCGTGAAGTTAGGGAGAAATATGTTAATTATTTTATGGGTAGAAGGGCCATTGCAATTGCAGACAATGTCTCCTAGGTTCTCCTAGTGTACTTGTAGTACCAAGTGGATTTTCCTTTAGTAAATAAGCCCCATTGTCACTGTAAATACAAAACTACTTACAAAACTGGTATTGAGCATTGAAAGAAGAAGCCACACATTGTTGTTTCTCAAAATGTTTACTCTGTGCACATTCACATTTTTTTTTTCTCAATATTTTTTTTCTTACAAACAAGTATGTTTTAAAACATAACATACACAACTCTGGAACTTAAAAAGTTCAACGTATAAAAACCGAAGGCAATATCAGACATTATAGTGTCAAAAATGTCTTGCTATTGCCTTCATCAGATGGGGTGATGTCACCCCTGTAAAAGCCAAATTTTGAAGATGCACACAAATTGGGAGTCCAAATGGGTAATGTCAACATGTGCTATCTCCCATCATGGGGGACCAATGGAAGTGTTTGAGGTGCAACCCCTTCCTCTTACCTACTAGAGTTACGAGGAAGGGGTTGCACCCACAAAACACATACATTGAGATCCCCTGATGGCACACCATGTGCATCTTCAAAATTTGGCTTTTAAAATGTACAAAAACATTTTTTTTTTGGGAGTCCAACAAAACTGAAAATAGATGTGATTAGGCAAAAATTTAGATTCTCCCCAACACATCTATAATGTTCTTCATTTGCTGTTCCATAATATTCAGTCTATTTCGAACATTGTTGATTTCTCCATTCCATTGCATGATGTCATGGATGAGCCTTTGGGCACTGTCCCTAGTGAAGGGTTCTGCTTCCTGTTCCACAACCAGCACATAACCTAAAAATTGGTTTAAAAAACATGTATTTAGAAATATGCAGGCATACATAGATTACCTGAAGCTCGGGGTGTCAGACACTCACCTGTTTGGGTGACCATCTCGCCCACTTCCTCCACCTTTCCTTCCTCCAGATCCTCGGGGCGGGGGGCTTGGGCCGATTTCCCAATCTTGTTGGCGATGTGGGGGGTCTCTGGTGTCCTCTGAGTGTTGTCCTCCGAGTCTTTTCTCCCCTATGAGAATGAAACAAAAGGTATACTTAGCACACAGATATTTGAGTCCAGAAATAGGAATATGAAACATTGCTTGGAAGTGGTGTACAATTATCTGTTTGGGCAGAGATCCAAGTTGAAGACATGATTAATTCCCTTTTAACCAAGCTGGAATAATTACCTTTTTTGGCCAAGTTTCACAGATGTAGACATCCCAAGTATCCACTGGAGCACCTGTGTGGGTCACCCTAAAAAATGTGCTCTGGTGTCCCACACTAGTGCTTCTGAGTCCAGATGTGTAAACAGCTGCTGAGTGTCCTCTCCTTACATTCCACTGATTGAAGTTTGCAATTCATTCTAGTTTCAAAAACATCTAGACAACAATGTCCTAAACTTCTTTTAATAAGACAAATTAGCATGACCAAAATGTAGTTAACCCTGTATCGGCTAAAAACATCATATTTATTTTTAAACGAACGATGTTTCCTACGAACGAATACTGTACCCACGAACATGAAAGTAGCCATTTAAAACTGTACAACAGTAAAGAAAAGCACATGGAGTAGCATGCAAGTCAAGTACTTACTTTTTTGAAGCACTTTCTTTAGTCTTCTATACTGATCAGTTTAAGGTCGGACCGGCGTTTCCTTAATTGGTCTTTGGAGCGTCGTACCCCAAAATTCTGCTACAGAGTCTTCACAACTTTTGTCATGATTTTAGCCTTGCGCAAATTCGGCTGGGTGTATGGTCCATGCTTCCCATCATAATCGTTCCTCCGCAAGATGTCCACCATTTCTTCAAAGGCCATATTGGAGGCCTTAAATCTCCTCCTCCAGGATCGGGACGTTTCGGGCTTTCCTCGTTACTGGAATAATTTCCACACACCTGCTATGTCTCCACCATGTTGCTCCTACTGCGCACCAAAAAAAGAAGGGGCGGGGAATATTCGTGAAAAAGAACGTCAGGGGCAACGCGGGCTGAGTTTCACACATGCGCAGTGTATATAAAGCAAACACTTTAAAAACACTTTAAATTTGTCGTACGTACGATCTGTGTGTAGGAAGGACGAACGGAAGTGACGAGTGTGCTAAACTAAGGTAAAATTTGAACTTGGCCCATCACAGTTGCCTATTCTTCTTCAACATTGAGGCCTATATTGGGATAAAATATTGAGAGTTTAGGCTGACATTAGTGTCCCTGTCTTGTGTATTGTCTTACAGCAAAGATGAATCCCTTTAAGGACCCAGAATTCATGGGCAGTTTCATAGACAGATACAGGGAGATGAGGGATTTGTGGGAGGTGAAACACAGCTTATATTATAATAAACCAGCTAGGAGTTCATCACTGGAGAAACTTCTGCAATTTGTGAAGACTCGGTTCCCGATGCAAACGTCAAGTTTGTGGAAAATAAAATTGGGATCTTGAGGAACATGTATAAGAAGGAGCATAATAAAATCAAGAAATCCCTCAGATCAGGAGCATCAGCAGCGCAAGTGTACTGTATGTACCCAGACTGTGGTACTTCAACAAACTACGGTTTCTGGATGAACAGACTGAAGCCAAGGAATCACTTTCTACCTTTCCCTGCAACCTTCCCTCCACCGTTCCCTCAACCCCAGCAGAGGCTGACGAGAAACAACCTAGGCCTTCCATCCTGGAAGAAGTGGATGCACCCAGCTGGAGTCAGGTATATTCTTTTTTAGACATATTTATTGTCCTAATATTAATAATGTTAACTAGATGTTAGAATTGCTTACAAATCAATGATTTTATACAAAAAATGATGTATATAAGTCACTAGACAGTAGTGGCCAAAAATGTTGGTGACCAGCTTGAAAAATGCTGAGGTCAGAATGATAGTCTTTTCTATTTATTAAAATTCAATTTGCAAGTCATGAGCTGAAAATTGTGTGTGATTGATGAAGCAAAAACTACAACTATGTCCCTTATTTATACACAGGATGAGCTCAGCCAGGAGTAGGGTCTGGAAAGCGTCAGCCAGGAGGAGGCCGTGCCCAGTGGCAGCCAGGAGGTGGCCGTGCCCAGTGGCAGCCAGGAGGTGGCTGGGCCCAGTAGGAGCCTCACCCAATCCCAGGTGCCTCCCCTCTGCCTTACCACCAAAAGGCCCAGGAAGGGGACAATGACAGAGGAGGCAGCACTGGGCCTCATTAGGGAACCCAGTGATTTCCTCAGGAGCCCCCCCAATGCTGAAGAGGCCTATGGCTGCTATCTTGCCACCAGGTTGCTGGAATTGGTGAAGGGCCAACGTCTCCTCTGTGAGAGAATTATTTTGATGCCCTTCAGAAGGGGTTGAGGGGCCAGCTGACTGAGAACAGCACCAGAGCCACAGCCTTCAAGGAAGGCTGCAGGGAAGCGTGGAAGGAAGGGTGGAGGGAAGAAAAGAAAGTGATGGCCTGGGTTCAGTCTGGTCTGTCAGAAGACGCAGGCTGGTGTAGTACCACAGCCTGGGTACTGCTGCTGGTTGTGATGTCTGGGATTCCTGGACCAGATTGTGCTCCCTATTATATGGACTCCTCAAGCTTCCAATTTTCTTTTCCACAGACTTGATGTGTGCCCTGGGTGCCAAAAAGCTTTGAAAATTCCAAAAGTTTCTCCAGTGTTGACTTCCTCTTTATTTTCTTACCCAGAATAAATGGATATTTTATTTTCAATAAATACTTTTCTATGTGTTTTTCTTCAAAAAAGACAGTTTGTGAGTAGGCAGTTACATTTCTAAAAGACAATGTCATATTAACAAGGGACACCAACCTCCTTGAGGTTAATAAAAAATACAAGATAATAATGTCATTGTGGTAACTTGACACACAAAAAAAACAAATTATATGGAGATGACTAGAAAATAATTTTTAAGTAATCATAAAATAAATCTTGATTAAATAAAAAATTATAAAAGATGAGTATAAAAAATAATTGTAAACATTACTATGGAGATCGGGCTTTTAAAAAATAGAATATTATTCATGAGATGAGGAGAAATAATGAAGAAATAAGTTTGTGAGAACTCTGTGTGAATATGAGCAGCAAAACAACTTCATTCTTCTAGCATTATAAAGAAGAAAAGAATGCGCTTTAATGCGCTGCATTAAAAGATCACAGAATTAGGAATGTGCTAGCGCCAATACGTACGCTAGTTTTACCACACCGAGCGCCTCCGTCTCATACTTGCTTCACAGCATGCGTCGTTTTTGTTCCGTCGGAACAGCATACAGACGAGCGGTTTTCACAGTAGGAATTGGTTCCGTCAGAAATATTTAAAACATGTTCCATTTCTAGGTCCGACAGAATTTTTTGGAAAAAAAAAGTCAGATGAGTCCTACACACGATCGGAATATACGATGAAAAGCTTCCGTCTGACTTTTTCTGTCGGACATTCCGCTCGTGTGTACGCGGCTTTAGGCCCCCTTTTACAAGGGCTTTCGGATCAGGTCCGCCTGTCAGTTTTTCAGGCAGACCTGATCGGAGCCTCCATTTACTCCTATGGAGCAACAGATGTCAGCGGTGACATATCCACTGACACCCTATCCGGATCCTATATGATACTGTCCGTGAAATCCAGAGGGATAGTGACCCTATTTTCCATCCATTTGGTGGATCAGATCGGATAAAAATGGACAGGTAGTCAGTTTTTATCTGATCTCCACATAGAGGAGAGCGTGACTCTGACAGGTCCGTCTCAGAATAGTGAGCGGAGACAAACCTCTCATCCGCCTGCTCAGCGGGGATCAGCGGATCGATCCCCCACTGAGCAAGCGGACAAGCCCGTGTAAAAGGGGCCTTAAAGCAATATTAAAGTCTCATTTTTAAAAAAATAACAAACATGTTATGCTTACCTGCTCTGTGAAATGGTTTTGCACAGAGCAGCCTGGATCCTCCTCTTCTGGGGTCCCACGCCGGCGCTCCTGGCTCCTCCCTCCTGCTGGATGCCCACACAGCAAGCAGTTTGCTCTAGGGGCACCCAGGCAGGCGCGCTCCTGACCCACGGCTGTGTGTACATTCACATACAGAGCCACGGCATGGGCCTCGCCCCCTTCGTCACCTAATTGGCTCACTGGCTGTGATTGACAGCAGAGGGAGCACAGAGTATTCACCATAGGCTAGTAAAAAAAACATTCCCACCCACAGATCATACAGAGGAGTCCAAAACCCTACTATGGATGCAGCAAATAGGAATCCATCCAGCCTTGGGGGTCCTGGAGCAGAATCACCTGCTGCACTGACAGTGGTTCCGCCCAGAGTTCATTTTATTTGTGTCTACACTCCTGATGTAACAAGGGGATTCCAAAAGATGCAGGGTGTCATCGGGTCAGTAAGTGGGCCCAGCTAGGCTGTGGATGGCCCCAAATACAACATTATTAGTATACCTCGTGATTGTTTGCCAGGGGAGGTATGTGCTGTGAGGCATCCTATTGGACACTTCTCCGCACAATAACTGGTGCATCATGGGGCAAGATTCTACTGGGACCTGCAGAAGGCGGCACATTATTCCATATTCGTGAGATGCCACAGAGGTAAATCATTTTTTTCTCTCTTTTTTTTATTAGGGACAGCGAGGTTGGGTCTGAGCCCCAGGCAGGGACCACTGGGCTGTGTGCACGGGGGGAGGGGCACTGTCATTTATGCTGTATGGGCTTCAATGATTTCTTTTTTCAACACAGGAAATGTTTATTGAGTAAACTGAACATTACACTTGAGTTTGATGAGCATATAGTACTTACAGGAGCATATGAAAACAATTACCACAGTTTGGGGTGATACAAATTTCAATGTAAATTTAGAGCAGGGCCTAGAGCCATCCACTTGTCTTATTTGTTAGTAGACTTTATTAGAGATAAAGAAGAAAGTGAGTCCCATTCTCAACTACTCTGAATATGACATCAACCTTTTATGCATTATAACGTTGCTGATGTTAGGTCTATCTCCCGTGAGATTCCACATGTCCTAGGGATATTTCGTTAGAAAGAGGGGGGGGGGGGGGCAGGGGGGAGGCCAGAAAGGTAAGGAAGAGTTGAAGAGTTGAAGAAAGGGTAGAAGAAATCGTCTACAGGGACAGGAGGGAAAGTGAGGGAAGAAAAAACGGTAGGAAGGGGGGACAAGAAAGGCCCCCAGTGAAACACACTAGTGTATTTTAAAGATTATCTTCGCTATAGAAGGGAAAAGAGAGGGAAAGGGTGGTGAGGAAGATAAGAAAAAGTGGGAATCCGGAGGAGCTCGCACACTCTCACGTGTGCTAATAGCACTATGCAACATCACCTTCTAGAATTAGGGGTACTGATTCCACAACCCGCTTCCAGCCAGCCAGCCTCCCAGGACCCAATCCACCGGTGAACTCACACCACCAAATGCCGAGCTGCAACCCAAGCCGCCCAAATTTTGTCAAACTTCTTGGGACAGTTCCTGCCCATGTAGGCGAGTTTATATATTGGCAGTACCGCATTTATTTGTGCCCTCCACGCCCCAACAGTGGGGGGGTCCGATAACTTCCAGTGCAGCAAAATCTCTTTCCTGGCATAATAAGCTGCATAAAACACAAAAAGTTTGGTATGTTTGGCTGCGGTCAAATTATTTGTGATACCCAAGAGGAACACCATCGGGTCGACTTTTAACTGCAGCCCTGCCACACCATTTATATCCGTCACTATTTTGCGCCAATAAGTCTGGAGGACCGGGCACGACCATACTACATGAAAGAAAGTCCCCACTGACTGTCTGCATTTGGGGCACCCATCATCAAGCCCTGGGTAGATTTTAGATAATCTTTTAAGGGTATAGTATACCCTATGAAGAAACTTCAGCTGCACGAACCTGTCCCTTGCTGAAATCATGAAAGGGATGCATTGCTGCTGGCCTTCTGACCAGTCTTCCTCAGTCAGAGCCGGGATATCCAACTGCCATTTATGAAAAAGGGGAAGCATTTTGGAAGTGTCTTTGCACGTAAGTCTAAGATATATAGAGGATAATGTTCGGTCTAGATGATCGGTCATCAACAGGGATTCAACTGAGTGGGTAGACAACTCTATCCCATGCGGGAACTGCGCTCGAACCGCATGTCTTAGTTGCATGAAACGGAAAAACATCCACGAGGGTAAGTTATATCTAGTTTTCAATTCTGCAAAAGAGAGAAGTTGACCCTCTCTAAATATATGATGCAATGTTCGGACTTCGTGTCTGGCCCAGACCTGAGGGTCCGGAACAGATTGGAGGTGCGGCATTGTTGGGTTACCCCACAGCGGGGTATGTGGGGAGATAGTAATGCCACTGGTAAGATATGAAGAGACCTGCTGCCACACCCTCACCGTTGTTTTCATGAGTGTAGTGACTTGTGGGCTGTATCTCGGGCCTCTGTAGATCAAATTACTAAGTTCAGAGTATGAGCCTAAAATCGCTGCCTTCAAATTAACCACCCGGTTAGTGTTGTCCTGAGCAAACCACCATCGCACGGTGACCAGTAGCGCCGCCCAATAATATTTCTTAAAATGTGGCAGGGATAGGCCTCCCTCTGTAAGCGATAACTGCAACGTTTGTTTGGCTACCCTGGGTGTTGTCCCCGCCCATACGAAGGAGGTGATAGTTTGATCTAATTTGAGGAAGAATGAGTTTGGAATGGGGACCAGGGTGTAAGTATTTTTGCATCCACGTTTAGAAGCGATATAGGCCTATACGAGGAGCAAAGCTCAGGGCCCTTACCAGCTTTGGGTATCACGACTATCACAGCTCTGGACATAGAGGGGGGCAGAGAATTTGATTCAAAGGAAGCAGATAGGATCTCCAGTAACCTGACAGCTATAGTCTCCATATGCGTCTTATAGAATTCCACTGGAAGCCCATCATCCCCCGGGGTTTTCCCAGATTGTAAGGAGCTAATGGCATTTTGGAGTTCTTTGAGAGTGAGCGGAGGGGGGAGGGGAGGGCAGGGGTGCCATATACTAGGCTATATGTCTAAGCACTATCCCATAAAACACAGGGGGAGGGGGCCACCAACTGGAACCCCTCCCCAAGGTCCACATATGGGACGTCGACCGAGGCCCCTCACAGGGCACAAAACAGAGCCTCTAACAGGGGGCACAGACCCGGGGGCCCCTCACAGGGGGCACAGCCCTGGGGGCCCCTCACAGAGGGCACAGACCCGGGGGCCCCTTACAGAGGGCACAGACCCGGGGGCCCCTCACAGAGGGCACAGACCTGGGGGCCCCTCACAGAGGGCACAGACCCAGGGCCCCTCACAGGGGGCACAGACCGAAGCCCCCCAGAGGGGGCACAGACCGAAGCCTCTCAGAGGGGGCACAGACCGAGGCCCCTCACAGGGGGCACAGACCATGGCACCTTACAGGAGCGTGGCCTCCCACAGGGGGCACAGACCGTGGCCCCTCACAGGCGGCACAAACCGTGGCCCCCCACAGGACACAGACCGGGGCCCCCCACAGGGCAAAGACCGTGGCCCCCCCACAGGGACACCGGCCGTGGCCCCCCCACAGGGACACCGGCCGTAGACCCCCACGGGGGGGCACCGACCGAGGCCCCTTCACAGGGGGCACCGACCAAGGCCTCTTTACAGGGGGCACCGACCAAGGCCTCTTTACAGGGGGCACCGACCAAGGCCCCTTTACAGGGGGCACCGACCAAGGCCCCTTCACAGGGGGCACCGACCAAGGCCCCTCATAGGGGCCACAGACCAAGGCCCCTCATGGGAGGTGGCCACCAGGCCTAGCAGGCCGCAAACTGCGGTCTAGATTACGGGAGCAGCGCGGCCTCCGCAGCCGGCCCTGGGGCCTATAAAGCGGTACCCGGCCGGTAGGCCGCAAAGCCACGCCCTTTTTTTCGTCCGTCTGCCGCAAGCGGAGGGACTGGACTGATCGGCCTGTAGGCTACAAGCCACGGCCTAAATTACGGGAGCGGCGCGGCCTCCGCAGCCGGCCCCGGGGCCTCCCACCTTATACCCGGCCAGTAGGCCGCAAAGCCGGGGCCTATATTTTCAGCTACCCCCTGCAAGTGCGTGGCCCCTGGGCCTCTGCCGCCCACTCCCCATCCCCCCAGCGCCCGTAGCGCCCAGTCACCCAAAAGCAGACGTCCGGTCACTCACCTCCTGGGCCCCAAAAAGCACCTCCTGGGCCCATGGAATACCCCCAGTAGCAAACCCAAGGGTGGAAGGGGGGGGAACAGTGTGTCCACAAAGCCCCTAGGCCAGAAGCCTGGGCCTCACCGGGGAAGGAAAGGAGGGAGGGGGGGATGGAGGAGAACCCCGGAGGAACTGACAACCCCAGGGAGTACCCATGCCCCCCACCCCTCCAGGGAAGGAGAGGCGAGGGGCCCCTTACTTACCGCTCCAGTAAAGTGCGCGGGTAATGCTCCCTGACAGATCCTTACCTTGCCACCGAAGTGGGGGAGCTGTCGGCCATGAGGAACGCTGCAACACAGGCCGAGACCCGGTCGTATGTGACCTCGCGAGACGTTTAACTCGCAGGGCCAGCCCCTGTACAGTGGGGCTATGTCGCGGCCGACCTAGCGCGTAGCTGAGGTATGCACGGGCTCGCTGGCCAGACTGGGGTTACCCTTGGATCTAAGTATCCAGTCTGTCGCCCAGCCCGGCAGTTGATTGTAGATCTCACCAGAAAAAAATCCAGGAAAAAGAAAATAACAAAGAAAAATTCCCAGGACTAGAGGTCCCAGCAGGGAACCAGGTCCTTACTCCTGACTAGGCAGAAAAAAACTGAATACCTAGAGCAGGGAGGGGGTTATATACTGATGGAGGACAGCCCATGGGCGTAGCCAGGGGTTGTTTTTTTTTTGTTCTGCTTAGTCCTACTCCTGCAGAGATGATATAACCCTACCGTTCTGAATAAAGAAGGCTATGTCTGTCAATGAACGAATGAGAAAAAATGATGATTTTAACTTGTAAGCAACAAGTGTCAGAAAAAGATTTAGTTTTTAAATGGTCAAACTGAGCTCATCTACAGACAGAAGTTGATTCCTTTGATCTAAAAGAAGGAGAGATACATTGTATCTCTTCTCTATTCTCTATCTCTCTCCACTGGGGAATGTCTTTATCTTTTTATTTTTATTTATTTATTTTTGACAGCTCTGGCTCTGCACTTAGAATCAGGAATCAGGGGCATACCGACCCCTATTATTGTTATTATTGTTTTGACCACTGACAATATATTTGGTCATATTCCTTACAATTATATACTCTGTTTGTTCTTAGACTGGTTGACTCAACCCCCTGAGTCTTATACAGCTTGTGACCAATCCCGGGTTGGCTAACAAGCAACAGTCTAGTCATATGGGACAACTTGATGCATCCACATGCGTTATTTAGCACTCTTTGAGGTAATAATTTCGTTTTTCACACCACCACCCCCTAACAGTCCCCTTCCCCCCTCCCCCTTTCCCCCCTCCCCCCTCCCTCCCCCTTCCCCCCCTCTTCACTCACTTGCACCCGTCTGCACCAATTATGCTTATTACATCTTATCACATCCAGATTGCACGTTTTATCTCACTCTTCAACCCCCTCCTTTCTTACTTTCCTTTCACTCCATCACTACCATTTTTCTTGAGCACAGATAGAATACTTACCAATACCCTTGCAGTTATGTACCTTCTATGGTATTTTCCTTCAAACATACACCAGATAAATATGGCTCTGAACCCTTTTCGGCTTGAGCCATATATATTACATTTATAATGCCCTTGATTTTTCAGTGGCTTTTCTAGCCCACAGACTAAATCTGACTACCTCATTATGGGCTTTTACTTATTTTTCCTTGCAAATTTTCATCGCAGGTGGTTTGGTGCTTTCCGACCGGTCGTCTGCTCTGGCGGGCGGTGCTCAAAAGTGTGACCTCTCGTAAGCCACGTTGCTTCTCTCCATCCTGGTCTGGGTTGTGGTGGCGGTAGAGGTGATTGGAATCCTCCCTTGGGGAAGAGGACAAAGCAATATATCTTTTAAAGGGATCTCCATGTGGGAATCTGTGTTTTCTGTTGGACATACACTTACTTGGTAACTGTACTGTATTGATGTATCACATAATCAATGTAGTTAATATTATATTTATACCAATGGAACCTATATGTGTATATCAATTCTATTTTCGTGTTCTCCCCAGCAGACTGATCCTCTGAAGAAGACCCCAAGTATAGGGGTTGAAACGCGTCAGGTTTAATGTTCATGATATAAAGTATTGATATGAACAATGTCTGCTTATGTATGTTCAGCCAACAATTTTTTTAAAAGAATTCCCACTGGAGCTCATTGTTTTTAACTCTGATGGTATATTATCCAATAAAATTGTTATATTTTTTCATACAACATTGACTATATCTGTTATTGTGCTGCCTAAAAACCCCAATGTGGGGAAATTTTTCCTTTTTTGTTCCAATTTTTAAGGGGTGAGCAGCAATTTTCTTTTATTCTCTCTAGTGTCCCCTCCATTTTCAGGAAATATATAGATCCTCTTTGGCAAGGAGAGGAGCAGGACAGGGGAAGAGCAGTATATACAGCGAGGGGGCAGTCTGCACAGACAGGCTCCCTCACTTTCCGACACTGACTGTCACTGTCAGCTTTTAAATGTAATTGTCGGATTTTTCTTCTATACTTAAAAGCTTAGCTGTCATTCGGTTCCTCACTGTATGTACTGCTCTTCAGCTCTCCTGTCTCTCTCTGCACCCCATCCCCAAAATTACAGCTCCAGAATAAAGGGAAAAAAAGCTGGCAATTACAATTAAAAGCTGACAGTGACAGTCAGCGCTGGCATGTGGGGGAGCCTGTCTGTACAGACTGTCCCCTCACTGTGTATACTGTTCTTCTCCTGTCCTGCCCCTCTCCTTGCCCCCCCCCCCCCTCCCCTTCACAGTGACTGGTTGCCCCTAACAACCAAGGCAAATACGGATGAAAAACTGACCATTTGTCAGTTTACATCCGTTTTTTCTTCTGATCTGTTTTTTTTTGACGGATGAAAAATAGGGCTTTCACCGGTTCAAAAAAAAATGTTAACAGAAGTGGGTGAAAATAGATGATCATCCGTTGTCACTCGTTTTTTCATAGACATGCATTGATGTCCGTTTTTCATCTGTCAATGGATGGATGAAAAACGGACGAGTGTTCCGTAGGTGTGAAAGGGGCCTAAATGTACATATGGCAAGTTTCTTCCACAGCCCCTGTTGCTGACATTCTTGAATGCTAGAGGAGACACATACCTTGGGCGGCAGTGTTGGAAGTCAATGCAGATACTGGATCAAATAGTGTAGGTGCTCCATCTGCAGGGGTATCCTCACAATCCATTGGTGGCAGGAAGCCTCCTTCTGCAGAGCTGAGGTACAACCTACAGTCTTTGCCAAGAGATCCCAGTCCTCCAAGTGAGCCGCTGCACTGGAGAAGAGAAATTACTAATAGACCAGCCGTCGCTGATGTAAGCGTAAAAAAAAACAAGTCTAACAGCCAGTTAAACTGACGGGGAACATGTAACCCTCACTAACAGTTTCAGTGCCATTTTACCACGCTGCCGGAAGTGTGTCATCGGAAACTATATTGGGACACCCGAAGCGGGGAAATGGAGCAGGATACCTCCCGCAGCCTTCCCGAATATACTCAGGGCCACCACGGGCAGAGCGGACACTGTGCAGCAGTAGTTGCCTTTTAGAAAAACAATAAGGCAATTACCCATCCACAAAGGAAATCTCCTTAAGTTAAATGACAGTCAGTAGACATAGCCACAGCCAGTCTGTGTACCTAAAATATACTCAATTTATAAAAACTAAGCATTAACAGCGCTTCTTATGAATTAAAACATTCACCAATATGATATCTCATATACTGCAATAACTAAATCAAACAATAAAAAAAACTCTTAAGAAGTGGTTTTGAGAGCTAACGTCCACTGAAATGTCCAGCAATTTGCTATGAATTGATATGTATAGAGTGGTATAACCGACACTCTCCACTTATGAACAGTTCAGTGCAGTGAACTGCCAAGAAAAAAAAAAAAAGACGGGCATTGTAGTGAGCTTCTGATGAAAGAAATATCTGAATACAAAAATCATTTGCTGCTACACCTTCACCAATCCACCACGTGCATCCCCTTTGTGTGTCTGCTTAGCAGAGGTAAGTATAAACAGGGCCTGTGAGTTCCTTCACAACGTAAGTCTGCAGCTCTCTTACTGGAAACTTGAGTTCTCCTTATCAGGACCGGTGTGTTGGGGTGGATTAACCATGTAAAAATACAAGGGGATGACTTCCATAGAGTAAAACTGTTTATTATAACAAATCCGTTCCCCCCTCGTACAAAATATGCTTACTAGAGCAACATAAACAATCCAGCGTGTCACATGAGTGGCATCTAGCTCACCGCTGATCATGGTGCGGATGTCATTTGACTATGGGCGAGGAAGGAAGTGGTTAATAATACATTTTGCAAACAGGTAATTTTTCTCCTTCATTGATGTGCGCTGATGAGGCTGCACTGATGAAACGGCATTGATTGGCAGCACTGATGGGCGTACTGATATGCACCGGTAGGTGGCACTGGTGGGTACTGCTTAGCAGCTGTGGGTGTCTGTGTGCAGGATTGATGTCCCTCTGACAGAAGCCGGTAATCAGCTTATTTTTTCCTCCTCACGCTCTCAGCACGAGAAAAAAAAAGCCAATTACAATCTTCTGTTTACATCACATGATCAGCTGTCATTGGATGACAGCTGATCATATGGTAAGGGGACGGGATCAGCCCCTTACTCCGATCAGCAGAATCTCGTGGACTCGCTGATTACAGAGCGCGCCCCGCAGGGGGCGCAGAGGCATTGCATGCTCAAGAGGATGTACATGGACACCCTCCTGGCAATTTAGGCCAGCCATGTAGCCGTCTTTCGGCTATAGCGTGGACGTGAAGAGGTTAAACTGTACTTTGTTTTATGGAGGTTTATATAGATAAGACCAAAAACAGGAATAACTGAGAAGGAAAGATGAACTGATGTATTGTAAAGTTGGCCATTGACAACTTGAATTTTGGCCAATTCCTGCTCAATTAACTGACATTCAATCCATGGCTGACCCAGCTAGCCAAAAGTTAATATAAAAACTGACTGAGCTGTGGGGACAGTTGTTGGCTGAACGGTGACTACATCCAATTAGATCTAAGGCTGAGCTCTGGCGTGTTTGCACAGCCCACATACAGAGCCCGCCAGGAAGTCGGCACTGCGCTGCGCTAATCACAAGCAGTGAGACATTTACCCAATGCGCAGAGATCAGGAAATGTCTCACTGCCTGTGATTAGCGCAGTGCTGACTTCCTGGTGGGCTCTGCACGTGCGGTGTGCGAACACGCCGGAGCTCATCCTTAATTAGCTTCAATCACTGATCAGTGGCAAAATTGTATAAAGGCTACTGTGGGTATAGAATACAATGAGGCTCCTCCGCCCATGCTGTTTAGGCCTAGTTGATGGGGGGGGAGGGGGGGGTAGTACATAAGCATTCCCCTATGGAAGGCTGTTTACCCACACAGGGATGCACAGGTGTTCAGGGCTGTGCACCTACATACGTCAGATTTGGAGAAGCGTCTGCGTTCATGCGGCCTCTGTGTCCCAAATGACATGAATGGGCCTGCCTGCACAGGGACACCTGCACATCCCAATCTAGGTAAACAGAGACCTACAGTGGCTTGCGAAAGTATTCGGCCCCCTTGAACTTTTCAACCTTTTGCCACATTTCAGGCTTCAAACATAAAGATATAAAATTAATTTTTGGGGAAGAATCACCAACAAGTGGGACACAATTGTGAAGTGGAACGAAATCTATTGGATATTTTAAACTTTTTTAGCAATTAAAAAACTGAAAAGTGGTGCGTGCAAAATTATTCGGCCCCTTTACTTTCAGTGCAGAAAACTCACTCCAGAAGTTCAGCGAGGATCTCTGAATGATCCAATGTTGTCCTAAATGACTGATGATGATAAATAGAATCCACCTGTGTGTAATCAAGTCTCTGTATAAATGCACCTGCTCTGTGATAGTCTCAGGGTTCTGTTGAAAGCGCAGAGAGCATCATGAAGACCAAGGAACACACCAGGCAGGTCCGTAATACTGTTGTGGAGAAGTTTAAAGCCGGATTTGGATACAAAAAGATTTCCCAAGCTTTAAACATCCCAAGGAGCACTGTGCAAGAGATCATTTTGAAATGGAAGGAGTATCAGACCACTGCAAATCTACCAAGACCTGGCTGTCCCTCTAAACTTTCAGCTCAGACAAGGAGAAGACTGATCAGAGATGCAGCCAAGAGGCCCATGATCACTCTGGATGAACTGCAGAGAACTACAGCTGAGGTGGGAGAGTCTGTCCATAGGACAACAATCAGTCGTACACTGCACAAATCTGGCCTTTATGGAAGAGTGGCAAGAAGAAAGCCATTTCTCAAAGATATCCATAAAAAGTCTCGTCTAAAGTTTGCCACAAGCCACCTGGGAGACACACCAAACATGTGGAAGAAGGTGCTCTGGTCCGATGAAACCAAAATCAAACTTTTTGGCCACAATGCAAAACGATATGTTTGGCGTAAAAGCAACACAGCTCATCACACTCAACACACCATCCCCACCGTGAAACATGGTGGTGGCAGCATCATGGTTTGGGCCTGCTTTTCTTCAGCAGGGACAGGGAAGATGGTTAAAATTGAGGGGAAGATGGATGCAGCCAAATACAGGACCATTCTGGATGAAAACCTGTTGGAGTCTGCAAAAGACCTGAAACTGGGATGGAGATTTATCTTCCAACAAGACAATGATCCCAAACATACAGCAAAATCTACAAAGGAATGGTTCACAAATAAACGTATCCAGGTGTTAGAATGGCCAAGTCAAAGTCCAGACCTGAATCCAATCGAGAATCTGTAGAAAGAGCTGAAAACTGCTGTTCACAAATGCTCTCCATCCAACCTCACTGAGCTCGAGCTGTTTTGCAAGGAAGAATGGGCAAGAATTTCAGTCTCTCGATGTGCAAAACTGATAGAGACATACCCCAAGCGACTTGCAGCTGTAATCGCAGCAAAAGGTGGCTCTACAAAGTATTAACGCAAGGGGGCCGAATAATTTTGCACGCCCCACTTTTCATTTTTTTATTAGTTAAAAAAGTTTCAAAAATCCAAAAGATTTCGTTCCACTTCACAATTGTGTCCCACTTGTTGGTGATTCTTCACAAAAAATAAAAATTTTATATCTTTATGTTTGAAGCCTGAAATGTGGCAAAAGGTTGAAAAGTTCAAGGGGGCCGAATACTTTCGCAAGCCACTGTAGATATGAAAATAGCTTCTTTTTCTCTTGTTCTGTGTGCGAGTTGAGAAAAACGATATATATCTCATGTGTACAGCTAGCTTATAGGAGGCAAAGTAGCTTCACATGGGAGGACAGCAAGGCCTCATGTACAGTGCTGCTGGTAAACGGACGTTTAGGAGCAGTTGGGTATTTTTCTCAGCTGCTCCTGAACTCTCCTGTTATCTTATCAGTACATGTACACAGAGTCCTTTAGGCTTCATGCACACGAGACGCCGGTGCAAACTCTGCTGAACACATGTTTTTAAAAGCTGAAACCGGCGTTTAGAAATGCCTGTTTTGCCACGTTTGCATGCCGCGTTTAGCGGCGTTTGCGTCTAGAAGCGTCTGCAGAGCAGAGAATGACATTTTGCGACCCAACTTTGGGGCCCCGTATCTCAGGGCCCAAATTTGGTGTGCTAACACAGTGGAACTAACACTACAACATATCCAAAGCTGGGGTTCCTAGCACGTAGTGGCCCCGAGATATGGGGCCCCAAAGTCGGGTCGCAAAATGTCATTCTCTGCTGCAGAAAATGGAAAATTGAATACTTTTCCCCAAACTCTCGGGAAGTAAGGACTGCTGGGTCCACACTATAGTGGGACATGAACGTGCTGAAGGACGACCAGCTGGCCGCTCGACAAATTGTCTCAGGGGAGACCCGCGCCAAAGCTGCCCAGGAGGAGGCCATTCCACGCGTTGAGTGCGCATTGACCGCATCTGGAACTGGGAGACCACTAGCTCGATATGCTCTTTGGATTAACCTTACAATCCAGCTTGCCAAGGTCGTCTTAGATGCCGCCATTCCCTTCCTGGCACCCTTGGGGATGACAAATAGCCGTTGATCTTTCCTGAACTGCTGCATCAAATTTAGGTAGTGACTTAGGGATCTGGCAATATCCAACTCATGCAGTTTTGAGGAGGCTGGATCCTCCCCGAATGCTGGAAGAACCCACTCTTGGTTCAGATGGAAGACTGAAGGTACTTAAGGGATGAACTGATGAATAGGTTGCAACACCACCCTGTCCGGGAAGAAGGTAATGTAGGGTTCTTGTGACCCTAATGCTTGGATCTCTGATACCCTGCGACCCGAAGTGATGGCGATTAGAAAGATATTAAGCACGATAGTCAAATCCTATTTGGGGTATAGCGTCTTTCTAGGCGGTCTCAATCTTAGAACTGCTTTCAAGAAACATTCCACCAGAGGATCTAGCGCCCACCGGGTGTCTGTTAAAGCTGAAAGAGCTGAAACCTGGACCTTAAGCGTATTCAGGCCCAAACCTAAGTCCAATCCACTCTGTAAAAAGAGGAGTATGTTCTGGATTCTGGAGTTTAGAGGATCGATGTGGTTTGTTTCTGCCAATTCCGTAAACTTTCTCCAAACTCTATAGTATGAGGAATTCGTAGATGCTTTTCTGGCCTGTAGTAGTGTTTGAATGACATTATGCGAACATCATAACTCACCCAACCTTTTCCGCTCAACTTCCAAACCCTCAAGTCTAGGATCTCCGGGTGCGGGTGACAGAACTTGCCTTGAGACAGAAGGTTGTCTATGCGTGGAAGGTGAAGCGGTTTGCACAAGGTCATCTTGATTAGCAACGTGAACCACAGTCTCTTGGGCCAGTATGGAATCACTGCTAAAACTGTAATCGCTTCTGTGGTTAGACGTTGGAGAAACCTCAGTATCAGTGGAGTTGGTGGGTATGCGTATGCCATCTGAAAGTTCCATGACTGGGTTAGGGCATCCACCCCTGCTGATTTCGGAGATGGGAACCTTGAAAAGAAAAGCGGTGTCTTCGCATTGAGCGGGGAGGCAAATAGGTCTATTTGGGGAGTGCCCCATTGTTGGCATATCCAGGAGAAGACCCTCGGATTCAGAGACCACTCGTTGTTGTGGCTGAAAGATCTTGAAAGCTGATCGGCTAACTGGTTCTCTGGCCCTGGGATATATGAGGCTCGTAGGTTGACTAAATTCCTCTCGGCCCATGTCAGAATGGGTGTCACTTTGTTCAGAAGGGACCTGCTGTGCGTTCCTCCTTGATTCTGAACATAAGCTACTGCCGCTTTGTTGTCCATCTGGAGAAGGATGGATTTTCCAGAGGAAGGTGGCCAGAGACAGGATTGCTAACCAAGCCGCCCTTAGCTCCAAGGTGTTTGATACTACCTCTGTCGCATTGAATTGCCATCTGCCTTGTACCAACTGGTCTTGGTAATGTGCCCCCCATCCTAACTGACTTGGGTCTGTCGTCAGAACAGTCCATGGGATGGGGCCAAGGGGACAGTGAAGCAGAAGGTTGGATGGTCTTGTCCACCACCAAAGGCTGGATTTCATTGTAGGTGTAATCAATATCCTCTGCTCTAGGCGATCTTTCTTCCACTGTGATAAGAAGCACACCTGGAAAGTCCGTAGATGCCATCTGGCCCATTTCACCATAGGTATGTATGAAGAGAGGGAACCTAGCAGGCTCAGACAGTCTGATGCTGCCATAGAATGGCTTGCTAGTGCCCTTTTCACTTTCCCTATCAATGAAGGGATTTTTTCTGACGGGAGTGAAACTGCTCTTCCTGGAGTGTTGAAGAATGCCCCTAGGTAAATTATCTCCTGTAAAATATAAAGAAAATACAGCGCTGTCAATAAAAGTTGTACGTCATGCAAAATATGATCTGCTAACTGTACATGTCATAAAGCTGCAGTTAAAAAATGTGGGATACCCACATTAAACAAGATAATAACAAAAAGGAAACTGCGCTGGAAAAAATAAACATAAACAAAACTCCGTGTATGCACACATAGAGTTAAAAGTCCATCCATAGCGTGTACACAGGTATCAATTAACAGTCAGTGCAGAGTTCGCAAAGGCATCTATCCACATTTCTTATCAGGGTGACAGCACACTTTTAACCACCGCAGAAACAAGTGTAGAAGATAGGACAGTCCTCCACCTCTAAGCCAACTGCCTCTTACCAGCTCCCTTGATCTCTGTTAAGGAGATCACAAACGCTTTTTAGCTTATGACCCAGCTACAGTCTTTGGGATGGAACATCAGATAAGGTCCCCGTGGTTTCTTTGCGTAAGTCTCATCAGTATATCCATGGGCCAGTCATATGAGAAAAAGAAAGGCTTCCATAGTGTATATCGTCTAAAACTTTTATTGTATAAAAAAGTAATGCACTTACATCAATCCAGATAAGATAAGGCATCAATCAGAAAGTAAGCCGGCCGGCTCTCTAAAAACAAACGCCCGTAACTTCCGGGACTGCGTGTTGGTATGTTGGTGGCGTCAGCACGCCGCTCTCCCTGGGAGAGCGGCGTGCTGACGCCACCAACATACCAACACGCAGTCCCGGAAGTTACGGGCGTTTGTTTTTAGAGAGCCGGCCGGCTTACTTTCTGATTGATGCCTTATCTTATCTGGATTGATGTAAGTGCATTACTTTTTTATACAATAAAAGTTTTAGACGATATACACTATGGAAGCCTTTTTTCTCATATGACTGGCCCATGGATATACTGATGAGACTTACGCAAAGAAACCACGGGGACCTTATCTGATGTTCCATCCCAAAGACTGTAGCTGGGTCATAAGCTAAAAAGCGTTTGTGATCTCCTTAACAGAGATCAAGGGAGCTGGTAAGAGGCAGTTGGCTTAGAGGTGGAGGACTGTCCTATCTTCTACACTTGTTTCTGCGGTGGTTAAAAGTGTGCTGTCACCCTGATAAGAAATGTGGATAGATGCCTTTGCGAACTCTGCACTGACTGTTAATTGATACCTGTGTACACGCTACGGATGGACTTTTAACTCTATGTGTGCATACACGGAGTTTTGTTTATGTTTATTTTTTCCAGCGCAGTTTCCTTTTTGTTATTAAATTATCTCCTGTGTGGGCGTAAGTTGACTTTTGGCGTAGTTGATTAGCCAACCAAACTTTATCAGTGTGTCTAGGACCAACTGTACATGTATCACCAAGGTCTGCCTGTGCTGAGAAAGAACTAGAATATCATCCAAATAGTGTAGTACTCGAATCCCCTTCTCTCGAAGAGGAGCCAAGATCGCTACTAGCACTTTGGTGAAAGTTCTGGGCGCTGTTGAAATCCCGAAGGGAAGGCATTGTAATTGAAGATGTAAGTCGCCTATTCTGAACCGAAGAAAAGGTTGAAACTGAGGGCGGATAGGTATGTGCAGATACGCATCCTGAAGGTCTATGGACGCCATCCAATCTCCTGGCTGAACAGATAGAATGACCGTGTTTAAGGACTCCATCTTGAAATGTTCCACCCGGATATACCTGTTCAGCCTCTTCAGGTCTAGCAACCTCCAACCCCCCGATTTTTTGGGGACTAAGAAGACTGGGGAATAAAAGCCTAAGTGCTTCTCCAAGTCTGGAACTGGTACTACTGCCTGCTGGAGAAAAAGCATTTTGACATATTGAAGAAGGGCCTCTTTCTTCTCTCTGGAGGTTGGAATCTTGGTGGCCTGAAAGGAATAGAGGGGAGGCTGCCTTTTCAATCCCCAGAAATTACCTTGACAGACCGTGGACACTGCCCACTGGTCTACGCAACCTTCCACCCAAACCCGGGCAAACGCCTTTAGACGGGCTCCTACCGGACCGGTTTGGGTGGAGAGGGCGTCAAAAGGACTTCTGGCCATCAACTGTGAATGTAGAGGCCTTGGTTTAGCCAACCTCAGAAAGGTTGCTTGTGAACCTTTCCAGCCCCTTCTATACTTCCTTCCCGGATGGTAGGATCTGGAGTCCTTCCCTCTTAACTGGCCCGCTGGGCGGTTTGCAAATCTCTTCCTCCTGCTTCTGTCCTGGGGAATTAGCCCACTTTTCCCCCCTGTGACTCTGGTAATTGCCGTATCCATTTTTTCGCCAAACAGGGCTTTCCCATCGTATGGAATACGACACCATGATTGCTTAGACGCTGGGTCGGCCGACCATGGTTTTAGCCACAACGCTCTTCTGGCCGTCATGGAATACAGCATGGCCCTGGAAGAGCATTTTAGGACGTCAATAGCCGCTTCTGCTATGAAATCTGAGGCCAGCTTTAATTCATCCAGTGCCTTAATGATTTCTTCTGAACCTACCCCTTGTCTGAGGGCCGTTTCCACGTTGTCTGACCATACTCTGGTGGCCCTTGAGATCGAAGTCAGAGCTACCGCTGTTTTGCATGCTCCCCCAGCCGCCTGATATGTTTTTTTCAGGTCTGAGTCAATCCTTTGGTCAAGGACATCTTTAAAGGAGACTGCGTCTTCTAGTGGCAAGGTCGAGTTTATAGCCAACCTCATAACTGAGGCGCCCACAGTTGGTACAGCATCAAAAAGTTGCGCATCTGCTTCTGCCAGTGGATATAACTTAAGAAAACGATTATACGCCATAGGTCTTCTGTCTACCTTCTGCCATTCATCTGTTACCACCTCCTTGATTTCTTCCATCAAGGGAAAAGTTGATACCTTCTTTTTCAGATGTGGGAAATATTTCTTTGTTTGTTTTAGAAGGTGGCTCCGGATTTTCCTCCCACTGGATTGCATCCTTGACCGCGGTTATGAAAGGCTCAACTAGAGCGAAGTCAAAAGCTGAAATATTGCTATCCACCCCTTCCGCCTCGTCTTCAGAATCCACCTCTGCGTCCGAATGAGGAGTGGACACGCTTACTGCTGCTTCAGGCGAGGGTGGGTTAATTTGGTCTTGGGAGAGGGCCAACTCACTGATTGAATCCTTGATCAAGCTCTTAATTGATTCCAGAGACTGCTGCTTATCTTTCTCTTTATCCCCTGTAGCCTCTAGTAGATTTTTCCAGCAGCGCTTGTCTTCTCTTTTGGATACACCGGTCTGTGGGATTTGTGTCTGCTAGGGGTATGTCGGGGAGGCATGAGCTGAGGATGAGTGAGAGTGTCCTGAGCTCCTATGACCTTTGGATCTCCTATCTGAGGAGCTACGGTGAGATGATCTGCGGGATGATCCCCGTTGCGGGCAGTAGAAACAAAAAATATGTTCTAATTTGCCCGTAGTGCTCTTTTTTATTTTCCTTTAAAAAACTTACCTGATTGTTGCAGCCCTTACCTAGTGGTATGATGAGGATCATTTTGTTGTGGTATCACATTACTAGGGGCAGCTGGGCAAGAGAAAAAAAAAAAAAAGGATAGATTTCTTTCTGCTTTCCTTTTTAACCATATACACATACACATGTACATATATATATATATATATATATATATATATATATATATATATATATATATATATACACACACACACACATAGATACACATATCTACACAATACATATACATAACATTAAACAAAAGTACCTTTTTGCAAGCCCCTAAATACCTTGGCCAGGCTCCATTGCAAAAAATAGGGAAGACACTTAAGGGAGATGTCTTCACATTGATAGCTGGCCCTGTAATGAATCCCAGGCTCTCCATTTATGCTGAGAGCACTTTGGGAGTACCAAGATGGCCGCCGACAGCTTCAGTTTGCTACTGGGCATGCGCCGTACTGGCCCATGACGTCACGCCGTGACTCCGCCCCCCCCCCGCTGAGTAAAACAGAGCCGATCGGTGCGCGCGAAGCGCCGCACACTGCTACAGGAGGAGGGGGGGACATAATCCATGGAGGGGCGCTGCAATGCAAGTAACAGCCTGCTCACATACGGATAGGAGACATACCATCAGGGAAGAGCATAGAGGAGAGGCTAAGCTCCTGTTAATCTTCCAATATGGCCCAAAAAAAGATCCACAGAAAAAAACGGCCTCCCATACTTATCTGGCGCCTTTAGCAACCCAAGCGATGGGACTCCATACTGCAGGAGAGCATGAACCTGCAACGGTTACACCATAAAGCGGTGAGGTAAGGCTGATAATGATCCTGCAGGCATGAGGACAAAGTAAAGAATACTGACTAAGGGGAGGAACTCTTTTTTTTATAGAGGTAAAATGGTCCTGTGGGTTGGTAGGGGGCGGAGCAACCAACCATGGGTATGCTAACATGGGAGGCACCAGGAAAAGTGCTTGACATTTTGTGACCCGACTTTGGGGCCCCATATCTCGGGGCCACTTGGTGATAGGAACCCCAAATTTGGATATTTTGTAGTGCTATTTCAACTGTGTTTGCACACCATATTTAGGGTTCCTAGCACTAAGTGGCCCCGAGATATGTCATTCTCTGCTGTAGTTTACCATCATATTTCTGGGTTTTCTTGTCCAAAAAATAGGGTTCCTTTAAAAACACTTATAAATGCAAAGATGGCTAAACGAGCTTCCAGCATTTAGCGTCTGAAACATGAAAAACGTTTGCGCCTGAACCCATTTTTTTGCTTCTGGAAAAACGTGGTTAAACACAACTGTCTAAAAAGGAGACTGTGTACATGGACACATAGGATAACATTGAATGAGTTCAGGGGCAGTTGAAAAAAAGTGTTCAACTGCCTCTGAACGCGCGTTTAACAGCGTCTCATGTGCATGAGGCCTTATAGTCGTTTCTAGGCAGTTGTGTTTAGAGGCTTTTTTTGGAACCCAAAAAAATGCGTTCAGAAGCTGTGATTAGAGGCATTTCAACTGCCAAATGTGGTGACTCGCGTTTAGCCGCGTTTCATTTACATGTGTTTTTAATTTTTGGCTATTTCAAAAAGAAATTTTTTTTTTTTTCAAACGCGGCTAAACAGACGTTTTTAGCTGCCAGTTTCTACTGGAGTCAAGCCATCAGACAGTTGCAAATCAGTGGTCTTGCTATCAGACAAGTTTTTTTGGTTGAATATTTGGTTGAATATTCAACACAGAAAAAGGAATTATAACGTAATGTAATATACAAAATAATGATTACACAGAGTTGTCACACATACATCACCCTCTCTAACATTTTCAATACGGTATGATTTTACTGTGGACATTTAAAGATACAGAGTCCCAAATATCAACCCATTGGCTACAAACTGACATTTCTTGTAATACTTCAAAGTGGGTCAGAAACCCAAAACGTTTACAATGCAGATGTGTCCTACACACCCCCCTCTATGATATCTTACAATACGGTATGATTTTACTGTGGAAATTTAAAGATACAGGGCCCCAAATACCAACCCATTGGCTACAAACCAACACTTTTGCACTACTAAATGGGTTAA
Organism: Lithobates septentrionalis; assembly: GCA_037952835.1. Taxonomy (NCBI): domain Eukaryota; kingdom Metazoa; phylum Chordata; class Amphibia; order Anura; family Ranidae; genus Lithobates; species Lithobates septentrionalis. The sequence continues at coordinate 1,110,292 of JBBDGP010000016.1, forward strand.
AAACAAAATCTCCCATTGGACCAAAACGTTTACAATGCAGATGTGTCATACACACCCCCCCTCTATGATATTTTACAATACGGTATAATTTTACTGTGGAAATTTAAAGATACAGAGCCCCAAATTCCAACCCATTGGTTACACAGTGACATTTTTCCAATAGATCTAAATGGGTCAAAAACAAAATCTCCCATTGGACCAATACGTTTACAATGCACATGTGTCATACACACCCCCCTCTATGATATCTTACAATACGGTATGATTTTACTGTGGAAGTTTAAAGAAACAGGGCCCCAAATATGAACCCATTGGTTAAACAGTGACATTTTTCCAATACTTCTAAAATGGGTCAAAAACAAAATCTCCCATTAGACCAATACGTTTACAATGCAGATGTGTCATACACACCCCCCTCTATGATATTCTACAATACGGTATGATTTTACTATGGAAATTTAAAGATGCAGAGTCTCAAATATGAACCCATTGGCTACAACCTGACATTTTCGCAATACTTCAAAATGAGTCAGAAACAAAATCTCCCATTGGACCAATACGTTTACAATGCAGATGTGTTATACACACTCCCCTCTATGATATCTTACAATACAGAATGATTTTACTGTGGAAATTTAAAGATACAGAGCCCCAAATACCAACCCATTGGCTACAAACTGACACTTTTGCACTACTAAATGTGTTAAAAACAAAATCTCCCATTGGACCAAAATGTTTGCAATGCAGATGTGTCATACACACCCCCCTCTATGATATCCTACAATACGGTATGATTTTACTGTGGAAATTTAAAGATACAGGGCCCCAAATACCAACCCATTGGCTACAAACTGACATTTTCGCAATACTTCTGTTGACTAGTTCTGTATTTTGTGCATACACCTCAATCATTGTAGTAGTATGGACATATACATATCTAGATCTGAGAGATCTTACAACAAAAAGGTAGTTTGTTCCGCAATACACATTTATTAATAGGGTTACATAATCTATACAAAGTACACACCCGACAGTATTTACAACACAATGTACAGTGTAGGTCTCCTGGCTTACATGGTATTTACAAATTACCCACGACACCCATATTTACAGTACAATATAAAATACAAGTATATTAGATTACCTGTTAACTTCAGGTCAGCCCATGGTGACTGCTGTCTGTTCCCACACCAAAGAGTGAGTTAGCTTGGTCACAAAGCATTATATCCCCCCCCCCCCTCCTTTCTGTAGTGTGGCTAATATAATTCTCCCTAATTGGTCACTGTACCTAGTAAATGTATATTGGGCACAGCCTGATTGGATGAGTCAAAGAAGGCTGTTGTTTACTACCCAGGGAAGATGTTATCAGGGAGAACAAAAGGCCAACCTTTGAAGTTGAACTAATTACAATAACACCAACACAACACTCAGTATTTTAAATATATTTCCCTCTAACTGAAATATATTTCTAATTGCAATATTTTACAGCGATTAATGGAGATTTCACATAATCCCATAAGGCAACAGATGGCCCCTTGTGGCCAGTTGAAAATATGAGACTCGGCCACACCTAGAATAATGGTTTATGTGCAATCTCCTTCAATATCTGGCACGTTTGGCTTTGTCCTCTGAAATGAAATAAAACTCTTTGAGAAGAGAAAAAAAACTTTTAAACTCTCCATCCCTACAGTTCACATTTCTGGATCCCAGTATCGGTAGTCATTACTTGTTCTGGATGTCATAAGTCCATAATAAAAATCAGGAGAAACAGCCCCAAAACAAAACAAGAAGAAGAAGAAAAACAAAAAAAAACCATGAGGATCCTTGTTCTCAACAGTCCAATAATAACAATACGAAAGTCCATAATGCGCATCTGGCCCTGTTGCCCTTGCTTCTGGGACGGCCTTCACGGGTGATTCCAATTGGATACAGCATACAATAATGGCCTGGGGACCAGCTTTCCTGGCTTTTTAAGATTATACTTTATGAATGTGGACAAAGGTAGAGAAAGAAAAACACAAGTACATTTAAGACATATGCATTCAACTGAATGTTTGTCTGGTAAGTCTGGACCATAAGGACCTTTGATTAGAATTGCCATAGATATACTGCGACATAGTAATGAGACCCCTTTCCCAGTGACATGTGTAACAATTTGAATGGTTACGCCCTTCAGCCAGGTGTCTGATTTGCATCCCCCCATCTTTCTTCCTCCATTGTCATATGCCTGCAAGTACCTCTGCCCCACCTTCTGTGGAATACCGCATTGTGTGTGTGTGTATGACTCTTCACATGTTCAGGGGAATTTTGTGGTTATCGCAACTCACCACTAACTCCTTTTACTGAAACTGGGTTCAGTTCAACCTTGGCTGGTGCCAAACCTTTGGGCATATAGCTCCGTCCTTGGCTACCATGTGTAGCTACTGTATGAGTCCTGCCTTTAGCAGGCTACAGAAGAGGTCATCACTTTAAGAGTTCTCCGTGCAGATTAGGCAGTGTCGCCTACGCAGACAAAAATAACTTGATTTCAGAATATGGATAAGTGTGATGTCATCAGTCACTAGTGGCTTCAGGAACAATCAAACTAAATTACTCTTGAGTACAATTGTACTATACTCGCTACTATTTGCCAATCACCAGTCCCAGTATATCTATATGATATTCACACAATGCTCTTTGAACTTGGTTATGGCACAAAAAAGAAAACTGACCAATAAACAAAAAAAAAAAAATTGATCAATGACCACATATGATGACTGCCCAATATTAGAACTGTAGAGAGGATTGTATGTCACATATACAAAGAAAATAGTCACATGACTGTTGCTAACACCCAGGTGTTACTGTCATAGTTGGTAATAGCTACAATCACATACATTTAAATAACAATTATACAATGTCGAAGGAGAGAAGAAAAACTGTTGGAACTTGGTCCATCCCCAAAATGCTATAGGGAAGCTTTAATATTTCTAACCATTTTAAATGTTCTCCATATAATGTTCCCCCTACTCCCCTCTTTTTTTTTTCTTTATTTTACCCTAGTGAAACTAAACTCAAGAATTGCCAAAAAAAAAAAAATAGAGGTATTATAGAAAAGAAAGAAAAATAGTAAACATAAAAAAAAGAATTAAAAAAAATTAAAAATCTTTCTTCCCCCTTTGTCTTTTTGTAAACAAAAAAATTACCGTTAAGAAAAAAGAAGAATAAAAATGAGAGAAAATTTTTTTTTTAACAAATTAAAAAAAAAATTGAATCTGTATTCTGTCAAAAAAAACATTGAAACTGCCTTCAAACATTGTAGCTATTCAAAAGGCAGCACCCCCTGTCGGTGGTGATTAACATATTAATTGACTCTCAGTGGAAATCCATTTGCAAGTCAATCAGGCCACAAGAACTTGTATTACAGAGAGCAGGATCTCTGTTTTTTAAAAAAAAATGTTTACATTTTTTTCTTTTTAGAATTTAGTTGGGCCTGACTGCAATTAATTAGATTCAAGGCTTCTCCTTAAAACAAAAATAAAAATTATGTTTTAAGGTCCTCTGTGTTTCAAAGTACTTTGTCCAGTCTGGGTCCAATCATTCGTCCTTGTCTGTGTATTTCTCCTAAAATACAAAACTCAAAAACTAAAAACACCTCACTGTACCTCTCTGAGAGGTTCATAATGGACTAAACTAGTAGTGGATGATTGGAACAGACTTCCAGCTGAGATAATGCGCCCATCCACAGTAAGTACAGTCGAAAATGTACAGACATACCCACCTATCTGTACTCTGACAAACAAAAAGTTATAGGAAAACCTGGTGTGTTTGTAAGTACTTAAAGTTTAAGAAGACAACATGTAGACATAAAACCTTTACACATATTAACAGCACATGCATCAATTTGGAAGGAAAAACAAAACACAAGACCTACTGAATCCATAAGATGCCACAAGGTGCAAAGCAATGTATTGTTATGTATTTTCCACGTATCAGAGTGAATGAAACTTCACTCTAAGCCATAGGAAAGGAAAAAATAAAAAATAAAATAAAATATCCCTACAGTTTCTCAGAGTCATAGGGATCGAGATCTCATATCTGTGCACAGGTTATTTATTTGCGAATACGTGTAAACCAAAAAAAAAAGTATTAATTTAAACTGGTACCAGTATTGAGCTCATTACAAACGAGAAAAAAAATTATTAAAATAATCATAAACAGTACAAAGCATGCGCATTAGTGTGATCACACTTATTGATGGCTATAAAAACAATGGTGAGTACACATATACAAAAAAAAAAAAATCTTTCTTTACACATGGACAGTTCATACCCATGCATTCCATCACTCAGACATCCACATTCATTTAGATTGAACCCATACATTCTGGATAGAGCTTTGATAAATCGCAAATGAATTGTTATGTGTTTACGCAAACAGGAGAAAGGAAACAAAAAAACAAACAAAAACCAAGAACACCAACCAAAAACAAATAAATAAAAAAAAATAAATAAAATGAAGCAAGAGTAGGCTTTTGTACTAAACACTACTTGTACCCTATAACTTTGAATATTTATGGCCGTCTTCTGATCCTTTGGGGAAGATAAACACCTGTATTACTAATAACCATGTTTGAATACCTAGCCTAATATACATTACCTTAGGTGTATGTATTTGTGTATAAATACATCTATATTGATACACCGGATTAATATGTAAATACTTTTTCATGAGCTCCCTGCACCTGGAAAATATAACTTAGATAAAAGTTATTACCCTTTTCCCTTTCTTTCACACAAAGAAAACAAACACTGCCACATTGTTACATTTACATATTTACATTGGTATATGTTCACTGACATTCACCCTTGGATCTGGTGAAAACAAATGACTCAGATCATAGACATCTGAATGACATTAGATCTGGTATTTCTTTTGCTTTTTCTACATTGCTTATATTTAAGGTTTGTTCCCAGTAAGGTGAAGTCCTAGCAGATAGCATAGATAGGTTGGCCCCCCCTCCAGTATTTTCTGTTTGAATGGAACAGATGGTTTTCTGTGGGACCTTAACAATTTGATCAAAAGATTGTTTTATTTCTTTCAGTTCTTTCCTACACTGTACCACATCTGCATGGCATGCTTCATATTTTACCTTGAGAACATGTTGTGATGTTTCCATTATTTTATTGGTATTTTCCCAATTATGAATATGCGACTTCAGTAGTTCAATCTCATTTTCAAGAGAGGTAATTGTGCTAATTAACTTAACCTCTTTCAGAACTGATCTCCTGTGCTGTAATCTGAGATCACTTTCCATGGAATTTACATTCAAAGGGGAGCATGAGGCTATTTGCCTTTGATTAGTACCTGGGGGGCCATGCCTATAGATCTTATCTTTGGAGGCATTGTAATTGTAATGGTGCCTCTTTGTTTGAAAAGGTGGCAAATTCTCCTGTAGTGTGACTTGCTAAACAGGTTTTGTTGTTTGTACTCTGGTGATAAATCTTTGATTTCACAGAATTAGACCTTCTGGCTACATGAAAAAAATTGTGCATACAGTCCATGATGCATTGATATGAATCTTTAAGAGGATTTATAAAAAATCCACATTTAATTTTAAATTTTGGATGGGCATTAGCTATTAGGAGGGTTTTGTACTCTGGGTCCTCTCTGTGTACGTTTCTCCGTTTGCCTACATAGTAAGCTGACCATAGCCTGTTTGCATAAAGAAGTGGATTCTCATTATTTTCCTGTTTTGTTCTATACGCTGCTTTTAAGCCTAGGTCAAAGGGATATATTATTTTTAGCAATTCATCCACAGTTTCATTGTAATCTGCTCTTCCTTCTTTAACACGGTCTGGTAGGGAAGACCATGTGTCTAAGTTAACTGTTAATAGTAAAACTTTAACCTGATCTCTGGAGTTGGCAACTCCCAGCAATTTACATCGTTGCAAGACATTATCTGCATGAAATGTTATGTGCACTCCTGGCAACAGTTTGCCAATATTGTTAGCTACAAGTAGCACATTTTCTAAAGACTGTCTGTCCTCCCTATCCATCTTTTGTGCTGTGCTCTCAATTCCTGTTGATATGCATACATACAGGAAACCTCTTTCAAAAATTTTTTTTTTTTTTAAATAGACTGAATCTTCATGCATAGAAACATTGGGCAACAGCTCTTTTCATCTCCTTCTAATGCATCTGGACTCTTCATGTACCAATTCTATATTATATTTAGCTTTTAACAAAAGTTATGTGTTCCTCGTAGGCTCCCTATTAATTACACACTGTATAACACAGCTATTTCTTATAGCCCATTTCTATATCGAGCACATAGAGCACCCAATGTTCATTTTTTAGCATTCAAATGAAAAACCCTTTCAAAGTGTGCCTTTTGTAGATATTGCAACCCCTTGAGATATTGCTGAAAGAGACCACCAAATTTTTCTGTCCCTTCGTGGTCGCCATTTTGTTGACTAGTTCTGTATTTTGTGCATACACCTCAATCATTGTAGTAGTATGGACATATACATATCTAGATCTGAGAGATCTTACAACAAAAAGGTAGTTCGTTCTGCAATACACATTTACTAACCACTTGATGACCGCCTCACGCCGATGTACGTCGGCAAGGTGGCACGGACAGGCAAAATCACGTACATGTACGTGATTTGCCTTCCGCGGGTGGGGGGTCCGATCGGACCCCCCCCCGGTGCCCGAGGCGGTCGTCTTTTGTCCAGCGGCGATCAGAGGTGAGGGGGAGACCATCCGTTCATGGCCCCCCCTCGCGATCGCCGCCGGCCAATCGAATCATTCCTTTGCTGCTGTATGCTAAACAGCAGCAAAGGAAATGATGTCATCTCCCCTCGGCTCGGTAATTTCCGTTCCGGCCCGAGGAGAGAAGACATCACTGTGAGTGCACAACACACTACACACTCAGTAGAACATGCCAGGCACACTAAACACCCCGATCCCCCCCCCCCGATCGCCCCCCGATCACCCCCCCTGTCACAAACTGACACCAGCAGTTTTTTTTTTTTTTTTTCTGATTACTGCATAGTGTCAGTTTGTGACAGTTACAGTGTTGGGACAGTTAGTATTACCCCCCTTTAGGTCTAGGGTACCCCCCTAACCCCCCTAATAAAGTTTTAACCCCTTGATCACCCCCTGTCACCAGTGTCGCTAAGCGATCATTTTTCTGATCGCTGTATTAGTGTCGCTGGTGACGCTAGTTAGGGAGGTAAATATTTAGGTTCACCGTCAGCGTTTTATAGCGACAGGGACCCCCATATACTATCTAATAAATGTTTTAACCCCTTGATTGCCCCCTAGTTAACCCTTTCACCACTGATCACCGTATAAGTGTTACGGGTGACGCTGGTTAGTTCGTTTATTTTTTATAGTGTCAGGGCACCCGCCGTTTATTACCGAATAAAGGTTTAGCCCCCTGATCGCCCGGCGGTGATATGCGTCGCCCCAGGCAGCGTCAGATTAGGGCCAGTACCGCTAACACCCACGTACGCAGCATACACCTCCCTTAGTGGCATAGTATCTGTACGGATCAATATCTGATCCGATCAGATCTATACTAGCGTCCCCAGCAGTTTAGGGTTCCCAAAAACGCAGTGTTAGCGGAATCAGCCCAGATACCTGCTAGCACCTGCGTTTTGACCCTCTGCCCAGCCCACCCAAGTGCAGTATCGATCGATCACTGTCACTTACAAAAGACTAAACGCATAACTGCAGCGTTCGCAGAGTCAGGCCTGATCCCTGCAATCGCCAACAGATTTTTTGGTAGCGTTTTGGTGAACTGGCAAGCACCAGCGGCCTAGTACACCCCGGTCGTAGTCAAACCCGCACTGCAGTAAAACTTGGTGACGTGGCGAGTCCCATAAGTGCAGTTCAAGCTGGTGAGGTGGCAAGCACAAGTAGTGTCCCGCTGCCACCAAAAAGACAAACACAGGCCCGTCGTACCCATAATGCCCTTCCTGCTGCATTCGCCAATCCTAATTGGGAACCCACCGCTTCTGCAGCGCCCGTACTTCCCCCATTCACATCCCCAACCAAATGCAGTCGGCTGCATGAGAGGCATTTTCTTTATGTCCTCCCGAGTACCCCTACCCAGCGAACCCCCCCAAAAAAGATGTCGTGTCTGCAGCAAGCGCGGATATAGGCGTGACACCTGCTATTATTGTCCCTCCTGTGCTGACAATCCTGGTCTTTGCATTGGTGAATGTTTTGAACGCTACTATGCACTAGTTGAGTATTAGCGTAGGATACAGCATTCCACAGACTAGGCGCACTTTCACAGGGTCTCCCAAGATGCCATCGCATTTTGAGAGACCCGAACCTGGAACCGGTTACAGTTATAAAAGTTAGTTACAAAAAAAAGTGTAAAAAAAAATAAATATATAAAATAAAAAAAAAAAATAGTTGTCGTTTTATTGTTCTCTCTCTCTATTCTCTCTATTGTTCTGCTCTTTTTTACTGTATTCTATTCTGCAATGTTTTATTGTTATTATGTTTTATCATGTTTGCTTTTCAGGTATGCAATTTTTTGTACTTTACCGTTTACTGTGCTTTATTGTTAACCATTTTTTTGTCTTCAGGTACGCCATTCACAACTTTGAGTGGTTATACCAGAATGATGCCTGCAGGTTTAGGTATCATCTTGGTATCATTCTTTTCAGCCAGCGGTCGGCTTTCATGTAAAAGCAATCCTAGCGGCTAATTAGCCTCTAGACTGCTTTTACAAGCTGTGGGAGGGAATGCCCCCCCCCCCCACCGTCTTCCGTGTTTTTCTCTGGCTCTCCTGTCTCAACAGGGAACCTGAAAATGCAGCCGGTGATTCAGCCAGCTGACCATAGAGCTGATCAGAGACCAGAGTGGCTCCAAACATCTCTATGGCCTAAGAAACCGGAAGCTACGAGCATTTTATGACTTAGATTTCGCCGGATGTAAATAGCGCCATTGGGAAATCGGGGAAGCATTTTATCACACCGATCTTGGTGTGGTCAGATGCTTTGAGGGCAGAGGAGAGATCTAGGGTCTAATAGACCCCAATTTTTTCAAAAAAGAGTACCTGTCACTACCTATTGCTATCATAGGGGATATTTACATTCCCCGAGATAATAAAAATGATTAAAAAAAAAATAAAAATGAAAGGAACAGTTTAAAAATAAGATAAAAAAGCAAAAAAATAATAAAGAAAAAAAAAAAAAAAAAAAAAAAAAAAAAGCACCCCTGTCGCCCCCTGCTCTCGCGCTAAGGCGAACGCAAGCGGCGGTCTGTCGTCAAACGTAAACAGCAATTGCACCATGCATGTGAGGTATCACCGCGAAGGTTAGATCGAGGGCAGTAATTTTTGCAGTAGACCTCCTCTGTAAATCTAAAGTGGTAACCTGTAAAGGCTTTTAAAGGCTTTTAAAAATGTATTTATTTTGTTGCCACTGCACGTTTGTGCGCAATTGTAAAGCATGTCATGTTTGGTATCCATGTACTCGGCCTAAGATCATCTTTTTTTATTTCATCGAACATTTGGGCAATATAGTGTGTTTTAGTGCATTAAAATTTAAAAAAAGTGTGTTTTTTCCCCAAAAAATGCGTTTGAAAAATCGCTGCGCAAATACTGTGTGAAAAAAAAAAAAATGAAACACCCACCATTTTAATCTGTAGGGCATTTTCTTTAAAAAAATATATAATGTTTGGGGGTTCAAAGTAATTTTCTTGCAAAAAAAAAAAACTTTTTCATGTAAACAATAAGTGTCAGAAAGGGCTTTGTCTTCAAGTGGTTAGAAGAGTGGGTGATGTGTGACATAAGCTTCTAAATGTTGTGCATAAAATGCCAGGACAGTTCAAAACCCCCCCAAATGACCCCATTTTGGAAAGTAGACACCCCAAGCTATTTGCTGAGAGGCATGTCGAGTCCATGGAATATTTTATATTGCGACACAAGTTGCGGGAAAGAGACAAATTTTTTTATTTTTTTTGCACAAAATTGTCACTAAATGATATATTGCTCAAACATGCCATGGGAATATGTGAAATTACACCCCAAAATACATTCTGCTGCTTCTCCTGAGTACGGGGATACCACATGTGTGAGACTTTTTGGGAGCCTAGCCGCGTACGGAACCCCGAAAACCAAGCACCGCCTTCAGGCTTTCTAAGGGCGTGAATTTTTGATTTCTCTCTTGACTGCCTATCACAGTTTCGGAGGCCATGGAATGCCCAGGTGGCACAAAACCCCCCCAAATGACCCCATTTTGGAAAGTAGACACCCAAAGCTATTTGCTGAGAGGTATAGTGAGTATTTTGCAGACCTCACTTTTTGTCACAAAGTTTTGAAAATTGAAAAAAGAAAAAAAAAAAAGTTTTTTCTTGTCTTTCTTCATTTTCAAAAACAAATGAGAGCTGCAAAATACTCACCATGCCTCTCAGCAAATAGCTTGGGGTGTCTACTTTCCAAAATGGGGTCATTTGGGGTGGTTTTGTGCCACCTGGGCATTCCATGGCCTCCGAAACTGTGATAGGCAGTGAAGAGTGAAATCAAAAATTTTCACCCTTAGAAATCCTGAAGGCGGTGATTGGTTTTCGGGGTCCAGTGCACGGCTAGGCTCCCAAAAAGTCCCACACATGTGGTATCCCCGTACTCAGGAGAAGTAGCTAAATGTATTTTGGGGTGCAATTCCACATATGCCCATGGCCTGTGTGAGCAATATATCATTTAGTGACAACTTTGTGCAAAAAAAAAAAAATGTGTCACTTTCCCGCAACTTGTGTCAAAATATAAAATATTCCATGGACTCAATATGCCTCTCTGGAAATAGCTTGGAGTGTCTACTTTCCAAAATGGGGTCATTTGGGGGGGTTTTGTGCCACCTGGGCATTCCATGGCCTCCGAAACTGTGATAGGCAGTAAAGAGTGAAATCATAAATTTACACCCTTAGAAATCCTGAAGGCGGTGATTGGTTTTCGGGGCCCCATACGCGGCTAGGCTCCCAAAAAGTCCCACACATGTGGTATCCCCATACTCAGGAGAAGCAGCAGAATGTATTTTGGGGTGCAATTCCACATAGGCCCATGGCCTGTGTGAGCAATATATCATTTAGTGACAACTTTTTGTAAATATTTTTTTTTTTTTTTGTCATTATTCAATCACTTGGGACAAAAAAAATAAATATTCAATGGGTTCAACATGCCTCTCAACAATTTCCTTGGGGTGTCTACTTTCCAAAATGGGGTCATTTGGGGGGGTTTTGTACTGCCCTGCCATTTTAGCACCTCAAGAAATGACATAGGCAGTCATAAACTAAAAGCTGTGTAAATTACAGAAAATGTACCCTAGTTTGTAGACGCTATAACTTTTGCGCAAACCAATAAATGTACGCTTATTGACATTTTTTTTACCAAAGACATGTGGCCGAATACATTTTGGCCTAAATGTATGACTAAAATTGAGTTTATTGGATTTTTTTTAGAACAAAAAGTAGAAAATATCATTTTTTTCAAAATTTTCGGTCTTTTTCCATTTATAGCGCAAAAAATAAAAACCGCAGAGGTGATCAAATACCATCAAAAGAAAGCTCTATTTGTGGGAAGAAAAGGACGCAAATTTCGTTTGGGTACAGCATTGCATGACCGCACAATTAGCAGTTAAAGCGACGCAGTGCCAAATTGGAAAAAGACCTCTGGTCCTTAGGCAGCATAATGGTCCGGGGCTCAAGTGGTTAATAGGGTTACATAATCTATACAAAGTACACACCCGACAGTATTTACAACACAATGTACAGTGTAGGTCTCCTGGCTTACATGGTATTTACAAATTACCCACAACACCCATATTTACAGTACAATATAAAATACAAGTATATTAGATTACCTGTTAACTTCAGGTCAGCCCATGGTGACTGCTGTCTGTTCCCACACCAAAGAGTTAGCTTGGTCACAAAGCATTATATCCCCCCCCCCCCTCCTTTCTGTAGTGTGGCTAATATAATTCTCCCTAATTGGTCACTGTACCTAGTAAATGTATATTGGGCACAGCCTGATTGGATGAGTCAAAGAAGGCTGTTGTTTACTACCCAGGGAAGATGTTATCAGGGAGAACAAAAGGCCAACCTTTGAAGTTGAACTAATTACAATAACACCAACACAACACTCAGTATTTTAAATATATTTCCCTCTAACTGAAATATATTTCTAATTGCAATATTTTACAGCGATTAATGGAGATTTCACATAATCCCATAAGGCAACACTTCAAAATGAGTCAGAAACAAAATCTCCCGTTGGACCAATACGTTTACAATGCAGATGTGTCATACACACCCCCCTCTATGATATCTTACAATACAGTATGATTTTACTGTGGAAATTTAAAGATACAGGGCCCCAAATATGAACCCATTGGTTAAACAGTGACATTTTTCCAATACTTCTAAATGGGTCAAAAACAAAATCTCCCATTGGACCAATACGTTTACAATGCAGATGTGTCATACACACCCCCCTCTATGATATCATACAATATGGTATGATTTTACTGTGGAAATTTAAAGATACAGAGCCCCAAATACCAACCCATTGGCTACAAATTGACATTTTCGCAATACTTCAAAATGAGTCAGAAACAAAATCTCCCATTGGACCAATACGTTTACAATGCAGATGTGTCATACACACCCCCCTCTATGATATCTTACAATACGGTATAATTTTACTGTGGAAATTTAAAGATACGAGGCCCCAAATTCCAACCCATTGGTTACACAGTGACATTTTTCCAATAGTTCTAAATGGGTCAAAAACAAAATCTCCCATTGGACCAATACGTTTACAATGCACATGTGTCATACACACCCCCCTCTATGATATCTTACAATACGGTATGATTTTACTGTGGACATTTAAAAAAACAGGGCCCCAAATATGAAACCATTGGTTAAACAGTGACATTTTTCCAATACTTCTAAAATGGGTCAAAAACAAAATCTCCCATTGGACCAATACGTTTACAATGCAGATGTGTCATACACACCCTCCTCTATGAGATCCTACAATACGGTTTTATGTTGCTGTGGAAATTTAAAGATGCAGAGTCTCAAATATGAACCCATTGGCTACAAACTGACATTTTCGCAATACTTCAAAATGAGTCAGAAACAAAATCTCCCATTGGACCAAAACGTTTACAATGCAGATGTGTCATACACACCCCCTTCTTTTTTTTTTTTTCTTGGGAAAACAAACTTTATTGAGATCAGGCAGAATCTATACAGCAAATTTGAGGCCTATATATAAGTACATAAAATATAGTCACATGTGGTACGTTTGCATACATTAGCACATTGTGTAGCTGGCATTACATATTAAAGGTATACAAAGTGGTAATAATCAGGTGAGGAGCTTTCAACCAGTACTTAATTACATAGCGTATATTTGTGTTTTTCAGCTGCTAAGTATTGATAATATTGTTTTCACACATTACTATACACAAGTGTCAGGAGCCAGGGAGCGTCTCCGCTCGCCGGGCTCCGGTGCGCATGCGCACGGGACGAGCACTTCGCCGCACACCCGTCCGCGGCCTGATGGTGCGGCGCGCGCGGGTGCACGGCGGTCCCCGTGTGCGCGCCGTAGCCCGTGCGGGTGCCCGGTAGCGCGTCACACTGACGCGCTCGCCGGGCAGGGGGACTATATCTGACGGTTCCAGCGCCCAGTCGGGTTGCTGGTTTGTCGTCAGCTCTCCCTGTTCCTTGAGCCTGTGTTCCCCTGTACTTTGCCTGATCTGTGTACCGAATCTCTGCTGGCTTGTTTAACTACTACTCTTCTGGATTGTCCCTTTGTACTGCTGCCTGATCTGTGTACCAAACCCCTGGCCTGTTTAACTACTACTCTGCTGGACAATCCCACCAATAACCTGCTTGACCTGTGTACCAGACCCCTGGCCTGTTTAATTACCACTCTGCCGGACTATCTTGATTCTAGCTGCCTGATCTGTGCACCAAACCCTGGCCTGCTTAACCACTGCACTGCTGGATCTTGTGATACCCTGATTATCACCTGCTTGTACCCTAACCTCTGCTTGTGTTTTCAGCCCTGCTCCCTACGGATCCCAGGACACCCGCTTCCAGCTTCGGAACCTATTATCCTTCCGGAAGCCCGTGCCTCCGCGTGCCCTCAGCCTCCTGTACCCATTTCGGGGGTCTGGGTGCGCGTGGTCGTAAGGGCGAGCCGCTCTCGGCATCTCGGCCTCGGTGAGTATTTGTCCGTGACAACAAGTCTCCCCATCTCTCAACCACCCATCCCATATCCTTGAGTATTTATGACTACTACCCCTATGTTTGTAAATCAGTTGTTTGTATGGGAGGGAATTATTAACATCTCTCTTCCAGCTTCATATGGTGGGGGTTACGTTTTGCATCCAAGTTTTAGCGATTACTTTTCTGGCCATAAATAGAACTTCAGATATAAATGTGGCTTGGTATGTATCAATGTCCGCGTCCGGAAGGAGACCCAATATACAAAGCTTTGGGTCTAATACTACAGGGGAACCCATTTGGTCGTGTAAAAACGTAATCACTTGAATCCAGTATGTTTGGAGGACAGTGCATTCCCAAATTAAATGATAGAAACTACCCACCTCACCCGAACAGTGAGGACATAATATATTGCGTGTGGGTTGAAACTTCCTTAGTTTGTTGGGTGTCAGGTATGCTTGATGTATGATATATAGCTGCGTCAATCTATCAGACAGTTTTGGAGATGTTGCTTTTACATTTTCCAATATTTCCTCCCAATCTGAGTCGCTAACAGCTCCTATATCACATTCCCACCTTATTTTGGCCTTTTGTACCACTTCTTTGATTCTGGGTATCCTTATAGAGTAATACAGATTGGATATCAATTTTTGTGATTCGGATCCCATTATTATATCTAAGATTTGGGGACATTCCAGGTTACAACTTCCATCGCTAAATTGAGAGCGCAAGGCATGCCGGAGTTGTAAATACTTGAACAATAATTGTTGCGGAATTGAATATTCATCCTTAAGAGTTTGAAATGCTTTAGGTCTAGAGTTTGTCATTACTTGGTGTAGGTAGATTATTCCATAATTAGCCCATAAAGTAGGGTCCGGTATTTTTTTAAGCTCTGCTAACTGGTTCTTGGCCCATAAAGGGGTGTGAGAGTGAATATGCCCTACTCTAAGTTTTTTCAGGGCTATTCCCCATATTTTTTGATGATGATTAAGTACCCCATCATTGAATTGTGGACCTTTCCTATTAAATTGTCCTCCTCGTAATATAACTTGAAGCGGGGTAGTTAAGGGGCTGCCTGGACTACAAGATACTAATGTACTATACCGCTGTTTTTCATTGTTATGGTAGTGATGCATGTGTGACAGCTGTGCAGCTATATAATATTCCTGCAGATCTGGTAGAGATGTTCCCCCCATGTCTGTAGGGTTTTTAAGGATATGCCAAGCTACCTTATGTCTTTGATGTCCCCAAACAAAAGTATTCAGTATAGATTCCATTTTTTTGAAGATCCCAATAGGTATATACAGTGGAGCATGCCATACCATGTACAGGATCTTGGGCAAGATACTCATTTTTATGATATTTATTCTTCCCATTACTCCCAGTGGTAGTTTGGACCAGGCTTGTGTTTTTGTTTTAATCATGGTAAACAGTGGTTCTATGTTGTTGGTTGTGTACTCGCGTAGGTCCCTTGTAACCAGTACCCCTAGATATTTAATAATGTTTACCCTGACTAATGGTAGGTCTGGATGTATATTGGTTGGAGGAAACTGGTCTATGGGAAGTATCTGGGATTTTTCCCAGTTTATACGTAGTCCTGAGAATTTCCCCATTCTATCTATAATGTCCAGGGCCGCTTGAAGCGACGGGCCTTGATCAGCTAGATAAAGTATCGTGTCATCCGCGTATAGTCCAATCTTTTCGGTATAGTTACCTACTCTTAGTCCAACTATGTCAGTGGCTGCTCTTATGGCTATGGCTAAAGGCTCGGCTGCTAAAGCATATAGCAGTGGGGAAAGGGGACATCCCTGGCGCGTGCCTCTTTCAAGAGGAAATTGGCCTGACAGCCATCCATTAACGAAGACCCGTGCTTTTGGTGATTGATAAAGTATTTGTACCCACTGTATAAAATTTGGACCAAATCCATATTCTCGTAAGCACTCCCATAGAAAGGGCCATTCCACTGAATCGAAGGCCTTTGCTGTGTCTAAGGCCACCACTACTCTGGTACCTTGGTTGTCATGCTGCGCTTGGAGGTTTAAAAAAAAGTCTTTTTATATTCATGGCCGTATTTTTTCCAGGCATGAAGCCTGTCTGGTCAGGGTGAATTAATGATAATATGACTTTATTTAGGCTGGATGCTAGAATTTTGGCCAATATTTTGATATCTACTTGAAGTAGCGAGATTGGACGGTAGGACTCGGGATATCTGGGGTCTTTCCCTGGTTTGGGTAGAACTATTATCTGTGCTTCCTGCATAGATGGAGGGAGTGTTCTATGTTTAAATATTAATTGATATAATTTTTATACACACCCTCTTCTATGATATCTTACAATACGGTATGATTTTACTGTGGAAATTTAAAGATACAGAGCCCCAAATATCAACCCATTGGCTACAAACTGACATTTTCGCAATACTTCAAAATGAGTCAGAAACAAAATCTCCCATTGGACCAAAACGTTTACAATGCAGATGTGTCATACACACCCCTTCTATGATATCTTACAATTAGAGGTCGACCGATATGGGTTTTTCTCTGGCCGATGCCGATATTTAGAAATCGCGGTGGCCGATGGCCGATATGTGATGCCGATTTTTTTGGGCCGATATATTTGGCCGATTTTTTTTTTTCTTTTTTCCCTTCATCTCATAAAATCTAACAGTTAGACCCCTTTCACACTGGGGCGTTTTTCAGGCGCTTTTGGGCTAAAAATAGCGCCTGTAAAGTGCCTGTAAAACGGCTCCCCTGCAGTCTCAGTGTGATATCCCGAGTGCTTTCACACTGAGGCGATGCGCTGGCAGGATGTAAAAAAAAGTCCTGCAAACGGCATCTTTGGAGCGGTGTATACCGCTCCTCCACCACTCCTGCCCATTGAAATGAATGCGCACCGCTGCCGAAGCGCCTGCAAAGCGTTTTGGCAGCGGCGCTTCAGGGGCGCATTTAACCCCTTCCTCGGCCGCTAGCTGGGTTATAAGCGCCCGCTAGCAGCCGAATAGCGCCTCTAAAATGACGGCAAAGCGCCGCTAAAACTAACAGTGTTTTACCATCAACGCATGCCCGCTCCAGTGTGAAAGCAGCCTTAAGTAATACAGAAATTTTTTTTCATTTAAACATTAAACAAAACAAACCTCCAATCAGTTCACTTGTAAGTTTTTTTTTTTTTTCTAAATTATACAATCTTAAATATTAAATACACAAAAACAGGTAATCAAAACTTTTGGACGAAAGAAAATGGGCTAACTTTACTGCTTAGGTTTTTTTTTTAATTCATTACTGTATTTTTTTTTTTTTAAATTGCGTTTGAAAGACCGCTGCGCAAATACCGTGTGACATAAAATATTGCAACAATCACCATTTTATTCCCTAGGGTCTCTGCTAAAAAAATATATATAATGTTTGGGGGTTCTAAGTGAATTTCTAGCAGAAAATACAGGATTTTTACTTGTAAGCAACAAGTGTCAGAAAAGATTTAGTCTTTAAATGGTTAAACTGAAAACTTCTCCACGAGTTCAGTCTATTGATAAAAAGAACCAAAAGATACAAATGTATCTTCTTATCAGACTTGGCAGGCTGCCCAGAGGAGGAGAGAATCCTCTCCAAAGATAACGTTGGGAAACTTGCATTAACTTCTATTACAGAAGTCATTTGCAAGTCACGGCTGAAGTTACAATCGGCCTTTTTTATCAGCACAATCGGCCGATGCCGATTAAGTAAAAAACGCCAAATATCGGCCGATATATCGGCCGGCCGATATATCGGTCGACCTCTACTTACAATACGGTATGATTTTACTGTGGAAATTTAAAGAAACAGGGCCCCAAATACCAACCCATTGGTTAAACAGTGACATTTTTCCAATACTTCTAAAATGGGTCAAAAACAAAATCTCCCATTGGACCAATACATTTACAATGCAGATGTGTCATACACACCCCTCTTTGATACCTTACAATACGGTATGATTTTACTGTGGAAATTTTAAGGTACAGGGCCCCAAATACCAACCCATTGGCTACAAACTGACACTTTTGCACTACTAAATGGGTTAAAAACAAAATCTCCCATTGGACCAAAATGTTTACAATGCAGATGTGTCATACACACCCCCCTCTATGATATTTTACAATACGGTATGATTTTACTGTGGAAATTTAAAGATACAGAGCCCCAAATACCAACCCATTGGCTACAAATTGACATTTTCGCAATACTTCAAAATGAGTCAGAAACAAAATCTCCCATTGGACCAATACGTTTATAATGCAGATGTGTCATACACAGCCCCCTCTATGATATCTTACAATACGGTGTGATTTTACTGTGGAAATTTAAAGATACAGGGCCCCAAATACCAACCCATTGGCTACAAACTGACACTTTTGCACTACTAAATGGGTTAACAAAACAACAACTCCCATTGGACCAAAACGTTTACAATGCAGATGTGTCATACACTCCCCCCTCTATGATATCTTACAATACGGTATGATTTTACTGTGGAAATTTAAAGATACAGAGCCCCAAATTCCAACCCATTGGTTACACAGTGACATTTTTCCAATAGTTAATTTTTCCAATTTAATACTAAATGGGTTAACAAAACAACAACTCCCATTGGACCAAAACGTTTACAATGCAGATGTGTCATACATTCCCCCCCTCTATGATATCTTACAATACGGTATGATTTTACTGTGGAAATTTAAAGATACAGAGCCCCAAATTCCAACCCATTGGTTACACAGTGACATTTTTCCAATAGTTCTTTTTTTTTTTTTTTTCTCTTTTTGCCACATCAGCGAGATAATTATATGGGAGAAGTGATTTCAACTTAACAGTTCAATCTCGTCCCTTAACAAATTCACATCATTGTGGCTTATTTTTATTTATTTTTTAATGTTACAGTTTACCATTGATTACAAAATAGTTCTGAAATCACACGTTCCCAGAACTAGTTAAACATTTTTATCCCCCCTCCCCACCCCCGCCACACTACCCCCCACTCCCCCCCCCCAACCTCTAAACCCCTAAACCCCTGGTGTCATGACCTATACCTGTCCCAGCCCTGGTCTGTCACTTTTACCCTCTTCGGTGTGGGTCATCTAGTTTGTCTTACCATTAGGCTATTAAATTCCCATCTAGAACCCAATCAGCGCTCATCTCCTGGCCAGTACGTCGTTTTTGTTTTTTTTTTGAGTTTAAAATAAAGTTTATTGAAGCATTAAAGTAATACATCAAACAGAAAAGAGAGCAAAATGCTCAACGAATACATGGTGTGTTATTAGTACAGCGATTCTAATGAGTGACTACATCAATATGTCAAAATCCTTTTTCTTATTAAGTATACCGACACTATGGTCTCAGGCATTCTCGCCACCAGAGCCCCATCCGGGAACTAACTGCTCTGGCGAATCCCCAAGCCCGCATCACTACACAATGTGATAATATGCTAAGGAGAGAGAAAAAAAAAAAAAAAGGGGAAAAAGGAGCTTGAATCTATAAGATAGTTAAATAACACCATGAAACCATATTGAAACAATCAATAATTTGTCAAAGAAACGCCAGTACGTAGTTATTGATGGAACCTCTGTCTATGATCCCCAAGCCTCGGCCACATGAGGTGAGGATTTATATTTTACCCAATCACTCCATATCTCCTCGTAAGTTTCCATATCAACTCCATCACAATATCTCAAATATTCCAGGCAATGTATTTCGTTTATCTTGTTGAGCCATTCCCGCAAGGGAGGTCTCCTGCAATCCCTCCAGTATCTGGGGATAAGGCTTTTGGCGGCATTGAGGAGATGTGGTAACAAAGAAGTCAAGTACTTCTTCGTAGGCATTTTACTCCCGTGATGCAAACACACCCAGGGATCATCTGGAATCACCATTCCAGTGATCTCAGAGGCTATTCTCCTTATCCCCTCCCCATATTCTTTGATCACAGGGCACTGCCACCAAATGTGCGCCATTGTCCCTGTCTCTCCACATCCCCTCCAACATAGGAGCGATACCTCCCTCTGCATTCTATGTGCTCTATCCGGGGTGATATATGTTCTTGCGAGGATTCTAAAGTTCATCTCTGAGAACCTAAGGCTAGCCGATGTAGCCATAACCCTTCTCAGGATCAACCCCGCCTCCCTTTCGGTTATACTGATACCCAATTCTTCCTCCAACTTCTTTAGGAACGCCGGGCTCGCTCCCTCTCCTATTTTGGTCAGTATCTTATAAATCCTGGAGACACCTCCCCTCCTTTTATTCTCCAAGAATACTTTTTCCAGAGGACTTAACTCTTTCATTGACCTTATTGGCTGCGGGAGTGAGTCTACGAAATGTTTCAGCTGCCTGTACCTCCACATATCTATGATAAACAGGTCTTTTTTGCTTTTAATTGTTGCAAGGTACACATCTCCCCCTGTCTCATAATATCTTTTAGTTGAACATCCTCCTTTAATATCCACCTTCCGAACATGTCTTCCCTCCCAGGTTTAAAATAATCTGTGTCCTTAAGCGGAGTGAATGGTGAATTGTACCCCCAGTGCTCCCTTTCGTGTAATTTGTCCCACATGTTTAATGCCTGTTTGGTGATCTCTGGTGCTTTCGTGCTCAGTTTTCTATACTGTGGTGGGATCCATACTATCTTACCTAAATCAACTTCACTCATTATATTCTCAATTTTGACCCACTGTTTTTCTTTATTATTTTTTACCCAATCTAAAATACGTGATACGACTATAGCGGTGTAATATTTTTTAATATCTGGTGCCCCCCACCCCCCATTCCTCTTATCGTTGACCAATTGTGCATACTTTATTCGGGGTTTTTTCCCTCTCCATATAAACCTAAGAAACTCAGTGTGCAATTTGTTAAGAAAGCTCTGCGGGATTGTAATTGGGAGCATTTGTATTTTGTGTGTGATTTTTGGGAGGATCGACATCTTTAGAAGGTTTATTCGACCACCCCATGAAAGTTGGTTGCACGATATTCGGTTCAGGTCAGTCCTAATCTCGTTTAGGAGTATTAAAAAATTGTCTTGAAGTAATGATTCTATCGCCGTGGTGATTTTAACTCCGAGATAATTAAGCTCTTTCATCCCCCATTTAAATGGTAGACTTTGTTGATAGGCCCTTTCCCCTTCTTTATCTTCCACTATTTCCAAAATTTCTGACTTGGTTGAGTTGACACGGAAATTAGATAATCTTCCATAGACCTTGATAGTTTCTAACAGATTCGGGAGAGTTATCCTTGGTTGGGTGACATAGAGTAAAATGTCGTCTGCAAACGCGGCGACCTTATACTCTTCTTCCCCTATTTTTACCCCTCTGATATCGGGATTGCACCTAATCCTCGCTAATAGTGGTTCCAGGGTCAAGACAAACAGCATTGGGGAAAGTGGGCATCCCTGTCTGGTCCCATTATACATTGTAAACTGCTCTGAAAGAGTACCGTTAACCTTTACTCTTGCTGTGGGATGTGTGTATAAGGCCTTAATCCAACTGAGCATTTTGTTTCCTATGCCAATTTCTTCCAAAGTATCCCACATGAAGCCCCAGTCTACCCTGTCGAAAGCTTTTTCAGCATCGATCGACAGGAGTAGACCTGGGGCACCACTTTCCTTTATTTTCTGAATCACCATTAGCGTCTTTATACCGTTATCTCTCCCTTCTCTCCCTGGCACAAACCCGACCTGATCTGAGTGGATAATCCTGTTAATAATCAGTTTCATCCTGTCGGCTAAGATCTTCGCGAATAATTTCGTGTCGACATTTAGGAGGGATATGGGCCTGTAGCTTGAACATAACGAACTATCCTTCCCCTCTTTCCAGATGATGGCGATACTGGCTTCTAATGCTTCTTTCCTCATATCCCAACTTTCCCCAATCCCGTTCATGTACGAGCACATGATCGGGATCAATATTTCTTGGAATTTTTTATAATACATAACGGTTAACCCGTCCGGTCCTGGGCTTTTCCCGACTGGGGTATCCTGGAGGGCTTTTTTAAGTTCCTGTTCTATTTTTCCAATAGTTCTAAATGGGTCAAAAACAAAATCTCCCATTGGACCAATACGTTTACAATGCACATGTGTCATACACACCCCCCTCTATGATATCTTACAATAAGGTATGATTTTACTGTGTAAATTTAAAGAAACAGGGCCCCAAATATGAACCCATTGGTTAAACAGTGACATTTTTCCAATACTTCTAAATGGGTCAATAACAAAATCTCCCATTGGACCAAAACGTTTACAATGCAGATGTGTCATACACACCCCTCTCTATGATATCTTATCTAATTTCTAATATGGTATAATTTTACTGTGGAAATTAAAATACAGAGCCCCAAATACCAACCCATTGGTTATAAAAGCAACACTTTTGAAAAGTTATAAATAAAAAATAAAATCTCTCATTGGAGCAACATAAGTCTAAAGGTTTTATGCCCCCCCTAAACAGGGAGTGGATTGTTCAGGGATGATGTGGCTGAACTTATTCTATCTCTTGAATTTATGTAGAATTGGCTGATTTACTGCTACAAAAATGTTACCCTTTGTTTTTCTTGCCTTTTTTTTTTTTTTAATAATTTTTTACATTTTTCAATTCCAGTGTTAATTTTGACCGCAAATTTTGAGCTAGTTTTAGTTTTGACGAAAATGCCATTTCGTTTTGGTCATATTTTAGTCATCTGAATTGTTTTCGTTTTAGACTAGTTTTAGTAGACTAAATAACATAAGATTTTAGTCGACTAAATCTATAGTAGATTTAACCAACTAAAATGTAATGACCGAGATTACATACCTGTAGGGTTGCCACCAATCCGGCTTTTCCCTTGACAGCCCGGGTTTGGAGTCGGGTGCCCTGAAACCCAGACACCCGACTCAGCTGGGACCGGATGGCAACCTTTAATTAACGGCCGCACTGATGTGAATTCAGTGTGTCCGGTCATTTCGTAACTGCAGGGCTGCCCGTAACAGGTGTGTGCACTGTGCCAGCGCACAAGTCACACACTCCGCGACCCCCTCCGGACCGGCTCCGGCCCAAAGGGGGTCACGGACTGTAGGCCCTGTGCACCAGCACCCGTCGCGGGCTGCCCTGCGGTTCCGCAATGACTTGCTGCACTGAGTTCATTAAAGGCTGCCGCCCGGTCTCTACTAAGTCGGGTGTCCGGGTTTAAGGCAGCCTGATATCTGGGCACCCGACTCCAAACCCGGACTGTCCGGGTGAAACCCGGATTGGTGGCAAACCTAAAGGTATGTAATCTCGGTCATTACATTTTAGTTGATTAAATCTACTATAGATTTAGTCAACTAAAATCTTATGTTATTTAGTCGACTAAAACTAGACTAAAACAATTGAGATGACTAAAATATGACTAAAACTAAATGGCATTTTAGTCAAAACTAAATTTAAATGAAAATTTGTGTTCAAAATTAACACTGGTATAGAAAAATGTAGAAAAATAAATTTAAAAAAAAGGTAAAAAAAACAAAGGGTACTGAAAAATGTTCGTAGCAGTAAATCAGCCAGTTCTACAGAAATTTAACAGATAAAATAAGTTTAGCCACATCATCACGGAACAATCCACTCCCTGTTTAGGGGGGGCATAAAACCATTAGACTTAGGCCTCATTCACACAGGGTGTTAGAAAACCCATGCCAGGAATAAGCGGCTGTAAAAACATACTTTTAGTAGCTTCATACATTAGTGTTAATGCACGTTTAGCCATGCTAGCTTTTAGCAGCGTTCCTCTGCCTCTATTTAAAATCAATGGTTCCCTATGAAAGCCCATTGATTTGAATAGAAGTCGCACCAATAGAAGTCAGATCATGATAAACCCTTGTCAAAAAATAAATAAATGGTGTGGGGTTCCCCCCAAGACCATACCAGAACAAAGAGGTATGTTTTTTAAGGGGAACCCCCCACGCAAAATATGGTGTGGTGCCCCCCAAAATCCATACCAGAACCTTATCCGAGCACACAGCCTGGAAGGTCAGAAAAAGGGGAAACGATCGAATGCCCAAACCCTGTCCTGGACCATACTAGGCCCCATGCCCTCAACATTTGGGGGTGGGTTGTGATTTGGGGCAGGGGGGGCCTGCACCCCCCCACCCTGAAGCACCCTGTTCCCATGTTGACATCAACGTGTGGCCCCGCCCCATGGCTATATAAGCAAAGGCACACGGCGGCCCAAGCATTACAGCGGGAGAGAGCGTTGAGAGAACATCGGAGGGAGAACGGGGGAGAAGATAGCGGAGAGAGGAGACCCAGAAGAGGCAGAAAACAGTGGAGAGAGGAGAACTGGCAGAGGGAGAAGACAGCGGAGAGAGGAGAACCAGCAGAGGGAGAAGACAGCGGAGAGAGAGGACCCAGCAGAGGCAGAAGACAGCGGAGCAAGGAGGACCGGCAACAGAATAAGACATTAGTGGAGAGAGACAAACCGGAGGATGAAGACATCGCCGAAGGGAGAAGAAATCAGAAGAAAAGACGCCGGAGCTGCTTCAATAATTACTTTGTCAAAAACCTGAGTACTGTTTTTTAATTTTAACTCTTTATTTTTTGGGGTGAATGGGTAGGGGTACAATGTACCCCAAACTCATTCACATAGGGTGGGGGCCGGGATCTGGGGGCCCCCTTATTAAAGGGGCTTCCAGATTTCGATAAGCCCCCCACCCGCAGACCCCGAGAACCACCGGGCAGGGTTGTCGGGAAGAGGCCCTTGCCCCATCAACATGGGAAAAAGGTGCTTTGGGGTGGAGGGGCAAAGGCACTCACCCCCCCATGCTGAGGGCACGAGGCCTGGTATGGTCCAGGGGTGGAGGCACTCGCCGCCCCCTCCCCTTTTCATGACCTGCCGGGCTGCGTGCTCAGATAAGAGTCTGGTATGGATTTTAGGTTGTACCCCAGAAACGTTATTTTTTTTTCATTTTGGTGAGGGTTCCCCCTTCAAGATCCTCAGCGCACAAGCCGCACCGCAAGTTGGATCATCATGATCCAATTTCTGGTGCGACTTCTATTCAAATTAATAGGATCTCATAGAGAACCATTGATTTTGAAATGTCAAAAAACGCTTGGCGAGGCTTAATGCAGCTGTATCCAGCGTTAAGCCGCATTTAGCAGATTTTACCATTGTCAGACATTTTTACAGCTCTAATGCCTCTCCTCAGAAAGCGCTGGCCCTGGGATTTTTTTTTCAGCTTGAAAATGCCTATGCCACTTACAGCTCCTAAAAGCCTGTATGTGCATGAGGCCATAGAATAACATTTTACACCAATGGGTTGGTATTTGGGGCCCTGTATCTTTAAATTTCCACAGTAAAATCATTCCATATTGTAAGATATCATAGAGGGGGGTGTGTATGACACATCTGCATTGTAAACGTTTTGGTCCAATGGGAAATTTTGTTTGACTCATTTTGAAGTATTGTGAAAATGTCAGTTTGTAGCCAATGGGTTCATATTTGAGACTCTGTATCTTTAAATTTCCACAGTAAAATCATACTGTATTGTAAGATATCATAGAAGGCGGTGTGTATGACACATCTGCATTGTAAATGTATTGGTCCAATGGAAGATTTTGTTTTTGACCCATTTTAGAAGTATTGGAAACATGTCACTGTTTAACCGATGGGTTCATATTTGGGGCCCTGGATCTTTAAATTTCCACAGTAAAATCATACCGTATTGTAAGATATCATAGAGGGGGGTGTGTAGAACACATCTGCATTGTAAACGTTTTGGTCCAATGGGAGATTGTGTTTCTGACCCACTTTGAAGTATTACAAGAAATGTCAGTTTGTAGCCAATGGGTTGATATTTGGGACTCTGTATCTTTAAATGTCCACAGTAAAATCATACCGTATTGTAAATGTTAGAGAGGGTGATGTATGTGTGACAACTCTGTGTAATCATTATTTTGTATATTACATTACGTTATATTTCATTTTTCTGTGTTGAATATTCAACCAAAAAAACTTGTCTGATAGCAAGACCACTGATTTGCAACTGTTTTTAACCCATTTAGTAGTGCAAAAGTGTCAGTTTGTAGCAAATGGGTTGGTATTTGGGGCCCTGTATCTTTAAATTTCCACAGTAAAATCATTCCATATTGTAAGATATCATAGAGGGGGGTGTGTATGACACATCTGCATTGTAAACGTTTTGGTCCAATGGGAGATTTTGTTTCTGACTCATTTTGAAGTATTGAGAAAATGTCAGTTTGTAGCCAATGGGTTCATATTTGAGACTCTGTATCTTTAAATTTCCACAGTAAAATCATACCGTATTGTAGGATATCATAGAGGAGGGTGTGTATGACACATCTGCATTGTAAACATTTTGGTTCAATGGGAGATTTTGTTTCTGACTCATATTGAAGTATTGCGAAAATGTCAGTTTTTAGCCAATGGGTTGATATTTGGGGCCCTGTATCTTTAAATTTCCACAGTAAAATCATTCCGTATTGTAAGATATCATAGAGGGGGGTGTGTAGGACACATCTGCATTGTAAGCGTTTTGGTCCAATGGGAGATTTTGTTTCTGACCCACTTTGAAGTATTACAAAAAAGTCAGTTTGGAACCAAGGGGTTATATTTGGGGCTCTGTATCTTTAAATTTCCACAGTAAAATCATACCGTATTGTAGGATATCATAGAGGAGGGTGTGTATGACACATCTGCATTGTAAACGTTTTGGTCCAATGGGAGATTTTGTTTTTAACCCATTTAGTAGTGCAAAAGTGTCAGTTTGTAGCCAATGGATTGGTATTTGGGGCCCTGTATCTTTAAGACCCCTTTCACACTGGGGCGGTTTGCAGGCGGTATTGCGCTAAAAATACCGCCTGCAAACCGCCCCTAAACAGCCTCCGCTGTTTGTTCAGTGTGAAAGCCCGAGGGCTTTCACACTGAAGCGGTGCGCTGACAGGACGGTGAAAAAAGTCCTACAAACAGCTTCTTTGGAGCGGGGAAGGAGCGGTGTATTCACCGCTCCTGCCCATTGAAAACAATGGGACAGCGCGGCTATACCGCGGCAATACCGCGGCTATAGCCGCGCTGTACGAGGGATTTTAACCCTTTTTCGGCCGCCAGCGGGGGGTAAAACCGCACCGTTAGCGGCCGAATACAGCTGCAAGAACGACGGTACAGCAGCGCTAAAAATAGCGCTGTTGTACCGCCGACGCCCCCACCGCCACAGTGTGAAAGGGGCCTTAATCTCCACAGTAAAATCATTCTGTATTGTAAGATATCATAGAGGGGGGTGTGTATGACACATCTGCATTGTAAACGTATTGGTCCAATGGGAGATTTTGTTTCTGACCCACTTTGAAGTATTACAAAAAATGTCAGTTTGTAGCCAATGGGTTGATATTTGGGACTCTGTATCTTTAAATGTCCACAGTAAAATCATTCCGTATTGTAAATGTTAGAGAGGGTGATGTATGTGTGACAACTCTGTGTAATCATTATTTTGTATATTACATTACTTTATATTTCGTTTTTCTGTGTTGAATATTTAACCAAAAAAACTTGTCTGATAGCAAGACCACTGATTTGCAACTGTCTGATGGCTTGACTCCAGTCAGTTTCTAGCTGTCAAGTTAAATCGTTCGTCCCGTGTACATGAAGCCTTAGTAGCTATGTTCTCATTTCAGTCTGGCATGTTTACATACAGAAGGTGAATGAGATCTCTCTTAGCACACCCCTCTGAGATATCAGTCCTCCCCCAGGTTAAGAGGCAGGTGTTCGGGCTCACTACACGCCTCACAGTCCCCTCACATCACTGGAGCTCAGCCGCCCTCCCCTTCGCCGCTCTCCAGTCAGCTGGCAGCGCACGTAAATGACGTCACGGCGCCTTTGGGTTACCTGCGTAATCCTGTGGCGCTCGCATGCGCAGTGAAGTGTCACGTCCAGGCCGGTAAACAAGGAATGAGGCGGCAGCAGGTTTGGAGCTGTCGGCAGCTTGAATACCGCTGTGCCTAGGTGATAAGACGGGGTCACTATGAACCTGGCCAGTCAGAACGTGGAGGCCGGAGCGGCTCAGCTCTTATTCGCCAACTTCAACCAGGATAACACGTACGTGAGTGTAGGGAACCTTCCTCCTGAGGTAGCTGTGCATTGTAGCATGCTATAGACATGGAGAGATATATAGCAGTCATAACATGGGGGAGGAGCTAGGTGGGCAGTGTGGAGTTCTGTGGAGCTCAGTAGTGAAAGTCCTGTACACGTGTGGTGGAGGGTGAACATGGACACGTTATAGACTGATAAGGGGAAATGCTGGATCTTGTAGTTCACCTCCAGTGGAGAGCAGTCCTTGCTTGAACCTGGTACAATATTACACATCCATGGTGGCCCTGTGCATTGCCTGCTAGCTGGGCAGATGGAAGTGTCCATTGTGCCTTCTCTGGACCAGATGTGATGTGCCTCAATGTGAAAATACTTGTGTTTTTACATGCTCATTTACACATGCTCCTCCGAAAAGTGATCCACACTCTGATCGCTTTATAGAAGTGTTTGAGGAAGCAAGATGTTGCCTCCTCATCACCTTTTTTAATCCCCTAAATGCTGCACTACTGTTCCACAGCTGTGTTATTGTGGGTTGGCTCAATTCACTTGAATGGGTTGCATTTGGTGGGTGGTAGTGGTCACCAAATGCAATGGGGCCTATGCATGTGTACACCCCTGTCCACTGTCTTTGCTGCATTAGGGACCATTCACACGGGTTTTGTTGGTTCAGCAGGGGATCTGTGAGCAGATCACTTACTGATTTAGAAATGAATGGGACAGTCTTCAGTTTTTTTACATCCATGCCTTTTCAGTGTGTGTGTTCACATTTACAAAGTGGACAGGAATGGATCCGTAATGACCCTGTGGGTGTCCATTTTTTTTTTTTGGGCGGACTCAGTGGTCCATTGTGTCAATGAACACAAGTCTAGTCTCATCAGCCGGCCCATATGGAGCTTCCAATCAGTTCCACCTGAAAAATTGACAGGCAGACTTGATCAGAAAGCTAATGTGAAAGGGCTTGTAGAGAGAGTGGTTGTGAACCGCATGTTTTACCACCCTCCAACAGCAAGTGTAAACAAGCCCTTAGCTGGATAATATATCTAAACCCAAAAACAAACATGTAATGCAGGGGTCTCAAACTGGTGGATCTCCAGCTGTTGCGAAACAAGTCCCATCAGGCCTCTGCCTGAGGGAGTCATACTTGTAACTGTCAGCATTGCAATGCCTCATGGGACTTGTAGTTTCGCAACAGTTGGAGGTCCGCCACTTTGAGACCCCTGATGTAATGTAATACAGATTAGCTATCGTTTGTGGTGGCTACATTAATTTCCTTTAGTCTTTTCTTTAAAAAAATCATATTCACATCTGCTAACCCATCAAATAACCCACTTCCTGTCCTTGGGTGACTATGCTATTACCTCCACAGTATCTATGGAGGCAGCCATGATTGCTCGTAGGAATGAGCTCAGGCATGTTCGGATGCTCTTCCAAACCCACTCCTGCCAAGAAGCTGTCACATGTAATGGGCCAATCATCTGTGGCCTAAACATTCCTGACTCTACAGCAACACGTATACTAGGGACGCATATACGTGTCGGTGCAGACAGATGAGGAATACCTTGGCTGCAATTGGTTGGCCCATTACAGATGACAGCTTGCCGACAGCTTCGACCATATTGGTTCGGAAGTGCATCTAAAAATGCTCAAACTAATTTCCAGTTGTTGCCCAAGTTGAGCTTCAAACATATGATTACCAATTCATCAAACCAATACTGCACAGGCATCCCGTAGGTAACCCTTGTGAAGAGTGGGTTCATGTCGGTACTGAACTAAATTCAGCAATGACGAGGAAACCAGTACACAGAAGTGGATTCTGAAGCAGGATTTACTCAAGTTCCCCTACACCAGCTTATGATGGTCTCTGTCTCTCACCCTGAAAATAAGCATAGAAACAAAAAAGGGGGGGGGGGGTCTCTGGCGCTCCGCAGCATATGATATCTAAGGTAAATAGTACAATGGTAGCTATAATGGCACATTAACATAAGGCAGGTAAATTCTAGAATGAGGAGGCAGCCATCCTCAGAGGGTGTCCATTACCTCTGTGGATAATCAATGTTGAAAAAAGGAGGGAAGTGGAGGCGCCAACTGTGGTGGCTTGTTTATGCAAAATGAAAGTTAGTGTAACAATTACACTTACTGGTTCGCAGGATGGTAGGTGTTTTTTTTTTTTTTGATGGAAAGTGTCCTGGGATGTGCTGTTATCTTGTTTCCGGCTCGGATTTCATTCCTTCAGGCGTCTGGGTGTGGAGTCTGTAAACAGGCTGAACTGCTGCATCCAGTGCATGGAAAGCTCCACGCTGACCACTCTGGAGCGCGGAAGCGGAAATGACGTCACTGATGCACGGCAAACGTCCAGGCTGGTGTTGGGGATGATACAGGGATAGTACAGGCTACGCGCTCGGGGCTCACATCTCCTTCTACTGGCCTTTTTGCTCTCTGGAGGAGAGCAGCTTGAATATATAGTGGAGGCAATTAGGTTAAAGTGTATGGGCTGGAGGTCTGTGGCTGTGGAACCACAACAGCCAGCGGACCCACAATCTTCCAAAAAGCACAAAAAAGTTGAAAGTAAAGTATGAAGAATTAAAAATATGATGAATTGGGGGTAAGTTTAATAAATATAAGGATAATAATAGTAAGTGGAATTAGAGTTAAAACATTTATTTAAAAGATGAAAAAAAATGTGGAAAATTAAAAATGAAATAAAAATAAACTAAAAAATAAAAAATAAAATGAAAAATAAAAATAGGAAAAAACAATGAAAAATAGAAATAAAAATAAGTATAAACATAAAAGTAAATATAAAATTAAAATAAAAATAAGAAATAAAAATGAAACATAAAAATAGAAATAGAAAATGGGGAAAAAAAATAAATTTAAAAAATGAGATTAAAAAGCACTGGGATACACATTGAGGATGAGCTCAGGGGGGACATGAGGGAAGGGAGGGGTAAGAGGGGGGTGAAGTTATTATATAGAACGGTGGAGTTGCTATCCGGGGGTATTTTTATGTTGTAAAAAACTTCTACATGGTTTGTATAGTGATGGGCAAGGTGTGTGTGTATGTATGTGTGTATGTATGTGTGTGTGTGTGTATGTATATATATATATATATATATATATATATATATATATATATATATATATATATATATATATATATATATATATATATATATATATATATATATATATATATATATATACATACACACACACACACACACACACACACACACACACACACACACACACACACACACTAAGAAAGTGAAGAACGAATGTATGATTGGGAGGTGGGGGGGGGGGGGAAGTAAACTACAACAAAGAATGTGTTTCGAATTCTTCATTGAGTCCCCCTGGCGAGAGAGTACCCAATGAATATATCCAGTAGGCCTCCTGCTGACACAGGCGTTTAAAACGTTCCGCAGCAGGAAGACCTCTGGGCATCAATGACCCAGACTCTGCGGCCCATGGTAGATTTTTGGTGTTCCTTCAAAAAATGAAGAGGGACACTGTGTTTGTCCCAGCCCTTTTCTATGAAAAGCCTGTGTTCGCCAAAACGTTGGCGTAGGGGGCGTATGGTCCTGCCCACATAAAAGAGACCACATGGGCAGGTCAGGCAGTACACCACGTATTCACTGGAGCAATTATAAAAGTCTTTTATGGTGTATGTTTTGTCTTTAACCACTTGAGCCCCGGACCATTATGCTGCCTAAGGACCAGAGGTCTTTTTCCAATTTGGCACTGCGTCGCTTTAACTGCTAATTGCGCGGTCATGCAATGCTGTACCCAAACGAAATTTGCGTCCTTTTCTTCCCACAAATAGAGCTTTCTTTTGATGGTATTTGATCACCTCTGCGGATTTTATTTTTTGCACTATAAACTGAAAAAGACCGAAAATTTTGAAAAAAAATGATATTTTCTACTTTTTGTTATAAAAAAATCCAATAAACTGAATTTTAGTCATACATTTAGGCCAAAATGTATTCGGCCACATGTCTTTGGTAAAAAAAATGTCAATAAGCGTATATTTATTGGTTTGCGCAAAAGTTATAGCGTCTACAAACTAGGGTACATTTTCTGTAATTTACACAGCTTTTAGTTTATGACTGCCTATGTCATTTCTTGAGGTACTAAAATGGCAGGGCAGTACAAACCCCCCACAAATGACCCCATTTTGGAAAGTAGACACCCCAAGGAAATTGCTGAGAGGCATGTTGAACCCATTTGAATATTTATTTTTTTTGTACTCACTATACCTCTCAGCAAATAGCTTTGGGTGTCTACTTTCCAAAATGGGGTCATTTGGGGGGGTTTTGTGCCACCTGGGCATTCCATGGCCTCCGAAACTGTGATAGGCAGTGAAGAGTGAAATCAAAAATTCACGCCCTTAGAAAGCCTGAAGGCGGTGCTTGGTTTTCGGGGTCCCGTACGCAGCTAGGCTCCCAAAAAGTCTCACACATGTGGTATCCCCGTACTCAGGAGAAGCAACAGAATGTATTTTGGGGTGTAATTTCACATATTCCCATGGCATGTTTGAGCAATATATCATTTAGTGACAACTTTGTGCAAAAAAAAAAAAAAAAAAAAATTTGTCTCTTTCCCGCAACTTGTGTCGCAATATAAAATATTCCATGGACTCGAAATGCCTCTCAGCAAATATCTTGGGGTGTCTACTTTCCAAAATGGGGTCATTTGGGGGGGTTTTGAACTGTCCTGGCATTTTATGCACAACATTTAGAAGCTTATGTCACACATCACCCACTCTTCTAACCACTTGAAGACAAAGCCCTTTCTGACACTTATTGTTTACACGGAAAAGTTATTTTTTTTTGCAAAAAAATTACTTTGAACCCCAAACATTATATATTTTTTCAAAGCAAATGCCCTACAGATTAAAATGGTGGGCGTTTCATTTTTTTTTCACACAGTATTTGCGCAGCGATTTTTCAAACGCATTTTTTGGGGAAAAAACACACTTTTTTAAAATTTTAATGCACTAAAACACACTATATTGCCCAAATGTTTGATGAAATAAAAAAGATGATCTTAGGCTGAGTACATGGATACCAAACATGACATGCTTTAAAATTGCGCACAAACGTGCAGTGGCAACAAAATAAATACATTTTTAAAAGCCTTTAAAAGCCTTTACAGGTTACCACTTTAGATTTACAGAGGAGGTCTACTGCAAAAATTGCAATAGGTAGTGACAGGTACTCTTTTTTTTGAAAAAATTGGGGTCTATTAGACCCTAGATCTCTCCTCTGCCCTCAAAGCATCTGACCACACCAAGATCGGTGTGATAAAATGCTTCCCCAATTTCCCAATGGCGCTATTTACATCCGGCGAAATCTAAGTCATAAAATGCTCGTAGCTTTCGGTTTCTTAGGCCATAGAGATGTTTGGAGCCACTCTGGTCAGCTCTATGGTCAGCTGGCTGAATCACCGGCTGCATTCTCAGGTTCCCTGTTGAGACAGGAGAGCCAGAGAAAAACACGGAAGACGGTGGGGGGGGGGTGCATTCCCTCCCACGGCTTGTAAAAGCAGTCTAGAGGCTAATTAGCCCCTAGGATTGCTTTTACATGAAAGCCGACCGCTGGCTGAAAAGAATGATACCAAGATGATACCTAAACCTGCAGGCATCATTCTGGACTCAAAGTCGTGAATGGCGTACCTGAAGACAAAAAAATGGTTAACAATAAAGCACAGTAAACGGTAAAGTATAAAAAATTGCATACCTGAAAAGCAAACATGATAAAACATAATAACAATAAAACATTGCAGAATAGAATACAGTAAAAAAGAGCAGAACAATAGAGAGAATAGAGAGAGAGAGAGAACAATAAAACGACAACTATTTTTTTTTATTTTATATATATATATATATATATATATATATATATATATATATATATATATATTATTATTATTTTATTTTTTTACACTTTTTTTGTAACTGTAACTTTTATAACTGTAACCGGTTCCAGGTTCGGGTCTCTCAAAATGCGATGGCATCTTGGGAGACCCTGTGAAAGTGTGCCTAGTCTGTGCAATGCTGTACCCTACGCTAATACTCAACTAGTGCATGGTAGCGTTCAAAACATTCACCAATGCAAAGACCAGGATTGTCAGGACAGGAGGGACAATAATAGCGGGTGTCACGCCTATATCCACGCTTGCTGCAGACACAACATCTTTTTTGGGGGGGTTCGTTGGGTAGGGGTACTCGGGAGGACATAAAGAAAATGCCTCTCATGCAGCCAACTGCATTTGGTTGGGGATGTGAATGGGGGAAGTACGGGCGCTGCAGAAGTGGTGGGTTCCCAATTAGGATTGGCAAATGCAGCAGGAAGGGCATTATGGGCACGACGGGCCTGTGTTTGTCTTTTTGGTGGCAGCGGGACACTACTTGTTTGCCACCTCACCAGCTTGAACTGCACTTATGGGACTCGCCACGTCACCAAGTGTTACTGCAGTGCTGGTTTGACCACGACCGGGGTGTACTAGGCCGCTGGTGCTTGCCAGTTCTGGGCCGGGCGGAGGGGCAAAACGCAGGTGCTAGCAGGTATCTGGGCTGATCCCGCTAACACTGCGTTTTTGGGAACCCTAAACTGCTGGGGACGCTAGTATAGATCTGATCGGATCAGATATTGATCCGTTCAGATACTATACCACTAAGGGAGGTGTATGCTGCGTGCGTGGGTGTTAGCGGTACTGGCGCTAACCTGACGCTGCCTGGGGCTGGTGCTTGCCAGTTCACCAAAATACTACCAAAAAAACTGTTAGCGATCGCAGGGATCAGGCCTGACTCTGCGAACGCTGCAGTTATGCATTTAGTGTTTTGTAAGTGTCAGTGATCGATCGATACTGCACTTGGGTGGGCTGGGCCGGGCGGAGGGGAAAAATGCAGGTGCTAGCAGGTATCTGGGCTGATCCCGCTAACACTGCGTTTTTGGGAACCCTAAACTGTTGGGGACGCTAGTATAGATCTGATCAGATATTGATCAGATACTATACCACTAAGGGAGGTGTACGGTGCGTGCGTGGGTGTTAGCGCTACTGGCGCTAACCTGACGCTATCTGGGGCTGGTGCTTGCTTGCCAGTTCGATACTGCACTTGGGTGGGCTGGGCGGAGGGGCAAAACGCAGGTGCTAGCAGGTATCTGGGCTGATCCCGCTAACACTGCATTTTTGGGAACCCTAAACTGCTGGGGACGCTAGTATAGATCTGATCAGATATTGATCAGATACTATACCACTAAGGGGGGCGCATACTGCGTGCGTGGGTGTTAGCGGTACTGGCGCTAATCTGACGCTGCCTGGGGTGACGCATATCACCGCCGGGCGATCAGGGGGCTAAACCTTTATTCGGTAATAAACGGCGGGTGCCCTGACACTATAAAAAATAAACGAACTAACCAGCGTCACCCGTAACACTTATACGGTGATCAGTGGTGAAAGGGTTAACTAGGGGGCAATCAAGGGTTTAAAACATTTATTAGGTAGTATATGGGGGTCCCTGACTCTATAAAACGCTGACGGCGAACCTAAATATTTACGTCCCTAACTAGCGTCACCAGTGACACTAATACAGCGATCAGAAAAATGATCGCTTAGTGACACTAGTGACGGGCGGTGATCAAGGGGTTAAAACTTTGTTAGGGGGGTACCCTAGACCTACAGGGGGCTAACCCTAACTGCCCTAACACTGTAACTGTCACAAACTGACACCAATACAGTAATCAGAAAAAAAAAAAAACTGCTTGGTGTCAGTTTGTGTGCGTGTGTGGGGGGGGGGGGGGGTGATTGGGGGGCGATCGGGGGGCGGATCGGGGTGTTTTGTGTGCCTGGCATGTTCTACTGTGTGTGTAGTGTTGTGCACTCACATTTCAGTCTTCTCTCCTCGGCGCCGGAACGGAAAATGCCGAGCCGAGGAGAGATGACATCATTTCCTTTGCTGCTGTTTAGCATACAGCAGCAAAGGAATGTTCCCATTGGCCGGCGGCGATCGCGAGGGGGGGGGCCACGAACGGATGGCCTCCCCCTCACCTCCGATCGCCGGGGATCATAACAGGACCGCCTCGGGCACCGGGGGGGTCCGATCGGACCCCCCACCCGTGGGAGGCAAATCACGTGCATGTACATGATTTTGCCTGCCCGTGCCGCCATGTCGACGTACATCGGCGTGAGGCAGTCCTTAAGTGGTTAACAGTGGTCCATGGTCAACAAATTTGCACCTTTAGGCATCATTTTTTCCGCCATTGGTACATTCCCACTAATGGAATTAGGGGGATGTGTGAGGCTGGAGTGGGTGGGACTTTACGGATTTTACTGGGTACTATCTTACTTTTAATATTTTTTGCTCTACGATATGAAACCTTGGGTAGTTGGGTGAGGGAAGAACCTAGAAAGGGGTCTCCAAGCAAGATGCACCAATGATTGGCTAAGATGTTCTCCATCTTCTTGTGACAATCATGAAACTGGGTAGTGAAACGTGTTGGTTGTGGATTATCTGAAGTTTTGGGTTTGGGTGGAGGTTTCTTTGCCTGTTGGAGGAAGGCCTTTTGTACCAGATGTGGTGGGTATCCTTTGTCCTGAAATTTGTTGGAAAGGAGTATACCCTGTAGTGGTTCTCTTCATCCTTGGTGCAATTTCGCCGAATTCTATGGAATTGGCTCTTCGGTATGTTGTTGATCCATGTTGGATGGTGACAGCTCTGGTAGTGAATATAGGAATTCCCAGCGGTGGGTTTGACAAAGTTTGTAGCATGTATTTCAGATTCACTATGAAAAAGTTCTAAGTCCAAGAAGATTAGTTTTTCAGGGTCTATGACATAGGTGAAGGATAACCCTAGGGAGTTGCAGTTGCAATGCTTGACAAAGGACTCTATACTCTCAGATCAGAATGATATCATCGATGTAGCGCCCATAATATATGAAATGGGCGGCAAAAGGGTTGTTATGTGAGACGTATTGTAGTTCCCAGTAGCCCATAGTCAGGTTGGCGTAGTTTGGGGCAAAATTGGCACCCATGGCAGTGCCTTGAG
Organism: Lithobates septentrionalis; assembly: GCA_037952835.1. NCBI lineage: Eukaryota > Metazoa > Chordata > Amphibia > Anura > Ranidae > Lithobates > Lithobates septentrionalis. Next base: position 1,147,645 of record JBBDGP010000016.1, read on the forward strand.
TTTGTAGATAGGTGTGGTCAAACTCAAAGTAGTTGTGTTCTAGACAGAGTTGTGTAGCCTCCAGGATGTACTGTGCCTGTCTGGGATTGAGGAGGGGGTCCTCGGAGAGAAAATATTCTACTGCTCTGAGGCCTACTGCGTGGGGGATGGAAGTGTATAGAGATGTAACGTCCAAGGATACCCACTGGTAGGTGGGTTCCCAGGTGTAGAAGGAAAGCATCTCCAATAGGTGGGTACTATCTCTAATATATGGGAGGTGTTGCGCAAGGGGTTGAAGGAAATGGTCTATGTACATAGAAAACCCGCTGGTGATGCTGTCCATAGCAGCTACTATGGGACGGCCTGGTGGGTTGGACTGGTCTTTATGGATTTTTGGTAAATGGTAAAAATAGGGAGTTTTACGAAAACCTTTGATGAGAAATGACAGTTCAGCTTTGGAAATAATACCATCTTCTAGGGCTCTGTGGGCTAATTTTGTGGCTTTCTGGGTGAATTCTGGTAAGGGATCATGAGTGAGTTTGGAATAAGTGTTGGTGTCGGATAATAGTCTGAGTGATTCCGCCATGTAGTCTGAGCTGTTCTGTATTACAATGCCGCCTCCTTTTGTCTGCTGCCTTTATGATGATATTGTGGTTGTTGGTTAACTCCTCTAGGGCCTTCTGTTCTGCTTTAGAGAGGTTAGCTCTTTTCTTGGGAGCCGATTTACACATTTGGACAAGGTCGGTGTACATGACTTGATAGAATGCCTGTAGATAGGGGCCTTTTTTATGTACTGGGTTGAAGATGGACTTGGGTTTGAATTTTGTATGTTGAATCGGAGGGGATGTTTGGTAGTGTTGAGTGTACAATTCCATATCTGCAAAGGGATATTCTGTATGGAGTTCATCTGGGTCCAAGATGATGGAGGAATCTGTGTCGGTATCTATTGGGCGGACATCATGGTTAATTGTTTCAATGGGTTCTTGCGAGGGTGGGGGTTTCAGAGAGGATTGGATATTGTAGAATCTTTTCACTGTCAAGTCTCGTATAAATTTATTAAGGTCTTTGAATAGCATGAATGGGTTTGGGCAGATGGTAGGTGCAAAGGTGAGACCTTTGCTCAAGAGTGAGGTCTCTTCCATAGATCATATATGGGTGAATAAGTTGAAAATCTTTATACTTTCCGTATTTTTCCTTTTGAGTTTTCCTCTGCCCCCCCTTCCTCCTCTCTTGCGTACTTTCTTTTGAAGGTGCCGAGTGGGGGAGCTGACCCTAAAAAATCTTCATCCTTGTTTTTTTCTATGTTGTTGGTCACTGTAGGGCTATAGGATGAAGTAGGAAAAAGGGGGGTGACTGGGTTGGACTGTGTATTTTGTTATAACCCTGGTGTTGAAGGGAGGAGTACTTGGGCAAAGTGTAGTGGAGTTAGGTTCAACCACTGGGTTTGAAGGTGAATCTGGTGATGGATCTGGATCCGCATGAGTATTGTTGACTGGTGTGAGCATTGTTTTGGACTGGGGGTTATCAGTTTTTTTGTTTTTGTTTTGTTTTTGCCACTCGCTGTGGTTTGGGAATGAGTTGGAGAAGAGGTTGGGGAACAGGGATAGGTGAAGGGTTATGGTGGGAGTGCTGAGTCCTGTTGAGAGTGACCTAGGTGCAGGTCTCCAGGGTGGTGGAGCAACCAGTTTTTTCTTCCAGCAGAGAACCCTGTTGGTATAATCACCAATGTCCCTCCTGAATTTTCCTAATTTGTTTTGGATAAGGTCATTTTTTTGTCTGATGGTGTTCCTTTTTAGTGTCCTGAGCCAGGTGTATGGAAGTTGCGCAATGTGTTGTGTGATGCCGCTGCAGGTTTCCCTAATTTCCGCTACCAAGGCTTCATATTTCCTTTTTTCTTTGTGCAATAATAGTTTTTATCCATTCTTCTGTACAGAATTCAGATACAAAAGCCCATTCTTTGGATAGGTCTGGGTCTAAGAAGGAACACTGTTTTAACACTCTCAAGCCTCTGGGTGTAATTTTATATGATAAATATTGTTCCAGGAAAAAACCATCCCACCAATGTTGATTGGCGGAGGAAATTAAGTCTTCTAATTTTAAGAATTTTTTGCATAGGGATTTACCATGGTGACCTGGATAGGGGGAGGTGGGGCTGAAGAAATTGGTTGGGGACAAAGAGTAAAATTCATATAAAATGTTAAATTTGGCTTTCTCAATTTCTATGATGAGCTCCATAAGTGTGTATCGGTACAACAACAGAAAAAAAAAAAATTCCACAAGTTTTTAAATTAATTAAAAATATATAAAAATGTATATATGTGCTTAGTATTATGGCATAAAAAATAGGAAGACATCCAAAAAGCGTTGCAGCACGGAGAAGGGCACGACTGTTCAGTAATCAGCAGAGAAACAAGAAGGGGGGGGGGGGGGTCTCCGGCGCTCCGCAGCATGTGATGTCTAAGGTAAATAGTACAATGGTAGCTATAATAGCACATTAACATAAGGCAGGTAAATTCTAGAATGAGGAGGCAGCCATCCTCAGAGGGTGTCCATTACCTCTGTTGATAATCAATGTTGAAAAAAGGAGGGGTGTGGAGGCCCCAACTATGGTAGCTTGTTTATGCAAAAATGAAAGTTTAGTGTTTTTTATTTTTTATTTTATTTTTATTTCATTTTTAATTTTCCACATTTTTTTCATCTTTTAAATAAATGTTTTAACTCTAATTCCACTTACTATTATTATCCTTATATTTATTAAACTTACCCCCAATTCATCATATTTTTAATTCTTCATACTTTACTTTCAACTTTTTTGTGCTTTTTGGAAGATTGTGGGTCCGCTGGCTGTTGTGGTTCCACAGCCACAGACCTCCAGCCCATACACTTTAACCTAATTGCCTCCACTATATATTCAAGCTGCCCTCCTCCAGGGAGCAAAAAGGCCAGTAGAAGGAGCTGTGAGCCCCGAGCGCGTAGCCTGTACTATCCCTGTATCATCCCCAACACCAGCCTGGTCGTTTGCCGTGCATCAGTGACGTCATTTCCGCTTCCGCGCTCCAGAGTGGTCAGCGTGGAGCTTTCCATGCACTGGATGCAGTGGTTCAGCCTGTTTACAGACTCCACACCCGGACGCCTGAAGGAATGAAATCCGAGCCGGAAACAAGATAACAGCACATCCAGGACACTTCCCATCTCAAAGAAACACCTCCACCCTGCGAACCAGTAAGTCTAATTGTTACACTAACTTTCATTTTTGCATAAACAAGCTACCACAGTTGGCGTCTCCACACCCCTCCTTTTTTCAACACCCTGAAAATAAGCCCACCATGCTCTTTAACCACCTCAATACCAGGCCAATTCTGACACTTTGCTCCTACATGTAAAAATCATAATTTTTTTGCTAGAAAATTACATAGAACCCCCAAACATTATATATTTTTTTTAGCAAAGACCCTAGAGAATACAATGGCGGTTGTTGCAACTTTTTATCTCACACAGTATTTGCGCAGGAATTTTTCGAACGCGTTTTTTTGGGGAAAAAAATGTTTTGTGTTTAAAAAAAAAAAACAAAACCGTAAAGTTAGCCCAATGTTTTTGCATTTTGTGAAAGATGAAGTTACACCGAGTAAATAGATACCTAACATGTCACGCTTCAAAATTGCACACGCTCGTGGAATGGTGCCAATGTTCGGTACTTAAAAATCCCCATAGGCGACGCTTTAAATTTTTTTACTGGTTACATGTTTTGAGTTACAGAGGAGGTCTAGGGCCAAAATTATTGCTCTCGCTCCAACGTTCGCAGCGATACCTCACATGTATGGTTTGAACACCGTTTTCATATGTGGGCGGGACTTACGTATGCGTTCGCTTCTGCGTGCGAGCACACGGGGACAGCGGCGCTTTAAAAATTTTTTTTTTTTTTTTTTATTGTTAATTATATTTTATTTTTTTTTATTTTGACACTTTTTTGAAAAAAAAAAATTTGATCACTTTTATTCCTATTATAAGGAATGTAAACATCCCTTGTAATAGCAATATGACATGTCAGGTGCTCTTAATAATGAGATATGGGGTCAATAAGACCCCATATCTCACCACTAGGCTGGGAAGCCTGAAATAAAAAAAATAAATAAAACGATCGCCGCTTCCAAGCCGAAGCGGCGCCGTTTTTTTGAATGGAGAGGCCGGGCGTGACGTCATAACATCGCGCCCGGCCTCTGACGATCATAGAGACTCCGGGGACCATCTGGTCCGCCGGAAATCTCTATGATCTACATCTGGCGCCGGCGGATCCGCTATCCGACTCACCGATCGCTGAGGTGAGTCGGTAGAAGCACCGGAGGGAGGGGGGGGGGGGGGGGGGGGTTAGTCCCCTCTCGCCTCCCATAGGAACGTTTAAGCGGCGGAACGGCCGCTATGATCGTTCCCATGGTGTAGAGATTCGCCGGCTGAAACCGGCAATATCTGAATGATGTCTGTAACTACAGGCATCATTCAGATATACCTGCCCAAAGCCCAGGACGTCATTTGACGGTGGGCGGTGGGCTAGTGGTTAACCACTTCCATACCGGGCCTATTCTGGCACTTCTCTCCTATATGTAAAAATCATAATTTTTTTTTTTTTTTTTTTGCTAGAAAGTTACTCAGAACCCCCAAACATTATATATGTTTTTTTAGCAGACACCCTAGGGAATAAAATGGCGGTCATTGCAACTTTTTATCTTGCACTGTATTTGCGCAATCATTTTTCAAACGCCTTTTTTTTGGAAAAAAAAGATTTCATTAATTAACAAAACAGTAAAGTTAGCCCAATTTTTTAGTATAATGTGAAAGATGATGTTGCGCCGAGTAAATAGATACCATGTCATGCTTTAAAATTGCTCACACTCATGGAATGGCGCCAAACTTTGGTACTTAAAAATCTCCATAGGCGACGCTTTGAAAATTTCTACAGGTTACCAGTTTAGAGTTACAGAGGAGGTGCTAGAATTATTGCACACGCTCTAATGAATGCGGAAATACCTCACGTGTGGTTTGAATGGCGTTTATATATGTGGGCAGGGCTTACATGTGCATTCGCTTCTAAAGGCGAGCTACCACGGACAGGGGCGTTTAAAAAAATTTTTTATTTTTTTATTTTTTACACTTTTTTTTTTTAAATCACTTTTATTCCTATTACAAGCAATGTAAACATCCCTTGTATTAGGAATCTATCGTGACAGGTCCTCTTTATCAATAAGACCCCACATCTCTTCTCCAGGCTGGAAAGCATGAGATCGGAAAAAAAAATCACCAATCTCATGCTGACAGCCGCGATCGCGGCCTCCGACGGTCATAGAGATGACTGGTAACCATCTGGTCACTGGAAATTTCTATGGTCGTCATCCGTTGCTGATGATTCTTTCTCCGGGCCCCCGATGGCACGGGAGAGCCCGGAAAAACACCGGATGGCGGCGGGAGGTTGGGACGTCCCTTCCCGTTGCCCTTTAAAAACGATCAAGCTGTGGAACTGCCGCTATGATCGTTCTTATTGTGCACAGAATCGCCGGCTGGAGAGAATGATATCTGGATGATGCCTTTAGCTACAGGCATTATTCAGCTATCCCCTAACAAAGTAAAGGACGTCATATGACGGCCTTGGTATTGAAGTGGTTAAACTTTGTAACTTTTCAGCATGGGACTTCCTCATTTCATGTTTAAGAATCTACTTCTTGGAGCGTTGATTTTCTCTTTATTGCTTGACTTAAGACATAATTATATTACAAATTAAAGGCCGAGTAGTTTACACAAGACAATGTTTTTTGCAGTCTTTGCAGCTCAAGGAAAGTGAGAAGGACAGGACATTTCTGGCAAGATCAACATGCATTTCCTGTACTTGCTGAAAATGTTCTTAGCCTGAAATAAGAAAATGAATGCAGTCACAACATCTAGAGACTGGTAAACTGTAAGATATAAAATATTTGTTCTCAGGTTTAGTTGTACTTTAATTTTCATCCAAGTGGAACTCCAGTTACACAGCTAAATTCACAGTTGGCCTACATATGTAAAACAGGGATCCCCCTTAAGAAGACGTAGGCCTACCTTTTGTTCTGGCAACAACTGTGACATGCTAATTTTCTCTTCACTGCCTGTCTTGGTGACAATTGCTATCAGAACAAATAGAAAAGATTACTCCCCAATATGAACATAAAAACCCAAAAAATTTGGGGCGTGACCGGATGCCGCTGTGAGAGGGTGTGTGTGTGAGCTCCCTCCTAGCTCCGGCCTACATGCCGCTCAGCCCTGTCTCCGCTGACCCTCCCCGTCCTACCAACTAGTCTGCTGCTGGTTTGATCCGCCGCCCGGCCTCTGATGCTCGCCTCCCGCTTCGGTCGGCTGCCGGGACCAGGACAGCTGCTTCTCATCTCCACCGCTCCCGAAGTACCGCGCTGAAGTACACTGGTCTGGGCCCTGTCTAGCTCGCATCTTATACGGGCCGTGGGGTGGGCTCCCCCCCTCCCGTGGTGGCGGGATTGGATTCTTAGCAACCCCCGGGAACCTCGCGAGACCTGAGGGAGCCGCTGGTGATCTGTGTCAGAAACCTGGGAGCATCAGCCAAAGTGCCCCGCTTCGGCTCCGGTATCGAATTCGACCTCCCTCCTCCTGCCTCAGCCGCAGTCACAGCCACAGCAACAGCAGCAGACTCCAGCCAACGACAAACAGCCACCAGACGTACGTGGAAGAGAGCTGCTCTGAAGCACCGTCAGGTCAGGTATGAGTGCCCTGCGGGCTTAGCTCATAAAGCCGGGGGGGCTGTAGAGGAGGACTTTCTTCAGTATTCTGTACCTTGTAAGACTGTTAGATTATATCCTGCCATACTCCATGCCATACACCTCTTACAGTGGCTGGTAACTGAGCCTTGGACAATGTAAAAGAAGTAAGAGGCAGGGGGATCGAGGAAAGAGGAGTGCAGAGTGCAGCAAAGAGTGTAAAGAAGTAAGGAAAAGCAGTGGACGAAGAGGGTGAATAAGAAGGGAAAGGAAGGAAGGAAAGAAAGTAAAGAGAAGTCTAACTAAGCTTCTTCTGGGGCCCTGGGACTGTCACGGCCCCCATATAGGGTGTGCTGCAGGGGGGGGCTCGTGGTAACCTTTGGATATATTGCATTGTAGCTAAGGGGCAAGCCGCCATCGGAACTACGTTTCTCTCTTTCTCTTTCGCCAAATACTTCCAATGATGACCAGAAAAAAGGGAGAGGACCCCCAACAGTCTAATGAAAATATAACATCACAGGCAACTCGTTCTGTCAAGGATAGGGGGGCCTCGACACCCCTAGCGGTAACAGCTGCAGCAAAATTGGAAAAGTTTGCACATACCCCTGCTCATACTCCCGTTAAAGGCAACCAGCTCCCCCACGAGAAAACACAGACAGGGCCACCTGGCGAGCGGAAAAACCCAAAAAATTTGAAAGTCATAAGCACACCAGAAGATTGTTTTCACTTTTAATTGTGGAGAATTCATGCCAGTAAATTTGGTATTAATTGTGACATGAATACTTCACAATAAAAAGTGAGGGAGAATCCTCTGGAGTTGTGGAAACTTTCCACATTTTCATTTTTTTTCCCCCAAAGGTGCCATGCATTACAGTGAGGGGAAAAAAGTATTTGATCCCCTGCTGATTTTGTACGTTTGCCCACTGACAAAAAAATGATCAGTCTATAATCCTAATTTAACAGTGAGAGACTGAATATTAACAAAAATATCCAGAAAAACGCATTTCAAAAAGGTTATAAATTGACTTAGTAGTATTTGATCCCTTGGCAAAACTCTTGTTGGCATTCGGAGGTCAGACGTTTCTTGTAGTTGGCCACCAGGTTTGCACACATCTCAGGAGGAATTTTGTCCCACTCCTCTTTGCAGATCCTCTCCAAGTCATTAAGGTTTCAAGGCTGATGTTTGGTAACGCAAACCTTCAGCTCCCCCCACATATTTTCTCACCTCATCTTTCAGGACAGCACCTGAAGAGAGAGCGCAGCTCCACCCACTTTCCCAGGAAACACTGCAGTCAATTTTCTTTATAGACTGGACACTTCCACCATGGCCTCAGTTGTAGTGTTTCCTCCGACCATGGTGGAAGCACTGCAGGGAACCAAGGGTGTGCTATGCTTTCTCCAGGTGGAGACAGTATAGGGCATACCTGTGTATTTTGTCTTTTCTCTCTTCAGGCCAGCCCAGCATCTCCCCTTACGTGAGGGGGATTCTTGGTGTCTGCTCCCCTTCATACCCGGCGAGGGTTCAGGCTGCAGGAGGTCCTGCCCTCATCAGACCGGCGGCTGTAGGCTGGAAGGAGGAGGCGCGCTTCAGAGGTGAGAGCGGCGCCTCCTCCTTCCATGCTTCTTCTGGGTCCCGGGTGGCGAGTGCATCACTCCGGCCGGGGGCAGGGCTTCAGGTGGCGCGACACGGCTTCCTGCCGCTGGAACGCAGGGGGAGGAGGCGGCCTCAAGCTGGGGTCATTTCCGGTCCGCACAGCGGTGTAAGGACCGGGAAAATTTAAAATAAAAGCAACCGGACGCGGCTACAGCTTTGCCAAGATGGAAGAGGAGCAGACGGCGGTGGCAGGAGCCACTAACACCAGCCAGGCTCAGGTAAGCAGGGGAAGAGGTCCCTGTACTTTAAGGGCTTGTTTTTTTCCCTCACTTGCTTCCCTAAGGAGGATGCAATGGAGACTGCGCCACTCTCCTTATTTATATAGTATTAAGGAAAGTGTGTTTTATTTTATCTGTATATAGTGACTCAGTAGGGGAGAGTCGCTGTGGAAAGCTACGGTAACAAGTATAGAAGCTAAAGGGTTAGCTCCTCTCTTGGGCAGCTGGTGATTGTTTCTTGTCTAAGGGCTAAAGCCGTTAATCATTTATCATGTTTATGCATATATGGATATGCTTTAATAGAGGGGTTTGTGTTGGTGTATTTCAGGCTAAAGCCAAAGAGAAAGTCAAACATTCCTCCCCTCCTCCTAAGAGGAAATGCCCATCTTGCAAGAATACGCTTAGGGAATCATGGCCTAAAGCGTTATGCAAGACCTGCATAGCAGATCTAGTTAGGGAGGAAACTTCTCCAGCTATACCTGCTACCCAGCCAGGAGAACTATTAAACTCCTTTTGAAAATAACTAGTGGACACGTTTTGAGTCGTTCCGTTCTCTTATGGATAAACATCCGGCGGCACAGCCGAACAGTAGCGGCAATTCGCCATCCTGTTCTCTTCCATGTATTCCTGTACCCAGAGGGGACAGTGATTCAGAGGACGAAGAGAGAAGTGTTTCCCCAGGTTCTGAGGAAGAGGAGGACGAAGAAAAAAAGTTTCTTCCTCTCGCTATAGATTGTCTTTAGATGAAGTGGATGATCTGTTAAAAACTATACATACAACTCTAAACATCAAAGAAGACAAGGCTCAGCTGTCCCTGCACGATAAAATGTTCCAGGGTATGGGGGAAGTAAAGCACCGGGTATTCCCAGTACATACGTTTTATATCCGAAGTGGTGAAAAGAAAATGGAAGGACCCAGAGAGGGCCTCTTCTTCTTCTTTTTTTTTTTTTTTTTTTTTTTTTTTTTTTTTTTTTTTTTTCGCGAAATCTCTCAAACGAGGACGATAGTGATCAGGCCTGGAATAAAAAGCCAAAGCTTGATGCAGCCTTTTCACAGGTGTCAAGGAACACAGATTTGGCCTTCGAGGACATGGGCATCATGAAAGACTCCCTATTAAAAAAAAAAAGGTATGGAATTCAACTCTAGTCAATTTAAAACCAGCTATGGCATCAACTCTGGTGGCTAGGAACCTGGAATATTGGCTCAAGCAATTAAAAACCCACATTGAAGCAGGAACTTCTCGCAAGGACCTGTTAGACACTCTGCCTGTACTAGAGAAAGCCGTAGGGTACATGACAGATGCCTCTGCTGAATCTATTAAAATGTCGGCAAGATCCGCGGCCTTGGTGAACTCGGCTCGCAGAGCTTTATGGGTTAAGACATGGTCAGGGGATACGGCCTCAAAGGCAAAATTATGTGGGTTACCTTTTCGAGGGGAACTTAGTTTTTGGTCCTGATCTGGAAGCTACTTGATAGAACGGCTGATAATAAAAAGGCCTTCCCAATAAAAAAGAAGGTAGTTCCACAGGCCAAAAAGAATTTTTGTTCTTTTTGACAAACCGAAGAGAAGGAGACCGGGTATAAAAGACCCTGGAGGTCCCAAAGAGAAAGGGGGAAGTCAGGGGTACTATTCCGACTTTCTGGCCAAACCACAAAGAACCAATGACAGTCCTCCGACTGTGGGAGGAAGGTTGCAAGCCTTTTTTCCACAGTGGAAGACAGCGACCTCCAGTCCATTTGTCCTCAAAATAATAGCAGAGGGCTACAGGTTGGAGTTCTCTCAATCCCCTCCAAATCGCTTTTATGTAACCCAGGCTCCCCGGGACCTAGAAAGATCTCTAGGGATGTCAGCTCTACTTCAGGAACTCATCCAACAGAGGGTGAATATAACTGTTCCCCCCCAAAGAGGAAGGGAAAGTGTGCTATTCCCACATATTCCTGGTAAGGAAACCGTCAGGGAAATTCAGTTTAATCTTAAACCTGAAAGTACTAAACAGATCAATCAGATACAAGAAATTCAGAATGGACACAATCTTTTCAGTAAAAAATCTTCTGACGCTAGGCTGTTTTTTGGCATCAATAGATCTGAGAGATGCGTACCTGCAGAAGTATCTAAGATAAACGGTCAAGATGGGAGAGTCAATTTCACATATACAGTTCAGAGCCCTCCCTTTTGGCCTGTCGTCCTCACCGTGGATATTTACAAAAATTATAGCAGAGGCCCTAGCACCCCTCAGACTAAAGGGGATATCAATAGGCCCATACCTGGACAATCTCTTGTTGTTTGTCAGAACAAGGGATCTATTGGAGAAAGATATAGAAGAGACGAGTACACACTTGGAGAGTCTCGGATGGATCATCAACAAAGAAAAATCAAATATGATCCCGTCCCAGGCAATAAAGTTTCTGGGTTATCCGTTCCATTCAGGAAATAATTTTTCTCCCAGAAGACAAGATAGAAAATGTCCAGAAGGCAGTAAAAGGGACTCAAACAAATCGGCCCCCTAACGTCCTCAATACCAGCAGTGCAATGGGCACGTCTCCATGCAAGAGATCTCCAGCAGACAATTCTCAGGAATTGGTCCTATCGAGAACCGCTGGAGAAATTGATCAGGATCCCCCTTCAAGTTCAGAGAAAACTATGGTGGTGGAGGAGTCAGTCAAATTTAGACAGGGATCTGCTTTGGTCAGGGGGGTTGGGGTGCCCATCTGAACGGACAGATGGCCCAAGGAACATGGACAACCAGAGAGGCCAGGAGATCCTCCAATTGGAGGGAGTTGAGGGCCATTCTCCTGGGACTATGGGCTTTCAGGAACCAAGTTCTGGGTAACCACATTCAAGTGCTGTCGGACAATGCCACAGCAGTGGCTTATATAACAAGACAGGGAGGCATGAGGGGCAGAGTGTTGCTTTCCTCAGCCCTCCAAATTATGTCCTGGGCAGAATCCAATCCCTGGCGGCGGTACACCTAAAGGGAGATCTGAATCAGATCGCAGATTTCCTAAGCAGGGAAAGAGTACTGGAATCGAATTGGAGTCTGAATACAGATGTATTCCAGAGAATACCAGGAAGATGGGGAACCCCCCAAATAGACCTGTTTGCATCTCACTCCAATACAAAGGTAGAGACTTCTCCCTGAACAGACCTGATCAAACGGAAGGACTAGACGCGCTAGCTCAACCATGGACCTTCCACTTGTGCTACGCCTTTCCCCCCTTCTAAATGATTCCATTAGTACTAAAAAAGCTACAGAGGGAGTCTACAGCCATGATCTTAGTAGCCCCGTTCTGGCCCAAAAGGGCATGGTTTTCAACCATACAGAAGATGGCGGTGGAACCCCACTGGTTCCTTTCTTTACAGAGAGACCTTCTAACCCAGGGGCCCTTTCAACACCCCAATATCGAGCACCCCAGACTAGCTGCTTGGTTACTGAGGAGCAGATGCTAAAAACTAAGGGCTTGTCTAATAAACTAGTTTCAACACTATTAGACAGCCGAAAGAAGGTCACCAGAGCGATTTACTTTAAGACATGGAAATGTTTTAATTCCTGGTGCGCAAGTAAAGTGTTTTCACCAAAGGAAGTTGTTTCTGTGTTAGAATTCCTACACGAAGGAATGGAAAAAGGATTGGCAACTAGCACCCTAAAGGTGCAAGTGGCCGCTCTTTCGGTGTTCCTGGAGAGACAATTATCCCAGGATCCGCTTATTAAATTTTTTAAGGCACTGACCAGAGCTAGGCCAGTACCTTTTTAAGTTTTTCCCAAAATGGGACTTATCTCTGGTATTACAGGGTCTGACTAAAAGAACCTTCGAACCTCTAGAGGAAGCGACCATCAAATGGTCGCTTAAATTAGCACTTTTAGTGGCAGTCACTTCAGCCAGGAGGTTGAGCGAATTGCAAGCTTTGTCCATTATTGAACCTTTCTGTTCTATATTTCCGGACCGGGTAGTGCTGAGAACTGACCCGGGATTTTTACCTAAGGTTTCAACGGTATTCCACAGGTCACAGGAGATGGTTCTCCCGACCTTCTGCCCTTCACCATCTGGAACGAGGGAAAGAGACTTTCACAGCCTAGATTTAAGGAGATGTATACTACATTATCTGAAGATCACAAGTGAATTCAGAAAATCAAATTCACTGTTTATACTATACTCTGGCCCACGTAAAGGATACGGTGCTTCCAAAAACACCATAGGTAGGTGGCTACAAATGGCCATCAGTGAAGTCTATAATGCTTCAGGGGTAGATCCTCCCGCAGGAGTGGGGGGCCCATTCAACCAGGGCGGTAGCGGCATCCTGGGCGGAACGGGCAGATCTGCAAGGCGGACGGATCTGCAAGGCGGCTACGTTGACAAGCTTCTCCACTTTTACCCGCCATTACAGGTTGGATTTGCTCTCTGCATCAGAGCAGTCCTTTGGCAGAGAAGTCCTACAGGTGGTGGTCCCACCCTAGAGTAAGTACTCTTTTATCATCTCCAGGTGCTGTCCTGAAAGACAAGGTGAGAAAAGTTTGTCTAAACTTTGAAAGATTTGACAGTATATGGCCCGGTCCATCGTCCCTTTGATGCGGTGAAGTTGTCCTGTCCCCTAAACAACCCAAAAAGCATAATGTTTCCACCTCCATGTATGACCGTGGGGATAGTGTTGGGGTCATTGGCAGCATTCCTCCTCCTCCAAACACGGTGAGTTGAGGCCAAAGAGCTTGATTTTGGTCTCATCTGAACACTTTCACCCAGTTTTCCACTGAATCATTGAGATGTTCATTAGCAAACTTCAGACTGGCCTGTAAATGTGCTTTCTTGAACAGTGGGACCTTGCGGACGCTGCAGGATTTCAGTTCTTTATAGCGTAGTGTTACCAATTGTTTTCTTGGTGACTCTGGTCCCAGCTGCCTTGAGATCATTGACGAGATTCTCCCGTGTAGTTCTGGGCTGATTCCTTACCGTTCCCATGATCATTGAAACTCCACGAGCTGAGATCTTGCATGGAGCTCGAGACCAAGGAAAATTGGCTGGGATCTGGGGCCCCCTTATTAAAGGGGGCTCCCGGATTCCAATAAGCCCCCCGCCCGCAGACCCCGACAACCAACGGCCAGGGTTGTCGGGAAGAGGCCCTTGTCTTCATCAACATGGGGACAAGGTGCTTTGGGGTGGGGGCCTAACTTTACTGTTTTGTTTTATTTTTAAAGCACAGAACTGTTTTTTTTTTTTTTTTTTTTTTTTTTTTTAAAAAGCGTTCGAAAAATTGCTGCGCAAATACCGTGCAAGATACAAAGTTGCAACGACCACCATTGTATTCTCTAGGGTCATTGCTAAAAAGACATATATAATGTTTTGGGGTTCTATGTAATTTTCTAGCAAATGATGATTTTTACATGTAGGAGAGAAATGTCAGAATTGGCCTGGGTGCTCCAGAATGCCTGAAGGTGCTCCCTGCATGTTGGGTCTCTGTATGTGGCCACGCTGTGTAAAAGTCTCACACATGTGGTATCCCCATACTCGGGAGTAATAGCAGAATGTGTTTTGGGGTGTAATTTGTGGTATGCATATGCTGTGTGAGAAATAACCTGCTAATATGACAATTTTGTGAGGAAAAAAAAATAAAAAAAAATCTTGATTTTGCAAAGAATTGTGGGAAAAAATGACAACTTCAAAAAACTCATCATGCATCTTTCTAAGTACCTTGGAATGTCTTCTTTCCAAAAAGGGGTCATTTGGGGGGTATTTGTACTTTTCTGGCATGTTAGGGTCTCAAGAAATTAGATCGGCCGTCAGTAATTCAGGTGTGATCAATTTTCAGATATTGGCACCATAGCTTTTGGACTCTATAACTTTCACAAAGACCAAATAATACACACCAATTTGTACTTATTTTTACCAAAGATATGTAGCAGTATAAATTTTGGACAAAATTTATGAAAAAAAACTACTAATTTGCTAAATTTTTTAACCGAAACAAAGAAAAATTCTCTTTTCTTTTATAGCGCAAAAATAAAAAAACCCAACAGTGATTAAATACCACCAAAAGAAAGCTCTATTTGTGTGGAAAAATTTCATATAGGTACAGTGTTGCATGACTGAGTAATTGTCATTCAAAATGTGAGAGCACTGAATGCTGAAAATTGGTCTGGTTATTAAGGGGGTTTAAGTGCCCAGTGGTCAAGTGGTTAATGTATTTTTGTTTTTGATCATGCCCAGTCTTTCTTTTTTGTAAAAAAAAAAAAAAAAAAAATGTACACATTAAACTGAAATCGTTCGTTCTGCCGAGCTCCATAGACTTACACAGCGGGACTTAGGCAAGAGCCAATGGCTGCTGCTCGAATGCTGTGTAAAGAGAAAATATGGGAGAATAGATGCCGCCATGCACAGCACTGATCTCTTCTCCCCTCTCTTCCCCTTCACACAGGGAAAGGGGGGGTCAGAGAAACTAAAAACGTTTTTTACCTTAATGCAAACAATGCATTAAGGTAAAAAACGTTTTTAGCTTTAGTAACACTAAATCCTGTGAGAGGGTTGCAGTAATGAATAAAACTTGTGTCTTTCTTTAAAGTTTAATTAAAGGCAAAACCTTTTTTTTGGACAGACTGGAGAGGGATTAGACCTGTCAGGTTTTTATTGCTGTCTGTGCCCCCATTAAGGAGTTTAAACCTCTCTATTTTTTTCCTTCTTTCATTGAAAGTAAAGAAATCCCCAAATCCGCACTAATCTCTATGTGCAGATACTATGAAGTCATTTATCCTCAAATGTTCTGAGAGAAAATACTTCTTACTTTTGTTTGCCCTCCGTTTTTCCCCCCACCATCAGCAATGCCTTGCCAGATTTCTAATCTAATGCAAACACAGTGCAGGTGCACAGGAACAGGAGAGAGAGAGCACAGTGCAAAGCCCTGACTTGCAGGACCTCACTGGATCTCTTCAAAACCTTGAGCATGAATTGCACTACAGTGTCTGCAGCTAGAGAGGTTAGTAAGGGCTTGTTTTGCTACTTGCTAAAAATATGCACAGAAGCCTACTTTAAATATGTCGGCTTTATTGAGATTTCCTTTCACATTCTGTCTTGTCTAAGGCTTCATGTACACTTGACCATCATTTACTGCGGCTGCAGGAAAACGCAAAATGTGGCTAAATCATAGCGTTTTACCGCATGCAGCGGTCAAAATGTTCTTATCCTGAGCAATCCGATTCTTCCCCATTCAGCAGAGGGAACCTCAACCTCGCCTAACAGCAGAAGCTCCTAGACTCTGCTAAAAGCCTATGTGTACATTGACGCATAGGCTTTTATGGAGATGAGTTTAGGAGCTTTGTCAAAAGACGCCAGAAGCTCCTAAACTCAAGTTTAGGAGCTGCGAGTGTACATAAAGCCTAACATCTATGGCAGGGAATGAGGAAGTGCTCAGTAAGGCTCCATTCACACTGTGACATGTGATGTCAAGTTGCGATTTACAGGCGGTTCCCTGGTTACAAACAAGATCGGGTCTGTAGGTTTGTTCGTAAGTTGAATCTTTAAATCGGAACAGGTACTTCTTCTTTTTTTTTTTTTTTTTTTTTTTTTTTTTTTTTTGTGTAGCTCCAGCCCAAAAATTATTTTTAAGCTTTTTGGATTGCATAGGGCAGAGTTAACACCCCTGTAATGTTTGTTTTGCTGCCTGTGCCCCTGTTCAGTAGATTTTTACCTCACTTTCTGTCCCAATGACAATTGGATTTTGAAAATTTTGGGTTGTTGTGAAAACAAACCTTGGTGATAAAGCATCGGTGGAGACACCTTCTTCCCATAATAACTTACAGGAGTGAATTTCTCTTCCTTGGGGTAGATTTCCTCTCAGTAACTGTTGTCTCCCTCTGTTTGTAAGTAGGAGTCGGATGTTTGTAAGTTGGGGACCACCTGTACTTGTGTTTTTTTGTTTTTTTTTTGTGTGTTGTCGCGTTATGTGCTTAGAGCAACCTGTTCATTTATTGGGCTTCCCTATGCATGGCAAAGTAGCTGATGCACATTGTCAAGCTTTTCATGCTTTTTTCCATCTGCTTGCCACGTTTGGGATACCATTATCAATAAATGGCACCTTAAGCGAGTGTTTTGTGACCGTATGCAAAATAGCACGATTTTCCGCACATTCATGTGATGCTGTTATGTGAATGTAGCCTGAAGCATAGACAGCAATGCAAACCCTACAGAGGTTGCAACCCTTGTTAAGTTTTCAATATACAGTATGTAAAGTGTAGATATGCAAATTCTTAATTTCAACTTGGTTATGGGCTGTAACAGGATTTTTTGTTTTTTGATTACTGCTGTCACCTGCATTTAAAGATAATGAAAGGAGTTTTGTCTTCCTTCATCTAACTGGGCTAACGTCTTTTGTGTGGTCAGGGATGAATACCCACCCACCCCCCAGCACAAATTGCTGTAGTCTGAGATGTGACGCTTGAACGAAGTAAATAAAATAATAGCTGTTGTTGGACAAACATTACTGGTTATGCTCAGCAAGGATTATTTATTGTGATAACAAATTCTTACACAAATATCATTCTATTCCAAACTTTAATGTTTTTGCGGTGATGAAGTTAGTCATCTCTAATTATACTCTGTCTGACTGATAAAAAAGGATATATAGTCACAACTAAGCTGAACTCGATAGGTTATACTGTATGTTTTTTATTCTTACAACTCTGCCTTTTTCTATAGCAAACATATATCTGCCATGTTGAAAAATTAAACCACATACACATGACTAAAACTATCAATCGATAATTATTCAATAGATGTTACTTTTATTCTAGATTCACACTTCTGCGTTGCTGTAACTGTAATGTCCTTAATGTGACCCACCCCTCCAATGCACCTTGCCAACAGATGTGTTGCAGCACACTACACAGCATAGTAAAACATTACTGTGGGTTGTGGTACACTGCATTTCCACGAAATAGAGCATACACTTTTTTTTATTTTGGTGCATTAAGCAGCCTATTCATATAAATGGGATTTAATGCTCATGCTTAGCTGCAGTGCAACAGTTTAAACCCATCTTCTTTCCTGGTGTTTTGACTGTAAGCAATGCAGTCTATAATTTCTCTTCAATCACAACCAGAGAAGTGAGTAACCGCACTTTGAAATAAAAAGCATTGATCTATGTTTGATAGGTCTGACACACGAGACCACCTGTGTCTTCAGCTGAACTTTGGAAGTTTTCTGAACTATAATTTGTATGCATTTTCAGAAATTCCATTTTATTTTTTACAGATCTCTGGCTGTTGGTATCAAGTCTGGATATAAGTTTTTCTCTTTGTCATCTGTGGACAAGCTAGAGCAAATATATGAATGCAGTAAGTTTACTTTTAAGATTCTAAATTATAATGTGAATTGCAAGTTCTCCTCCAGGTGTTGCTGGCCATGACATCTTAGGTTTGATTCTGTGAAACTGTGTCTGTAGCAATGGAGGCCCATCCATTAAGGGCGCACGAGCGCCGCCCCCTCTCTCCATGCCACCCCTATATACAATGGATAGATTCATGCATAGCATGAATCTATCCACAGCCATCCCTATTCATGCGTCTGGCCCCTTTCAGGGCACGGGGATTGCAGCGGCCAGGTTTTTTTTTTAAGCACCTGATTGGAGCCAGAGGCTCTAATAGGCTTCAAAATAGGGTGGACTCGGGTCGCAGAGAATGCGCTCCAATTCCACCCAGGTGTGTTGCAACAGCGAATGAATATACGGCCAATCAGGAAGCGGGTATGAAACCGGGAGAGGACACCAGAGCAGCTCTCCCCGAGCCCTGCACGCTTAAGGGTAGGGGTGACCACGCTGGAAGAGGGCCGCATCAACTCCGCACTCCATTAACCGGTTCCCGACCGGCTCCTGTACTTTTACGTCGGCAGAATGGCACGGCTGCGCAAAGTAACGTACCCGCACGTTACTTTGAATGTGCCGCCGTGTGCGCGCGCCTGCCGCGATTTTCGTGAGTCGGGTCGCGGGTCCCACTTACTTGATCGCCGCAGGCATACCCGCGATCACCTCACGGAGAGGAGGAACGGGGAGATGCCGTTGTAAACAGCATCTCCTCGTTGTGCCTAGTGACAAGTGTCACTCGATCTCTGCTCCCTGTCATCGGAGCAGAGATCAGTGACGTCACACACCAGCCCATCCCCCTGACAGTTAGAAATCACTCCCCTAGGACACACTTAACCCCTCCCTGCCCCCTAGTTGTTAACCCCTTCACTGCCAGTGTCATTTATACAGTAATCAATGCATTTTTATAGCACTGATTGCTGTATAAATGACAATGGTCCCAAAAATGTGTAAAAAATGTCCGACATAACGTCGCAGTCACAATAAAAATCGCTGATCGCCGCCATTACTAGTAAAAAAAAAAATATATAAAAATGCCATAAAACTATCCCCTATTTTGTATTTTGTAAACGCTATAACTTTTGCGCAAACAAATCAATAAACGCTTATTGCAAATTTTTTTTTTTTTTTTTACCAAAAATATGTAGAAGAATATGTATCGGCCTAAACTGAGGGAAAAAAAAATAGTTTTTTTTATATATTTTTTTTGGGGGATAATTATTATAGCAAAATGTAAAAACCGCTGCTCTCACCGCCTGCATCCAGGGTAATGACTAACCGGCAGACAGTGGGTGGGGATTTGCTGGGGGTGTTAGTGCCGCGCGCGGGGATAGGGGCAGTTGTGCTAGTGCAGCTCCACCGGCGGCCCGAGGTTGTTTGCTGCCACCCTCACCCATCAGCCGCCACTGATCTGTAGTCATAATTATAGCGGAGGAGAAGCCCAGACTGCTATATGTCCACATCCTAGCAAGTCGTGAACAACCATGAACAGAATATGTAGTCATGGACTTTGTGGACATATAGAACAGCAGCTGAGTACCTTTTAAAAAAAACAACTTTTTTATTATGTACCATTGAAAATCTATTACTCTACACATAGGGGTTTGCAACATGCAAAGTTTCCACTTCTAATCTTTAATGGAGTAATCTCAGCCAGTAAGACTAGAATTCATAGCACGTGTATGTTGCCCATAGAGGTGCAAATGAGTAAGATAAGGTGAAGCCACTGCCTTTCAGGTGGAAAATTCAGGTACATTCAGTAAACAGCCAATGGTTTTATACGCATCATTTTCAAATAAAAGGACCAACTTTCCAATGGAGAACCATCCAGACCCACTGTGAGTATGGCACCATAAAGACAGCATGGTACTCGAGGCACATACTGTATATCCCAAAAGGGGGCTCTTGATAAATATCTGAGAAACAAACTCGGTTCACATGAATCCATTTTAGATTGTAAGCTCTAAGGAGCAGGGTCCTCTGATTCCTACTGTATCAAAGTGTATTGTATTTGTACTGTCTACCCTCAAGTTGTAAAGCGCTACGTAAACTGTTGGCGCTATATAAATCCTGTATAATAATAATAATAATAATGATCCTATTTATCAAGAGCCCCCTCTTTGAAATATATGTACCTTGACTACTTTTTTTTTTTTTCTGCGGGGGGGGGGGTAAGTTGAGAAGTTTTATTGAATATAAGAAATACCAGTATAACAATGGCAGAACAGAGTATCCACCAGAACATAGATCAGTGGTTTTGTGTACAGTGTCAAAATTAGACGGTGATACAAACTGAGTACATCATAGCAAGACCAATTGGCTGACCAAAATGTTAACAGGTAGCACATCAAAGGAAAGACTTACAGCTTATGCAGTATCTCCAGCCAACCAACCACTCAACCAAGAGCATAAGTATGTAGTAACCTACAAAGAGTCTATCCATGCTTAGGTCTAGCGGGGTATCCAAAAATGGACCCCAAAGGTACTTTTATTTATGGGGCAACCTCTATGTTGGTATGTGAGTTTCTCCAGGCACTGTATCCACTCTTTGTGCGAGGAAGGGTCTGAAGATTTCCAGTGACATGGGAGAACCCTCTGGGCCTGAAAAAGGGCTCTAGCTACAGCTTCTTCAGTGGGAACAGGCAGTTGAAGGTCATCTAAAATGCCCAGTAGGCAGGGTTTAGGGTAGAGTGGCATGTATAGTTGGAAAACTGCAATCGCTGTGTTAACCACCCCCTACCAGTACCTATGTAATTTGGGGCATCTACACAATAGATTAAGTCCCCCTGGTCTCTGCAGCATTTACCGCAAATAGGGGTATTTAAGAGGCCCATATTGTGTAACCTGATTGAAGTATAATAAACTCTTATATAACTGTATGAGCCTTTGCGTCATGTTAGGAGAACATCGTGGCACCACTTGAAGATCATCTTCCCACTGGCCCTTCACAAAAGTGCACTACTTTGACTACCCTGTTGTCTTTATGGTGACTTGCTCACACTGGGTCTGGATGGTTCCCCATTAGGAATTTGGTCCTTTTTATTTGAAGATTATGTGTTCAAGACCATTGGCTGTTTACTGAAGGTACTTGAATTTCTTTAATCGTACATCACGGGACACAGAGCCATAGTAATTACTATGTGGGTTATAGTCCACCTTCAGGTGCTGGACACTGGCACACCCTAAATAGGAAGTTGCCTCCCTATATAACCCCTCCCATACCAGGAGCATCTCAGTTTTTTCGCCAGTGTCTAGGGTGTTGGTCACGAGTGAAGATGTCCTGTGCTGAGTTCCACTGGAGCAATCCTTGCTGGGGCTAGCTATGCAGCCAGATCCATTCAAAGTGTCTTTTAGGCCGAAGTGAATGGTACCTGGGCCTCGTATCCGGGATCCACTACTTTTGGTATTAAGGCCATAAAGTTTTACTGGCAGGGTGCTATTACAGGTCCAGGATTGTGGGTTCCCCGAGGGTCCCCGGTTCCTGAAGGTTTGTTAACGGAACTCACCGTGAAGGGTGAAGATTGGGTCTGTTGGTTTTACCACAGAAAACCCTGCGGTGGGAAATGTAAGTGGAGTTTTCTAAGGAATTTTTTCATTTTCTTATAAAATGTCTCCTTTAAAGTAAATGTTGTCATGCCTAAGTGTCACGACTGGGGGCTGTATGGAGCACGTACCTTCTCATGCTTTGCTCAGAGATCACGTTGTGTCACAGAAGCGGCAGACCTCCAGTAAGTTTGGGGGGTTTTGCTTCCTCCAGACACCCCCACCTGGGCTGAACTCTTCCCCTCTTCATGAGGCTGAGTATAAGGGAGAAATAAAAACGATCGGCAATGCTGTTTTCTTTCACCTCCCCTACTCGGCTGCAGCTTCCAGGTCTCCTCCATGCTATCCCTCCTTCACTCACAAGTCGATCCCGTCAGATCGGAGGCCTGTACTTGTGCGGGAAAACTCTTTTGAAAGAGAAAGGGGGGTGCGATGCAAGGTGGGGCCGGGGCTTAGCGCAGCCTTGGCGCCCTCCAAGTGTGTTTTGAAAAGAAAAAAACTGTTGTGCTGGCTGCAAAATTGTCGGAGAGACATAAGAGTAAAGAGGAGCATGAAAGAGGTTTTGGTGACAGGCATTTCCTATTTGACACATTTACTGTTTGCATTAGGCTGAGCATTAATAGCAGTGGCTGGACTATTGGTCAAGCAGTGGATGCGATGTCTTCTGGTAGTACCTCTGCTTTGTGCATCGGGCTAAGGTCAGAAGAGGGGTTGAAACACCCCCAAGAAAGAGCTAAAAGGGTCTCCCTCAAACTCTGGAAAGCCTACTCATCTTTACAAATGGCATCCTCGCCTGAGAGGGGGTGGCTGGTCAGAGTGAGCATCGGGGCCATGAAACGTTTTTCAACTGTTTTCAACACTGCAGCCCCTGTTTATTTTACTAAAAAGATCTTTTTTTCCTCAGCCATGATCGGTTTTTCATTAAAAAAAAAAAAGTTTTAGAGACTTTAATCGCATCCCAGTGTGGGTCAAAATGCGACGGGTTCTCTTCCATTACCCAGGACCCTCAAACTGAGGAACTAGGGGCAGGAGAAGACTAATTCCCTCAGGGGACCGTGGTGAGGCTGATGACTCCTCTTCTGAGGTGTCAAATGGAGAATCGGCTGTTTCAAACTTAAGATTGATGGTGCAATTTCTTGCTGAATGTTTGGATTCGCTAAAGCCTCCTCAAGCTGTGCATGCCTTTTCCTGTCCATTCATTGCTGGAAAAGTTTTTTGTATCTGAGAGGATCACCCAAATAAGCATTATTTTCCTTCGTAAAAAAGTTTTCACACTTTATCCTATGGTGGAGGAAATTCACTAAGTAGGGTATACTAGCAATTAACGCTGCTATATCCTCTGTGAATAAGAGTTTGACTTGTCCGGCAGACAATGCTCAAATGCTTAGGGATCCAACGGATAAAAAGTTGGAATTCCTATTATTAAAAAAACCCACTTTTCTCATATATTCATTGACAGACACAGCCTTCATAACGATTATATCGCCTCTATTAGGAGTAGGACTAGGCAGAACAAAAAAGCAAACTAGCACCTGGCTATGCCCATGGGCCGTCCTAAGTCAGTATATAACCCCCTCCCTGCTCTAGGTATTCAGTTTTTTTTTTCTGCCCAGTCAGGAGTAAGGACCTGGCTCCCTGTAGAGACCTGTGATTCTTTGGATTTTTTTAATTATTTCTTTTATTTTTTTAATTTTTTTTTTTCCTGTAGTGATCTGCAATCAACTGCTGGGCTGGGTGACCGGCTGGATAATATAGCTCCTGGTAGTCTCCCCAGCTTGGCCATCGAGCGCGCACAGACCTTAGCTCCGCGCTGGGTCGGCCATGACAGGCCCCATTCTGGACCGGGGCGGGTGGCGAGGTACAGTCTCGCAGGGACCGAGCTACTGCTGTCTGAGTCAGTGTCGCCATGGCCGACAGCCACTCCGTCTAGACGTGAGATGGATCTGTCTGTGGAGTGCATCCAGCAATCCCTGCAGGAGGTGTAAGTATGGGCTCCACCGGTCCAGGCACGGTGGAGCAGTTGGGGAACCATGCTCTCCTCCATTCCCCCCCCCCCCTCTTTCCCGGGTGAGGTCCAGGCTTCTGGCCTAGGGACTTTTTGGGACACATGCCCCCCCCCCTTTTTTTTTTTTGTCCCATCCTCGGTTTTTGTGTTGGGGCGATCGGGTGTCCGGAGGCTAGTTTAGGCCGTTGCGGCCTACCGACCCTCACTCGCGGTGGCTGCAGGGCCGGCGGGTCCATCCAGGGCTCGGGGCCGGCCCGGTCCCCCTGAGGGTTGTGGGCCGGCGGCGGACGACCAAAAATTTAGTCCGCGGCTTTTGCCGCCTACCGCGGGTGTCCAAATATTTAGCCTGCGGGCCGCGTGCAGCCAGAAACTGAGGCTGCGGCTTTTGTGGCCTACCGCAGGCGGCCAGAAGTTGAGGGGCGTGGCTTTTGTGGCCTACCGCGGGCCACCAGAAATTTAGGCAACAGCTTTTGCGGTCTACTAGGCCGCGGCTTCGGGGGCTTGCTAGGCCTCGTGGCCCCCCTTTCCTGAGGGGTGGGGCCACAGTTGGTGCTCCCTGTGAGGGGCCACGGTTTGTGTCCCCTGTGGAGGGCCACTGTTTGTGTCCCCTGTGGAGGGCCACTGTTTGTGTCCCCTGTGGAGGGCCACTGTTTGTGTCCCCTGTGGGGGCCACGGTTGGGGCTCCTGTGGGGGACCACGGTTGGGGCTCCTGTTCGGGACCACGGTTGGGGCTCCTGTGGGGGACCACGTGTGGCGTTCCCTTGGGGGGGGGCCACGTGTGGCGTTCCCTGTTGGGGGGGGCCACGTGTGGCGTTCCCTGTGGGGGGGGCCACGTGTGGCGTTCCCTGTGGGGGGGGCCACGTGTGGCGTTCCCTGTGGGGGGGGCCACGTGTGGCGTTCCCTGTGGGAGGGGCCACGTGTGGCGTTCCCTGTGGGAGGGGCCACGTGTGGCGTTCCCTGTGGGAGGGGCCACCGGATTTGCCCCGGTGAGGGTTTGTGTCCCTGTGAGGGGCCACGGTTGGTGACCCTATGAGGGTTTGTGTCCCTGTGAGGGGCCACGGTTGGTGACCCCTGTGATGGGCCCCTGGGTCTGTGCCCCTTGTGAGGAGCCCTTGGGTCTGTGCTCCCTGTGGGGGCCCCGGGTCTGTCCTCCCTGTGTGGGGACCTGGGTCTACCCTCCCTGTGAGGGGCCCCGGTTCTGTGGGGGGATTCGGTCGAGGGGCACTGGTTTTCGCACTTATTGCATCTGTGCGGGAACCTTTTCAGGAGGGTGCAGCAGTGGCTGCGTCGGAGGGCCGGTTTTCCTTTTGGATAAACGTTTTTGCGCAGCAAACGCATTCCCTTCTCTCTCTTTATCTGACAAGTTTGTCCATGAGGACTGGGGTTGCCTAAAGTATCTTTGGTGTTTCCAAGAACACTTGCGGTAAGGTACTCCTTTGGGGAGTCCCTCCTTCAGTAGTGGATTGTTCCACCAGTAGTGTACCCCCGCTGTCTCTAGGCTGTTCAAGGCAACTATGGTGCCAATAAAGGAATCTCTGGCTTCTAAAAGGTCCAGCTGACATGCCTGGAAGGGGAGCAAAGTCCCCCTGTATTTGCTGCATTGGTGGACCTGTTGGTCCAGGTGCTGCAGTTGTCCGCTAGGTCGCTGGTGCAGTTACCCTGGTTGCTGAGCTCTGTTTCCTCAGTGGGGCTGAGACATGTATTTTAGGGGGCGACCCTGAATGGCAGCATGTCGCGCCTTGATCTTGTCTGGTTACAAGATACATTTTCCGGCTGTGTTCCTCCAAACAAAAAGTTTTTTGCATGGTACATGCCTTTATGGGGGTGCAGTAGTTCAGGATGGAGTCCGTCCGCACAGCGGTAGCACTCCTTCGTCAGGGGGACTTTCTGATTTCTATTGACACCGCAAATGCGACTTATGCATTCTGCTATGTGCCCGTCTCCAGCACTTCCTCGGAATTTAGCCCGCGGCTTTTGCGGCCTTCCGCAGGCGTCCGAAAATTTAGTCTGCGGCTTTTGTGGCCTACTTCGGGTCGCGGGCGTCCGGCTGCCTGAATGATCTTCTCCGACTACTCGGCTACTCAGAGGGGCACCATAGTTCTTATACAAGCCTTGACTAATTTCAGTTGGGGGCTATACTAACGGATGTCTGTTTGGCTCTGCCAAATTGTTGGATTATCAGAGCCTGACCCAAGCTTCAGCTCTGGCCAATGTGTTTCTTCTCCCTGACAATACTCCGAAAGTTGCATGCTGCGTTTCTTTCATCCACCGTCTGGCAGGCGGGCTCCTCTGCGGATCTGCATGTGGGGTTCGTTTTTTGAGATGATTCCATTTGCATAGTTCCATACAAGCTCCCTTAGGGGAGATCCTGGCATAATGAGACAAATATCCAGGGTCTCTTGACAATCGGATTCGGCTGAGTTAGGAATCCAGAGTTTTTCCTAGTCTGGTGGCTTCACTCTCCGGTTCTTCGGTGGGGTAAATCCTTTCTCCCATTGTATTGAACAGGGTGGCCACCAATGCCAGTCTGTCCAGGTGGGAGAGGTCCTAGGACTGAGCGCTGCATAGGGTTGTTGGACGTTGGTGAAATCTGGACTATCGAGTAATATCTTGGAACCTCATGCAAACAGACTAGTTCTGGATCATGGAAGGATCGACTTCGGGGGCTCCCAGTACAGTTCCTTCATCAGGGCGGGCCAAGATGAGCTTTTGGCGGCCCTGGCTGTTTCCAGTATCCTCCGGTGGGCAGAGCGTCTCGTTCCGGCCCTTCCTGGCATGCGCTTTCCAGGAGTAAAATACTGTAAAACGGATACCTCAGTTGGTTAGGGTGGACCACGGGGTGGGCCCTTCACTGGGCCGTGTTTCATCGTATTGGTCTCTGCTGGGGCACGCCTGAGGTAGTTCTGTTTTGCGTCTTGGCTCAACAGGACTGTACCGGGGTTTCTGGCAAGGTCACGGGAGCTTCTGGCGGCTCTAGTGATCCACGTTTTCTCTGCCTTTCCTTCTCCAGCCTCTGCTGTGTCTTTTTGGCGGGATCACGGCTACGGTGATTTTGGTCATTCTATTGGATCTGGTTGGGTCCTGGTGGTCTAGGTACGCCGACCGGGTGTGCCCGGTCGCCGACGTTTTCCTTGGCCGCTGCCTCTCAGGAAGGGCCTACTGTCTCATGGACCGTTCTTCCATCCTGTTATTAGAGTCGCTAGTTTTTAACGACTTGGCTGTGATGAGCCAGGTGCTGCGGTTTCCAACACTGCTGATGACGGGCCTGGGTGGTCTTCTTCAGCGTCTCCTGGTCTCGCACTTCCTGGTGCGTACCTTCTTTTTTTTTTTTCTTTTTTAAATTTATTCCAGGGGTTAGGCGTCTGTTGCCGCCAGTGCGGTTCTTCTACCGCCGTGGGATCTGAACTTGGTCATTTCGGTTCTCCTGGAGCCTCCTCTCTATCTCTCTTTTAAAATATTCGGGAGATTGCAATACTTACTCTGGCTCGGGAGGTGGTCTCTTGGGGGTTATTACCTCCACTCACAGGGTGTCATAAAGGGGGGCGTTATCTTTTCGTTCACCTTAACCAGGTTAAGGTGGTGCTTTGCCCTTTTTTTACAGGGCTCCGTCCTTGGATTTCCATTTGAATAAGGACATTGTGTTGCTTTTCTTGTGTCACTGGTCAGCACTTTCCAAGGAATTTGCCTTATCCGCCCTGAAGGGGTATTGGCGGACGGGCCAAGGAAGGGACGTTCTGTTTTTTTTCTGCGACCCTTCTCCGGAGGGAGGGCTATTCGGTCAAGGATCGGGTGTCTCCTTACCTGTTATGGAGCTTTCTTTTCGGCGCTTAGTGCTTCTGGGGCCTTCGGTCATCATGCGTCCGTTGTGCAAGTTTGCAAGGCGACCACTGGTCTTCGGTGTACTTGTTCATAAGTCTATGAAGTGAACGGGTTGGCATCTGCGGATGCCTCTTTTGGCCGCAAGTTTTTTTGCAGGCTGCTGGTTAGAGGGTCTGTTACCTCCTTGAAGGGGTATCATTCAGGTTGGGTTCCAGCGTGTCCTGGGTGAAGTTCCTGTTACCTGGTTGGCTCTTGTATTAGCCTTGGGATTTTTCGTTCTCCCACCCCTCATGTTTGGCACTGCTTTGGGACGTCCCTATCGTTATGAAGGCTGTGTTTGTCCAATGAATGAATGAGAAAATAGGATTTTTTACTTACCGTAAAATCCATTTCTCTGAGTTCATTGACAGACACAGCACCCACACCTCTATGGAGTTCTTTTTTGAGACTTCTGTTACTGCTTGCTACTAAACTGAATACCTAGAGCAGGGAGGGGGTTATATACTAAGGACGGCCCATGGGCGTAGCCAGGTGCTCATTTTCCTTTTTTGTTCTGCCTAGTCCTACTCCTAATAGAGGCAATATAACCCTATCGTTATGAAGGCTGTGTCTGTCAATGAACTCAGAGAAATGAATTTTATGGTAAGTAAAAAATCCTATTTTTTCTCTGGCAGATTGAGTGCCTCAGCCTGCGCTGACAGTAATTGCTTAATCGTTGAGAGACCAGTTTAAACAGTTGTTCAAGGTTATACTGCTCAGCAGGCCCAGGATCTGGCAGCTTTATGTTTGCAATAGTTGCTATGAGAGAGATTCTATCCTTCAGGCCTTGCGCCCTTCACTAAGCACCATGCAGAAGCTCCTGGCTAGTCTTCCTTTTTGCCGTAAAACAGCTATTTGGGGATGTTTTGGATAATACATTCAAAGAAATTCTAGTGGGAAAAGTACCCCTTTTGCCATTTAAGAAAAGGAGTAAATGTATTTTAGTTTTAAAGCTCCTTCTTCTGTGCCAGGAGAATCAGCCTCCGGGCAGTCACGACAGCTTCCGCCGTCAGGTTCAAAAGAGAACCCCAGGGACAAAAGAGGTCTTGGGGGAGGAAACCTACAAGATTCTGAAGCCTCCTTATGAGGAGGCGCACCCGCTCGCTGAATAGGGGGAATTCTTCTGCAGTTCTCAAGAATCTGGCAGGAAGAGTGTCAAGACGAATGGGGGACTTCCTCAATAGCTCCAAGGTACAAACTGGAGTTCCAAGAGTTCCCGTCTTCTTTTTCTCTGGATCCTTAGGAATGTTTGATCTGAGAAAATTAGGTCTTTCTCTCAAACATTGGACCATCTTTTGGCAAAAAGCAATCATTGTGCCCATGTAAGAGCAGAGGTTGGGGTTTGGTTAAATCCAAATGGACATTCTGGATCTCAAAAATCTAAATTCAATTCCTGAATATAACCACTCTTTTTTTCGCATGGAGTCAATCCAATCAGTTATCTCCATCCTACAAGGAGGAGAACTTCTGGCATCAATCGACGTCAAAGATGCATAGCTCCATATGCCTATTTCCCCGCTCATTAGTAATATCTACTTTTCAAGGTGGAAAATCGTAATTTTCAGTGTGCAGCTCTGCTTTCCGGTCTAGCTACTGCACCTTGAGTGCGTACAAAGGTTCTGGCCCCTCTTCTAGCCAGATTAAGGCCAAGAGGTATAACCATTATGGTTTCCTGGACGATCTGTTCTTGATAGTCCAGTCGGTAGCCCGCTTAGACCAAAGTATGGTCACCACATTCAACTACCTAGAATATCTAGGTCGGATTCTCAGCCTAGGAGAAATCTTCTTTAAAACCATGAAAAGGGCTAAGATACTTGGGTCTGATCATAGGTACACCCAGAAAAGGGTGTTCCTGCCCCAGGCAAAGATCAGCGCCATAAAGGAACTGATTTGGTGGTCGAAGCAAGATGAATTCTTCTATTCAACTTGGCATGAGGTTGTTGGGAAAGATGGTGGCTTCATTCGAGGCCATTCCTTATGCTCAGTTTCATTTGGGACTGCTGCAAAACATTATCCTATTGGCTTCAACAAAGGGTTCAAGCTCTAGATTCCCAATGTGTCTGACTCCAAAGCCTATGGCCACATCACCCTGAAAGCGCCTGATCTCGTCTGATCTTGGAGGATAAACAGGGTCGGGCCTCGTTAGTACCCGGATGGACCACCTAAAAACACCAGGTACTGTAGGCTGGGTACACCGGAGCCTCAGTTTATGGTTTAATATCCAAAAATCTGCAAAGGGGAAAATCCTTCCTTCAGATACCACGGAAGTGGACCAGATCAGAAATGATCTTGCCCATTATCATTCTAGAAATTCAGGCAGAGCACTTGGTTCTGAGGGCCTGAACGTTCAGTTTACGGTATTGTCCTGCTAGGATTCAATCCGACTATGCCACAACACTGGCCTATATTAATCACCAAGGGGGCACAAGAAGTTGTGCGGCCCAGAGAAAGGTGAATCATATCCTATCTTGGGCAGAAAACAATGTACTTTACCTATCGGCGGTTTTCATTCTAGGAATAGAAAATTGGCAGGCGGACTACTTGAGTCGCCAGCAGTTGTTCCCGGGAGAATGGTTCCTTCACCCCGATATCTTCCTGTCAATATGTCAAAGATGGGGGATCCCAGACATAGATCTGTTTACATCCAGGTTCAACAAAGAAATCAGAAAGCGGAACAGATGCCTTGCTATTCCCGTGGAATCGGTTCTCGCTAATTTATGCATTCCCTCCCATTCTGCGTGCTTCCACCACTTCTTCGCAGGATCATGCAGGAAGGGAAGTCAGTGATTCTTGTGGCCCAGGAAATCTTGGTATGCAGGGATCGTAAAGATGACAGTACCGCCATGGCCAGACCTTCTTTCGTAAGGTCCGGTATTCCATCGTATTTTACAAACACTAAATTTAACGGTTTGGCTATGGAGACCCATACTCTGAAGAAACGTGGGCTGTCAGGTTCAGTGGTTTCTATCTTGGTTAATGCAAGGGAGCCGGCCTCCATAATGATATATTATGGAGTCTGGGAAGCATGTGTCTCCTGGTGTGAAACCAGGGGTTGCACCCCAGGAAATAGGTCAAAGGTAGAATCCTTGACTTTCTGCAGATGGGGTGAGAAATAAAGCTGGCCTTAAGTGCTTCCCAAGGACAGGTCTCGGCCTTATCGGTATTATTTCAACAACCACTTGCTTCGCTTTCTTTGGTTCGTAACACGGCTTAATCCCTGGTTAGGTCACCCCTGAACCCTTGGGACTTGAATTTAGTTTTGGTGGCATTACAGAAACAGCCTTTTTTTGGACCGATACGACATATTCCCTAGGTCCTTTTTTGACAAGGAAACTATTTTTTCTGGTAACCATATCTGCTGCAAGAAGGGTATCAGAATTGGCTGCTTTTTCTTGTAAAGAGCCATATTATTGTTCTCAAGGATAAGGTAGTATTGCGTCCTCATCCTAACTTTTTACCGAAGGTAGTATCAGGTTTTTATCTAAACCAGGATATTGTTCTATCTTCCTTTTTTCCAGAACCCTGTTTTATGGAAGAAAAAACACTACATTCTCTTGATGTGGTGAGTGCAGTCTACTTAAAGACGACTGCTCAGATTCGGAAAACGGATGTTTTTGTTCGTATTGCCTGAAGGTCCTAAAAGAGGACAGGCAGCATGGAAATCTACTATTCTAAATGGATTCGACAAGTAATCGTTCGTTCTAGCTTATGGTTTAAAGAGGTAGTTTCTACCCTCTCAAATCAAAACGCACTCCTCTAGGGATGTTAGTGCTTCGTGGGCAGTGCATCACCAAGCTTCAAGGCTGCAACTTGGTCTTCAATCCATACATTTACCAGAATCTATCAGGTGGATCTGAAAGACATGAGAATGTCGCCTTTGGACGCAGTGTACTGCAGGCAGCAGTATAAGTCCTCTGATCTCATGGTGCCCTACTTTTGTTGTCTCCCTCTCCTCAGTTGGCATTGCTCTGGGACATCCCACATACTATGGCTCTGTGTCCCGTGATGTACGATTAAAGAAAATAGGATTTTTATAACAGCTTACCTGTAAAATCCTTTTCTTTTGAAGTACATCACGGACACAGAGGTCCCACCCCTCTTTCTAGTATACACGTGTATTGCTTTGCTACAAAACTGAGATGCTCCCGGTATGGGAGGGGTTATATAGGGGGGCAACTTCCTGTTTAGGGTCTGCCAGTGTCCAACACCTGAAGGTGGACTATAACCCACATAGTAAATACTATGGCTCTGTGTCCCGTGATGTACTTCAAAAGAAAAGGATTTTACAGGTAAACTGTTATAAAAATCCTTTTTTTCCACCCAAGAGACAGTGGCTTCACCTTGGCTTAATCATTTGCACCTCTATGGGCAACGTACACAATCTACCCTACTGGCTGATCTTAATCTATTAAAGCTTAGGAGTGGGTTCAAGTGTACTGATTCTGTCACGTGTTTCTGGAGAAGGATTCCCAAAATGCGTCAAACTGTAATCTGAATCTTTGCGTGTTGTGAACCCTATGTGGCATCTGTAGTCATAATTCATTTCTAAGTTTTGGATAGAGGGAAAAGGTTAGACTTTCAGCCATAAGAAGTGGAGTGTGCATTAGAAGCAGCAACAAGTCAGAGCCCAGCCTATTTCCTGACTGGAGGACCTCTATCATCTAGCCCTTTTCTCATAGCTGTACTGTTCATGACCCACCTCTTTCAATTATTGGATATAAGTTCTTTCATTGATTAAGGTTTAGCATCACACATGGGCATTACTTAGAGCAGTCTATAGCCTTCCTTGGAGTTCCCACTCCTCCAGGCTGTCTTCCACCCATCAGATAATTTTGATTAGGGTTGCACAGATACTGGTATCGGTGCTGATACTAAGCATTTGGACGAGTATCAGTACTCATGCAAATGTGCCAATACTAGAAACCGGTACCTTCAGGTTTGGTTCTTTCATCTGTCAGTGGGTTTCCCCCGCTGACAGATAATTGCCTGCATTCTTTTGTATACATATAAGTTAAGGAGTGGGGCCGCCACGTCCTTAACAACCGATGAAGTTTCAGCTGTCAGTGGGATTTCCCTGCCCCGCCCCCTCCCGGGCCAGCCATGCTCCTCCCCCTTAGCTTTGTGTCCTCCTCCAGGCGATGTGCTTCTCCTCGGGCTCCTCTGCGGGTGGCTGCCGGATGAGTAGTGTGTCTTGCACTGAGCCAGGCTTTGCTCCCCCTTCCCCTCCCTCCTCCTTCCCCCTCCTGCATATACAAACGATAACCCCCTCCCTGTTTCTTCACCCTAACCAAAAAACCCCCTCCCCACCTCTCCACCCTAAACAATAACCCCCCGCCCCTCCACCATAAACAAAAACCCACCTCTCCATTCTAAACAAACCCCCCCACCTCCCAGCCTCTCCACCTTTAAACAATAACAACCCTCCTAAACAACCCCCTCGCCGCCTATCTCGGTCAGTTCGGCTGCCGGCAGTGGCGTAGCATGAGGGGACGCAAAATTATTACTGTGCCGTACCGAATCTGCCGACAGTGCCGCCCCAAATGTGCTGTGTGTTGCGGCCATGTTGTTCATCCTTTGTAATAGCAATAACATTGATCAAAAAAAAAGTTAAAGGTACATTGTTAAAAAAAAATGTACAAATGGGTATCGGTAATTGGCATCGGTGAGTACTTAAGGAAAAGTATCGGCACTCGGTCTTAAAAAACCTGGTATCAGTGCAACCCTAATTTTGTTATTTGCATAATTTCTCCCATGAGCTAGAAAGGGCTTTTATCAGGACTGAGGGCACTTGATAGGAGTACTGAGGCTGGCTGCTGTGATGTTTTCATATGTACAGCAACCTGCCAACTCCTCCTTCTAGCCATGATCTGTCTGCATCACACAGACAAGCACAAAGACCCAGTGATAATACCAGGTCTAAAAAAAACAAACAAAAAAAAAAAAGTATTTCGTATGTCAATGAGGAGAGAGGGAGGAACCAGGGAAGGCAAAATATAAGCAGATTAATCTTCAATATTAAGATCTGAAGTATAACCAAGCAGTGCAAAAAGTAATCGCTTGTCTAGTTGAAGATCTCTGTTTTGTAGGCATGCTAAGATACTAATAGACTGCCTTTTCTCTGTCCCATTTGTTTTCCTCAGCTGATACAGAGGATGTCTGCATTGTGGAACGACTGTTTTCCAGTAGTTTGGTTGCTATTGTCAGTCTTAAAGCGCCACGAAAACTTAAAGTATGCCATTTTAAAAAAGGAACAGAAATCTGTAACTACAGCTACTCTAACACAATTTTGGCTGTAAAGCTAAATCGGCAGGTAAGTGGATGTGACCAATGTATTAAAATAGTCACTATGAACATCTCTGTAAAGTTCATCTAATATATCATGATTGGGTGAAGATGAACAGGAAGCAATAACTACTTTGGCAATAGCAAATAAGACTTATGACCTGTTTAATACTTTTGTTAAATCTTTCTCGTGAATCCTAAGACTTTATTGTTATTATTATTATACGAGATTTATATAGCGCCAACAGTTTACTCAGCGCTTTACAATGTATAAGGGGGACAACACAATTACAGTACAGTTCAATACAAAAGGTACAGGAGGGCCCTGTCTGTGTTTATTGTCTGTGCATTCATCCGCTATGTGATTTCTGAATGGTGTAGGGACATGGTACGATTCTTGGTGACTTGCTCTTTGCATGCAAACTGAAAAATCAAATCTCCTTTCTCCTGTGTGTTTTTATTTTTTTTTTTATACACAAGCTTATGCTGACTGTACACATGGGAACTATGGGGTATATATATAAAACCATCTCTGGAGTATAGGCTAGTGAATATTTTATAACACATTTTAGCTGAGCATTCCCTTGTCGCATTCACCCTCTTTATAATAGGCCAAATGTCTATTTGTCAATGTGACAACCACTAAATGGGTGCTGTCATGTTTTACAGTATGCTGTAATTCAGCTGGCAATTTTGGTGATCATTGGTCTCCATTGTGCAAAAACTGTTAAACTGATCTAATCTCATGAGTCATGTGTCTCTGTGGTTTACATTTTATGTTGCATTTTGAGTAAATTAATAATCTAGCATGTATTATACTATATGCTACTTGGCTTCCTCGGATGGCTTTCTCACTTCTCTACCAGTGTTAAGTTGGTTAGATAACTGGGTGACAGGGAAGTGATAAATCATGCTAGAAATATTTGTGTGTCGCCTGTAGACAGGAGCCGAAAACCCCCTGTTCGGTTCGCAGCAGAACTCCCGACCAGGGGAAAAGTTCTTGCCCGAATTGCGAACCCCATTGAAGTCTGTAGGAGCTGAAGAGGAAAAATAAAAAGTGCCCATTGTGAACGCATATTCAAGTAATTGGCCATAAAAGTGGTATGGGGGTCCGGGTACTGCCCTGGGGGACATGTATCAACGCAAAAAAAAATTTAAAGATTGTTTTTTCAGGACCAGTGATTTTAATGATTAACCATTTCCCGCCCAGCCTATAGCAGAATGACGGCCGGGAAGTGGTTCAGCTATCCTGGCTGGGCATCATATGACGTCCAGCATGATAACAAGCCAGTGCGCGCCTGCATAGCAGTGATCGGTGGTGTGGCAGTCTGACGCACTGCATCTCCGATCTTGGTAAAGAGCCTCTGTTATAGGCTCTTTACCACGTGATCAGCTGTGTCCAATCACAGTGTAAATAGGAAGAGCCCTTTGTCAGTGCGAGTGGAGGAAAAGCTGATAGCCCCCCCCTGAGGATGCCCACCCAGGACCACCAGGGATGCCAATCAATGCCCAATAGGGATGGCACTCTGTGCCCATCAGTGATGTCTGCCAGTGCCGCCTATGAGTGTCCGTCAGTGCTGCATATAAGTGCCACCTCATCAGTACTGCCTCATCGGTGAAGGAGAAAACTTATTTAGTTACAAAGATTTGTAAACAGAAACAAACTATTTTTTTTTTTTTCAAAATCTTCTGTCTTTTTTTAGCGCAATAAAAAAAACCCCCAGTTGTGATCAAATACCACCAAAAGAAAGCTCTATTTGTGGGGGGAAAAAAATTGTCATTCAAAATGCAACAGTGAAGTGGTTAAAGTGCAAACAATAAAAATGAAAAATCCTTTAACCACTTGAGCCCCGGACCATTATGCTGCCTAAGGACCAGAGGTCTTTTTCCAATTTTGCACTGCGTCGCTTTAACTGCTAATTGCGCGGTCATGCAATGCTGTACCCAAACGAAATTTGCGTCCTTTTCTTCCCACAAATAGAGCTTTCTTTTGATGGTATTTGATCACCTCTGCGGTTTTTATTTTTTGCGCTATAAATGGAAAAAGACCGAAAATTTTGAAAAAAAATGATATTTTCTACTTTTTGTTATAAAAAAAATCCAATAAACTCAATTTTAGTCATACATTTAGGCCAAAATGTATTCGGCCACATGTCTTTGGTAAAAAAAATGTCAATAAGCGTATATTTATTGGTTTGCGCAAAAGTTATAGTGTCTACAAACTAGGGTACATTTTCTGTAATTTACACAGCTTTTAGTTTATGACTGCCTATGTCATTTCTTGAGGTGCTAAAATGGCAGGGCAGTACAAACCCCCCCCAAATGACCCCATTTTGGAAAGTAGACACCCCAAGGAAATTGCTGAGAGACATGTTGAACCCATTGAATATTTATTTTTTTTGTCCCAAGTGATTGAATAATGACAAAAAAAAAAAAAAAAATTTACAAAAAGTTGTCACTAAATGATATATTGCTCACACAGGCCATGGGCCTATGTGGAATTGCACCCCAAAATACATTCTGCTGCTTCTCCTGAATATGGGGATACCACATGTGTGGGACTTTTTGGGAGCCTAGCCGCGTACGGGGCCCCCGAAATCCAATCACCGCCTTCAGGATTTCTAAGGGTGTAAATTTATGATTTCACTCTTTACTGCCTATCACAGTTTCGGAGGCCATGGAATGCCCAGGTGGCACAAAACCCCCCCAAATGACCCCATTTTGGAAAGTAGACACCCCAAGCTATTTCCAGAGAGGCATATTGAGTCCATGGAATATTTTATATTTTGACACAAGTTGCGGGAAAGTGACATATTTTGCTGTGCAGCTATTTGCTGAGAGGCATGGTGAGTATTTTGCAGCTCTCATTTGTTTTTGAAAATGAAGAAAGACAAGAAAAAACTTTTTTTTTTTTTTTTTTTTTCTTTTTTCAATTTTCAAAACTTTGTGACAAAAAGTGAGGTCTGCAAAATACTCACTATACCTCTCATCAAATAGCTTGGGGTGTCTACTTTCCAAAATGGGGTCATTTGGGGTTTTTTTTTTTGCCACCTGGGCATTCCATGGTCTCCGAAACTGTGATAAGCAGTCAAGAGAGAAATCAAAAATTCACGCCCTTAGAAAGCCTGAAGGCGGTGCTTGGTTTTCGGGGTTCCGTACGCGGCTAGGCTCCCAAAAAGTCTCACACATGTGGTATCCCCGTACTCAGGAGAAGCAGCAGAATGTATTTTGGGGTGTAATTTCACATATTCCCATGGCATGTTTGAGCAATATATCATTTAGTGACAATTTTGTGCAAAAAAAAAAAAAATTGTCTCTTTCCCGCAACTTGTGTCGCAATATAAAATATTCCATGGACTCGACATGCCTCTCAGCAAATAGCTTGGGGTGTCTACTTTCCAAAATGGGGTCATTTGGGGGGGTTTTGAACTGTCCTGGCATTTTATGCACAACATTTAGAAGCTTATGTCACACATCACCCACTCTTCTAACCACTTGAAGACAAAGCCCTTTCTGACACTTATTGTTTACATGAAAAAGTTTTTTTTTTTTTTTTGCAAGAAAATTACTTTGAACCCCCAAACATTATATATTTTTTTTAAAGCAAATGCCCTACAGATTAAAATGGTGGGTGTTTCATTTTTTTTTTTCACACAGTATTTGCGCAGCGATTTTTCAAACGCATTTTTTGGGGAAAAAACACACTTTTTTAAATTTTAATGCACTAAAACACACTATATTGCCCAAATGTTTGATGGAATAAAAAAAATGATCTTAGGCCGAGTACATGGATACCAAACATGACATGCTTTACAATTGCGCACAAACGTGCAGTGGCAACAAAATAAATACATTTTTAAAAGCCTTTACAGGTTACCACTTTAGATTTACAGAGGAGGTCTACTGCAAAAATTACTGCCCTCGATCTAACCTTCGCGGTGATACCTCACATGCATGGTGCAATTGCTGTTTACGTTTGACGACAGACCGCCGCTTGCGTTCGCCTTAGCGCGAGAGCAGGGGGCGACAGGGGTGCTTTTTTTTTTTTTCTTTATTATTTTTTTGCTTTTTTATCTTATTTTTAAACTGTTCCTTTCATTTTTATTTTTTTTTTAATCATTTTTATTGTTATCTCGGGGAATGTAAATATCCCCTATGATAGCAATAGGTAATGACAGGTACTCTTTTTTTGAAAAAATTGGGGTCTATTAGACCCTAGATCTCTCCTCTGCCCTCAAAGCATCTGACCACACCAAGATCGGTGTGATAAAATGCTTCCCCAATTTCCCAATGGCGCTATTTACATCCGGCGAAATCTAAGTCATAAAATGCTCGTAGCTTCCGGTTTCTTAGGCCATAGAGATGTTTGGAGCCACTCTGGTCTCTGATCAGCTCTATGGTCAGCTGGCTGAATCACCGGCTGCATTTTCAGGTTCCCTGTTGAGACAGGAGAGCCAGAGAAAAACACGGAAGACGGTGGGGGGGGGGGGGGGCATTCCCTCCCACGGCTTGTAAAAGCAGTCTAGAGGCTAATTAGCCACTAGGATTGCTTTTACATGAAAGCCGACCGCTGGCTGAAAAGAATACCAAGATGATACCTAAACCTACAGGCATCATTCTGGTATAACCACTCAAAGTTGTGAATGGCGTACCTGAAGACAAAAAAATGGTTAACAATAAAGCACAGTAAACGGTAAAGTATAAAAAATTGCATACCTGAAAAGCAAACATGATAAAACATAATAACAATAACACATTGCAAAATAGAATACAGTAAAAAAGAGCAGAACAATAGAGAGAATAGAGAGAGAGAGAACAATAAAACGACAAATATATATTTTTTTTTTTTACACTTTTTTAGTAACTAACTTTTATAACTGTAACCGGTTCCAGGTTCGGGTCTCTCAAAATGCGATGGCATCTTGGGAGACCCTGTGAAAGTTTGCCTAGTCTGTGCAATGCTGTACCCTACGCTAATACTCAACTAGTGCATAGTAGCGTTCAAAACATTCACCAATGCAAAGACCAGGATTGTCAGGACAGGAGGGACAATAATAGCGGGTGTCACGCCTATATCCACGCTTGCTGCAGACACAATATCTTTTTTGGGGGGTTCGTTGGGTAGGGGTACTCGGGAGGACATAAAGAAAATGCCTCTCATGCAGCCGACTGCATTTGGTTGGGGATGTGAATGGGGGAAGTACGGGCGCTGCAGAAGCGGTGGGTTCCCAATTGGGATTGGCGAATGCAGCAGGAAGGGCACTATGGGCACGACGGGCCTGTGTTTGTCTTTTTGGTGGCAGTGGGACACTACTTGTGCTTGCCACCTCACCAGCTTGAACTGCACTTATGGGACTCGCCACGTCACCAAGTGTTACTGCAGTGCTGGTTTGACTACGACCGGGGTGTACTAGGCCGCTGGCGCTTGCCAGTTCACCAAAACGCTACCAAAAAATCTGTTGGCGATCGCAGGGATCAGGCCTGACTCTGCAAACGCTGCAGTTATGCGTTTTAGTCTTTTGTAAGTGACAGTGATCGATCGATACTGCACTTGGGTGGGCTGGGCCGGGCGGAGGGGCAAAACGCAGGTGCTAGCATGTATCTGGGCTGATCCCACTAACACTGCGTTTGTGAGAACCCTAAACTGCTGGGGATGCTAGTATAGATCTGATCGGATCAGATATTGATCCGTTCAGATACTATACCACTAAGGGTGGTGTACAGTGCGTGCGTGGGTGTTAGCGGTACTGGCGCTAATCTGACGCTGCCTGGGGCTGGTGCTTGCCAGTTCACCAAAATACTACCAAAAAAACTGTTAGCGATCGCAGGGATCAGGCCTGACTCTGCGAACGCTGCAGTTATGCGTTTAGTCTTTTGTAAGTGACAGTGATCGATCGATACTGCACTTGGGTGGGCTGGGCGGAGGGGCAAAACGCAGGTGCTAGCAGGTATCTGGGCTGATTCCGCTAACACTGCGTTTTTGGGAACCCTAAACTGCTGGGGACGCTAGTATAGATCTGATCGGATCAGGTATTGATGCGTTCAGATACTATACCACTAAGGGAGGCGTATGCTGCGTGCGTGGGTGTTAGCGGTACTGGCGCTAATCTGACGCTGCCTGGGGCGACGCATATCACCGCCGGGCGATCAGGGGGCTAAACCTTTATTCGGTAATAAACGGCGGGTGTCCTGACACTATAAAAAATAAACGAACTAACCAGCGTCACCCGTAACACTTATATGGTGATCAGTGGTGAAAGGGTTAACTAGGGGGCCATCAAGGGGTTAAAACATTTATTAGATAGTATATGGGGGTCCCTGACGCTATAAAACGCTGACGGCGAACCTAAATATTTACCTCCCTAACTAGCGTCACCAGCGACACTAATACAGCGATCAGAAAAATGATCGCTTAGTGACACTGGTGACAGGGGGTGATCAAGGGGTTAAAACTTTATTAGGGGGGGTTAGGGGGGTACCCTAGACCTAAAGGGGGGTAACAGTAACTGTCCCAACACTGTAACTGTCACAAACTGACACTATGCAGTAATCAGAAAAAAAAACAAACAAAAAAAAAAAAAAACTGCTGGTGTCAGTTTGTGACGGGGGGGGGGGGGGGGGTGATCGGGGGCGATCGGGGGGGGATCGGGGTGTTTAGTGTGCCTGGCATGTTCTACTGAGTGTGTAGTGTGTTGTGCACTCACATACCTGTCTTCTCTCCTCGGGCCGGAACGGAAATTACCGAGCCGAGGAGAGATGACATTTCCTTTGCTGCTGTTTAGCATACAGCAGCAAAGGAATGATTCGATTGGCCGGCGGCGATCGCGAGGGGGGGGCCACGAACGGATGGTCTCCCCCTCACCTCTGATCGCCGCTGGACAAAAGACGACCGCCTCGGGCACCGGGGGGGGTCCGATCGGACCCCCCACCCGCGGAAGGCAAATCACGTACCATGTACGTGATTTTGCCTGTCCGTGCCACTTTGCCGACGTACATCGGCGTGAGGCGGTCGTCAAGTGGTTAAATATAGTGCCTGGGGGGTCCCCTTAGTCTTCCTGTAAAGTGGCGCATCTGTAGCATGCATAGAACATGCTGCAGCAAACATTGCATTTCTTAAGAGAAAAAAAAAAAAACCATGGCTCAAATCACACATGGGAAAGATACAAATACAGAAAGATAAAGTTGCTGCGCACCCTGGTTAATAAAATATGTGACGGTTGCCCCAAAGAGGTGTTTTTTTTAGCAGCAAAGTACATAAATACTAAGGAATTCAAGTATTGACGTACAATAGATTTTTTTACCAAGAAGGTTAAAATATGAGCTCGGCACGGAACCCCCGTGCCGTGCTCATATTTTAACCTTCATGGTAAAAAAATCTTTTGTACGTCAAATTTTATTAATAAAAACACTTTTCCTTAAATTCCTTGGTATTTATGTACTTTGCTGCTAAAAAAAAACCCTCTTTGGGGGAACCTTCCAATATTTCACGACTCGAATCGTATTTAAATTGACCCACAATTGCCGTCACCCGGCTATTGAAAAAAAATATAAAGAAAAAAAATGTTGTGGGATCCCTCCCCCAGTCCATGCCAGACTCTTATCCGAGCATGCAGCTTGACCCCCTACCCATTTACCAAAAAAGTGTCAAGTAAATAAACTATTTTTAACAATTTTTTTATTAAAAAATAAAAGAACAGTCGCTCCCCAATGTATATTAATCGTCTGAAAAAGAAAGAAAATGCTCTGCCTTCATTGACGGCCAAATGCCTCCTCTGCTATTTGACAGTTCTTTTATAGGTAAGGGCGGAGCCACCCGGCAACATGCCCTTGTGACCGCATGGACCGATTCATGCTTGGTCGGTGATGTCACAAGGGGCGGTGCCACCAGGTGACGTCGCCAGGTGGCCCTGCCCTTACCTTTTTAGAAGAACTTTCAAACAGAGGAGGAGGCATTCAGCGGTCGGCCTTCAATGAATACGCAGCAGTATTTTTTTTTTTTTGCATTCAGCAGTGTTTTGACAGAATAACGCCAAATGCTGCAATATGCGCCTAAGCTCATCTAAATGCTCCTAAACGCTAGGCACGTTTATCATTTCAGCATTTATTTCAATTGCCAGAATAAATTAAAATTCTGGCCAATGAAAAACGCCCAAACTCTGCTAAACTCTGCTAAGCTGATTTGAGAAAATAGAGCTTAGGTAAGTATATACGACTGATTTTCTCCTGTCAAGAGAAACAGCGTTTACAATAAACCAGTGTGCATAAGGCCTTCCAGAAAATCCTGTAAGGTGACCTTACACTGGACCCTCTCTCCATCCCACCCAGTCCTACTGTACCAAATTGCTGCGATTTCCCCCGCTGTCAGACAGCAAAAAGCCACTTTACCTGTTCGTAGATTTGAACCCCCACCCCCCCCCCCCCCACGTCTTAATCTCATGTCCATTTTGCTTAGCCAGTATGGATTACAGGGATTCTAGTTGTCAGCACCATCACATGAATGGCACTGACCAGTCAGAGGCTGTCTAGCCCGTACTGTCAGCACGGACAAGAAGCCGCCTGGATTTCAAATCCCTGGCTTGGTGAAGTGGCTTTTCAGTGTCTTATCAGCAGGTGGTTGGGGCAATCTGGTACAGCAGGACCAGGTGTGATGGGGAATAAGGTCCAGTGTAAGGTCACCTTACAGATTTTCTGTAAGGCCCCTTTCACACGTGCGGACCGTATGTCCGTATTTCATCCATCCGTTTTCGGATGAAATACGGACATACATGCATCCCTATGGGATAGCGGGTGTCAGCGGATGTACATCCGCTAACACCCGATGTCGTCCGGCTCCGCTCTCATCCGATTCTGCAGACGGAAGAAAATCCTATTTTTCTATCCGTCTGCAGAGCGGATCGGATGAACACGGACAGACGGTCCGTGTTCCTCCGATCCCCCATAGGGGAGAGCAGAGATCTGACAGGGCGGTCCCTGCACAGTGTGCGGGTCCCGCCCTGTCATCCGCCGGCTCAGCTGGGGAAAACGGAGCTATCCCCGCTGAGCAAGCGGAGGTTCACGGGTCGGATCAACACAGATCCGCACGTGTGAAAGGGGCCTTAAGGTAAACTTGGACTTTAACGCAAGTTTAGGAACAGCAGTGTGCCTAAATGTAGGAAACATGCTATAGCATGTAAAAGACTAATCCATTCAACTCGTTTATGGAAGATGAATATGGCAAAAAGATAAGAATTGTAAAACAATCTATTTACATGGACAGCAAGTGAGAGGCTGATAAGATACATGTGACCAAGGCAGAAATAGAACAGTCAGAGTTAAAGTAAACGGTGTCCAGAGCAGGACAAACCGTATAAGGCCTGCTTTACTAGGAATAAACATGAAGTGTCTATGGATTGTGAAAACAAACTTTTTAAACGTGCTAATATTTTCTGTCGGTATGAGAACTCCTGTCTGTCTGCATTAGCAGTGTTTCAGCGCTGATCTGGTAGTGAGTGATACGGCTGGGCAGCACAGCAAGATCCACAGGTTATTTGACATATGATATGACCTCATCACACGTATTTGTTTTCTCTTCTCTGGAGATGGTTATTACAACATTTTATATATGCAACTGATTTACAGCATAGGTACTATATAAACTAATAAATGGAGTTGGGCTTTAATTATCCAAGGATAATTGTTTATAACTGCACAAAAATAAAATGATTATTCTTGCTCCCTAGAGGCTGATTGTATGCCTTGAGGAGTCTCTCTACATACACAACATAAGAGACATGAAAGTCCTGCACACTATTCGAGAAACTCCTCCTAACCCTGCAGGTATGCTTCCCTTTGTTTGCTCACAAAATAAATGTCTAAATATTACACATCTGCGTATAGTAATGTATACCTAAATTGTGTGTTTGTTTTTAATTTTGTTTACCAACTTCATGGAAAAACTTCTGCCCCACCTTTTTATTTCAGAAACAATTTTAATGTACAGATAAGCATACCAAGAGGAATTTACTAAAACTGGAGCAACTGTTCATAACAACCAGTCAGTCAGCTTTTCAGCTTTCATTTTCAAAGCTTATCTAAGCTAATTGGTCATTATGCACAGCTGCTCCAGATTCTGGCTGCTACTCTGCTACCGTTTTAGTAAATTTCCCCCACTGTGTCTGATGGGGTATTGTAGAGAATATTGGATTTTTTTGACTAGATATATTTTAGATGGTACAAATATTTATCTAAAACTCATGTGTGGTGTTATTATTATTTTTTTTAGGTCTATGTGCACTGTCCATTAATGGAGACAACTGCTATTTAGCATATCCTGGTAGTGCATCTATTGGAGAGGTCCAGGTCTTTGACACTGTTAATCTGGTAAGTGCTGGTTGTAGGGATGCACCGATAATGTTTTGAGTACATACAAAATGAATAAGCACAAATTGCACTGCAAAGAATCGCATGCGATTAAAACAGGAGTGCAGTACAATCCCTGTCCAAATCGCGTGAGATTTCCCCCACTGCTACTGTGTGTGAACCCAGTAAAGAAAGCGAAGCGCTATGTAGTGCAGCAATAGGCAGTTTATCAAAATGTTATAACCACTCGCAAAGTAAATATTTTGTCAAATTTATATCTGTATTGTGCCCATCCCCCCCCCCCCCCCAATGATGGCAAACAGCCGCTGAAGGTGCTTACAGCACTG
Source organism: Lithobates septentrionalis (assembly GCA_037952835.1). Classification (NCBI taxonomy): domain Eukaryota; kingdom Metazoa; phylum Chordata; class Amphibia; order Anura; family Ranidae; genus Lithobates; species Lithobates septentrionalis. Next base: position 1,191,958 of record JBBDGP010000016.1, read on the forward strand.
AATCCTGGGACTCCTGTGGGTATAAGGCGGAAGTAATGTCAGCTTGGGGCGGACCACCAGACATCTCCAGCCATGTGAGCACCTCCAACGGCCGTGGTTTGCTATCATCGGTGGTACGATGTCACCCCAGTGCCAATTGTAAGGGCACTTATTTGGATAGCATGATGCTGGAGGCATGTCTGAGCTTTAAACTGTAAATCTCCACATGCTGCCAATGGCCCAGGCAGCATAAAATAAGAAACCTCTAAACAATTAAATGTGAGTACACATGCTACTGTTGTGTTTATTATTATTTACTTCAAAGTTGAACTGTAGGGAAAATTCACAGTTAAAATTCACATACTTATTTACCCTGCCTGTTTAAAAAAAAATAAAAATGTTACGTTTGGTTAAGCCTCTCGTCATCTAGCCACTCTGCCAGATGGCTTGATTAAGTCAGTGAATTCACTTTTTCACAATCGTTCAACAATAAAACTTGTGGTGTTTTTTTTTTTTTTTTTTTTTTGCTAGTTTGGAGTTCAGCTTCAAGTGAAAACCCAGATA